>JAWHQI010000079.1:5809130-6421340 GCA_033032865.1 Dactylorhiza incarnata | reverse complement strand
GGATCTGGTCAAACTGTTAAGTCCTTATTGACCAACCTCCCTCTGATACCACTTGATATTTTATAAGGTAGTAGTCTAATTCACCTAGAGGGGGTGAATAGATCTCTTTGATTTTTCTTGTTAGCACTAGATATTGTTAGATAATATGCAAAGCAAAGGCACAACACAGAAAGCACACAACCAAGGGGCGTGTAAGGGGCGTGATTGGTGCTAGCGGAGAGGGCGCGGCCTGGCTTCAATGCAGGCGTTTCGAACGCGTCACGCCCTAGGGTCACGCCCGTGACCTGGGGCGTGTAATCTTTAAAACTTGCTGCTGGCGGGAAGCTTCGGCGGGAAATTGGTGCGGGAAGAGTCACGCCCGTGTACTGGAGGTCACGCCCATGACCTGGGGGCGTGTAATTTAACTTTTTGCTCGAAACAGCCCAGAAAACCTGAAAACACAAAATAAACTTAAGTTAGCTTATGAAATAAACAATGGAAGGATTTATATGATGCAATTCCTATAAATTACATAATTTTATATTAAAAACATAGTAAACCTAAACTAAAAGATGAGTAAATAAATTACTCATCAACAACTCAGCTGTGACAGACTCCTTCTCAGTGGCTCCTGGCCTCATCTCAGCGGTTCAGCTGAGACAATGATGTCGTCTCAGCAATTTTGACAGTAAGACCACAAAACTATTCCATTATTTGGAATAACCTAACCCTGCATATACATGATGCATAAGAGGGTTTATCAAATACAATATGTACTTAGCATTGAGTGTGATGTCTCTTCAAATCAAGGGAACATTGGGGGAAATATTACCAACATTATCTTTCTTTACATTATCCCTGAGAAAGTGGTGTCTTATCTCTATGTGCTTAGTTCTACTGTGGAGAACATGATTAATTAGAAGCTATAGAAATAGCACTAGAGCTGTCACAGAATATTGTGGAGTTCTCAAGATGGAAGTTGTAATCTAACAACTGATTCTGCACCATAATATTTGTGAGCAGCAGCTTCCTGTAGCTATATACTCAGCTTCAGCTATAGAAGTGGATACTGAGGTTTGTTTTTTGCTAAACTAGGAGATTAGTCTAGCACCCAAGAATTGATAAGTTCCCAAAGCCTGCATCCAGCATAATCTGCATCTGAATAGCCTACTAAATCAAATCCAGATTTTGTGGGATACCACAAGCCAAGTTCAGGTGTACCCTTTAGATATCTGAGTATTTTTTTTACAGAACTCATGTAACACCCCACTTTTTCTATAAAGGGGCTGAAAAGAAGTGCTGCCCTGATTTGTCGAAAGGTCTTGATGAACATAAGTTATTCGGTGTGCTTCGTCGAGTGGTCTCGATGAACACAAGTTATTCAGCATGTTTTGTCGAGTGGTCTTGGAGAACAAAACTCATTCAGCGAGTGTTATCGAGTGGTCTCGATGAATCATCGAATGGTCTCAACGAATCTCGACGAACACAGTTTATGGGCTTAGTCTCGACAAATCGTCAAAATATCTCGACGTGTCTTGACGAATCATCAAAAAGACTCAACGAATGTGACGGTCTTGATGAATCATCGGAAGGACTCAACGAACACAGACAGAATGGTGACTTTACCTATTTTAAAAGTGACGAAAATGTAAGTCCCGATCCTTTATCGCAGCTGTCCTGATCCACATGAAAAGTGAATCCGACGGCTAGGATGATTTCAAAATCCCTTAAAGGATATTTGAGAGTGAACTTTAGGTTTATTATTACCTTTACTCTCTCTCTTTCTCCAAACTTGAGGAAGATGAGAGCCAAGGAAGAAGAAGAATACACTTTCCGCCATTGAAGGAGCTCCAAAGCTCTGAGTCGCGAGACGTTTTCAGATCCACGAAGAGCAGCCCAGTGTGGTTCTTTCCATCCGATTGAAATATCGGATTCATGGCGTCAAAGAGAGAGGGAAGGGTAACAATCCTTCCTCCCGGTCTTAGGACGTGTTTGGTCCTCTCATTCCTTTTTCTATGCATTTAGAGGTTGTCTCTTTCACTAAATAGTAAAGTGTAGGAATTTCTACAGTTCTTCGGAACTCTGGGTTGATTGTGTCCGTCCCCAGCATTTATTGCATGTGGAAATCCGATAAACGTACGGATTTCGATATTTTGTGTGAAGCCTCCCCGTGGCCGTTAGCCTGGATCAGTGATGTTTGATTATGTTGTGCATTTAGGTTAAGCCTAGAATGCATGCCGGAGAATGACTCCGTGAGAAATGGCATCGTATTGCGGGACTTTCGATTTAGGTGTCTTTCGGAGAGCCTAATGGAAGCCCCATGGTTGGAATGTGGTTGAATTCAAACCTTCACCATGAGTTTTGAAGTGGAGCGGTCTTGTACCTTCTTCATTGGTTGTGTGAGCAAAGCCTACGTCCTCCTG
Organism: Dactylorhiza incarnata; assembly: GCA_033032865.1. Classification (NCBI taxonomy): domain Eukaryota; kingdom Viridiplantae; phylum Streptophyta; class Magnoliopsida; order Asparagales; family Orchidaceae; genus Dactylorhiza; species Dactylorhiza incarnata. Next base: position 6,418,938 of record JAWHQI010000079.1, on the reverse strand, counting down.
GAAGGATTGAGTGTGTAGCTTAACTTTTGTGTGACACTTGAATATGTTAAACCCTCATGGGCCGAGGCAAAGCCATACCCGCGTAGTGCAGTAGATCACGACGGCAAGAGCATGAGCAAAGCTGAACTGAACTCGTTTCCATGCAGATCTGTGTGAGGTTCCAACCTCTTGTATGTCGTATGATCATGGGAGAGGCCTTGGAAGGTGTTCACCTAGACCAGCCAAAAGCACTTTTCCCACCTAAGGTTGTGTTCCTTAGGGAGGTGTTGGATATGAATTGATGTCATGTTAGCCTCATGCATTTGCTTAGGCGGTTGTGGGAATCCTCTGGGTGAACCCAACCAACATCATGTGTATACCTTGGTTCCCCTTACTTTGATGCTCAACCTAGAAGATTGATTGTGCTTAAAACCTCACCTTAATTAGTGTAGTTGCACTTTCTTTATTTGATTACATATTGCATGTGCGGCTTGCTTGCAGGTTAGAGGTGACACGCCCTTGAGCCGGCTAGATGGTCGGGGGTGGGATCATTATGCGATTATGGTCAGCTCATAGCTGACCCTCATTTACCTCTTATTGGATGTTGGTGCAGGTGCTGGTGAGCCAAGCAGGAAGTAGCAGGCTGAAGCCATATGTTGTGTGGCCCTTGAAGTCTAACCTCTATTTTTGCTGCTTTCTTATATTGTTGGCTTGTATGCCGAAGTATGCTTTTGAGTTAGATACATTGTTTGAATGTAAGGCCTTAAGGCCATAACTCTTTAATGTTTCGTTCCTGGGATAGTGGACAATTCTAAAAGTAATGTTTAATTAATGCTTCCGCTTACGCCTTGTTATACTCCCATGTAGTTGATTTTCTATTATCATCTTATTAACGTCTAGTTAGTGTATTCAATATGGTGTGGGGTCCCAGCCGGACCTATTGTTATATTGTTTGTACTAGCAAGATATTATAATTTGGTATCGAACTTTAGGAGTCGATCTGTAGTTTAGTGATTTTGAGACCAAATTCTTTTTAAGGGGTAGAGTGCACGTGATGTGCGTTCAACTAAAACAAGAAAAACTAAAAAGAATGTCCACTTAGGAATGAAAAACATGCTTGTTTGCGGAACCTGAGCGTTCCTTTTCTTATTTGTTGCTATGTTTTCGATCACTAAATTGTGTGTCACACAATTATAGGTGACTAGGAGTGGTGCGGGGCAGTCTAGACCCTGTAACACTGCCGAAAGTAGTGCATCCGCTGTGGTACCAGCGACGACTCCATCTGCTGAGATGATTAGATTAGTCGCTGAAGTGGTCTTCGCGATGATCAATAATCAGCCTGGGCGGCTTGGACAGCCTACTATTCCTACTCCTGATGTGGCCCCGGTGCTTGTTGCTACAGTGGAACCAAGAGCAGAACCTGCAGTAGAGCCCAGGGTGGAACATAAAGTTGAACATTTAGCTGTGTGACGATCACGTGACCAACAATTGAAGCACTTTCTAAGCTTCAATCCTCCAACCTTCTCGGGGACCAAATCCCCAACAGAGGCAGAGGATTGGCTGTCAAGAGTAAAGAGAACTCTAAGGACGACATCAACTGATGATGCAATGATGGTCACCTTAGCCATTTTCCTTCTGAACGGAGAGGCGGTGCTTTGGTGGGAAGAATTAGAAGTGCACAAGTTGACCGGTAGAGATATTATTGATGTCTCGATGGCAGAGTTTTCAAAACTGTTCCTCCAGAGGTTTATCCCCTCTGCCCAGCGCATTGCGTTGTAAAATCAGTTCTTATGGTTAACTCAAGGCGATCGTTCGGTAGATGACTACATGCATGAGTTCACCAGACTGAGTCGCTATGCGGGAGCTTTGGTGGAAGATAAGGAGACAAAGATAAATAAGTTCTACGAAGGACTTTGTGATGAGTTAAGGCTGCTTCTAGTAGGCCCAATGACTTTTGGCTTTCATGTTCTGGTGCAAACTGCCAGATCTATGGAATTGGATATGCAGAGGGTGCAACGCGTGAAAGGCCTCAATGCAAAGAAGCTAGAGTTTCAAGCTCCAACCCCTCAGTCCAGATCTGAATTTAGAAAGAATAAAAGGAAGTCTAGGTTCGTGGAACCAGCTCCCTCTAATATATCGGGAGCAACTATTGTACGGGAACCCATAACGTGTTTCACTTGTGGAAAGGTGGGACACGAAGCCCGAGTGAGTAGAAGTAGTCCCCTGAAGGCAGAAAACTGAGCAGTGGACTATGTTCATGCGGCGGGTTCATCTTATGCGGAGAAAGGCAAAGTTGCGCAGTCTTGTGCTTCCCTGCAACCACCGACCCAGCCGAGAGTCTACTCGCTTGGCCAACAAAAAGCCATACAATAAAACGATATTGTCACAAGTAGGAATTGTAATTTATCTTTTACATCTTGACGTGATTTATACTTCGTGTGCGACTATATGTTTGTTTGCGTGTGCAATTAGGCTTCGCCCTAATTTTCAACTATCCGACGAGAGCTCTTTTTGATACTGGAGCATCGCACTCCTTCTTATCTAAGGACTTCGTGGTGCGAATCGAAGTACCGTCTACCCTGGTGAAGGATATATTGGAGGCAGTGCTGCCCAACGGATCTCGTATGAGTGCGGAGTAGTTGAGTCGTGCGAAGGTGCGGATAGGGAATCAAGATTTCAACTTAGAAGTGCCTTTACTACCATTAGTTGAATTTGACGTAATCTTTGGCATGAACTAGCTCTTGAAGCAACGAGCATGCATAGATTGCAATCAGAAGGAGATTACTCTGGGAATGAATACCGGAGAAGAGACTACATTTGCTGGTATGCAAGGAGCGAGCAAGACACTGATGTTTGCTCTCCAAGTGGTTAAGGCAATGAGAAAAGGCGCGGAGTTGTTCTTCACTTTGTTGAAGGCTTCAGAGCATAAGCCCAGTATAAGTTATGGCCCGGTAGTGGCGGAGTACGCTGACGTATTTCCTAACGAACTCCCTGGGGCTCCTCCTCAGCGAGAGATTGATTTTTGTATTGAGTTGGTGCCAGCTGTCAAGCCTGTGTCAGGCTCACCATACCGAATAGCGCCAAAAGAATTGGCATAGTTAAAAGTTCAGTTGCAAGAACTGCGAGAGCAAGGTTACGTACATACAAGTTCATCCCCTTGGAGTGCACCGGTTGTCACAACCCGCATTTTTTCAATATATAAATATATTATCAGAGTGGGGAAAAATACACGTTGAGATGCCACGTCATGTAGGAGACAACTACAGATGCTCAGGCAACTCCAATTCTATGTTTGCTTTCATAAGAAACATTCATTTGTTTAAAAGTTATGTTAAAAGACATAATTTACATTCATAAGATTTAGACTGTGTCCCTCGGTCCAATGGATCATCTAGTCCATGAGTAGAAACTATAATAAAGTTGCGGAAAAGAAAGTATGAAGTTTGATTTGATTTACCCTATATGAGCATGAAGACCAAATCATCTAGCTAATGATATGCAAAACTCTACATTTATTATAAGTAGGAAAAGAACTTCTTACAATCTTCAAAGTAGGGTGACATTTGATTTAAATCATGCCATGAATAAGAATATGCAAGTTGTATACTTAAAATATCTAACATACATCCTAGCATAAAATCTTTCCAAAGAGCAATGCATCAATAGAAAAAATGCAGTAGTATCAGTCACATCAAGTAAACAATCTACATAAAGAAACAACATTGGGCGTCAACAATCTGACACGAACCCATAGAGATGTCAAAGTAAATCAAAAATAGACCAAATAGTCAAAGAAAGTCATAGCTGACTAATCCTCACCAAGGAGGAGAAAGGAAAACCAATATCCAAGATCTGGAAGGACATCACGATCAACCTGCACAACTACTGATGTGAACCTGAGGCATTCAACAGAAAAGAATGCCTCAGCAACAAGGCGCAAAAAGGCGGATCAAAATAAAAAGATCACCAAGATCAAAAGATAAGGAGTTTACCAACTCCAGAAATAAAATTGTATATCAACAACATATAAGACCATATTGACCATAATGGCCAAAAAGGTTAGCAAGCTTGGCTAAATAATTAGTAAAAGTCTTGCACCAAGTGCGACAATGATTTATAAGAAATGGTCATAGAAATAGGCATTGTGTGGGCCAAATGAATCCATGAGCAAAATAGTGAATTAGTAACACCTGATAAAAATAGGCACTGAGGTGGAGGCCACAATCTTCCACTCACCAACAATCCACAACACCATCGGGTACCATGATTACACCAAAATAGGCACTATGGAGGAGGCTTCAATAATTGAAAGACTTTAATTAAGGGTAGCTAATCACCTAGAGGGGGGTGAATAGGTTATTTTAAAAACTATTTGCAGTTCTTGATTATAACCTAAATGAATGATCAGAGCTTTCAAGAAAATGAACACAAACAAAAACACACAGAATTTTATAGTGGTTCCCCTTATCTTGGGTAATCCACTTTCCCCCTTCTCCCCTCTAGCAGTGTGCTAGATAGAGTTTATATCTCCTCCAGCTCTCAGACCACCAACAGGTCTTACAGCTCAGATCACAATAGATCTTACAGACTCAGATCTTACTCACTCAGATCACAGCAGATCTTACCAACTCAGATCTCAACAGATCCTACCAACTCAGATCTCAATAGATCCTACCTCAGCCCTTATAACTATAGGCTTACAGCTCAGATTCACCCCTGAATCCCACAACTCAGATCACACCTGATCCTACAACTCAGATCCTTGAAAGATCCTACACTCAGATCTGACAACTCAGACCCTACAGGGATTGATAAAGATAGTAACAATACTTAGACTCAGATTCTTCAAAGTGTTGAGTCTTCTTGATATGCCTGAATGATCAGACAGAAATCTTCAACAGATCAGCAACAGCAATTTGGTCTTCTTGATTTATCAGGCTGTGATGATTGTTCTTCTTTTTAGGAAGACAGATTCTTCCTTCTTAATCTTCTCTTTTCAGAAAGAAGTATCAGCACCAGATTGCTGAAAGAATTCTTCAAGTTAGAACAGTTCTGAAAGAGGAGATGACTTCTTCAGATTCTTTCTCATACTTTCCCTCAAAGAGACAGAGAAGATAATTGCTTTCGAAAATAGGAAAATAATCAGCTTGTAAACCCATAGGACATGCCTTCTATTTATAGCCCGCCATTTGCAACATCTGTTATGCTCCTCCACGTCAGCATGACGTTAATCTTCAACGGTCTTTAATGGATTCAGAATAAACAAAAGGCTCAGCTAGCTGTAGATGAACTGTTATGCATTTCTCAGTTCAGAGCTTCTCAAAAAAAGGCGTTGAGCATTGTATATCTCTGTCGACGCTTTTTTAATAAGGTGTCGAGCGATGTGTATTATCTCGACGCTTTTAATCTTGCCTTCATATCTTGGCTCTTTTGCTAGCGTTGAGCTAACTGAAGTTTAGCCGACACTTCTTATTCCACGGCGTCGAGCGATATTCCTTGGCTCGACGCTTCCAAACTTGGTCTCAGATATTTAGTGGCGACCTTGTCTTTTTGAGCAGCAGACATGGGTCGATGCTTCTGGGTCACAGGCGTTAAGCAATGTGTGGTGTCTCGACGCTTGTGAACTTGGATGAATTCCTTGAGCACTTTGCTTGGCCTGATGTTCTACACAATGATTCTAGAAAGTATATCAAATACATTCTGAGGTATTTCTTTAACTTAGGAATGGACTTCTCCAAATCTAAGACATTGTGGACAGTGGTCCCAACAATCTCCCCCTCTTTGAAGAAGTCATAACCTCAGTCAATGATATATCCCTCTTTATAAAAATAATCAATATTTCCTATACAGGTAATCAAGATATAATGAGTATAATACCTTATAAAATTAGATTACCAAAACATTCTATCAACAGAAATTATTTCAGACATGATTTCTCATATAAGCACAAAATCACAAGTAGTTCAGAATAAAACATGTCATGATAAAAAAAATCACATCACAGGCATATATATATGATAATAAAAGAGAGTTTGCTCTGGGAGCTCATCAATATTGTTCAAAGTTATATCAAATACATTTCTCTGAGAATTCTTAATAAAGATTAAAATCCTAATGCTGTTCAGGTTCCTTGATCTCTATTCCTCTTTTAGCTCTCTTGGAAAGGACTTCAGCAACCTCTTTTCTTCTCTTGAAATAGCCAAACGGCTTTGGAAAGTAACTGATTGGCTCCTTATCACCTGCCTGAACTTTCCCAGCCAATTTGTCAGCCTTGAATTTTATCTTTAGCTCCTCTTGATCCCTGTGCTTCAACCACTCAGCTTCAGAATACCATTTCCCTCTTTCTTCTGGATTACCTTTCACAGCTTCCTATGCTGCCAGAATCATTCCTCTTGAAGAGGGAGACCAATGTTCAAAATCAACCCTTGATTGAACTTCTTCTCTGAACTAACTTTTGCTAGATTCTACTTGTTCACTGGTAAAGTTTTCTCTCTTGCTTTTACCCTCAGGGCTATACATTTTGGCAATTTGCTTTTGGATTTGTGTAAGAGATGTTGGCTTGGTCTCAGAAACTTGATCATTATTATTATCTATGGGAGGATAGCCAAAAATTTCTCTTATAGAGTTAGAGGTCCACACAGCATGCTCAGAGTTGGCTTGAATCATTGACCTCTCCCCCTTTAGGACTTCTTCAACTATATGATCTCTTATAACATTCTTCTGAAACCTAACTTGGCCCTCCAGATGATGTATTCCACTTTCAGTGATTTTCTTGACCTTAAGAAGATGGTCATCTATAGCATCGATATTTAACTTTACTTGATCTTTTAGAATTGAAGAGCTCTCATCAATTTTGGCTAGTATAGCAGCATCATGTTGTTGCAGCCTAGCTTCTATCTTAGCTGTACCTGTAATAGTTTGTGCAACTTGTTCTTTATACAACACTTGCATATTGCTGCTCAAGATTCCTTGATTTGTTTGAACATCATCTACTATCTTTGAAATACCTGCTTGTGTCTCTTTAATAACCTTTGATGTCTCTTTGATTGAATCTAGCTGTTCAGTTGTGTAATCCACTGAAGCACCAACTCTTTTGAAAAATTTTACCATTTCCTTTCTCAGTGCATTCATCTGATGATTAACTTCAAATCTAACCAATTTCATCTGAAAATCTACTTCATTTTTCATTTTTGTGTTATTTTCTTCAATATACTGTTCCAATAATCTTCTTTGATTATTAAGCAACACCTCCAGCTGAGGTAGTATTGGAGTTAAATCCACATTGATTTCTCTTGCCATTCCATCACTTCTACTACTTTCTTCTCTGATGAAAGAGTCATCTCTCTGGCTCATATGTGAGCAAGAAGATTCTGTCTTAATCACCTTTTCAGCCTCTTTCCTTGTGGCTTCAGGCTCTCCTTCCAAATCCATAGCATCAACAGTAGGATTCTCTTGAGCAGGGATCTCAGGCTGATACTCCCCCTCAAATGGTGCATTGTCTTGATCAATATTTCCTTGAGCAAGGATTTCATTTTGAGGCTCCCCCTCAATGTCTGCATTGTTAAGGTCATTATTGTCTGGAGCAGGGATCTCATCCTGAGCCTCCCCCTCAACTGCTGCCTTGCTAATTTCAGAATTATCCTGATCAGGGATCTCATCTGGAGCTTCCCTCTCATTTTGAAACTTCCCTTTAACTCTAGCAGGGGATCCAGGTTGACTTCCTCTCTCTTCTTCTTCTTCCTCATTCTCATCTTTTTCTTTATTGATCTTGTCAACCCCTTCCAGTAATGGATAAGTACCTGTTGGTGTGTCAGGAATACTGTCCTTAGGTTTGTTCCCTTCTTCTTCTTCAGATGATGTGAGATTAGGATCATGAATTGGAGAAGATTTTGATTTCCTTTTGGATGATGTTGAACTTGAAGAGCTTGAAGAGACCTTCTTCTTCTTTTGCTTCTTAGCTTTCTTCTGCTTGGGAGAATATTCCGCTGGTGGATGATTTGATAAAATTCTTTCCCATCTCTCTATCATTCTGATGTCCATTTTCTTCATATGATTTATCTTGGATCCAAGTTTGTTATTTAAAGAATCTGGAATGATTTTTACTAAATATAGAGATAATATCCTACCCATGTTGGGTGCTTGGATACATTCAATTACTCTGTCAAACACCACCCTCTCCCAATCTGTTCTTAATGTATGAATAATCCTGGTCAGAAGAATAAACATTTTCCTTGAGATTTTATCATGAGACCCTATCTTGCATAACAGACCCTTTCCGATCACATCTGTCAGCAGTTTTCCTCTTGAATTCATTCCTTTCCTAAGTATACTCCCAGAGATTTCATGTGATGTTTCAATTCCACACCAGACTTGGGCTAGTCTAATCTGCTCAGAGCTCACTTCTTCTTCTTCTTCATTACTTTTTAATCTTGGCAGTTCTAGTGCCTTGGCGAGTCTTGAAGGAGAAATCTTAATCTTCTTACCAATTACAGTAGTTTTAAGCTTAGAATTGGCGGTGTCTATTACTATATTGGAGAAAAGTTCTAATACCTCTCGTTTCCAAATTAGAGTCGATTCAGATAGCACGAATTCTAGTCCTGCTTTATAGATTAGCTCGATGGTTGATTTGATTTCCACTGGTGTTGTTTGGAATCCATTGCGAACAAGCTCGCCTCCTTCGTAAAGGTAATCACTGCTCTTGGGAGGCATTGTGGGTGTTGATTGTTGATAATGCTAAATCTAGTTAGTTTAATTAGGTTATTTTTAGGTTATTTACTCTTACTTTTTGCTTATTGTTGTTTACCTAAATGCAATTTTGGTTCATTTTCCTATTTTTAGTGCTAACTTAAGTTTTCTGAATTTTTAGGTCAAAAATGCAAAATTTCCTAAGTCACGCCCTAGGTCACGCCCGTGACCTAGGGCGTGTAAGTTGCTGTTTCCAGTTAAGCTGCTGCCACCATAATTCAAAAGATCTGGTCAGACACGCCCAAAGTACACGGCCGTGACACACAAGTCACGCCCGTGACACGCAAGTCACGCCCGTGACCAGCCCGTGAACAGCTCAGATGCGACCAGCTGACCACCGAATTGGTCACGCCACTGTTACACGGGCGTGCTTCCAGTCACGCTCGTGACTGCCACGTCAGCCAGCCGCCAGCGCCCATGATCACCGCTAGTGCCCATGACCGGACTAACCACCGAAATGGTCACGCCCTCAGTCACGGGCGTGACCTAGGGCGTGACCCATCAAATCGCGTCAGAATCGTGCGCCGAACCTGATCCAAGCCGCAGAATTAATTAAATAATGTCACGCCCCTAGTCACGGGCATGACTGAGGGCGTGACCGAGGCAGAAAAATTTCGATAAATTGAAATGACCTCCAAGCTTTCCCCATTCAGTTTTTTTTGGCTGAGAGAGAACTGGTGCTACTACTCTATTTTCAGTGATTTTCATGTTATTTTGTATTCTTCTTCTCTCTCTCTCTCTCTTATTTCAATGCATTTCCTTTTCTAGTTTTCATATGAATGTTGTAATGCCTTTGTAATTTCCTTTCATAGTGTATTACTAATGCTTAGTAGGCTTTCCATGCAAATGCAATCTCAGTTGAACTTTTGTTTAATAAAAATTGAATGTTTTTGTTCTCTTAAAATCTTCATCATTTCTCTCTCCTACCCCTCCACCATGAGTAACTAAATCCTCATAGTACTCGATCTTGATGATCTGAGGATGAGTTGATCAAGTTATGATCCTTTAGTCTTCTTTCACTTTCTAAAGTTTTGGGCCTTAGATTTACTCTTAATTAAAATTAAGTGGAGCTATATTATCGATGTATAGTCCACACCTTTGCTTTCATTCTTGGCTAGCCGAGAGGCCGATAGTTTGAAGTGAGCACTTAAGAGTAAAGAGAGTTACACACATTTCTCGAGAGAGAATGACGTAAATCTCCTGGATTGGAGTCAAACCCAATAGCGGGGTTCACCACTTAAAGCGAGTTTTAGGTATTCGAATACGGGACGAGAGTTCGGTCGGATTTTCCTAAACTCAGTTGGGCATATCTTCGAGAGAATCATGTTCAAACTATAGGAACCCCCACGTTCAAGCTACCCTTACTTTATTAAGTTTTAAGTTTGCTTTTGAATTTTGATCAACTTAAGCCGAAGTAAGTCAAGATCGAGTGCTATTTCTTAATCATCGTTTAGCCGTACTTTTACCCAGCTTTTATTTCAACTTAGCAAACAAAACCTTCCAAAAAATTATTAAGATAAAATAATAGTAATTTGTTTGAGTATAAGTAATCAACGGTTCTCGGATTTTAATACGACACTTGTGTGCCTATACTGCAGTTCGATAGGTATACTTGCCTTCTCGGATTGCTAGTTCGGATTTTATTTCGTGCAAGCGGAATTTTAATCATCAAGTTTTTGGCGCCGTTGCCGGGGACTCGCATTTTGTTGATATTTTGAAAGAACGAATCTATTACTTTTATCACCTCTTTTTCTCTCCTCTTTCTTGAAAAAAAAATTAATTCAAAAAAAAAAGAGAGACCTTTTCTTTTTCGAATTTCTCAATCTTATTTTCCCTTCTCTCTTTCTAGTTTATGACCCGAGCGAATCCGTCAGAACTTGTAGACTTGGACCAAGAACTTGAGCGTACTCTTCAGAGAAAATCGCAAGTTCAAGATCCTACATTCTAAGAACTAGCTGAGGATTCGGAATCGGTTGTTAATATGGGCGAACCTAACCAAAATGAAGTCCCCAACATGGTTGCGGCCCCTGAATGGACTATGTCCCATTATGCAAGGCCTAACCTGGAAGGGACGGAAACTAGTATAGTCTGCCCTGCCATAGCTAATAATAATTTCGAACTAAAGCCCAGCATAATTCACATGGTGCAGCAATACGTGCAGTTCGACGGATTACAAGATGAAGATCTGAACGCACATATTGCTAGCTTCCTTGAAATCTGTGACACCTTCAAAATAAATGGTGTTACGGATGATGCAATTAGGCTAAGACTCTTCCCATTTTCTTTAAGAACAAAGGCTAAGCAGTGGTTGTCGACTCTGCCTAGAGGTTCTATCACCACTTGGGCCCAGTTAACTGAAAAATTTCTAACTAAGTATTTTCCACCTGCGAAAACTGCTAAGCTTAGAAATGATATTTCTTCTTTTTGCCAAATAGATTCTGAAACGCTATATGATACCTGGGAAAGGTATAAAGAATTCTTAAGACGTTGCCCTCATCACGCTCTGCCTGTATGGTTACAAGTGCAGACGTTTTATAACGGGCTAAATCAACATACTAAGCAAATGATAGACGCCGCTTCCGGTGGTACCTTAAATAACAAAACCCCGGAAGCCGCTCTTGAGCTATTTGAGGATATGGCCATGAACACCTATCAGTGGAATGTGCCAAGATCCCGCCCAAACAAACCTACAGGTATATACGAAGTGGATAACGTCTCCCAGCTGGTACTACAAGTGGAAATGCTTAGCAAAAAGATATCTGAAATGAATGCTCCTTCGGCACCTCAGGTTTGGGAATTCGCAAAAGCCACCTCCGAACAAGCTGATTATGTTGGCAATAGAAATGCTTATAATAATTATTCTGCTTCTAATTTTCATGCACCTGGTTTTCAATTACCGAATAATTATAATCCTGCGATGCGTAATCACCCGAACTTTTCTTGGAGTAATCCTGCAAACACAACTCGCCCACCTCTACAAAATGAATTTACACCACCTCCACCCCCTGTTAACTTTCAAAAACCTCCATCTTTGGAGGAGATATTTTCAAAATATATAAGTACGAAAGAAGCAACCGTCCGGAACTTAGCCGGATCCGTTAAAAATCTAGAAAACCAAATCGAACAGCTCGCCAAAATAATATCTGAGCGACCGCCCGGGACTCTTCCCGCTAACACCGAGCCCAACCCGAGAGAGCAAGCGAAAGCTGTAACTCTTCGGAGTGGGAAGCAAGTATCCGGTCTGGTTAGTGAAGAGCCCGAGGCAAGATCCGCCCCTATTTTAAAAACACCACTCACTCAAACAGATTTTATCACTCCACCTCATATTTTCAAAAACAACCCCGCCCCGCCTTATCCTTCTCAACTCAACAAGGAAAAATTAGACGATCAATATCATCGCTTCCTGGAAATGTTTAAGCAAATACACATCAATTTGCCCTTCCATGAAGCGATATCACAAATGCCCAAGTACGCTAAGTACCTGAAGGATCTTCTAACTAATAAGAAAAAGCTAGAAAATCTATCGCACGTAACTTTAAATGTTGAGTGTTCCGCCGTCCTAACAAATGAATTACCGAAAAAGGCTAACGATCCGGGTAGTTCTTCTATCCCGTGCCTCTTTGGTGATCTATTTGTAAAGAACGCGTTGGCCGACTTAGGTGCAAGCATCAACTTGATGCCATTCTCCTTGTTTAAGAAGTTAGGAGTGGGTACCCTTAGCCCCACACGTATGAGTATACAACTAGCAGATAGGACGATAAAATATCCGCTGGGAATTGTGGAGGACGTGCTCGTAAAGGTAGACAAATTCATCTTCCCGGTGGATTTTGTCATTTTGGACATTGAAGAGGATGTCGAGGTTCCCCTAATCCTTGGCCGCCCCTTCCTTGCCACCTCTCGTGCTATCATTGATGTGAGTAATGGTAAGCTATTCCTCCGAGTTGGAGATGATGAAGTAACCTTCTCCATAACACCCTCTATGAAAAATACCCTAGAAAATGACGATTCGTGTTTTTTCTAGATGTGTTAAGTGAAGACCCTTCTTTTTGTATTTCTGAAAATGGTTCTTCTTCTTTTTGTTCATTTTCAAACACCTCCACTGAAATATTACAAGAAATGAAAATATCCATTGCTCCCGCCCCCTCAAATTTTCAAATTAAATCAAAAATTTTTGAAGAAATTACTTTTGAAAAAGAAAAGTCTTTCAAATCTTCATACGAGGAACCTCCCACATTAGAACTTAAAGAACTACCCAATCATTTAAAATATGAATTTTCAGAAAAAGACTCTAAGTTACCAGTAATAGTGTCGGCCCATTTAAGTGGATCTGAAAATGCCAAATTGCTAAAAGTTTTACAAAAGCACCGCCAAGCAATTGCTTGGCATATTTCTGATATTAAGGGCATAAGTCCATCTTTCTGCATGCACAAAATTCTAATGGAAGATAATTCACATAATTCTATTCAACCTCAACGCCGATTAAACCCAAACATGAAAGAAGTAGTAAAGGGTGAGGTCATGAAATTATTAGACGCAGGAATTATCTATCCAATTTCAGATAGCAAATGGGTAAGCCCCGTTCAAGTAGTTCCTAAAAAGGGAGGGATCACGGTAGTGTTAAATGACAATAATGACTTAATCCTAACACGGACGGTGACTGGGTGGCGTATGTGTATTTATTATCGCAAATTGAACGACGCCACCCACAAGGACCATTTCCCCTTGCCATTCATCGATCAAATTTTAGAACGATTATCCGGCCATAGCTTTTATTGTTTTCTCGATGGTCTCTCGGGCTACTTCCAAATTCCCATCTCGCCCGAGGACCAGGAGAAAACGACGTTTACTTGTCCTTTCGGCACCTTCGCCTATCGAAGAATGTCGTTTGGCATATGTAATGCGCCGGCAACATTTCAACGGTGTATGTTGGCCATTTTCGACAAGTACGTAGAAAGTATTATGGAGGTATTTATGGACGACTTTTTCGTGTTTGGTGATTCCTTCGATTTTTTTTAGAAAATTTAGAAAAAAGTGTTAGAACGGTGTGAGGAGACCAATCTTGCCCTGAACTGGGAAAAATGCCATTTCATGGTACGGGAGGGATTGGTTTTAGGTCATAAGATATCAGCAAGAGGAATTGAGGTCGATGAAGCAAAAATAGAAGTGATCGAAAAACTGCCACCGCCAACCAACGTTAAGGCCATAAGAAGCTTTCTAGGACATGCCGGTTTTTACCGGCGATTTATAGAAGATTTCTCGAAAATTACCAAACCCCTCACTCATCTTTTAGAAAAACACACTCCATTTATTTTTGATGATGCCTGCTTATCTGCTTTTCAATTAATCAAAAATAAGCTAATAAATGCGCCAATTATGATAGCTCCAATCTGGGACCTTCCATTCGAAATCATGTGCGATGCAAGTAGCTTTGCGGTGGGAGCCGTTTTAGGACAACGTATATCTAAAAACTTCCACCCTATTTTCTACGCAAGTAAAACACTTACATCCGCGCAAGAGAACTATACCACAACGGAGAAAGAATTATTAGCAGTTATTTTTGCGTTCGACAAATTTCGACCTTATATTACGCTTTCAAAAATTATTGTTTTTACAGACCACTCGGCCCTCAAATATTTACTTTCTAAACCGGATGCCAAACCACGCTTACTTCGCTGGGTCTTGCTCCTCCAGGAGTTCGACTTGGAAATCCAAGATAAAAAGGGGGCTGAGAATTTGGCCGCGGACCATCTTTCACGATTAGATAACCCATTTATTGAAGATTTAAATGAACAAACTTTTAATGATTATTTTCCCGACGAGAAGTTATTATCAATCAACACTACTCCTTCTCCTTGGTTTGCAAACTTCGCCAACTACTTAGTAGCTCGAGTCCTCCCAAAAGAATTTTCCTATCAGCAAAAGAAGAAATTCTTTTCTGACCTGAAGAATTATTTTTGGGAGGACTCGTATCTGTTTCGAGTTTGTGCAGACCAAGTAGTAAGGAGATGTGTTTCTTTCGAAGAAGGACAAAATATTTTCAAACACTTACACGAAGGACCGACTGGTGGGCACTATCAAGCTAATCGGACCGCTCACAAAGTGCTAAGTGCAGGCTTTTATTGGCCTAGCCTTTCTAAAGATGCCCAATCTTTTGTGAGACGGTGCGATAGCTGCCAACGGGCCGGAAATATCTCAAATAAAAATGAAATGTTGCAAAATTATTTCCTCGAGTGCGAAGTTTTCGACCTTTGGGGAATTGATTTTGTAGGTCCTCTTCCTTCTAGCCATGGTAATAAATACATTTTAGTTGCGGTAGACTACGTGTCTCGATGGGCAGAGGCCCAAGCTCTTCCTACCAATGACTCCCGAGTCGTTATTATTTTCTTAAAAAAATTATTTTCTCAATTCGGTACTCCTAGGGCCATCGTTAGCGATAGGGGTTCGCACTTTTGTAACGCACAATTTGCAAAAACACTTTTAAAATATGGCGTTACACATAAGCTTTCAACTGCATACCACCCCCAAACTAACGGCCAGGTCGAGGTAGTGAATAGAGAAATCAAACGTATTTTAGAAAAAACTATTTCCACCTCACGTAAGGACTGGTCACATAAATTAGACGATGCTCTATGGGCTTACCGAACAGTGTACAAGACCGCCATCGGTTGTACACCGTATCGGTTAGTATATGGGAAATCGTGTCAATTACCGGTCGAATTAGAACATCATGCTTTCTGGGCCCTTAAATTTTTAAATTTTGATCCCCACTCCACCGCCGATCTTTGAAAATTCCAACTCAACGAACTCGATGA
The DNA here is from genome assembly GCA_033032865.1 of Dactylorhiza incarnata. Taxonomy (NCBI): domain Eukaryota; kingdom Viridiplantae; phylum Streptophyta; class Magnoliopsida; order Asparagales; family Orchidaceae; genus Dactylorhiza; species Dactylorhiza incarnata. Next base: position 6,403,402 of record JAWHQI010000079.1, on the reverse strand, counting down.
GTGGCGCTCCAATGCGTATGAAAATAATAAATTATATAAGGAACGAACGAATTGCTTTCACGATAAAAATGTAAGGCACCCGAAAACATTTAAACCAGGCGACCAAGTATTACTTTATAATTCTCATCTACGTTTATTTCCTGGAAAGTTAAAATCTAGATGGTCAGGTCCTTTTAATGTAAAGGAAGCTTATCCGTATGGAACTGTTTTGATATCACAGTCAGATAAGGGTGATTTCAAGGTTAATGGGCAGCGTCTAAAACTTTATTTTTCTAGTGACAATGTTGACATGGACAGTGAAAAGCTTCTTTTGTCTGGACTGTAATAATTTGGATTAACTTTTGAACTATATTCTTTTAGTCGAGCTCAAACGACATTAAACAGAGGGCGCTCTTGGGAGGCAACCCAAGGTTTTTAAAATTTGTTGTTTTAATTTTTCTTTGGCCCTGGGCGGCTCCGATACTCTCAACTTCGGCGATCGCCTGCTTCAACATTGCTGGTTTCAAGAAAAATTCAAGATGATATTTCATGAAGATTCAAAGCGCCAACAAGGGGGAGCGGCATCACACATCCTTTCAAGCCCATAAATCCAGGGAAGTGCCTGTTTCAGTTTTTCAGTTTTAATTTCTTTTCTTAGTTACCCCTTCCTTCACTCTCCTTTTCCATTGAGGACAATGTCTATCATAAGCTTGGGGGAGAATGTCTTCTTTTCTTTTCTTTTGTTTTAGTAGTTTAAATTAGATTTTGGTAAAATCAATAGTACCCATTGCTTTAAGTTTTGTTTTTCCCAAAATATTTTATATAGCCTTAGTTAATTTCAAAATTTCTAATCCTACTTTTTAATTATGTTTCACAAGTAAATTGTTGACTCATGTAGTGTTCTAATTCTAGGTAGCATGTTAATGTGAAAAGTTTTTTCAAAAATCTTGTACTTTCCTTATCGTTTTCTCTTTTATCTTCTTTACTTTCGTAAAAATTCTTCATCCACTATTTTCCTCTTCATTTTTAGATATATTTTGCAAGGTTAACTTTTGATTTGTGTAGTAAATGTGAATAATCCTAGACGCTTATTATTCTTATTTTCAGGATAAGTTCATTAGTCTTTATTTAATATCTAGGGCTTACTTTTTGAAATCCTTCAAAACTCATGCTTTAAATAAATTTAGAGAGCAATGAAAATGATTTAGGCCATTTTTTTTAAGTTTGAGCCTTCATGCCAACCCTTAAAAAGAAACCCTTTGTTAGCCTCTTTTGAGCCTTTTCCCATGTTTTATTGTCACCTCCACTTATCAAATTTTTCACCAAAGCCAAAATTTCCAAACCTATTTGAATCACACTAACACTTTGAGTTTTATTTAAATTTCTAAAAGAATGTGATTGGTTTATTGCATAGAGAGCTTCAAAGAAAAGAATTTGCTCAAAAAGAAGATATTTTAAGCATATTTGTATTAGTTATCTTTGCCAAAATTTCAAAATAAAAAAATAAATAAATAATGGCAATGAAAGAGAAAGAAAGAAAATATGCTATATGCTTATAATGAAGGATTGCCTCTTATCATTCATATCAAAAATTTTATAAAACTCATGTTTATGGTTTAGTGTGATTATAGCAATCACTTTTATCTTCGATTTCCATTCCAAATCATATGCCTAAACCAAACATTTCGGTCTTAATAAAGTAGTCTTGATTCATGCTCCTAAATTTGATTTAGCTAAGTAAAGAAGAAAAGTAGAATAGTTAAGTCTTGGGTATGAATTTAGATCCCTGTTCTTAGAATGATATAATTATAATTTGTCTCTTAGGGTTTAGTAACAATTCAATGCACTATCTCACTTGTTACTTTGCTCAATTTTATTTTAAAACTTTTTAGTTAAAATTTTGGATGATTAATTTTTGTTAGTAAAGGGTATAAAAATTAAGCTTAAATAAAGTACTTATTTTAGGTTTCCTTTTCACTATTCTCCCTACTTGGAATTTCGCAAGGTACTCGTGTTTAGCATAATTAAATCTTTTTGATTAGTCATTTTGTTTTATTAGCTAAGCATATTTCTTTGCTTGGGGACAAGCAAAGTGTAAGCTTGGGGGAATTTGATAATGCTAAATCTAGTTAGTTTAATTAGGTTATTTTTAGGTTATTTACTCTTACTTTTTGCTTATTGTTGTTTACCTAAATGCAATTTTGGTTCATTTTCCTATTTTTAGTGCTAACATAAGTTTTTTGAATTTTCAGGTCAAAAATGCAAAATTTCCTAAGTCACACTAGGTCACGCCCGTGACCTAGGGCGTGTAAGTTGTTGTTTCTAGTTAAGCTGCTGCCACTATAATTCAGAAGATCTGGTCAGACATGCCCAAAGTACACGATCGTGACACACAAGTCACGCCCGTGACACGCAAGTCACGCCCGTGACCAGCCCGTGAACAGCTCAGATTCGACCAGCTGACCACCGAATTGGTCACGCCACTGTTACACGGGCGTGCTTCCAGTCACGCCCATGACTGCCACGTCAGCCAGCCGCCAGTGCCCATGATCGCCGCCAGCGCCCATGACCGGACTAACCACCGAAATGGTCACGCCCTCAGTCACGGGCATGACCTAGGGCGTGACCCATCAAATCGCGTCAGAATCGTGCGCCGAAACTGATCCAAGCCGCAGAATTGATTAAACAATGTCACGCCCCTAGTCATGGGCGTGACTGAGGGCGTGACCGAGGCAGAAAAATTTCTATAAATTGAAATGACCTCCAAGCTTTCCCCATTCAGTTTTTTTTTTGCTGAGAGAGAACTGGTGCTACTACTCTATTTTCAGTGATTTTCATGTTATTTTGTATTCTTCTTCTCTCTCTCTCTCTCTTATTTCAATGCATTTCCTTTTCTAGTTTTCATATGAATGTTGTAATGCCTTTGTAATTTCCTTTCATAGTGTATTACTAATGCTTAGTAGGCTTTCCATGCAAATACAATCTCAGTTGAACTTTTGTTTAATAAAAATTGCATGTTTTTGTTCTCTTAAAATCTTCATCATTTCTCTCTCCTACCCCTCCACCATGAGTAACTAAATCCTCATAGTACTCGATCTTGATGATCTGAGGATGAGTTGATCAAGTTATGATCCTTTAGTCTTCTTTCACTTTCTAAAGTTTTGGGCCTTAGATTTACTCTTAATTAAAATTAAGTGGAGCTATATTATCGATGTATAGTCCACACCTTTGCTTTCATTCTTGGCTAGCCGAGAGACCGATAGTCTGAAGTGAGCACTTAAGAGTAAAGAGAGTTACACACATTTCTCGAGAGAGAATGACGTAAATCTCCTAGATTGGAGTCAAACCCAATAGCAGGGTTCACCACTTAAAGCGAGTTTTAGGTATTCGAATACGGGACGAGAGTTCGGTCAGATTTTCCTAAACTAAGTTGGGCATATCTTCAAGAGAATCATATTCAAACTATAGGACCCCCCACGGTCAAGCTACCCTTACTTTATTAAGTTTTAAGTTTGCTTTTGAATTTTGATCAACTTAAGTTGAAGTAAGTCAAGATCGAGTGCTATTTCTTAATCATCGTTTAGCCGTACTTTTACCCAGCTTTTATTTCAACTTAGCAAGCAAAACCTTCCAAAAAATTATTAAGATAAAATAATAGTAATTTGTTTGAGTATAAGTAATCAATGGTTCTCGAATTTTAATACGACACTTGTGTTCCTATACTACAGTTCGATAGGTATACTTGCCTTCTTGGATTGCTAGTTCGGATTTTATTTCGTGCATGCGAAATTTTAATCATCAATTGTAGAGTGAAAAAATTGATGGAGAAATTTTCTAGGGCAGATAATTTCGAATTGAGAAATCTAGGGCATATGTACTAATCGAAGTGTCTTCCTTATTTATAGAATTTCTAATTCAAGAAGATGAATAGCCGCGCGCCGGGCTTGTTTAACAAGATTGATCAAATGGTTCAAATTTACCATGTCGAGACGGCCTAGCTATGTTCGCACAAACGTTGAGATAGCTCGACGCCAAGTATCTTCTCGAGGCCAGGTATCTTCTCTCGACGCCTTATATCCTTGCCCGACGCCAGATATATCTCCACTCACCTTTTAGGACTTAATTATTATTTTCATTTATTTAATTCATTTTCTATACTTATTTGAGAATTGTCATTTATTCTAGCTTTATTTTATTTAATTATAAGACAACTTTATTCCATTTTTAGCATTCCTAATTCAATTTTGAAGTTATTGAATTTTGTTTCATCCAGTGGTTTAGTGAATATATCAGCAACTTGTTTGTCAGTGGGGACATATTCAATTATGATATCTCCATTTTCTATATGTTCTCTAATGAAGTGATATCTAATTTCTATGTGCTTAGTTCTACTATGTGAAACAGGATTATTAGTTATAACAATAACACTAGTTGAATCACAATATAAAGGATATTTACTTAGCTGGACTTTATAGTCTTGGAGTTGGTGTTGAATCCATAGTAGCTGAGCACAGCAGTTTCCAGCTGAGATGTACTCAGATTCTGCTGTAGAGATAACTACACTGGTCTGCTTCTTGCTACTCCAAGATATTAGTCTTTTGCCAAGGAATTGACATTTGCCTGATGTACTTTTTCTATCCTCCTTGCATCCTGCATAGTCAGCATCTGAAAAAACCAGTTAGTTCAAAGTCATTGCTTCTAGGATACCAAAGGCCAAGATTAAGAGTACCCTTCAGATATCTCAGAATTCTTTTGACAGCAGTGTAGTGAGATTCTTTAGGGTTCACTTGATACCTAGCACACACACATGTTGAGAACATAATGTTTGGCCTGCTAGTAGTTAGGTAGAGCATTGAACCAATGATGCCTCTGTACAAGGTTTCATCAATAGGTTTCCCTTTGTCATCCTTGTCCAGTGACATATTGGCTGCCATTTGTGTTTTCATGACAGTGGAATTTTCCATTCCAAACTTCTTGATAATCTCTTTGGTGTACTTGGTCTGAGAAATGAAGATTCCTTCCTCAGACTGTTTCACTTGGAGTCCTAAGAAGTATTTGAGCTCACCCATGCTGCTCATTTCAAATTTCCCTTGCATAAGGCTTGCAAACCTTTTTCAAAGGTTATTATCAGTTGAGCAAAAAATTATATCATCTACATATATTTGTACTAGAATAATTTGACCTTTAACTACCCTAAGAAACAATGTCTTGTCTATCTTTCCCCTTGAGAATTTGTTCTCAATGAGAAATCAAGATAATGTCTCATACCAGGCTCTAGGTGCCATTTTCAGGCCATACAAAGCTTTTAATAAAAGATAGACATGATTTGGATGAGTAGAGTCAATAAAACCTGGGGGTTGTTCTACATATACTTCCTCCAGTATTGTTCCATTAAGGAATGCTGACTTTACATCCATTTGATAAACTATGAATCCAGTATGTGCTGCAAATGCGAGGAATAGTCTGATTGCCTCCAATCTTGCCACAGGAGCAAACAGTTGATCAAAATCTATGCCTTCCTCCTGTCTATATCCTTGGGCAACCAACCTTGCTTTGTTTTTGATAATCACACCATTTTCATCCAGCTTATTTCTAAATACCCATTTGGTCCCTATGACTGTGTTTCTTTGGTCTTGGAACCAATATCCAGACCTTACATCTTTCAAATTGATTTAGCTCTTCTTGTATAGCTGATATCCATGAAGCGTCCTTATTGGCTTCATCAAACTTCTTAGGCTCTATTTTGGATAGAAAGCTGTGATGCAAGGCCTCATGTATTGAGTTTCCTCTTCTGGTTTGCACACCTTCATTTGGATTTCCTATAATCTGTTCTTTTGGGTGATCCTTCAGATGTTTGGTTGCATTCCTCCACCTCTCATTTTCCCTTTGTGATTCTGTTGCATCTGTTTGAGTTGGCTGTTCTAGAGGTTCTGGATGTTGTGGTTCTTCAACAGCAATAGGTTCTTCATAATTGTCTTCTACTTGAGACTCATCCTCTCTAGTCACAATTACAGTCTCATTAGTTTCTTCATTATCCTCAATGTGTTGTTCATTGATATTCATCTCCTTCAATTTCTGTGTAGAACCTGCACTACTAGATAAACTTTCCAGATCCTTATAAATAAGGCTGGTTTCATCAATTACAACATGTATAGATTCTTCTATTCTATTTGACCTTTTGTTGAAAATTCTATAGGCTCTACTTTGAGAGCTATAGCCAACAAAAATTCCCTCATGTGCTTTTTCAGCAAATTTAGTAAGATGGGGCTTTCCATTATTTAATACAAAGCATTTACTACCAAATATTTTGAAATAGGCTAAAGTGGGTTTTCTACCTTTCAACAACTCATAAGGGGTCTTATTCAGTCTTTTGTTGATAAGAGCCCTATTCTGCACATGGCATGCTGTGTTTACAGCTTCAACCCAAAAATACTCAGGAAGAGAGGAATCACTTAGCATACTCCTACTAGCTTCAATGAGAGTTCTATTTCTTCTCTCAGCAACCACATTTTGTTGGGGAGTTCTGGGGATGAGAACTCTTGTGAGATGCCTAGATTTTCACAAAATTTGGTCATTGCACCTGACTGAAATTCAGTCCCATGATCACTTCTAATTTTGACTACAGGATTTCCTATTTCATTTTTGATTTGCCTAACAAAGCTGGTAAATATTTCTAGAGTATCTGACTTGTGTTTAAGGAAGAATACCCATGTGAATCTGGAATAATCATCAACAATTACAAGGGTGTAAATCTTTCCTCCTAGGCTATGGATTGACATTGGTCCAAATAGATCCATGTGAAGTAGGTATAGACATCTAATGGAATCCTTCTCACCAATTGGTTTGAAGGATGACTTGATCTGCTTACCCATTTGACAAGCATGGCAGGGACCCTCCTGCACACATTTCCACTTAGGCCCAGCTCTCACTAGGTCTCTTGAAATAAGCTTATTTATAGTCTTATAGTTTATGTGGGCTAACCTTTTATGCCATTGTACACTACTAGAAACTTTATTCTCTGCTACTAAGCATATGGAATTTACTTGATCAGAACATATAAATTTTAAGCAGTAAATGTTGCCACTCCTAGTGCCTGAGAGAATTATCTCATTCTCTTTCTTAATCAGGCACTCATCCTTGTGGAATGAAATGTCATACCCAATATCACACAATTGACTTATACTGATGAGATTGTGCTGCAATCCATCAACATGAGCAACTTTGGTGATGGTGACAATTCCATTTGTGATTTTACCATAACCTTTAGTTTTACCTTTGTCAGACCCTCCCAAGATAACCTTTGGTCCATTCTTCACAGGAGTGTAATCATTCAGCAGACTTTTTGTTCCTGTCATGTGCATAGAGCACCCACTGTCCAAGTACCAGATAGGAAGTTGATTGGTCTTTGGACATCCCTGCAAGAAGAAATTACCTTTTCTTAGGAACCCACACCAAGTTGGGTCCTAGAACCTTGTTAGTATGAGATGGAATATTTAGTTGTTGTATAATCCTTGGTGATGTGAGAGTTGCCACATCTCCAAGAGTTGAACCTTAGAACAGTTGGATTGAACCAACAGTCAAGAGCAAAATGTCCAACCCTTCCACAGCACCAACATTCATATCTGTTATATCTTCTTGGAGGTCTTCTCACTTCTTTAGGTTGACTCACATTTTGTTTTATTGCCTTATTCAAAGGAGCTTTGTAAATTGTTTTAGTGAAATTTACTGGTTTAGTTTTCTTGACAGCAGTGGTTTTCACTACTGGTCTTAGTTCCTCTCTTTTGAATTTGGTGTTTGCTTTAAATACAAAGGAGTCATGATGAGTAAATACTTTTTCTTTGCATAGAAATTTGGCATCATTGTTACTTGGTTGAATTGAGTCATCTTTGCTATTAGAACACTCACCCTTACAAAACTTATGCACAACTTTTTGATCATGCTCATTTGTGATAAGCATAGCTTTGTTGAATTTTATAGGTTGCATAAGTGCCTTGCCATTATTTTTAGATTAACTTTCTGCCTTTCCATTGTATCCTATGCCATATCTGTATTATGCAGAGAATGTGTCTATTATGGGAAGGATAGTTTGTGGTTTTGAGAACTTTGCCACAAGCTTCCTTTCTGCTAGGAGTTTTGCCTCAAGTTCTTTTATTAATTTCTCCTTAGTGCATAAAGTCTGAATGTGAATAATAGACATGACTTTTAATAGACATGCCTTTTGCTCTTTTTAAGGGCTTTAAGAAGTGACTCATAGTTCTCAATAATTTCATCTTCATGAAAGTTAGATTTTGAGTCATTCTCATCAGAAGAAAATGAATTTATCTCAGGTTTAGAAATAATTTTAGGTTCAGAATCAGATAAAGGAGTTTTATCAAGTACCTTCACATTAGAAATTGTCTCATGATCCTCTTCATCACTGAGTGTCATGAGTCCTGTATTTTCTTCTTCATCCTCTTCACTATCAGACCTTGATAGTGAGGCTCTTATCATAGGTCTATGATTCATAGTGTCTTCACTTTCATTGACAGTCACCAGAGCTATGAGTGTCTCTTCACTATCTGAGTCAGATGATTGAGATTCACTGTCACTGAGAGTGACTTTGCCTTTCTTGGCTATTAGACTCCTCTCATGTCTCTTGTCAGATTTGTGCCCCCTTTCATCAGACTTCTTATTATTCTTTCTCTTTGAAGGACAATCAGCAATCATGTGTCCTGATTTCCTGCATCCAAAGCACACAATTTCTTCTGAATTAGATTTATTGTGTTTAGAGTTATACCTGTCCTTCTTGGAATCTTGTTTGAATCCCTCTGAAGAATTGGAGTGCTTCTTAGATCTGGATTACTGAGAGGGTCTAGTTTTCTAGTGTTGTTTTCTTTTGAGCATCCTTTTCAGCTGTTTGGTGAAGAGTGCCAGTTCACCATCTGATATTTTAGAGTCAGAATTACTGGTCTCTGATTCTTCTGATTCAGATGGTATCCTGGGGGATAATGACATTCTTTCTTTGCTTTTCTTGGAACTTTCTGCCTTCAGAGCAATAGGATTTTCCCTGCTGTGTCCTTCCTCAGCTTTTCTGGTATTCAGGTGAAGTTCATGGGACAAAAGTTTCCCATATAGATTCTGTGGCTGAATAATTCCCAGATTTCCCATTTCCCTGATGGCACAGATCTTGATATCCCATTCTTTGTTCAGGGATCTTAAGAATTTATCATTCAGCTCATAATCTATAAAAGTTCTTCCATAGGTTTTCAGACCATTTACAATTTTGAAGAATTTCTCATAGCAAATTGCTATTGAATCTTTCTTGTCTTATCTGAAAGCCTCATATTGCTAATTTTTAAGAGACTTCCTGTCATCTCTGACTTCCTCGGTCCCTTCCATATAGACAATGAGAGATTCCCACATTTCTTTGGCAGTTTTGCATTGTACTAAGTTCTGGAAGGTTGAATCCTCAATTGCACTCACTATGATATTCTGAGCTCTTTTATCCATAGAGGCATGGATCACTTCATCTTTAGTCATCTCAGAGTATGTTTTGGGAGTCTTGATACTTCCATCTGTGAATGAGACCTTCATTGGAACAAAAGGTCCTTCAAGAACAGTGATGTAAATCCTAGGGTCAGAGACTTCCATGAATAATCTGACCCTCTCCTTCCAAATCCCAAAGTTTTCTTTTCTACAGATTGGTAACTTCATTGATGTGAATTCCTTGTTTCCTTCACTATTAGCCATCACGACTTAACAAATCTACCCTTAGGAGATCTTGTTCAGGTTGTTAAACCTTTTCTTGAACAACCTACCTCTGATACCACTTGAAAGACTTTAATTAAGGGTAGTTAATCACCTAGAGGGGGTGAATAGGTTATTTTAAAAACTATTTGCAGTTCTTGATTATAACCTAAATGAATGATCAGAGCTTTCAAGAAAATGAACACAAACAAAAACACACAGAATTTTATAGTGGTTCCCCTTATCTTGGGTAATCCACTTTCCCCCTTCTCCCCTCTAGCAGTGTGCTAGATAGGGTTTATATCTCCTCCAGATCTCAGACCACCAACAGGTCTTACAGCTCAGATCACAATAGATCTTACAGACTCAGATCTTAACAGATCTTACTCACTCAGATCACAGCAGATCTTACCAACTCAGATCTCAACAGATCCTACCAACTCAGATCTCAATAGATCCTACCTCAGCCTTTATAACTATAGGCTTACAGCTCAGATTCACCCATGAATCCTACAACTCAGATCACACCTGATCCTACAACTCAGATCCTTGAAAGATCCTACACTCAGATCTGACAACTCAGACACTACAGGGATTGATAAAGATAGTAATAATACTTAGACTCAGATTCTTCAAAGTGTTGAGTCTTCTTGATCTGCCTGAATGATCAGACAGAAATCTTCAACTGATCAGCAGCAGCAATTTGGTCTTCTTGATTTATCAGGCTGTGATGATTGTTCTTCTTTTTAGGAAGACAGATTCTTCCTTCTTAATCTTCTCTTTTCAGAAAGAAGTATCAGCACCAGATTGCTGAAAGAATTCTTCAAGTTAGAACAGTTCTGAAAGAGGAGATGACTTCTTCAGATTCTTTCTCAAACTTTCCCTCAAAGAGACGGAGAAGATAATTGCTTTCGAAAATAGGAAAATAATCAGCTTGTAAGTCCATAGGACATGCCTTCTATTTATAGCCCGCCATCTGCAACATCTGTTATGCTCCTCCACGTCAGCATGACGTTAAGTCTTCAACGGTCTTTAATGGCTTCAGAATAAACAAAGGCTCAGCTAGCTGTAGATGAATTGTTATGCATTTCTCAGTTCAGAGCTTCTCAAAAAAAGGCGTTGAGCATTGTATATCTCTGTCGACGCTTTTTTAATAAGGTGTCGAGCGATGTGTAGTATCTCGACGCTTTTAATCTTGCCTTCATATCTCGACTCTTTTTGCTAGCGTTGAGCTAACTGAAGTTTAGCCGACACTTCTTATTCCACGGCGTCGAGCGATATTCCTTGGCTCGACGCTTCCAAACTTGGTCTCAGATCTTCAGCGGCGACCTTGTCTTTTTGAGCAGCAGACATGGGTCGATGCTTCTGGGTCACAGGCGTCGAGCGATGTGTGGTGTCTCGACACTTGTGAACTTGGATGAATTCCTTGAGCACTTTGCTTGACCTTATGTTATGCACAATGATTCTAGAAAGTATATCAAATACATTCTGAGGTATATCTTTGACTTAGGAATGGACTTCTCCAAATCTAAGACATTGTGGACAATGGTCCCAACAATAATCTCTCTCACCAACAGTCCAAAACCATCTCATCACCCCGTCACTTAACACCACGCGCAGCATAACTTCATTACACCATGATAAAAGGAGGAAAAATATCACCTTTTTCATGAATAAACAGTCACTCGACATTTCATATCAGACAACTCGACGAAATTTCTAAGTCTCGGCAGATTCGTCGAAATTACTCAACGAATCCAAGATCACTCGACGAATCATATCAGACAACTCGACGAAATTTCTAAGTTTCGACAAATTCAATGAAATCACTCGACGAATCCAGGATCACTCGATGAATTTTCCAAAGGGTCTCGACGGTTCAGGGAAAGTCTCGACGGATTTCCATAGGGTCTCGACGGATTTCCATAGGGTCTCGACGGATATGTCGAAAGCATTTGACGAATTCATATAAGGTCTCGACTGTTTAGTATCATCGGTTAAGTCTCGACAGTTTAGACTAGGCTTCTCGACAAATTTAACTAAGCTTCTCGATGAATTATCTGCAAAACACTAAGAATCCTCTAAGGAAAGCCATTCGACGAATTCGTCGAATTGACTCAACGAATTAGACTTAATTACTCGACGAATTCTAGCAGAGGCTTTGCTCAAATCTGAAAACTTAAAGATAACTCCTTTATAGGATCAACGTGATAATTTCAGCAAAAGTTTGGCAAGAAAGTATGAACAAAAACTCAAACAAAGGGAGGAGTCCACAATTTACCTTAAATTCTTCGATTTCGACTCCAAAGCACTCCACGCCACAAATCGAATACTTTCTAAAACTTTTCAGTCAAGGAAAAGGGTTAGGAACACACACCCCAATATCAAACATCCACAAAACCGAAAATACTCACCGCACACATGAAGATCTCGGCGAGAGCTTTTCAAATCTATGCTCAGACAAAGATTTCGTGCTCAAATGCTCCCGCAATGGCCGACGAAAGCTCCTAGACGACTACCGAACTCTCCTCTTTCGCGAAAACAGAAATTGATCGTAGTGGAGAAGATGGAAAAACCTAATTTCTAGCATTTTATAGGAGGAAGAGAGAATTATTTAAGAATTAATTAAATTAGATATTTTCAATAATTCACCGGGCTCTCACATTAACTCGGATCGCGACGAAACTCCATGGTTATGCTTAAATTTAATAACTTTAATTTTCTAAAGTCAAAAATTTAGATTATGGCGAGATTTAAAACACGACAAATTATAACGCACCGGGAAACTCAACATAAACGTAACGCCCACATGACGATATTACGTCATTAAGGATTTAAAATAATTACCCTAAATTCTGGGGCGTTACAGCCACTCCCCTAAAAGAAAGTTTCGACCCGAAACTTTGAAAAACAACTTGAATCTAATGGACATAAAGGAATAACTAGAATTGCTAGATAGATACGCACCGAAGGCTAGGAGAATAGTTGAGGGTGAGATTCCTTCATAACAGGTTCCAACTCCCAAGTCGCACTACTGACATCCTGGTTTCGCCAAAGAACCTTAACCATAGGAATCGTCTTCCTCCGCAACATTCGACTATGCGTCTCAAGAATACTGACGGGTTCCTCAATATAAGAAAGATTGTACTGCAACTGGGGCACGAAGTCAAGGGCATGACGATCGCTAAGCAGACACTTTCGCAACTGGCTCACGTGAAACACATCATGAACACCAGGGAAAGAAGCAGGCAACTCTAGTCTATAAGCTGACACTCCGATGCGCTCAACAATTTAGAAAGGTCCCACACACCTGGGATCCAACTTGTGGTTCCTCCCAAATCTCTTAACACCTGGCATCGGAGAAACTTTTAGGAAAACCATGTCCCCAACAACAAACTCTAGATCAACCGTTCGCCGATTAGCATATTTCTCATAGCACACCTGAGCTACGCAAAGCTTCTCACAAATGTGCGTAACTACAACACTCATCTCTCCCAAGGCTTCTGGACCTAACAACGGACTCTCACTAACTTCAGCCCAAAATTGGGGAGTTTGACAATGCCTCCCATACAAAGCCTCAAAGGAGTCCATCTACAAACTCTCTTGATAGTTGTTATTGTAAGCAAATTCCATGAGTCCAAGGCGCTTATCCCAAGCTCCACCGTAGTCCAAAATATAACATCTGATCATTTCTTCCAAAATCTGATTGACTCTCTCTGTCTGGTCATTCATCTGCGGATGATAAGCGGTAGAATATCTAAGGTCAGTTCCCAAAGCTCCCTGCAAGTTCTGCCAGAAATGATATATATACCTGGAATCCCGATCTGACACAATACTCAAGGGCACACAGTGCAACGTGACGACCTCATACAAATAAAGCTCTGTTATTTTCTCCATCGAATAGCTAATCTTGAAAGGTACGAAATGAACGCACTTCGTTAATTTATTCACCATAACCCATACATAATCATTCCCTCAGGGAGATCTTGACAAATCGGTAATGAAGTCCATAGAAATACTGTCCCACTTCTAATTTGGAATATCCAAGGGGTTAAACTTACCTCCACGTCTTTTGTGATCTGCTTTGACACACTGACAGGTATAACATTCTGATACAAACTTGGCAATGTCATTCTTCATTCCTGACCACCAAATGATCTGCTTAAAATCTCGATACATCTTTGTAGAACCAGGGTGGTAGGGAACACTAGATCCATGTGCTTCCATACAAATTCTTGTCTGAATATACCCAATATCAGGAATGCAATATCTACCTTGAAACTTCAAAGTACCAGCCTCATCAATTGAGAAATCCAGCAATTCTCCTTTTTCGGTTCTACCTCAGAGGTGCTGCAAATCCGAATCTTCTTTCTGATGAAACCTCGTGAGGGTAATCCATGAAGGCTCTTCAATCTCTAGTCTAAACTGCAAGACATTATCTATAACGGATATATTCATCAGCAAAAATTCCTCCACCAGAGACCGTACAGAAAGGTTGAAGATATGTGGGGTCTTCCTACTCAAGGCATCAACCACCACATTAGCCTTACCCGGAAGATACAGAATCTCAACATCGTAATCCGCCACATACTCCATCCATCTACACTGACGCAAATTTAGCTCCTTCTGGGTGAAGACATACTTCAATCTCTTATGATCCAAATAAATTTTGCAAGATACTCCATACAATAGATGTCTCCACAGCTTCAAAGCATAAATCACTGCTGCAAACTCCAAGTCATGCGTAGGATAATTCTTTTCCTGAATCTTCAATTGCCTCGATCCATATGCAATCACTTTCCCTTCTTACATCAAGATATATACTCGAGGAAGCCAAAACTCACACTTGCTCAATTTTGCATACAACTTGTGCTTCCTCAAAGCTGGCAACACTAAACTCAGATGCAAAGCGTGCTCCTCATCACTTTTAGAATATACAAGAACATCGTCGATAAACACGACTACGAAATGGTCAAGGAAGTCTTTGAATACTTTGTTCATCATATCCATAAATGCAGAAGGTGCATTCGTTAATCCAAAGGACATCACCAAGAACTCAAAATGTCCATAATGAGAATGAAAAGCAGTTTGTGGTACATCCGACTCATGGATCCTTAACTGATGGTAGCCTGAATGAAGATCAATCTTCGAGAACACAGAACTACCCTGCAACTGGTCAAATAAATCATCAATACGAGGCAACGGGTATCTGTTCTTGATGGTTACCTTGTTTAACTCTCTATAATCGATGCACAGCCTCATTGAATCATCTTTTTTCTTAATAATGAGAACTGAAGCACCCCACGGCGAAGAACTAGGCCTGATAAAGCCATATTGCAATAATTCATCTAATTGGGTAGGCAGTTCTTCCAACTCTCATGGAGCTAAACAATACGGTGCCTTCACAATCGGACGAGTACCAGGCTCAAGGTCGATAACAAACTCCACATCTCTCTCAGGAGGGAGACCAGGAAGACTAATAGGAAAAACATCGGGAAACTCTTGCACCACGGAGATATCCTATTGGGAAAAACCCTTATAATTTATTTAACAAATTACTTAAAGTGATTTCATCAGTTAGGTTGTATTACCCACATTGTATAGAAAGGGTAAATTGGTCATTATATGTCTTAGGATGTCACACTCACCTTAGAGTGTCAAGACTAGGTCAAGATAAGCATAAATTCAGTTGAGTTAAAACTTGCGTCGAATAGAAGTCAACGCAACTTCGACTAGATATCGACATAACTCTGACTGAAAGCCAAAGCAACTCAATCAGCCTATCGAAGTATAAGTTAAGTCGACGCAACATCGAAAGGAACTGGACGTAGAAGGAAGAGCATGTCGAAGCCATCTTAGAAGTCAGCGCAACTTCGACTTAAATTCGACGCAGAAGATATAGTTCAAGTCCAAGTCTTTAACTCGACGGATACATCGATAAGTAATCGACACAACGTCGACATCTGAGTTCAGCCAGAGCTAAGAAGGAATTCAAAGCTACTTCTATAAGAACTCAGAGGTGCGTCGATATGAAGAATGATGAAGTCGACGCAGCAATGAATGCAGTATGAAATAGGAGCTTTTCTACTGTCCTTTTAATACAAAGCTGAAGACAATTCTCCAACGGCTCATTTATTGCCAAGAATGGAATGGAGTATTCCAGGATACAACAAAAACATTCTTGGAATGTATTCAAATCTGATGGACGGATCGGGAACAAAAGAAGAAAGGGAAATCAACTGTCCAATAGGAATTCCTTTTTAGGATAGCCCAAATGAAGAAAGAAATTCAAATTCCAATCATGGAGAATAAGTATGCTGAGAGGAGAAGAAAAACATAAGGATTGATCACATATTTTTCCATCTGTCGAATAGGGCTTTCTCTTCTTCCTCCTTCAACCCTAAGACAGAAAAGAACATATCTCTCTGCATAGGAAAAACACACAGCTGCTCTTTCTTCTTCTTCACACGACAGCAAGTTTACAAGAAGTGCTCAGAGAATCAGGATCAAGCCAATAACCCTTGCAATCATCACATTCATAAGCACGGGTTCATCATATATAGATCCTGTGATAAATATAAACAGCAGTTCAAATAAATAGCTTCTGAGGAATTCTGAAAGCAGAATTCTATTCTCCTCTTTCTCTCTTTCTTCTTCTTTATTCACCAACTGTAAAAGAGTTTTATTAAACCCTCTTTCAAAGAATTCAGTGGTTCTAAGAGCCTCCTTATCAAAAGACTTAGTGGTTCTAAGAGTCTTCTTATCAAAAGACTCAGTGGTTCTAAGAGTCTCCTTATCAAAAGACTCAGGCACAGTTAATGTAATCCTACCAGGGAGGTAGAAGAGTGGACTACCTACATTTTGGGGAATAACTATAAAAATCTTTTGTCTTCTGGACTGAATTTTCTGTGTTGTCCCTCTTTACTATTTTCTGTATTTACATTTCCTGCATTTACTTTATTTTGTTTTGGTAGTGTTGATTGCATACTACTTAGTAGTTTTTTATTGTGTGTGTACATTTAGGGTAGAAAATATTTAAAACTCTATTCACCCCCCACCCCCTCTAGAGAATACTCAGAGTCACACTGTGCACTTTCAATTGGTATCAGAGGGAGGTTGATCATTAAAAGGTTAACACCATGATCAAGAGATCTCCTCACTCTCATTTCTTTATTTTAAATTAATTAAAACTATTTTCTAAAGAAAATGAGTTCTAAGGATTATGCATCAACAAGACCACCAGTGTGTAACCTAAATAAGTTTACACTCTGGAAGGCCAGAATAAAGCTTTACATGAACTCTATTGATGAAGACATTTTTAATGTCATTATTACAGGTCCCCCAGTCCCAGTGAGAAAAGATGTTAGTGGGACAATAACACAAACTGCAATCCCCAGAGCAGAGTGAACTGATGCTGAAAAGAAGGTGAAGGCATGTGATGTCAAAGCCATGAATATCCCGGTGTCAACTATGTCAGATGACATATTTCAAAAAGTTGTTGATTGCAACTCTGCCAAAGAAATCTGGGAATCTCTTTCCAGATTAGTTGAGAGTAGCTCTGATGAAAGAAAGTACAAAAAGTCTCTTCTTATATCCCAATATGAGAACTTTAAGAAAAATGCTGATGAAAGCGTAGCGGAATTGTATGCTAGGTTCAGCTTCATCGTAAATGAGCTCAGGGGCCTTGACAAAGAAATTTCTCTGACAGAAATTAATGACAAGCTCCTCATGTGCTTCCCAAGCACATTGGACTCAAGAATCTGGCTTATCAGAGATTCTAGATGCCTTAGAGAAATATCAACATATTCTCTGTTAGGGAAGCTCAAGTCATATGAGCTTTTACAAAAAAGTAAAGCTGAATCAGAAGCCCAGGAGAGAATCTCAACTCCTAAAGAAAGGACACTTGCATTAAAGGGTGTTGAAGGAGAGCCTTCCACCTCTGAAGAAGAGATGTTCAATCTCTTGGCTAAAAGATTCAAGAGATGGGTCAAGACATAGGACTCCAGAAGGAAAGGGAGGAGTTCAAGAAAACCAAGGTATGACAAAATTCCTAAACAGGAAATTATCTGCTTTTCATGTAGAAAACCTGGGCACTTTGCCACTGAATGTCCTGAAGAAGAGAAGAACAAAAGCAACAAGCAAAAGAAGGAGCATAAGAAGAAATCCTTCATGGGGAAGGATAAGAAAATAGGAAAAGGTTTCATTTCTAAAACCTGGAGTGATTCAGAGTCTGAGCCAAGCTCTTCCTCGTCTGATAGTGATGAAGAGTGTGGAAATGAAGAAGCTTGCTTAATGGCTCTGGAAGACTCTACTGCTGAAAATCAGGTAACAATTTTTGATGATTTTGACTTTTCCTCAGAAGACTTTACAGATTGTTTCAAAGAATTATGTCAAGATTATAGTAACAGTCAAAAGGAACTTAACATAATCAGAATAGAGCTAGAAGACCTTAGGAAAGACATTCTGTACTCAGTTAACTATGATCTGAGAGGTCAATTGTTTAAAAAAGAAAAAGAAATATACACATTAGTTAATGAAAATTGTTATTTAGAGAAAGAACTTACAAAGACAAACACCTTTGAGAACTCACTCAATGGAAGGAGTCAAAAGCTTAAAGATATCTCACAAAATGTCTCCAAGAGATTTAATCATCTTGATCTAGAATCACTACCATCCACTAGCACACTAATCCCTAGCAAACTTGCTTAAAAATATCATGCAGCATTCATTAGGTCTAGCATGAATCTACCTAATGACAGCTTAAAATCATGTGAAGAACAAAATAATAACCCTAATAATCTCACTATATAAAATAGGGTAAACATTACTAAATAAACATGGATTCTAGGTAAACACCCCTTAGAAAAGGCAAATAAAAATCATAAAAATTTTAATAAAAAGAATCATACGTCGACTAGAACTCGACGCAGTTTTAAAGATGCGTCGAATGCAACTCGACGGAGTTCATCATATGCTTCAACATCAACTTGAAGCAAGTATGAGGGTGCGTCGAATTCTTTTCGATACAACCAATATTCTGCATCAAATTATTATCGACATAACTATGCAGTTGCGTCGATCTCTTCTCAATGCATGCTTCCAGCAAGAATTTTTCAAACATCTAAATCTCTCTCTACCTATATTCCTAGATGTTTATGTTGTTCTAAAATTGGGCACATAGCCAAACATTGCTGGCATAATAATGCAGCACTTCTTCACCTTAAGGGGTATACTGAAAGACCATCTTATTATTTCATAACTCCATATGATGATAGAAGAAAAAGACTCCAGCAAGTGAGGGTCTATACTAATGTTTGATTTCATATGCAGAAAGGAGGTTGTTCAACCACAAACCAGCAGTGGTATCTGGACAGTGGATGCTCCATGCATATGACTGGAGCAAAAGAACTGTTGGACAACTATAAGGCCAAGAAAGGGCCTAAGGTAATTTTTGGGAATTCCCACTCTGGTCAAACCAAAGGATATGGTTTGCTCAGGATTGGGGAAGTCTCTTTCTCTAAGGTAGCTTATGTTGAAGGACTTCAACATAATCTAATTAGTATTAGTCAGTTGTGTGATGGTGAATACAAAGTTGAATTCACTAAGTCTGTATGTCATATAGTTAGTTCTGTAACTAACCAAATTGTATTGACTGGTCTTAGGAAAGGTAAGGTTTATGTGGTAGATTTTGAGTATACTAAGACAGAGATCTGCTTATTCAACTCTCGGATAGAAAACAATGAGTTGTGGCATAGGAGACTCAGTCATATCAATTTTAAGACCATTGCTAAAATGTCTAAGCTTAACCTAGTAAGATGCTTACCAACAGGAAAGTTTAATAAAGACCATCCCTGTAGAGCCTGCCAACTAGGAAAGCAGATCAAATCATCATTCAAACTAATTAGTAAGAATGATTCCCCCAGAATCCTATACCTATTACACATGGACCTATTTGGTCCTATCTCCACTCAGAGCTTAGCAGGTAAGTCCTATACTCTAGTCATTGTTGATGACTTTTCTAGATTCAGCTGGGTGTTCTTTCTAAAAGCAAAGTCAGACACCTTCAAGATCCTCTCAAGATTCATTAGACAGATTCAATCTGAATTCAATACTCAGGTTGCCGTGATTAGAAGTAACAATGGTATGAGTTTGAAAATCAGTTAATGTGTAGATTCTGTGAGGATGAAGGGATAAGATAGCTTTTCATCTCCTAGAACCCCCCCCCCCCCCCCCCCCCCAACAAAATGGGGTGGGTGAAAGGAAAATAGGACCTTAATTGAATCAGGAAGGACATTATTGGCTGAATACAACTTGCCAAAGTCCTTTTGGACTGAGGTAGTGAATACTGTCAACTATGTTCTGAATATAAGTCTCATCCACATGACAAAGTTGAAGACTCCATATGAGTTATTGAAGGAAAAGGCACCTATAGTCACTTACTTTAGTATCTTTGGTTGTACTTGCTTTATCCTAAACAATGGGAAAAGTCATCTTGCCAAATTTGACAAGAAGGCTGATGATGGAATATTTTTGGGATATTCCTCATCAAGCAAGGCCTATATGTGCTATAATAAAAGCTCTCTCAAGAATGAGGAGTCTGTGCATGTGGTCTTTGATGAAGCTAACATGTTTTATTAGGGGAAGGAAACTTCCACCAGCACTATTTTGCAGGAAGAAGACCAACTAGCATATCAAGTTGAAAGGCTCAGCATCATGGATCATTCATCAGAGTGTCAAGACAAAGGAAAACAGAAAGTTGACACTGATTCAGATGAAGACTCTACATCAGATGAAGAGGAACTTACAACACCTGAACTGTCAGCCACTGAGATCATTCTAGAGAATGAAGATGGTGCTCCCACTGTCAATGAGCAAGTGGATCTTCAGGAAGAAGAGAACCCCCTTAATAACTCAACAAGAACCAGGATGATCCTAAAGGATCATCCTTCAACACAAATTATAGGAGATTTGACAGTAGGAGTCAAGACAAGGAATTAGCTAACAAATGAAACAATGTTGCAATGTTTTCTCTCTCAATATGAACCTAAGAAGTTTGGAGAAGCAGGCAGTGATCCTCACTGGATATCTGCAATGCAAGAAGAGCTAACTCAATTTGAGAGGAACAAGGTCTGGACATTGGTTGAGAGACTAAGGAATTACCCAGTTATTGGAACCAAATGGGTATTCAAAAATAAGATGGATTCAACAGGAGTCATAGTCAGGAACAAGGCCAGACTTGTGAATCAAGGATATAGGCAAGAGGAGGGGATTGACTTCAACCATATATTTGCTCCAATAGCAAGGTTGGAAGCCATTAGAATGTTTCTTGCATATGCTGCACACATAAAGATTAAAGTCTATTAGATGGATGTAAAGAGTGCATTCCTAAATGGAACTCTTTAGGAATAAGTGTATGTGGAACAGTGCCTAGGTTTTTTCAATCCATCTTTTACCACCTTTGTATATAGGTTAGATATAGCATTGTATGGACTCAAGCAAGCTCGAAGAGCTTGGTATGAGACCTTATCCACCATTCTTCTGGAACACTCCTTTGAAAGAGGGAAAGTGGATAAAACACTCTTCACAAGAGCACATAAGAATCAGCTCTTACTAGTATAGATATATATAGATGATATTATATTTGGGTCAACAGATCAATCACTATGCAAAAGGTTTGCATACCTAATGCAGTCTATATTTGAAATAAGTAGCATGGGGGAACTATCCTATTTCCTTGGCCTCCAAGTAAGGCAGACTGCAGATGGCATCTGCATATCCCAATCCAAGTGTACCAGAGAACTCATCAAGAGGTTTGGGATGGAAAATGCCTCTATAATGAAAATCCTCATGGATGCTAATGTTGTTTTAGATAGAGATGAAAAGGGTAAGTCCTTTGATCAGATGACTTATAGAGCAGTCATTGGCTCTCTTCTCTATCTGACAGTCAGCAGACTAAATATAATGTTTGCTACTTATATATATGCTAGTTTTCAGGTTGACCCCAAGGAATCCACATGAGTTCTGTAAAAAGGATACTCAGATATCTAAAGGGTACACCTGAACTTGACTTGTGGTATCCAGCAGACTCTGGTTTTGATCTAGTTGGCTATTCAGATGCAGACTACGCTGGATGTAAGCTGGATAGAAAAAGCACCTCAGGAACATGTCAATTCCTGGGTGCTAGACTGATCTCATGGTTTAGCAAGAAGCAAACCATAGTCTCCACTTCTACAACTGAAGCTGGGTATATATCTGCAGGAAGCGGCTGCTCACAAATATTGTGGATGCAAAATCAGTTGTTAGACTACAACTTCTCCCTTGACAATTCCACAATATTTTGTGATAGCTCTAGTTCTATTTTTATAGCTTCCAATCATGTTCTCCATGGCAGAACTAAGCACATAGAGATAAGACACCACTTTCTCGGGGACAATATTGAGAAGGGTAAGATCAATCTTTAATACATTTCCACTAATATTCAAAGGGCTGACATCTTCACTAAGCCACTTGATGAAAGTAAACACAAGTTCTTCATCAATGCATTGGGAATGCTTGATGGAGCCCTCTAGGACACCTCTATTATGTATTCAAACTTAATATTCAAATAAAGGTATTGCTGGGAAAAACAACAAATTTTTTAATAAAAATATAATTGTTTCAATCAGAGCTGTGTCAAATACAAATTGACGCACCGTCGATTTCTGCTTGACGCCAACTTTGAGAGATGACTGGGATAGTTCATTCGAATAGCACTCGACATAACGTTGAATACATATCGACGCTTATGTCGACATCATAGTTGCTGACTATATTCGGAGACATGTCGATTTCTACTCGACCTCACATCGACTTAACAAAGTGCACGCAGACTGCTTCAAGAAGTGACATCGACATATTTTGGCATGCTGAATTCATCTCTTTTTGACGCTGCTTCAATTATAGCCCTAAGTTGCGATGATTCATCTACTCAAAGCAACTCAGGCATTCGACTTTATTGTGCTTTTCAAATTCTCTCCCTTACGCTCTCCTCCATTTTCCTTTCTCCTTCTGTTTCAGTGCGGGTACTCAGAGGACATCAATGACGTCTCCTCCAAATCAAAGAAACATTATTGAAATAGTTGATCTAGATGTAGAGACTTTGCTATCTCAATTCAGTTCTTCCTATCTTGATTTCTCGAAAGACTATTATCGAAAGATTTGTGCTCAACATAGGAGGTTACAGAACCTCAATGCTCAAATCAAAGCCATTGATGAAGAAGTAAGGTTATTATGACTGCCTGTTGATGCCTTTATATCCTTGTTAAATGATATAAAGCAGGGGGAGAAGTGTACCAGCAGGAAACCTTAAGATTTAGTATACACTACAGCTCTCCCCTTGTCCTTTATTTTTGAAGGAGAGCCTTCCATCACCTTCAAGTTTCTTCCACTCCCAGAATCTTTTTCTCCTTCAAGAACCCTGCCTTCAATATAGGGGGAGTCATCAAAATAGGGGGAGAGTGATTTATTCTCAGATGATATTGACTACCTGAAGAGTCTGCAGAAGTCAAAAAGAATGGACTGAGTTACCTCTCCCTAAAACACCTGACTTCAAGCCCTACTCTAAATAATCTACAATGGCACCATCTCTAGTCAAGCATGTTGATCAGGTCCCTAAATCTACTCCATCATCTCCACCACCAGCTCAGCTCCGTCCTGATCCTACTCCATCACCCACTCCAATTGTCCAAGCACCAACCTTCAGAGGAAGACCTCCATACAAAGGAAGAGGGCATGGAAGGAATTATAGAGGAATGGGAAGAGATGGGAGAGGAAGAGGACATGGAAGTAATATACCCATCTGGGAGAGGTATACAAAAGTGCAAAGAAAATTATACAAGAAGGACAGATCCTATTACAAAACTTATGAGAAAGTTGAAATCCCTGAAAATACAATGAAGGAGTGTATTGATCCAAAGCTTGATAGTGCCCTAGATGAAATTAGAAAAAGAGATAAATTGGATTTTGAAGCTTCTCAAAGAGAGCTTGAAGAAAAGAGAAGGTTGTTCATTGAAAGGCTAAAGAAGGGTAAGGATGTTGTGGAAAAAGAATAACTTAAAGAGGCAATCCAAATCCCAAGCACACACTTTGATCTTACAAAGTATGCTGCAGCATTTCCTCAAGCAAAACTCCTTGAAGATAGAAGTCAACTTCATAAAGGAGGTCTTGGTTGTGATTTGTATGAAGCAGAGCAGCATCTTCAAAAGAAAAGGAATATTGTATTCAAGACTACTCCAACTTTTGATAATCCACAGTCAACATTCATTATACCAGACCCTGGGGTAGAAGATATAGATTTCGAAGAAATTAACTTGATGACAGCTAAAGTCTTTGGTCTAGGTTTCAAACTTAAAGATGTTCATTCTGAAGTAGAAATTGATCTGGAAAAGCTCTTCAAGGGACATGAGAGAATTCAGAAGAATCCAGAGAAAGCCACCCTAGCAAACTTCAAATATGTGGAGAGGAAATTCAGAAAAGTCTATGAGGTCTTATCAACTTTTCTTAAAGGAAGAAAGTAAACTATTTCTTGGGTAACTAACTCTGATAAACATCTATTTATATTAATCAGAAGTTTTCAGTTTACCATGTCATTATGTTATTGTATATGTGTTTGTACTGTGCTTTTATTCAATTGTATGTTTGAAATCACTTACTTTATTTTGTAAAATTTATTATGATAAATAGGGGGTGATTGTTGAGAAAAACCATTGTGATTTATCTAACAAATTACTTAAAGTGATTTCATCAGTTAGGTTGTATTACCCACATTGTATAGAAAGGGTAAATTAGTCATTAGATGTCTTAGGATGTCACACTCACCTTAGAGTGTTAATACCAAGTCAAGATAAGCACAAATTCAGTTGAGTTAAAACTTGAGTCGAATAGAAGTCGACGCAACTTCCACTAGATATTGACGTAGCTCTGACTAAAAGTCGAAGCAACTCAACCAGCCTGTCGAAGTATAAGTCAAGCCGACGCAACGTCGAAAGGAACTCGATGCAAAAGGAAGAGCATGTCGAAGCCATCTTAGAAATCGACGCAACTTTGACTTCAATTCGACGCAGAAGATATAGTTCAAGTCCAAGTCTTCAACTCGACGGATACGTCGATAAGTAATCGACGCAATGTTGATATTTGAGTTCAGCCAGAGCTAAGAAAGAATTTGAAGCTACTCCTATAAGAACTCAGAGGTGCGTTGATATGAAGAATGATGAAGTTGACGCAGCGTCGAATACAGTCTAAAATAGAAGCTTTTCTACTGTCCTTTTAATACCTTTTCAGAAGTTCCACAAAGTTGAAGACAATTCTCAAATGACTCGCTTATTGCCAAGAATGGAATGGAGTATTCCGGGATACAACAAAAACATTCTTGTAATGTATTCAAATCTGATGGATGGGTCGGGAACAAAAGAAGAAAGGGAAATCAACTGTACAATAGGAATTCCTTTTCAGGACAGCCCAAAAGAAGAAAGAAATTCAAATTCTAATCATGGAGAATAAGTATGCTGAGGGGAGAAGAAAAACACAAGGACTGATCACATATTTTTTTATCTGTCGAATAGGGCTTTCTCCTCTTCCTCCTTCAACCCTAAGATAGAAAAGAACATATCTCTCTGCACAGGAAAAACAACACAGCTACTCTTTCTTCATCTTCACACAGCAGAAAGTTTATAAGAAGTGCTCAGAGAATCAGGATCAAGCCAATAACCCTTGCAATCATCACAATAATAAGCAAGGGTTCATCATATACCAATCATGTGATAAACTGGAGCAGCAGTTCAAAGCAATAGCTTCTGAGGAATTATGAAAGCATAATTCTATTCTCCTCTTTCTCTCTTTCTTCTTCTTTATTCACCAACTGTAAAAGAGTTTTATTAATCCTTCTTTCAAAGGATTCAGTGGTTCTAAGAGCCCCCTTATCAAACGACTCAGTGGTTCTAAGAGTCTCCTTATCAAAAGACTCAGTGGTTCTAAGAGTCTCCTTATCAAAAGACTCATGCACAGTTAGTGCAATCCTACCAGGGAGGTAGAAGAGTGGACTACCCACATTTTGGGGAACCACTATAAAAATCTTGAATCTTCTGGATTAAATTTTCTGTGTTGTCCCTCTTTACTGTTTTCTGTATTTACATTTCCTGCATTTACATTATTCTTTTTTGGTTGTGTTGATTGCATACTACTTAGTAGTTTTATTGTGTGTGCACATTTAGGGTAGAAAATATTTAACACTCTATTCACCTCCCCCCCCCCCCATAGAGAATACTCAGAGGCACGTTGTGCACTTTCATATCCTCTACACGTGGTGAAGCACTAGCAGCTTCTAAGATAGAAATAAGATAGGTGGGACCACCTGACTCTAAAAGATTTTGGGCACATACCGTAAATATAATCGAAGACTCCTGACGCGGAGATCCATACATGCTTCTAGATTGATCATTGTCTCCCAAGAAATCCAAGCGCTTGACCTTGCACTGGATGACCGCATCATATCTAGATAACCAATCCATGCCCAAGATCACATCGAAGTCTTCTAAGTCCAGCACCTTCAGATCAGCGTTGGCTTTGAATCCTCCTAGAAGAATAGGACAATCTAGGATACCCTCATTCGACACCACCAAATCACCAGATGGAAACTTGACACGGAGCGGATCGCCGATTCGATTGATAGTCAAATAATGGAGGACTACGAACTTCCTAGCCATGAAGGAATGAGTCGCACCCGAATCGAAGAGAACACGCGCCCAACGGTTCTTTACTTTAAACTCGCATATAGAACCATACACATAACTAATATACTCGAAATTTAAGTCTAAAATTACAAGCTAACTTACAGGTCGAAATCTAACCCGTAATAACCTGGGTAGAGCACTAGACTTCTTCTTGAGTCACTGCATTTAACTTGCCCTTTCCTCGCTCTAACTGTTGCGACTTCGGCGGTGATAAGGCCTGAAGCGGAATTGGTTGCAACGCCAGCTGGGACTGCGGGCACTTAAACCTCATATGTCCCTTCTGCCCACACTGAAAGTAGTTCTTTCCATTTATCTAGTAGCGGGCAACATCATGCCCCTTTCGATCACATAAAGCACAAGGAAGATCATTCTTTGGTGCACTTTAAATTGCTAGCACCTGGGTCTGCTTCTGAGCGCCCAATCTCTTGAAACACTTCTCAAAGGGGAGGCATGTGCGACCACAGAAACTGCACACTTCCTTGCTTCCTTTCTTCGAAGCAGGGCCAGATGCCCAAGGAGCTCCATTACCTTTAACTTTTCTCTTTTCTTTCATCTTCATGCCATGATTCTTGGCATTATCAATGACTTCAACCTTCAGAGCTGCTTCTACTGCTTCAGTATAGCTCTTTGATCGATTCACACTAGCCAACTACTGGATGTCACTACAGAGACCACCCAGAAATCTTTTAATTCTCCCCTCTTCTGTAACTAATAAATCCAGAGCAAAACGGCTCAGCTTGCTAAATTCAATCTCATACTCACTAACTGTGAGTTGTCTTTGCTTCAAATGAAGGAAGCTATTCATTAACTTATCTTGCTCCATAGACGGCAAGAACTTCTCCAGCAGCATTCCTTTAAATCTATCCCACGAGCATCCCTCAGTGAGACTTTCCTTCTCTCTTATCCACCAGCCTTTAGCAAGGCCCTTCAACTGGAAAGCGGCATCCATGACCTTCTGGTTCACAGAAATTTCGGTATAAGAAAACATTTCCTCAATGGAAACTATACAATCATCAAAATCCATGAAGTCAGCCCTCCCATCATAGGTCGGGGTCCTAAATGCTGGAAGTGCGAAATAAAGTTAATCTCCGAAGTCAACAGAATTGGAGGTGCTAGGGGATCAGGACGAACGGGGACAACTGGAACCACAGCAGGCTGCTGCCCTAAGGTGGCAGTCAGCAATGCCTGTATTTGTGCTTGCATCGCGATCATTTGTTTTGACAGGGTCTCATTACTCTGTCGCAGCTCTTCTATCATAGCTTCACTATGAGCACCAGAAGACTCACCCTCGGACTAGGGAGCCGATCTCAATGATTGTTGTCTCGGGGTAATCGCCTAAAAATACAAATATGCAGTCTATCATGACTTAGCTAACGCTAACATTCACCTTTCCACAACTCAACGGGAAAAAGTGTAGATACTTGCTCTTGTAACTTCCTTGCTCTGGGATTCCTTATGAATGATATCATGCATAACTTAACTCTCGTACATATAATGCAAATGCATGAATGCTTAAAAATCTTCATTTTAAATCATGTATATATTTAACTTGGCACGTGTGCTAATGCTATGTTATGATGTGCATGATGTGCTATATATTCTAATGAAAGCCTTAGTGCATGTTATGAGCGGCGCATACATGAAATATTATGCATCTCATACTACATAATATCGCATGTAACGAAATTAGCGTCTAGTGACATCCATGGGATAATGTTAAGCCACCCATACAACTTAACAGTCACATGTTGTCACACATATGAGGATCCATATACAAATACATATTTATGCATCACATGCTACATAATATGCCCCGTATACTTTTTATCATGCTATGAGTGTAGTATTCATGATTCAGTCAAGACATACTCCGCCCTTCTGTGTGTATGCAATGAAACAAATTTTTAGTACAGATGGTTGTTTGACTGACCGTCCAACAACCGATCTGAACCTATACCTCTGATACCAACTGTCACAACCCGCATTTTCCAAATATATAAATATTTTATCAGAGTGGGGAAAAATACGTGTTGTGATGCCACGTCGTGTACAAGATAACTACAGACGCTCAGGCAACTCCAATTCTATGTTTGCTTTCATAAAATACATTCATTTGTATAAAACTTATGTTAAAAGACATAATTTACAATTTTAAGATTTAGACCGTGTCCCTTGATCCAATGGATCATCTAGTCCATGAGTAGAAACTATAATTACGCTGCGAAAAAGAAAGTATGAAGTTTGATTTGATTTACCCTATATGAGCATGAAGACCAAATCATCTAGCTAATGATATGCAAAACTCAACATTTATTATAAGTGGGAAAATAACTTTTATGATCTTCAAATTTGGGTGACATTTGATTTAAATCATGTCATGAATAAGAATATGCAAGTTCTATACTTAAAATATCTAACATGCATCCTAGCATAAAACCTTCCCAGAGAGTAATGCATCAATAGCAAAAGGCAGTAGTAGCAGGCACAGCAAGTAAACAATCTACATAAAGAAACTACATTGGGCGTCAATAATCTGACACGGACCCATAGAGATGTCAAAGTACATCAAAAATAGACCAAATAGTCAAAGAAAGTCACAGCTGACTAATCCTCACCAAGGAGGAAAAGGGAAAAACACTATCCAAGATCTGGAAGGACAGCACGATCAACCTGCACAGCTACCGGTCCAAACCTGAGGCATTCAACAGAAAAGAATGCCACTGCAACAAGGCGCAAAAAGGCGGCTCAAAATAATAAGATCACCAAGATCAAAAGATAAGGAGTTTACCAACTCCAGAAATGAAACTGTATATCAACAGCATATAAGACCATATTAACCATACTGGCCAAAAAGGTTAGCAAGCTTGGCTAAATAATCAGTAAAAGTCTTGCACCAAGTGCGACAAAGATTTATAAGAAATGGTCATAGAAATAGGCATTGATGGCCAAATGAATCCATGAGCAAAATAGTGAATCAGTAACACCGGACAAAAATAGGCACTGAGCTGGAGGCCACAATCTTCCACTCACCTACAGTCCAAAACACTGTCGGGTATCATGATTACACCAAAAAAAGCACTGTGGAGGAGGTCTCAATAATCTCTCTCACCAACAGTCCAAAACCATCTCATCACCCCATCACTTAACACAACACGCAACATAACTTCATTACACCATGATAAAAGGAGGGAAAATAGCACATTTTTTTCATGAATAATTAGTCACTCGACGAATCCAATGCCACTCGATGAATCATATCAGACAACTCGACAAAATTTCTAAGTCTCGGTAGTTTCATCGAAATCACTCGACGAATCTAGTATCACTCGACGAATCATATCAGACAACTCGACGAAATTTCTGAGTCTCGGCAGATTTGTTGAAATCACTCGACGAATCCAGGATCACTCGATGAATTTTCCAAAGGGTCTCGACGGTTCAGGGAAAGTCTCGACAGATTTCCATAGGGTCTCGACGGATTCGTCGAAAGCATTCGATGAATTCATATAAAGTCTCGATGGTTTAGTCTCAACGGTTAAGTCTCGATGGTTTAGACTAGGCTTCTCAACGAATTTAACTAAGCTTCTCGACAAATTATCTACAAAATACTAAGAATCCTCTAAGGAAAGCAATTCGACGAATTCGTCGATTATTTAAAAATTAATTAAATTAGAGATTTTCATTAATTCACCGGGCTCTCACATTAACTCGGATCGCGATGAAACTCCACGATTATTCTTAAATTTAATAACTTTAATTTTCTAAAGTCAAAAATTTAGATTCCGACAAGATTCAAAATGTGATAAATTATAACGCACCGAGAAACTCAGCACAAACGTAACGCCCGCATGACGATATTACGTCATTAAGGATTTAAAATAATTACCCAAAATTTTGGGACGTTACACCAGTCCTCTTTGTGAAAAAGGATGGGAGCTTGCGTCTATGCATCAATTATCGAGAGCTGAATAAGCTGACAGAGAAGAACTGTTTGGGTTGATGGTCTATTCTAAGCTAGACTTGAGGTCCGGCTATTATCAACTGAGAATAAGGGAATGTGATATTCCAAAGACATCGTTCAGTACCTGCTTCGGGCACTACAAATTCATGATCATGTCGTTCGGTCTCTCCAATGCACCGTCGGTATTTATGGACTTGATGAATAGAACATTTTGAGAGCATTTGGACCGATTTGTGATCGTCTTCATCGGCGATATTTTGGTATACTCTCAGTGTGAAGAGGAGCATAAAGTGCATCTGCACGCAGTTTTGAGCACTTTAAAGAGGAGTCAGTTATACGCCAAGTTCTCCAAATGTGATTTTTGGCTATCATCAGTAGCATTCCTTGGTCATGTTGTTAGTGGTGAAGGAATCGCGGTCGATCCGTCGGAGATAGTGTCTATCCGAGAGTGGCCTGTGTTGAAAAACATGGCGGAAGTCCAAAGTTTCTTAGGAGTTGCCGGCTACTAAAGGCGCTTCGTGGAGAACTTCTCGAGGATTGCACTTTCTCTCACTAAGCTGACAAGGAAAGATTAGAAGTTCGTTTAGTCGCTCGAGCGCGCACGAGCTTTTGAGGAGCTAAAGATCCGTCTGACATCGGCGCCCATTTTATGCTCGCCATATGGAACGAAAGGCTATGAAATATATAGCGACGCCTCGGGGAGTGGCTTGGGTTGTGTCCTTGTGCAATTCGAAAAGGTAATTGCCTATGGCACCCGACAATTAAAGGTACAAGAGAAGAACTACCCGGTCCAAGACTTGGAGTTAGCGGTCGTGGTATTCGCTCTTAAGTTATGGAGGCATTACTTATACGGCGTGAAGATCGACATCTTTACGAACCACAAAAGCCTCAAGTACCTGTTGGATCAAAAGGAGTTGAATATAAAATAGAGGAGGTGGATGGAGTTCCTTGGGGACTACACCTTTAACATTTATTACACTCCCAAGAAGGGAAACATAGTTGCAGACGCGTTGAGTCGTCGGGCTCCCGCGCAAGCAAATTGGATTTTGTTGCATGATGGGCGTCTAATTTGTGATCTAGAATCCATGTGGATCACTTGTGTCGATAGGAGAGCGTCTACTTCAGCATGCTTGAACTGGTCGGAGGTTCAATACGACCTTGCCGACCGAGTTTGACAAGCTTTGGAGTGAGATGAAAGCATGAAGCATTACAAAGCGGAGACT
Organism: Dactylorhiza incarnata; assembly: GCA_033032865.1. NCBI lineage: Eukaryota > Viridiplantae > Streptophyta > Magnoliopsida > Asparagales > Orchidaceae > Dactylorhiza > Dactylorhiza incarnata. The sequence continues at coordinate 6,371,747 of JAWHQI010000079.1, read as the reverse complement.
GTGGATGGGTCTAGCGCTGAATTCTCTTTCGATGATGGTCTTTTATTGAAGAATGCTAGATTTTGCATCCCAAAAGTTGCTAATTTATGGGGAGAATTGATGTACGAGGCTCACTTTACCAAGTACTCGATTCAACCGAGGAGCACAAAGATGTTTATGGATATGAAGAAACTCTTCTGGTGGCCAGGAATGAAGAAAGATATTGCGCTCTACGCGGCAAAGTGTCATACTTGCATGTTAGTGAAGGCTGAATGTCAAAGACCTGGTGAGTTTCTGAAGTCTTTGCGGATTTCGGAATGGAAGTTCGATGATATTTCAATGGATTTCATGCACGGATTGCCGAGATCGCAGCATGGAAATGATATCATTTGAGTGATCGTAGATCGTTTGACGAAAGTATCGCACTTTATTCCGAATCGGAAGGATGATTCCGTGGAAAAGCTCGCAAAGATATATGTTGATAATATAGTATAATTGTACGGAGTTCCCCATACCATCGTGAGCGATCGAGATGGGTGTTTCACATCTAATGAATGGAAACTGATCCACCAACTATTGGGTACCAAGCTAAAGTTTAGCATGGCCTTCCACCCGCAAATGGATGGACAGACCGAAATGACCAATAGGATGATGGAAGACATGCTCCATATGTGCACCTTGGATTTCGGAAAGAGATGGGAGGACCATCTCTATATGATTGAGTTTGCCTACAACAACAGTTACCAGGCAAGTATTAAAATGGCTCCCTTCGAAGCCCTTTATGGTAGAAAGTGTCGTACGACGTGTTGGCTTGGGCGAAAATGGGCGACACAAAGTTGTTGAAGCACAAAGATGTGGATGAAGCAAATACATCAATTCAGGAAATACGAGAGCGGTTGCTCATTGCCCAGGATAGGCAGGCAAAGTACTACAACGCAAATCACTGGAACATCGAGTTTGCCATTGGTGATTGGGTTTACTTGAAGATCAAACCGTTCAAGGGAGTATCAAGGATCCGATGCTTGAAAAAGCTGAGTCTAAGGTACGTATGACCGTTTGAGATCTTGGAAGGCATTGGTGAAGTTGCCTACCGGCTTGCTCTGTCTGCGGATCTAAGCAGTTTGCACGACGTATTCCACATTTCCATGTTGAGAAAGGTTGTGAAAGAGTCTACACATAGTATTGTGGTCGACGAAGTGTCGATTGATGGTGGGCTAGCAACTAAAGTAAAGCCCATACGCATCGAAGACCCTGAAGTGAAGCAATTGCGAAACAAAATCATCTGAATGGTAAAGGTCTGTTAGAACACTTGTGGGAGAGAGGAACTCTCTTGGGAGAGAGAGAAAATTATACTTGCGGAGTACCCTGAGCTTTTCCTCTCAAGTATAATTTAAAATTTTGTACCTTACTATTTTCGTAATTTCGGGATGAAATTCCTTTAAGGGAGGTGGAGTTGTAACACCCCATTTTTCCCAAAATGGGGCTGAAAAGAAATGTTGCCCTGATTCGTCAGAAGGTCTCGACGAACACAAGTTATTCGACATGTTTCGTCGAAAGGTCTCGACAAACACAAGTTATTTGGCGTGTTTCGTCGAGTGGTCTCGACGAACAAGACTCATTCGGCTAGTTTTATCGAGTGGTCTTGACGAACCGTTAAATGGTCTCGACGAATCCCGGCGAGCATAGTTTATGGGCTTAGTCTAGACAAATCGTCGAAAAGTCTCGACGAATCCTCGAAAGGACTCGACGAATGTGACGGTCATGATGAATTGTCGGAAGGTTCAATGAATCGTCGGAAGGTCTCGACGAATCGTCGGAAGGACTCAACGAATGCAGATAGAATGATTACTTTACCTGTTGTAAAGTGACGAAAATGTAAGTCCTGATCCTTCATCACAGTTGTCCTGATCTGTTTGGAAAGTGAATCTGATGGCTAGGATGAATTTGAAATCCCTTAAAGGATATTTGAGAGTGAACTTTAGGTTTATTATTACCTTCACTCTCTCTCTCTCCAAACTTGAGAAAAGTGAGAGCCAAGGAAGAAGAAGAAAACACTTTCTGACATTGACGAAGCTCTGAAGCTCTGAGTCGCGAGACATTTCCAGATCCACGGAGAGTATCCCAATTCGGTTCTTTCCATCTGATTGAAATCTCAGATTCATAACGCCAATGAGAGAGGGAAGAGTAACGATCCTTCTTCCCGGTCTTAGGATGTGTTTAGTACTCTCATTCCTTTTTCTACGCATTTACAGGTTGTCTTTTTCACTAATTAGTGAAGTGTAGGACTTCATATAGTTCTTCGGAACACCGGGTAGATTGTGTCTGTCCCCGGCATTTATTGCATGTAGAAATTCGGTAGACGTACGAATTTAGGCATTTTGTGTGAAGCTTACCCATGGCCGTTAGCCCGGATCGGTGATGCTTGATTGTGACGTGCATTTAGGTTAAGCCTAGAATGCGTGCTGGAGAATGACTTCGTGAGAAATGGCATCGTATTGCGGGACTTAAGATTTAGGTGTCTTTCGGAAAGCCTAACGGAAGCCTCGTGCTTGGAATGTGGTTGAATGCAAACCTTCACCATGAGTTTTGAAGTGGATGTTAAAATTTTTTATTTGAATCGTTTAGGAGTAAGCAGGAGTTGCATCAACTGAGTTATAGCCAAACAACCACAATGCCACACAGCAACACAAGAAACTTATTGAATCACAAACTTCATTTATAGTGCGAGGTATACATGGCGAGACATGATTCATAAGAATCACGGAGGAGAGAAGAACAAAACACACCAAAACAAATCTGGCGGCTAGACAAGCTGACACCGCACAGACCGCTCGACTCCAGAGGTCGCCCGGCTTGACCTGAGACCGCGCGAATAGAAAATAGACAGGCTGTCTGCACTGTAAGACCGCCACCTCAGACTGCACGAACTGGAGCTTTATTGGAATGAAGAACTGAAGCAGTCGCCAGACCGCAACTCAGATCGCCTAACCGCTGAAGGTCGCCTGATCGTTGAGCTCGCTGCGAACAGCACAAGAACGAACATAAACCAATTCACAGATAGACTGCTGCCAAACTATTTATTCTAGCTGCTGGGAATCACCAAGGAAGGAGACCGCAACCTGCTGACCGCAAACCTGCGAACATAACAAACAGTCAACTCGCTTCCGAGACCGCCTGACCTCAAAGTTGAGACCGCACGAATTAACCCAGGCTCTAGTTCTTATAGTTCTCGTTATGAATGACGGGCCCTGCACCCCTATTTATAGGCGGGTAGACGGATGTCGTCACCGCACAGGAGAGGTACAATCACCACCCGTCAGATCGCCAACACAGGCCGCCCGGACAGGCGGTCACATAAGAACAGACCGCCCGGTCTTCCAACAAAGAAGACAGGCCAACCAAACAGAACTCGGGAATAGACCGCAGTGATCAAGAACAAACCGGCCAACCAGCAGACCGCCAGAACAGACCGGCAGAGCCAGACCGACAGATCACTAACACAGACCGCGCGGTCTCGCGGTCACCCAAAATCATACCGCCCGGTCACCTCCACTTCACTTCAATAATTTCAACACTCCCCCTTGAAGTGGGAAGTGGAGACAAGCCCGAGTAAACTCCGCAACCGTGTAAACGGTTCCTTCGTCAGCGGCTTTGTGAAGATGTCTGCAACATTATCCGCACTCCGAACATGCTCGACCATAAGAGATCCTCCCAACACTGTTTCACGAATGAAATGGTGCTCAATCTCAATATGCTTGGTCCTCGCGTGACAGACTGGATTATTAACCAGCTTGAGAGCACTCTCATTATCCCCACGTAGCATAGTGGAACCTCGAACCTCCTCATGAACGTCCTCCACCAACCTCCTGAGCCAAACGGCTTCCTGAGATGCCAAGGCCGAAGCCTTGTACTCCGCTTCTGTGGTAGATACGGACACCGAGTCCTATTTTTTGCTGCACCAAGAGATAGCTGTGGGGCCCGTCATAAAGACATAACCAGACGTTGATCTCCGATCATCCACGTCTCCCCCGTAGTCAGCATCCATGTATCCATGCAACTCCAAGCTTGACCCTCTCCTAAATAGGAGACCCAAATTAGAGGTCGACTTCACATATTTCAGAATACCTTTTGCCGCTAGAAGATGAGGCTTCTGTGGCTCCGCCACGTACCGACTGACTTTTCCAACTGCATAAGCAATATCAGGCCTCATGATGGTCAAGTAGATCAAGCTCCCAACCAGATCTCGGAACACCAACGGATCAGATAGAACTCTTCCCTCATCCTTCCGAAGTTTATGATGCTGTTCCAGAGGTATAGAGCTGCTCTTCCCTTCCTCCATGCCAAATCGTTGAACGATCCACTCCGCATATCCAGCCTGAGAAATGAGCACTCTGCTCTCCCGCCTCTGGACCTTGAGTCCAAGGAAATGGTGAAGCTCACCCAGATCCTTCATCTCAAATCTGATAGCAAGCTCAACTCTTAGCCTTGATACCGCCTCCTTCGAGTTCTCGGTGAAAATCATGGCATCCACATACAGCAGAACAATAACCCGAAGTGCCCCCTCCTTCTTGATGAACAAGCTAGAATCAGAGTCTGAAGCAAAGAACCCGCAGAATAGAAGATACTCCGTGATCTTCCCATACCACGCCCGAGCCACTTGCTTCAACCCATACAGGGCCTTCTTCAGTTTGCAGACGTAGTCCGGACGATCATCCGAGATGAAATCCGGCGGCTAGATCATGAAGATATCCTTGTCAATCTCTGCGTATAAGAAAGCATTCTTCACATCGAGCTGCCAAATCTCCCATCCATAAGATGCCGCCAAAGCAATAACAAATCGGACCGAAGTCATCTTTGGCACTGGACTAAATGTCTCATCATAATCTTCACCATACTGCTGTGAGAACCTGCGAGCTACAAGGCGAGCCTTGTATCGCTCGATCGTACCGTCAACTTTCTTCTTGGGTTTATAAACTCATTTGCATGTCATAGGGGTAATGCCCTTGGGCCTGGGCACTAAAGACCAAGTCTCATTCTTCTTGAGAGCATCCATCTCCTCTTGCATAGTAATATCCCACTGCTTCACGCCTTTGGCTTTCTCAAAGCTCAACGGCTCCCTCTCATCCAAGGGACCAGCAAAGAAACATGAGACGAAGCTCACCATGTTTCCTCCTTTGTATCGATCTGGTGGCTTGATAGTCCTCTTCGACCTCCTAAGAGATTGCCCCTGACTAACCACCTCCTCAGCTACTTCTTCTGTGCAAGCTCCTCTTCCAGACGAACTTGGAGCATCGCTCCCCCTGCTTCCAGAACCTGAAGCCTCCATCTCAGAGCTTGACACAGCTGGAGCTCCTGGTGAAACAGGCAACTCCACTTGAAGATTTCCTGCAGCTTTCCCTGCTTCATCAACCCTGCTCTCCGGTAGTTCAACTCCTGAACTCCCCTTGTAGGAAGTCACTTCATCGAACACCACATCCGGAGATACCACTGATCTCCGTGTCTCAGGATCCATGCATCTCCATCCTTTCTTCCGCTCATCATACCCAACAAAGACTAGCTTCCTTTCTTTCGCATCTAGCTTTGTCTGAAGAGCATCAGGAATATGCACATAACAGGTTGACCCGAACACCCGAAGGTGTGCAACACTCGGCTTCTCCTTGAACATCAGTTTGTGAGGGGTCTTCATGTTGATAGGACTTAGAGGCATCCTGTTGATGACGTAAGCCGCACAAGACATTCTCTCCGCCCAAAAGGACTTTGGGATACTCTTGGCATGAAGCCAGCATTTGCAGGTTTCCATCAGATGACGGATCTTCCTATCCGCAACGCCATTTTGCTGTGGAGTATGGGCACAAGTGAGCTCTCTCCGGACGCCATGTTTCCTGCATAAACTTGAGAACCACCAGAGGTGAACTCCCCACCATTGTCAGTTCTCAATTTTTTCACCTGCAGGCCTAACCGACCTTCCACCAGCTCCTTAAACTCCACGAACTTCGCAAAGGCTTCCGACTCCTCTTTCAGAAAATACACCCAGACATATCTGGTGTAATCGTTAATCAACACCAACATATATCTGTTGCCTCCAAGGCTTGGGGTGGCAGTCGATCCCATCAAATCACCGTGACTGCACTCCAACGACGCTTTGCATCTTGTTTGCGATTTATCAAATGGAAGTCGATGAGACTTACCAAACTGACATCCCGCACAAACATGACCGTCTCCATAAGAGGACAAGCTAGGCAAGCCCTTGATAAGGCCCCTTACCGCCATAGCCTTCAATTTGTCCATGCCAACATGCCCCAACCTTTCATGCCAGATAGTCGCGCCATCGTTGGTCTTCATCTTATCAACATAGATACTTGTCGATAACACGAACAAGTCCTTTACCCACTTTCCAACATGGATAACATCTCCCCTTATCTCCGGTTGAGTTTTAAGAAACTTCACTTCTGTTGGGCCAAACAGAACGTGATAACCGACATCGACCGCATTAGTCATAGAGAAGAGATTCTTCTTCATACCAGGCACGTGATAAACACTCCTCAATGTGAGTGGACCCTTATCACTGCTCAGGGAGACAACACCTTCTTGTTCGACATCATGAGCAGAATTATCAGCCATAATGATAGCATCGTTACCTGAGTAAGGCGCCAAAGAAGAGAACTTTGATTCATCCCCGGTGAGATGATGTCCACACCTTGAATCAACAATCCAATCCTCTTCGAAGTTGATGGCAGCCAAGGCCTTAACGGGCATCGCCGTCATATTAGCCGCAAAGGCTCCTCCCCATCCAGCTTCATCAGACTTTGGCTTCTCCTTCTCCGCTACATGTCCTGACTGAAGATTAACCCGACAATCCTTCTTGAAGTGGCCGGTCTTATTACACCTGAAGCACCTTGGTCCCTCTCCCTTCTTCTTCCCATCAGACTTAGAAGCATAACCTCTATCCTGCTGACCTGAAATAGAGGGTCCATCCTGACCTGGCTTCTTCTTCTCCCACTTCTTCTTCTTCCCAGAGAATAACACATCGCTATCTCCCCCAGAGATAGAAGTCCCCGCCATCTGTCTTGCCAAACTTTCCTGTGAAGCAAATAAGTTCTCCAGCTCCAACAGAGATGGTTGATTTGCCCAACCTTGAACTGAAGTCACAAAGGCAAGATACTCCTTCCGCAACCCGCGGATGATATGCCTCTTCAGTTTTGCCTCCGAGATGGGCTCATCAGGGTCCAATGCAGAAATCTCTACTGTGAGGTTCTTCATCTTGAGAAAGAAGGTAGAAATAGAAAGATCACCTTGAGAGACCTTCGCCAACTCATTTTCAAGAAACTGTAGCTGAGCTACATTCTTCTTATTAAACAATTCGTCCAAAGACGTCCAAATCTCAGCAGATTTACATCCAATGATGTGATCAAATAGCTCTGATGAGATAGCCCTCTTGAGAGTGAACTCTGCCTTAGCATTAGTCCTCCTCCAAAGTCTCGCCTCTGTCATATTATCTCCTGCTAGAAACACCTCTTGTGTGTCTTCTCCTCCAACTATCTCTCATTGATCCTCGCCAAGTAAGTAACTCTCCATACACGACCTCCATTTTTTATAGTTAGTCGATGTGAGGAGTTCAATACCAAGCCCTCTTGCGTATCCACCTTCCATGGCAATCTATGTGGTCTCTTCTTCACAAAGACGATGGCAACTCAAGTTGAACACTGCTTATCCACTCCAACAACCTCGCTTTGATACCATGTTAAAATTTTTGATTTAAATCATTTAGGAGTAAGCAGGAGTTGCATCAACTGAGTTATAGCAAAACAACCACAATGCCACACAGCAACACAAGAAACTTATTGAATCACAAACTTCATTTACAGTGCGAGGTATACATGGCGAGACATGATTCATAAGAATCACGGAGGAGAGAAGAACAAAACACACCAAAACAAATCTGGTGGCTAGACAAGCTGAGACCGCACAGACCGCTCGACTCCAGAGGTCTCTGGCTTGACCTGAGACCGCGCGAACAGAAAATAGACAGACCGCCTGCACTGCAAGACCGCCACCTCAGACCGCACGAACTGGATCTTTATTGGAAAGAAGAACTGAAGCTGTCGCCAGACCGCAACTCAAATCGCCTAACCGCTGAAGGTCGCCTGATCGCTGACCTCGCTGCGAACAGCACAAGAATGAACATAAACCAGTTCGCAGATAGACCGCTGCCGAACTGTTTATTCTAGCCGCTGGGAATCACCAAGGAAGGAGACCGCAACCTGCTGACCGCAAACTTGCGAACACAACAAACAGTCAACTCGCTTCCGAGACCGCCCGACCTCAAAGTTGAGACAGCACAAATTAACCCAGGCTCTAGTTCTTACAGTTCTCGTTATGAATGACGGGCCCTGCACCCATATTTATAGGTGGGTAGAGGGATGTCATCACCGCATAGGAGAGGTACAATCACCACCCGTCAGATCGCCAGCACAGGCCGCCCGGACAGGCGGTCACATAAGAACAGACTGCCGGGTCTTCCAACAAAGAAGACAGGCCAACCAAATAGAACTCGGGAACAGACCGCATCGATCAAGAACAGACCTGCCAACCAGCAGACCGCCAGAACAGACCGGCAGAGCCAGACCGGCGGATCACTAACACAGACCGCGCGGTCTCGCGGTCACCCAAAATTAGACCGCCCGGTCACCTCCACTTCACTTCAATAATTTCAACAGTGGAGCGGTCTTGTACCTCCTTCGTTGGTTGTATGAGCGAAGCTTGCATCCTCTTGGAATGATTGGGTGCATAGCTTAACTTTTGTGTGACACTTGAATGTGTTAAACCCTTATGGGTCGAGGCGAAGCCGTACCCTCGTTGTACAGTAGATCACGATGGCAAGAGCACGAGAAAAGTTGAACCGAACCTGTTTCCATGCAGATCGGTGAGAGGTTCCAACCTCCTGTATGCAGTATGATGAGGGAAGAGGTCATGGAAGGTGCTCACCTAGACCGGCCAAAAGCACTTTTCCCACCTAAGGTCGTGTTCCTTAGGGTGGTGTTGGATATGAATTGATGATATGTTATCCTCATGCGGTTGCTTAAGAGGTTGTGGGAATCCTCCGGGTGAGCCCAACCAACATCATGTGCTTACCTAGGTTCCCTTTACTTTGATGTTCAACCTAGAAGATTGTTTGTGCTTAAAACATCACCTTGTGTAGTGAAGTTGCACTTTATTTATATGATTACATATTGCATGTACGGCTTGCTTGCAGGTTAGCGGTGACACGCCCCTAAGCAGGCTAGATGGTCGGGGGTGGGATCAATACGCGGTTTGTGGTCAGCTCATAGCTGACCCTCGTTTTCCTCTTATTGGATGTTGGTGCAGGTGTTGATGAGCCAAGCGGGAAGTAGTGGGCTGAAGCCATATGTTGTGTTGGCCTTTGATGGTCAACCTCTATTTTTGCTGCTTTCCTTATATTGTCAGTATGCGTGTCGAAGTATGCTTTGAGTTAGATACATTGTTTGAACGTAATGCCTTAAGGACATAACTCTTTAATGTTTCATTCCTGGGATAGTGGATAATTCTGAAAGTAATGTTTAAGTAATGCTTCCGCTTACGCCTTATTATACTCTCGTGTAGTTTCTTTTCTATTATCATCTTATTAGCGTCTAGCTAGTGTGTTCAATATGGCGTGGGGTACCGGTCAGACCTATTATAATATTGTTTGTACTGGCAGGATGTTACAACTTATGTGGATTTCTTTGGGGTCAACCTAAAATCTACCATATATACATGTAGCAAACATGATATCTGGTATGCTAGCTGTAAGGTAGAGAAGTGAGCCAATGGCGGCTCTGTAAGTCTTTTGATTAAATAACGTACCTTTTTCATCTCTATCAAGTACAATATTGGTAGCCATAGGGGTTTTCATGATAGAGACATTTTTCATCCCAAACTTCTTGATGAGCTCTTTGGTATACTCAGATTGGGATATGAAAATGACATCTGCATTTTGCTTTACTTGGAGGCCAAGAAAGTAGGATAATTCCCCCATGCTACTCATTTCAAACGTAAACTACATTAGGTCAGCAAACCTTTTGCAAATTCTTTGGTCTGTTGAACCAAATATTATATCATCTACATATATTTGTACTAGGAGTAGCTGATTTTTATGTGCTCTGGTGAAAAGTGTTTTATCCACTTTAACTCTTATAAAAGAGTGTTTTAGAAGAAAGGTGGATAGGATCTCGTACCAAGCTCTTTGAGCTTGCTTGAGACCATACAGTGCTTTATCTAATCTATAAACAAAAGAAGGATGAGATGGATTGATAAAACCTGGGGGTTGCTTCGCATATACTTCTTCCTGAAGAGTTCTATTTAGGAAATCACTATTCACATCCATCTGATATATCTTTATCTTCATATATGCAACATAGCAAAGGAACATTCTGATTGCTTCCAGTCTAGCCACTGGAGCAAATGTCTGGTTGTAGTCATTTCCCTCCTCTTGTTTGTATCCTTGAGCAATAAGTCTGGCTTTCTTTCTTACTATGACTCCATTTGAGTCAATCTTGTTTTTATATACCCATTTTGTTCCAATGATTGGGTAATTTCTTGGTCTTTCAACCAGAGTCTAGACTTTTTGTTTCTTTCAAACTGCGCAAGCTCCTCTTATTTGGCAGTTATCCAGTGAGGATCACTAATTACTTCTTCAAACTTATTTGGCTCATATTGATAAAGGAAGCACCGCAGCATAGTCTCATTTGCAATCTAGTTTCTTGTTTTCACTCCCATTATCATATCTACTATAACTTGAGTTGGAGGGTGAACCTCTAGTGTCATCCTATTTCTTGTTAACTTGTTCAGTGGATTGACATCCTCATGGATTTCATCTTCCTCATTGATTGTGGGAGCACCATTTTCATTCTCTAGAATAATCTCTGTGTTTGGAAGAGCAGGTGCCTGAATGTTATTATCATCTAAAGTAGAGTCTTCATCTGATTCATTATCAATTTGATGTTTGCCTTTGTCCTGACAACCTGATGAGTGATATATGATGCTGAGCCATTTAACTTGATCTGCTAGTTGATCTTCTTCCTTCAATATGACATTGGTGGAAGTTTCCTTCCCCTTGAAGAACATGTTAGTCTCATCAAACACCACATGTATTGACTCCTCAATTTTGAGAGAGCTCTTATTATAATACCTATAGGCCTTGCTTGATGAGGAGTATCCGAAAAATATCCTATCATCAGCCTTCTTGTCAAATTTGGCATGTTGGCTCTTTCCATTGTTGAGAATGAAGCAAGTACAGCCAAAAATCCTAAAGTATGTGACTATATGTGTCTTTCCTTTCAATAACTCATAAGGTGTCTTTAACTTAGTTTTGTCGATGAGACTTCTATTCAGAATATAGTTGGTTGTATTCGCTGCCTCAGCCTAGAAGGACTTTGGCAAATTGGATTCAACCAATAATGTTCTTCCTGATTCAATTAGGGTTCTATTTTTCCTTTCATCCACCCCATTTTGTCGGGGGGTTCTAGGAGCTGAAAAGCTTTGTCTTATCCCTTCATCCTCACAGAATCTACAGATTAACTATTTTCAAACTCAGTACCATGATCACTCCTGATCATAGCAACTGAGTATTGAATTCAGATTGAATCTGTCTAATGAACCTTGAGAAGATATTGAAAGTTTCTGATTTAGCTCTTTGGAAGAACACCAACTGAATCTAGAAAAATCATCCACAATAACTAGTCTATAAGACTTGCCTGCTAAGCTTTGAGTGGATATAGGACCAAATAGATCCATGTGCAATAGATTGAGGGTTCTAGGGGAATCATTCTTACCAATTGGTTTGTTTTCCTAGTTGGCAGGCTCTATATAGATGGTCTTTCTTAAACTTACCAATTGGTAAGCCTCTTACTAGATCATGCTTTGATAACTTAGTTATTATTTTAAATTTTAGATGACTAAGTCTCCTATGCCATAATTCATGACTTTCTAGGTTAGAATTAAACAAGCAAACTTCATACTTAGTGTAATCAAAATCTACTACATATACCTTACCTTTCCTAAGTCCTGTCAATACTATTTTATTAGTTACTGTTCTAACAATATGACATAAAGACTTAGTGAATACAACTTTGTATTCACCATCACATAACCGACTAATAATGATTAGGTTATGTTGAAGACCTTCAACATAAGCTACCTTGGAAAAAGAGATTTCTCCAATTCTGAGCACACCATATCCTTTAGTCTGTCCAGAATGAGAGTTACCAAAAATTACCTTAGGGCCTTCCTTGGCCTTGTAGTTTTCTAGCACATCCTTTGCTCCATTCATATGCATGGAGCATCCACTGCCCAAGTACCACTGCTGGTTTGTGGTAGAATAGTCTCCTTTTTGCACATGAATTTAAATATTAGGATAAACCCTCACTTGATGGGGTCCTTTTCTTCCACCAATATAAGGAGTTATGAAAGAATAAATGATCTTTCTGGATACCCCTTAAGTTGAGGAAGTGTTGGTTTATTATGACAGCAATGTTTGGCCTTGCGTCTAAACTTATAACAACAAAAGCATCTAGAATTGTAATGAGAAGTGGGAGAGAGAAGTCTAGATGTGTTAACAAACTTTGCTGGAAACATACGTCGAGAAGAAATCAACGCACTTCTAGAGTTACGTCGAGTGTAATTCGATGTGTCTGCATTGTTGCGTCGATAATAAGTCGATGTAGAATAATGGTTACGTCGAGTGTAATTCAACGCACCTTCATACCTGCTTCAAGTTAATGTCGAAGCATACGTAGAACTCTGTTGAGTTGCATTCGACGCATCTTTAAAATTGCGTCGAGTTCTATTTGACGCACAATTCCTTTTATTAATAATTTGATAATCTTTGATTGAATTTTCTGAGGGGTGCTTACCTAGAATTCCTTTTTGATCAGCAATATTTACTCTATTAAATACAGTGATCTTATTAGGGTTGTTATTCAATTCTTCACTAGATTCTAAGTTGTTATTAGATTAATTCTCACTAGGTCTAATGAACACTACAGGATTTTCCCAGGCAGTTTTGCTAGGGATTACTATGCATGTGGATGGACCTGCTCCTAAACCAAGGTGCTTAAATCTCATGGAGGGATTCTGTGTAATATCCTTGATCTTTTGACTCCTCGCATTGAGTGAGTCTTCAAAGGCTTTTGTCTTTGTAAGCTCTTCTTTTAGAGTTGTATTCTCAATTGTTAGATCACGTGTTTCTATTTCATTTTTATATATTTGATTTCTCATGTCATAGTTAGCAGAATACAAATTTTCTTTTCTAAGATCTTCTAATTCTTCCTTAACTATTTCTGTTTCTTTTTTAAGATTAAGATAATCTTGACAAAATTCTTTAAAACAATTTTTAAAGCCTTCTGAAGAAAAATCAAATTCATCAAATAGAGATACCTGATCTTCTTCAGTTGAGTCTTCTAAAGTCATCAGATAGGCTTCTTTAGCAACACATTCTTCATCACTATCAGATGAAGAGAAGCTTGACTCAGATTATGAGCCACTCCAGGTTTCAGCTACGAAACTTTTTCCCTTCTTCTTGTCCTTCTTTCTGAAAGACTTCTTCTTATGCTCCTTCTTGTTGCTGCTTCTATTCTTTTGCTCTTCAGGACATTTAGGGGCAATATGCCCTGGTTTTTTGCATGCAAAGCAGATTATCTCCTACTTTGGAGTCTTGTCGAACTTTGGTTTGTTAGAACTCCTTTCCTTCCTTCTTGAGTCTTCTGACTAGACCCATCTTCTGAATCTTCTGGCCAAGAGATTGAACATCTCTTCTTCAGAAGTGGAAGGCTCTCCTTCTGCAGCCTTTAGAGCTATAGTCCTTTCTTTAGGATTTGAGACTTTCTCCTTGGCTTCTGTCTCAGCTCTGCTCTTCAGTAATAGCTCATAGGACTTGAGCTTGCCTAATAGAGCATCTGTAAAGATTTCTCTATGGCATCTGGACTCTCTAATGGCCCAGATCCTTGAATCTCATGTGCTTGGGAAGCACATGAGAAGCTTACCGTTGATTTTAGTTAGAGAGATCTCCTTATCTAGTCCCTTAAGCTCATTTATAATGATGTTGAATGTCTCCTACATCTCAGCAACATTTTCTTCAGCCTTCTTTTGAAAGTTCTCATAATGGAACATGAGAAGGAACTTCATGTCCTTTCATCTGAGCTACCTTCTACCAATCTGGATAGTGACTCTCATATATCCTTTGTTGATTGGCAGTCAGCCACTTTCTGGAATATATCATCTGACATAGTTGATACCAGAATATTCATGGTCTTGGCATCACATGTCTTCAACTTCTTCTCAACATCAGTTCATTCTGCTTTAGGGACAGGTTCTTGTGTCACATTCCCACTTGCATTTTTCTGAATGAGACTAGAGGACATGATACAATGACATCAAAAAAAATTTCATCAATAAAGTTCATATAAAGTTTTATTCTGGTCTTCCAGAGTGTAAACTAATTCAAATTACACATTAGTGGTCTTTTGGATGCATTGTCCTTAAAACTCATTTTCTATAAATATTTTTAGAATATGAAAATTTGAGTGAATGGATCTTTTAATCAAGGTGTTAACTTTTGTATGATCAACCTAGCTTTGATACCAATTGAAAGTGCACAGTGTGTCCTCTAAATATTCTCTAGAGGGGGTAAATAGAGTTTAAAAACTTTTTCTATTTATTATGCACAACATAATAAAACACTTCTAACAACTATGCATTCAGCTGTCTAATCCAGAATAAAATAAACACATAAATATATAAATTAAGTAAATGGACAACACAGAAAATCACAACACAAATGAGACAAGATCTATAATGGTTCCCCAAAATATGGGTACTTCACTCTTCTACCCCCTTGGTAGGAATATACTATCACAGTGCCTGAGTCTTTTGATAAGGAGACTCTTAGAACCACTGAGTCTTTTGATAAGGAGACTCTTAGAACCAAGGGCCAAGTCTTTTGATAAGGAGACTCTTAGAACCACTGAGTCTTTTGATAAGGAGACTCTTAGAATCAATCTATATCTTTTGATAAGGAGATCTTGAACCACTAAATTCTTTGGAGAGGGATTCTAATGACTCTTTGCTCAGATTACAAGGGAGAAAGAAAGAGTAAAGAAGAAAAAGAAAAATGAAGATTATTCTTCTAGTTGAATCCTCCTGCAGCAGTTACTGAGGATTCAAGCACTTAGTGTTTTTTATGGATCTTTGTTTAGTAGAAGAATCCTTGCTTGAGAAGAAGAGATGCAAGGATTGTGGAGCTCTGATCTTGATAATCTCTGTATATCTGTATGCTTCTAGTTGAGAGAGAAGAAGAAGAAGCTTTGAGTATTTCTTATACAGAGATTTTATCTATTGTTCTATCTGGGAGAAAGCTTGAGGAAGAAGAAGACAGAATAGTCGTGATCTCATTGTTCTCAATCTCCTTTAATATACTTATTCTTCTGTCGAATAACATTTGAATTACTTCCCTCTTCTACTATATCCTTAGTAGAAATGTCCAAGGGATAATAATGTTCTCTTTCTATTTCAATTGACAGCCCGTCAATCCCTTTTTGAATAACTTCCAGAAATGTCTTTATTGTATCTCTGGAGTCCTTCTTTCCATTCTTGGTTATGAATGATCCATTAGAATTCAAATCATTTCCATTTATGACTTCTGAATCGGCTTTAGAAAAGAATACATAAAGTATTCTAATTCTGTCTGTATTCGACGTAGCGCTGAATACATTTGCCTTCTTATCGATGCACCTCTTAGTTCTAATAGAAAATGCTTCGAAATCCTCCTCAGCTTAGAAATGAACTCTGATGTCGATGTTGCGTCGAATACATATTGATGTATCTGTCGAGATGAAGACCTAGACTCTGAGCTCTTCCTTCTACGTCGAATGTAATTCAATGTTGCGTCGACTTTAAATGTTGCTTTGACTAACTCTGTCTTCTGCGTCGAATACCTTTCGACGTTGCGTCGACTTCAATTAATCTATCGAATTCCAATCTGAGTTATCCTTACTTCTATTCAAAGTTACTTCAACTTGTAGTCGAAGCTGCGTCGACTTCTATTCGATGCAGATTTAACTCAATTGAATTTTGCACTCTTTTGGACTAGTCTTTGACACCCTAATGAGAGTGTGACATCCTAGGACATCTAATAACCAAATTACCCTCTCTATACAACATGGGTAATGAATCATAGATGATGAAATCACTTTTACATAATTTATAAGATAAATTTAAAGGGTGTTTTTCCCAACACTAACCTCACGAGGCGGGCTCTGGTTGTGTCTGGGTCTAAATTGCAGTAAAGTCCATGACAAGATCAACCTGCTGTGCAGGAAGGCGAGATGCATCAGGAACAGGTTGCTCAACATCCTCACCAAGGCCCATTTGTTCGAGCATCTCCCGGGTACTCGCGGGAGTCTGAGGCTGGTTAACGGCAGGTGTGGCGACATTATTAGGAGCGAGTTTCTGGTTCTTCTTCCTCTTCTTGACCTTCATTTTCTTCTTCTTCAGTGTGGGATGTAACATCACCCAAACAACTAGAACCCTAGTTTAGTTTTGTCATAAATAGGTCATGATAAAGCCCTAGGATGCGCGAAGAGAACATAAGACCTTAGGCAAGTGGATGAAGACCATATTGGTCTGCAAATAGTACATTCCAATTATCCAATCTAGGGTTGTCTTTAGGGCTTCACCATGACCCATGACCCCACCATAACATGCCTAATCCATTAAGGGGTACCTTTGTAAAACCCCAATTACCCAATCCTAGAAAGAAAGGTATTTTGAATTCTAAGCTAGTGTCGGCGCTAGGAGCTAGCGCTAGCAGTAGCGGGTGTCTCGACGGACCACTGAGATGGCCTCCAAACCACTGATAAGAGTCATATACCGTCGAGACGCTAGCGCGGGCGCTAGAGCTAGCGATAGTGATCGAACCGGCGAGCTCCGTTTCGTCAAGACGCTAGCGCTAGCGCTAGCTCTAGCGCCGACGGTAGTTCAATCGACGGGAGGCAAACGAGATCGTTTTGGTGGCCAAATTCATGGCCAAGGGAGTCCAAAAGTCCTCCCAATTGATGGGGATTCATTCCCCTTATCAATTAAGAGAAGATTAAGAGGTTTTCCAACTCTTATGAAGGATGATTTTGATGACTTTTGGGGATGACCAAAATTTTCACCATTAATGGTGTTAATGGAGGAATCCCAAGCATTGCATCTTCCCCTCCCTGAATTGGCTCTTTAAAAAGCCTCAAGGGGTGAAGTGAAGGAATTTCCCCCACTTTCCAGAAGAGATCAAGCCCCTAAGCACGTATCGGCATGGCACCCAAGAGCTCACGTCCAACAATGATGGACCGACGATCGACGCGACTTCATGCCACCACTCAGGCCCTCCCCTCCTCCTCTCTCTTAGTGGATAGATCTTATCTGGTTGGCTGCAAGGTTTTGATACCAACTGTCCTTGAATTAGTATGGACGAAATCTTGGGTTCAAGCTTTACTTTCCTTACTCTAAACCTCGATTCCGGCCACCTCCGTCCGGCCAACCACCGTCCATCATCGGTCGACACCTCAACGGAGGTGGTGGTGGCATTGGCCAACCGGGAGAGGGTGTAGGTGGCTGGGAAATCACCTCCCAAGTTGGTACAGGATGGGCCAATCGTGGTCGTTGGCTGATTGAAGAAGATAAATCGATGCCCTCCATTTAGATAGATTATTAATTTTATGATTAATTAACGTCATATTTTTTCCCTAGAAATGCATGTTTTTGAAACAGAAATTTGAACCCATTGGAGGCCTTTTCAGGAAAAATTGCCAGAGACAAAAGTTGTAGATCTTTATGTTTAGTTTATTGTAAAATTATTTGAGTTGATTTGGCCCACTGATTTGACTGCAGCACTCAAAATGGTGCAACCTATACATAGGGTTAACTAAAGATTGATTTGAGTGCCCCCGCTAATCTAGACATCCAAATGCTTTGAAATTTGGATCATAGTGTATATTTACCCTTACCCTAAACATATTCAAAAATAGGAATTTTTGGAGGAACTTTTCTTATAGTATTTGCAAACATTTAATAATTCATGTACGAATTAATTTTAGGGTCTAGAAATCTCCAAACCCTACCAAATTTTGGTGGGTGGTCCTTAGGGTCATGACATGACTCTGGTACAAATTTCATCCTATTTGGGATTGAAATGGTAGGGTAATTATGTAACCCAAATTTGGTCAAACTATGGTATATTAGATCAAAAGTGCACTTGATGGATTTGAGGGGTCCACCCTCATCCAAATGCGGTGAAACCTTGGCCACTAATTTAAAATCGTATAAAACACCCCCACAAGTGGTTTTGGGTGGTTTGGGGTGGATGTGCCCTAGAACCCCAGTGTGAGCCATAGGGTTATATATTGAACCTATTAAAGGACAAGGGGTCATATGTCATCGGATTGACTTGAAACTATGTAGAGAGGTTCATAGGGAGGTATTATGCCCTAGATAATTTATATGGAATTTTAGGAACAATTATCCCCTCTGAATTAATTAAGAACCAATTAGGATGTTTCCTTATAATAGGAATTTACATGTTTACATACCTTGGATGTTCATGAAATTTTGGCATTGAGCTTGTATTGGTGATATTATTCTTTGGTAATTTTATTGTGAATTTTAGATTGATATATATAGTACTTCATTCACAAGTCCATTGTTTGCCCTATTTATAAAAGGAATTAATTAAGAATTTTATATTCATTGGAAAAATCATGAAACTTGGTCAGAGGACTTTGTAGGGATAGAATATGATCTGTAAATTTTAGTATAATTTTTGGAAGAACTTATACATGAATCTCTTCACAAAGTGCCCTAGGATCTATTTTTTAAATAAAAGATTTATATGGTCAAATGAGTTTGGAAAATTATGAAACTCAAGCAGTGAACTTTTCTGATTATCATAGACATCTATTAATTTTCTTGTAATTTCTGAATAAGTGTTTTTTGTACTTTCTTTGTTAAACCTTGATTTTGATAAATTAATCAATATTTTATTTGGAGGTCAAAAACTTTTTGGAAATTTATGAACTTCATATATGGCAGTTATTTTGAGGATATATAGTTGTACAAATTTTGTAAGGTCATAGCTCATCAGAAAACCATACTTGGTGTTCAAGGTGGTTCCCTGATTTTGAAGAAATTATAATAAATGTCAAATAAATTAGGAAAATTATGAATTTTTGGAGATAGTCTTAGAATGTCATAACACACCTCCAATAATAATCTTGGGTCATTCAGATGATTATTTGGAGTACCTCTTCTTATGCACATCATGTAGATCAAGTGGTCCGCGTATAGTGAAAATGCTGAATTAAGACAAACATGTAGGTTTTACATGGGGAGTTAATGAATTTGGTGCACCCAGGCTGATTGGATTTGGGAGGGGTCATCGAAAGAAAGTAGGAGTAAGATGTCTGGTTGACTAGGAGGCACGAGTGTGCTTGGGATTGAGGAAAGATCGTCATTCCTTTGGGTGAAGTAAAACACACTTAGCGTTAGTAAGTGTAACATTAATAGTGGTCGGGTCAAGGGTAGACACCAATAAGAGTAAGTGCCTTGGAAAGGGAGATTTGGGGTTCATCCCATCATAGCTCCTAGTACCGCTACGAGCCCCACATAGGGTAGTCCTCGGGAAGTACATGGTTAACCCAAAACCATAGGAATAATTTGTTATGCAAGATTAACTCAATAATACACTCACCCACACACCCATTTCTATGGGTGGTTAATTAGTTTGTCCTTACGAGCGGTAGTCTCGGTTGTTGTAGGTACGGACGGGTTAGTCCGGCGAGCCGGTGGCTCGGAAGGTTATGGTGACGGGCAGGTTAGCCCGGGGAGCTTATGGCTCGAAGGTATATAGTAATCATAATTGCATGTGCATACAAGGTGGTGGATCTTCGGTATGGATGGTCGTTCACACCGATGCCGATACGCTGACTCCGCAAGTGTGGATTTGCACTTGGCCAAGGAAGGTCTGGTGGTCCAGCTAGTATAAGTACGCAGGCGCTCTGCGGTGTTCTTCACGTTGTGGCGTACAATAGGTCTAGGTTAGGTAGTGTGAATACCAACCTAGAGGTGGGCGAGACCCAACCCACCACTTCCGTTTGCCACTACGGGGGTATCCTGGGAGTTTTGCTAGCTCCAAAATTGGGGAACTAATGGTCTGTATGCATAGAGTCGGGTACGTGAGTTACACTTGTGTGATCATAACATTAATCAACATAACTCTACATGTGATAGCATAAGCATTACATTTCAACCCCTAACCCTATCATATAAATTGGTTATGAGACTTTTTATACGATAGGCCTTGCTAAACGACCCATTGGTCTATAGATCTGTATGAGCATTCCTATAAATCAAAGGTTACTTTCCTTACTTTACTCTGTTATTATTATTCTTCATCTTGTGTTATTTACTGCTTCAATTATATATATATATACACCTGTGTAGTGGTAGATATTCCTGTTGTTAGGCCATCTCATCTGCTTAATGTATACCCCTTATTGTCCTCCAGTTCATCCCTCTAGCACGGTGCGTAGGAGCCATTGGGGAATGGGTGGTGGGAAACGAGACTTAGTCTTTTTGACTAACGGTCGGTGAACCATATCATTTTAAGGGACCGAGGAGATGCAGCACCACTAGAGGCCGGTGCAGACGAAGGCGGGCCAGTCTAGCACAGGAGCATCAGTCTTAGGATCTGTGAGTGTTTGTCAGTAGATTTGCTTCCACGAGTGATTTTATAGTGAGGACTTGATGTACTGGGCATGAGCCATTTATATTGTTGTCTCTTTTATTCAGTTATTATCCGTGGACATCTATCTTTTGATTTATATATTATGTGATGTGGACTTGAACTTATATTGGTTCAACTATACTTTTCTTCTTCTGTGATCGATATGCCCGGCGGGATCGGTGTTTTGTAGTGGCGACCTTCCCGAGTGTTGGTGTCACCGCAAAGCGGCAGTTCTGGGCATAAGACCCAATTTTATAGCGAAAAAAATGGGGTCTTACACTGGAAGCTCCGCGACATCGTCGCCCTTGCGACGACATTTTTGGGTGTTCGGCTTCAAGAATTCCTCCAACTCGGCAATGCTCATCTGAAGTTCTTCCTCGGCAGTGGGAGATAACTAGTGTTGGACCTGTGTGTCACATCCCATTGTTTGAGAATAACAAATCCCAAATTGTATTTGATCTTGCTTGTCGTGTATTTAGAGTGTGCAGGAACTATAGGTGCAATACTCCACAGGTAGAAAACAGATTGGAGATGACTCTCTAGAAAGTGTGTTAACGCTCGCGTTAGTTGTTAACGCCCAGCGTTACCAACCACTGAGAAGGAAACCGCTGAGATGGCGTTCGACGAACTCTAAAGGCGCTCGACGAAACCTGAAGGAACCTACGTTCGACGAACTTGGAGTTTCGTTCGACAAAATTGCTTGCGCTCGACGACACTGTGCCCGACAAACTGCGTTGGATGAACTTGGAGTTCCGTTCGACGAAATTGCCTGCGCTCGACGAAATTACGCTCGACAAGCTGCGTTCGATGAACTTGGAGTTCCGTTTGACGAAATAAGCCTGCGCTCGATGACATTGCTCCCGACAAACTGCGTTCGACGAACTTGGAGTTCCGTTCGACGAAATTGATTCCGTTCGACGAACTTTGTTTGTTCCACGATCCTGACGGTTGCGGTTGATGAAATGGGTTTTTGTTCGATGAAGGCGCGTTCGACGAAATTAGTTTCGTTCGACGAAATTTAGTTCTGTCACGCTCCCGACGCTATACACGATCTCAGCAACTGTCGTACACGTTCTCTAATGTTGGCGTTAACCTTAATGCCACGCGTTAGCTCCAGTGGTTATTTAAAGACCTGATTTCATTTTTGCTCATTGCTGGTAGGATTATTGAAGCCTTTATCCCAGAAATCTGAGAGAGCTTCCAGAGATAATACTTATGCCAAAACTCCATTGTTATTATGTTGTCAAAGATGGATCTCCCACAAAAAGCTTAAGGAGAATTCTGGAGGAGGACTACGTCACGCTACATACGAAGGATGATCGCTTCGACCTCGCTCATATTACAGCGATCCTTCATCTCCAACTTCAGAAGATCTCATAGGGAGTTTTTATTATCTTTACTTTCATTTCATATATTTTTTGTGATCATTTAGAGAATTCGCCTTGTGTTGGCGACTAGGTTTGGGTAGGACTTAGGGAGGAATTCGCCTTGTGTTGGCGACTAGGTCTAGGTGATTAGATCTAGGGGGTGCTCGAGGCCATATCCGGGGAAGGATTGGCTAGAGCAGCTTGAGGCCATATCTCGGGAAGGATAGGCTAAAGCCAACCGGTTTGTGGGGATACAAGTCGGTATAGAAAAGGAAAAATTGTTTTACTTTGTACGCCTCCGATTTCTAGCGATATTGAAATCAAATTTAAGTAAACACTTTTTTATATAATATAATCATGTTTCTTTTTGTGTTTACTTGATTTCTATCATTTGGCATAAGTTATAAAATTGCAAATTACAATTGTTTCTTCCTTTAAGTTAAATTATTATTTCATTCTAATTTACTCTAAACAATTTAGTAAATCGTCTAAAAATTTATAAATAATTTTTATTCCCTTATTCACCCCCCTCTCTAAGGGCGCCAATCGATCTAACAAGTGGTATCAGAGCCAGGTTATTCCAAACGGTTTAAAAAACCATGAATAATGGCGTCTTATGATCTCGCTTTTTCCGAGGGTCGGGGAATTAGTAGACCTCCACTATTTACCGGGTCAGATTATAATTACTGGAAAAATAGGATGAGATGTTTTCTTATGACCCTAGATATTGAGGTATGGAATATGTTAGAAGATATCTTTAGATAAACCAAAAGATAAATGGGATGATAGGGATAAGTTAAAATGCAAAAATAACGCCAAGGCCATGAATGCTTTATTTTGTGCGTTAGATAGAAATGAATTTAATAGAATTTCTGCATGTACTACTGCATATGGAATTTGGAATCATTTGGAAGTTACTTATGAAGGTACATCGCAGGTTAAAGATTCAAAGCTTTTCCAACTTGAGTCGGAATATGAAAAATTCTGGATGGATGAAAGTGAAGATGTTGATGCCATGTACACACGCTTCACCAAGATCGTCAATGCCTCCAAAGCTCTTGGAAAGACCTTCTCCAACGACGACTTGGTCCAAAAGATTCTTCGTTCTCTTCCACCAAAATTCAACCCGAAGGTGACGGCCATTTCAGAATTGCACAATCTAAGAACGCTCCAAGTTGAGAGCCTCATTGGGAATCTCAAAACCCATGAGGTAAAACTCAAAATCCAATATGATGAATACAACAAGGAGCCAAAGAAGAAGACGTTGGCACTAACATCAAAGAAGGAGTGCCAAGAGGATGAGGATGAAGATGAAGAAAGCCTTTTGGTGAAGAATTTCCAAAAGTTCATGCGAAATCCGGAAAGGAGAAACACTTTCCGGAAATTTATCCAAAAGGATGCTAGATGGAAAAGTTCATCCTCAAAGAAGGAAAAGGAGAGCGACGATGCAGAAGAAAGACCTCCACCGGAATGCTTTCATTGTAGGAAGACCGGGCACATTTGGAGCCAGTGCCCAAAGTTCTTGAAGGAGGAGAAGGAAAAGCGGCACAAAGGAAAGGAGAAGAGGAAGGTGCTAAAAGCTAGAACATGGGATGACTCCTCCTCCTCCGAAGAATTAAGTGGGTCTTCATCAAGCGAAGATGAGGAAGCAAACATGTGCCTCATGGGACATGGAAATGACGACGATGACACCAGTGTTCTTAGCGACACTGAGGTAACTCCTCCCACTTATGATGAATTCCTTGAAACTTGCAAAGCTTTTGATAAAAATATGAAAGAAAGTATTTTATTGAATCGTGAAAATGAATCTCTTATTAAAAAAAATCAAAAGCTTTCCAAAAAATTTATTGTTTTAGAAAAGAGAAAGGTTTCTTGCCAAGAGTGTGATCAGTCCACTAAATTAGCAAAAGATATTAAAGAGTCACTTTCTAAAGTCCTCTCTCATGCCAAAACTCTTACAAAAGAGAAGGGGAAATTAGAAAGGAAATTAGAAGCCTCTCTTTTGGAAATCAAAAATAATAAAAAAAGTTTTGAAAATAAGTGTGTCATGCTTATGAAAGAAAATTCTTCACTTAAAGCAAAAGTTCATGATCTCACCATGGCCATTAAAAAATTTGGAATAGGCCAAAAATCACTGGAAATGATTTTAGGGAACTACTGCCATGGTTCTCGAAAATTTGGGCTCGGATATCAAGGAGAGGGCTACCGCCCGGCATTAGCCACTAACGCCGGCGCTAGCACCTCATACAAGAAGCCTGAATTCTCTTTTTCAAAATGTTTTTCTTCTGTAAATCCAATTTCTTCCAGCAAGAAAATATTCCAGAAAAGGGTTACCCTCTTTATTTCGTGTGCAAACTGTTATAGGTTAGGTCACACATCTAGTTCTTGCAGGAAAATAAAACAAAATACTTTAGAACAAATCTGGGTACCTAAGGCTTCCACTTATTCTATGGGTGGTACCACTTGGGTATCCGGATCTTTGCTCTCATCTTCTTTCTAGATGTGCAGGCAGGCTAAGGACAATGAAGACGTGTGGTACTTGGATTAAGGATGCTCCAAGCACATGACAGGCAATAAAGCAAAGTTCCTTAGCCTAGAAAATAAGACGTGAGGGATCGTGACGTTTGGTGACAACAGAAAAGGAAGGATCATGGGAATTGGTACAGTTGGTAACAAATCCTTTACTATATCTAATGTTCTTTGTGTGAAAGGATTAAAACACAATTTAATTTCTATTAGCCAATTATGTGATAAAGGATTAGATGTGTTATTTGAATCTTCTATTAATCTATGCAAAATATCTAATCCTACTACAAAAGATATTTTACTAATTGCACCAAGAATACATAATGTTTATCTAGTTTCTTTTCATGATCTTTCTAAATCATCTATAAAATGCTTTATCACTAAAAATGATGAATTAGAGCTTTAGCATAGAAGACTAGGGCATGCTAGCACAAAGCTCATTGTAAAACTTGCCAAAAGTAATTTAATTAGAGGATTGCCTAGGTTAAATGGAACTTTACCTTCACTTTGTTCACCATGTCAAAAAGGTAAATTTTCTAGATCCTCTTTCAAAAGTAAAAATTTCATTTCTACTACAAGACCCTTGCAAATAATTAATATGGATCTTGTTGGTCCCGTTATTACTGTAAATCTTGGTGGTAGATTATATACATATGTTTTAAAAGATGATTTTTCAAGATATTGTTGGACATTATTTCTCTCTTCCAAATCCGATGCGTTTTGTAAATTTGCAAAATTATGTACTCGTATTCAAAATGAAAGTGATTTAAAAATTAAATGCATTCGCTCGGATCATGGAGAAGAATTTGAAAATAAAAATTTACATCCTTTTGTGATATGTTAGGAATTAAACATGAGTTCTCTGCACCACGCACACCACAACAAAATGGTATTGTAGAAAGAAAGAATAGGACACTTCAAGAATTAGTACGCATTATGTTATATGAATATAAATTACCTAAGTCCTTTTGGGCCGAAGCCTTAAATACATCATGTTATGTTATGAATAGAACCATGCTTCGCCCATCTCTTAATATCACACCATATGACCTCTATTTTCAAAAGAAGCCTAATGTATCTTATTTCAAAGTTTTTGGTTGTAAATGTTTTATTTTGAATACAAAAGATAGCTTGGGAAAGTTTGATGAAAAATGTGATGAAGGAACTTTTCTTGGGTACTCTTCAACTAGTAAAGCTTATAGATTTTTTAATAAAAGAACTATTAGAGTTGAAGAGTCAATAAATGTAAAATTTGATGAGTTTGTTCCTTGTGTAGAAAAACTTTTCGCAGGCAACGAGGATGATCTCTTACAACCTTTGGAGCATGGTGATGAGGAATCTTCCAAAGAAGAAAAAGAGGAGGCCAAGAAAGATGAATATGTACCTCCAAGTGCCTTGAAATTCACAAAGGATCATCCACGGGAATTAATAATTGGTGAACCATCCATCGGGGTAAGAACTCGCTCTTCTCTCATGAATTATATTCAAATATCTATTTTGTTTCTGAAATTGAACAAAAAACAATTTCTACCGCTTTAAAGGATGAATTTTGGTTTTTGGCTATGAATAAAGAGTTAGAATAATTTGAGCGACATAATGTTTGGAAATTAGTAGAAAGGCCATCTAATCACCTAGTTGTAGGTGTAAAATGGATTTTTAAAAATAAATTAGATGGTGAGTCTAGAATCACTAGGAATAAGGTACGCTTAGTAGCACAAGGATATTCACAAATCGAGAGGATAGATTTTGATGAAACTTTTGCACTCATTGCTAGGTTGGAATCTATTAGAATTTTTCTAGCATTTGCAAGCTTTAAAAGAATAAAACTATTTCAAATGGATATAAAAAGTGTTTTTCTCAACGGGTTTGTAAAAGAATAAGTTTATGTTGAACAACCCTCAGTTTTATTAATGAAAAATTTCCCAATCATGTTTATAAACTAGAAAAAGTGCTTTATGGTTTAAAACAAGCGCCACGTGCATGGTATGAAAGACTTACATCATTTTTATTAAAGCACGGTTATATTATGGGAAGTGCCGATAATACTCTCTTCATTAAACATAATAATGATGATTTAATTATTTTGCAAATATATGTTGATGATATAATCTTTGGATCTACTAATGAAGAGTTGTGTAATTAAGTTATTACAGTGATGAAAAATGAATTTGAAATGAGTCTAGTAGGAGAACTTTCTTATTTTCTTGGTTTTCAAATATCACAAAGAAATGATGGTATTTTTATATGTCAAACCAAATATGTCTATGATATGCTTAAGCGTTTTGGATTTGAAAACCTTCAACATGCTTCTACACCAATGAGTGCATCACTTAAATTAGGAAAAGATAAATCGGGAATTTCAATTGATCAAACCTTATATAAAGGTATGATAGGATCCCTACTTTATCTTAGTGCAACTAGGCCCGATATTATGTTTGTCGTATGTTTATGTGCTCGATTTCAAGTCAATCCAAAAGAATCTCATTTAAAAGCGGTAAAATGAATTTTTAGATATCTTATTGGGTCATCTAGATTAGGATTATGGTACCCACACAATAATTCATTTACACTTCACGGCTACTCCGATTCGGACTACGCTGGTTGTTCACTTGATAGAAAAAAGCACTAGTGGTACTTGTCATTTTCTAGGACCTTCATTAGTTTCATGGTCTAGTAGGAAACAAAATTCGGTCGCACTCTCCACCACGGAGGCTGAATACATTGCATTAGGGAGTTGTTGTGCACAAGCTCTATGGATGAGCCAAACTTTAGAGGACTTTGGTTTTCATCTAAAACTTATTGAATTAAAATGTGACAATAAAAGTGCTATTGATCTCACAAATAATCCGGTACACCACTCTAGATCCAAACATACAGATGTACGTCATCATTTCATAAGGGATCACATTAAAAAGGAAAATGTTAGGATAAGTTTCTTTGGCACGGGCTCTCAACTTGCTGATATATTTACTAAACCTCTTCCCAATGCAAGGTTTCAAATGTTAAGGTTGGAATTAGGAGTCTTAGACATCTTAGGATGAATAACATGTAAAATGCTAATGTTTTATGCAATTTGAGCAATCAAGACATCTCCAGAAATTACGAAATTTCTGCATAAGACTACTCTAAGGACACTTAATAAATATCAAAAATCAGATTTTTCAAATTCTCAAAAAATCGTGTACTATTTCCAGCGTTAGCTCTAACGTTGGCGTTAACGTGGGTGTTGGAATTTTCTGATTTTTAAAATTTCTAAAAATCCTTATAAATATGTTAGTTTATATTTACTAATTTGTTTTTGAATTTCTGACATTTATTATCTTTGTTTTAATTTATATTTTAGAAAATCAACTACAAAAATCCAAAATTCAAAAATACAAAAATATACTTTTGTGATTTTTTCTGTTTTATTTCATTAAAAATTTTCAAAAAAACTGTATGATCTTTATTGCTAATATCAAGCATGAATGAATTCTATTATTTAGAATTATCTACAATATTAACATTTATTCCTTCAAATTTCTATGAACATTGTTTTGTTTATCATGCTTTGATATATCTATTTAAAGTGCATAAATTATATTGAAAAATGTGTATAGAACCAAGCTTATCATGCCTCTAAGTATGAGTAAATGTATTATGATTGTTAATGATACCTTTCACTCACTTATTTTGGTAATCAACATGTGTGTTAATCTAAAAAAATGCTTGTTTGTGTATTGTATTTGTACAATAAATTAAAACTTGCATAAGTTTATTAACTAAACTTCATTTCTTGTTGGATCGAGTGGCTTTCGACCTCCACTATTTACCGGGTCAGCAGGTTTCGTTGAGCTCCTTCAGAGTTCGTCGAACGCCATCTCAGCGGCAATCTTGTAAGATCCAACACGTGGTATCAAAGCTAGGTTATTCCAATATGGCTTCACAACCCGGAATAATGGCGCTTCATGATCTCGCTTCTTCTAGAGGGGATAATTTTTATGAACCTGAAAAATCATTATGCCCACCATTATTTATGGGTGAAAATTATAATGGGTGGAAAACACTTATGGAAAAATTTCTTAAAACTTTGGATATTGAAGTTTGGAATATTACAATTAAAATGCCCCCAAGTATTTTAAATAAAAATGAAATGTTTTTAAATGCCAAATCAATGAATAGTATATATTGTGCATTAGATCAAAATATTTTCAAACTTACTTATACACTTCCTACTCCTTATGAAGTTTGGAAATTTCTTGAGAATTCTTATTGTCTTCCTTCCACATATGATGAACAAGAGCAATTCCTTATGGACCTAAGAGAAGAAACTGATGAGGACTTATGCTTGGAGGAAGAAGAATACAATGTCACAATATTGGACTCATTTGTTGGCAACACATCAAGCAAAAGAGAAGACGAAAATTCAACTATGGAAGAGGAATACGAAGAAGATGTCAAAGGAACCCTTGGTTTAAATCTTGCCTCATCCCATAACAATGTAAGAAAATCAAAAACTTCTCTTTTTGTAACAAATTCTATTTCTACATCTCGTATGCTTAAAATTGCTAAACGTAAAATTTTAAAGTTAAAAATTGCTAATTCCAAATTACGTTTAGAAAATAAATCTTTAAAAGCAAACGATAACGTAGAATGAAATATTGATGTGTTAAATTCTCTTTCATGCTCTTTAGTTAAAATTCTCATTCCTTGTTTTGATTGCAATCTATTAAAAGAAAAATTCAAGGATATTGAAAAAGGGCTCTTAGTTTCTAAAAGGCATAATAAAAATTTGATAATTGAAAATGATGTTTTAACTTGTAAGTTAAGACAATTAAAATATTTTGTTGAAAAAGTTCTAATTCTAGTAATGACTTTCATCATAAGATTTTGAATAAAAATAAATTAACTTACAAAATCATTTCTAAAAAGGACCATTTTCATACATCAACTAAAAAGGAGTTTAGTTTCAAAAAGAATTATGACCCTCACAAAATTCTTAAGAGTCACTATTATAAGTCTCAATATATTTTCAATCATGACTCAAATTTAAAAACTCTTTTTCATGAAAATCAAACTATAAAATATTATAATTCATATTATAAGAGTATGTCTATAAGAAAGAGTGGAAATGAAAATCATCAAAATAAGAATCAATCATTTAAAATTTATTGTAACCCACTCTTTCAACAATCACTTCTAAAGAAAGACAATCACTCTTATAAACTTTCAACGAATCCATATAATAAAATTCATGATGATTATCAACATCAAGCTATTTTGAAAAATAATTTGAATAAAAATAAACCCACAATGAATTATTTTACAAACAACTATCATCATATAAAGATGTCACATAATCATTATATGGATTTAAGTGATAAACAACCAATGTATGAATGGAGGCCCATAAAAAAATGACATATCATCTTTAATTGAAAAAGCTCATTCATCATTATCTTCCCAAAAGCCACCATGATGTATTTGGGTACCCAAAGGAACCATCCCACTTGGTCACCTTTGGATACCTAAATCTCTTATTCATTAATATCCATTCATTTGCATGAAGTAGAAATAATTAAAAATAAAATATTAATACTTTACTTCATGATGAGTTTTATTTGTTTTGTATTTTTTTATCCAAAATGTTTATGGTCACTTTATATTTCATAATATATGACTTACTCATCTTAAGCCTAATGATTATCAATTCAACTGAATTAAAATTGAACATAAAGTCATATGATTTTAAAAGTGACATACCTCTCATTTTTTAAAAAAATGTTTATATATATCCTTTTAAATCCCTTACCCATCAATGTCTTGAATTATCATTATAATTTGAATATTGAAATTATTATCAAGACTAATGAATTTATTTTAAAGAATGGATTTAAATGGTTTATTAAAGGGCTTAGGATAAAAATTAAAATGCGCAACATTTTTTATTATTTTCTATTTTGTTTACTGCATATGTTAGTCCTTATATTGAAAAATATTATCAAATAAAATCGAAAACAAACGTTCACAAAATGCATGTTTAATCTTTCAAAAATGTGAGTTTTAGATCAAAACTTTAAACAACCATATCTTTTGATCCGCTTGTGCAATTTTTGCGTTTAATATCTTTTCAGAAAGAGCATAGAAATCTCCATCCAACGGAGAACCAAACTTGCACGTTCAAATTCGTTTGGTGCTGTAAAATTGCCCAAACTCAACTTTGTTTAAAAGCTATATTAGTTTTCTTATTTCGGCAATTTCTATGCCTTTGGATTCTTCATCACATGATATCCTTTGTATATTGTGTGTAATGTGTGTCACCATTGTTTGCATGTATTTAGACCTTACAATCATCCTATATCATTAAGTTCAAATCAAAAGTTTAATCATTTCATTCTTGGTCTAAAGAAAAATAATTTGAATTCTTCTCATATTATATGCAACATTATTATCTCCATTAATCCTCTATTATAACATTGCATTAAAACTCATCATCCTAGCATCACTTCTTATTTTATGCTTAAATTTATATGCTAGGTATAACATTTACAATGTTATTCAAATTTCATGATAACTATGTGATTTATAATAAAATACTAAAATTCTAACAACCACATAGTTTATGGATTAATTATTTGAATATATATATGAATATTGTATCAAGAATCATATATTATCTTGCAAAACCAAAGATCAATAGTTTCAATTATTGAGTGCAATTTTATTATAAATTTCAAAACATTATATATGTGATTTTTGTCTTTGATATGATTACATGATCTTCATTTTCTAGACTTAAAAATCAAACATGTTTATTCAAAAGAAAATCACCAAATTATTTTGTCATAAGTTCAGAAGGAATAGAATTCACATACATCATAATGATCTATCATATATTCTATGCAAAATTCTCTATAATCATAAATCATAATTCATGTTTTATCAAGAAATATCTCAAATCAATAATGTTTATCACCTAGGAATTATGAATCTTATGATAAAAATATGAATAATGTTTTCTTTACATTATTTGATGTATTGATATGCTTTGCTAGTGATTGCATGTATCTCTCATATTTGTAGACTCTAGAATCAATTTTGTAATGAAAGTATAAATCAAACTTAATCATCACTCTATTCTAGATCTATAATTTGAAACTCTATTTTGGAATACATATAATATTAATATTAATCTTATGACATGACATTAAACCCAAAACTCATCATACTAGTTTTATCACTTATTGAATATTAGTAATTGTGCTAGTTATCTCATATCGTCATCTCATAAAAGTAGAAAAACTCTGTGGCAATATATAACTCATCACATTAAACAAAACCCATAGTTTATAAATTAATCCATAGTTTAAAAGCATAGGTTGTCCAAAGATTATTCACCTATGACTTCATATCTCACAATAGCGGGGGCGTAGGGTTGTATGCATTAGAGACCTAACCTCTAAGTCATGTCTTGTCCTTAACCGAGGAGGGTTCCAGTGGGACCTTGCGAGGCACTGGTGGGGAAGAGTGCTAGGTTGAGCGTTCTCTAGTGTGTGCATATGGGATTAACACCCCAACCTACGGCATGTGTGCAACTCCTCATGCCCATCCATCACTTAGTACGGGGCTAGGGTGTAGACATTGAGTCGGGGTAGTTTTTTTTAATCTTAGGACATACTTATATTACTCTTTGCATGATCATTTTATTTACTTATCACTTAAATCATACATATTTTGGGTTGTTTAATAAAAAATGTCCTCTTGTGTTTGCATAATTTATCTTTTTGAGCTTAAATGTTTTGTAAAACACATGTATTTGAAAAAACTAAAGTTTTATGCAAATTTGAGCAATCAAGACATCACCAAAAATTACAAAATTTCTGCATAAGACTACTCTAAGGACACTTAATAAATATCAAAAATCAGACTTTTCAAATTCTCAAAAAATCGTGTACTGTTTCCAGCGTTAGCCTTAATGCCAGATTTAGTGTTGGTGTTGAAATTTTCTGATTTTTAAATTTCTAAAAAAATCCTTAAAAATATGTCAGCTTATATTTACTAATTTGTTTTTTGAATTTCTGAGAATTATTATCTTTGTTTTAATTTATATTTTAGAAAATCAACTACAAAATTTCAAAATTCAAAAATAAAAAAATATACTTTTGTGATTTTTTCGTTTTTATTTCATTAAAAATTTTCAAAACAAAAAAACTGTATGATCTTTATTGCTAATATCAAGCATGAATGAATTCTATTATTTAGAATTATCTACAATTATAACATTTATTCCTTTAAATTACTATCAACATTGTTTTGTTTATCATGCTTTGATATATCTATTTAAAGTGCATCAATTGTATTGAAAAATATGTGTAGAACCAAGCTTAGCATGCCTCTAAGTATGAGTAAATGTACTATAATTGATAATGATACTTTTCACTCACTTATTTTGGTAATCAACATGTGTGTTTAAATCTAAAAATGCTTGTTTGTGTATTGTATTTGTATAATAAATTAATACTTGCATAAGTTTATTACCTACACTACATTTGAATTGCACTTATGAAATTTTGAAAAGTGGTTAAGTTTCAAAAATTTTGGGTTTGCAAAACAAGTGTATTCGGAGAATGTTGTCGCACAAATATGAACAAAAAATTATATATGTAGACACATATAACTCCACCAAACATTACTTGAACCTCCTGATATGTCTTCATATGCATTGTGAGGTTGAGCACCTTGGAAAGAATAGTAAAGTGTCTTGTGCAACCCTTGATTAATACACCACTTTTTATAAAATAGTGTGCATTAAAGTGTGTGAAAGTTAATTTACTTGTGTTTTATTGTGAACTTTACTTTACATATGACTTGTATTTTGTGATTTAAATCAATTGTTAGCATTGCCCAAAATACACTTATGTGCACATCATTATCTTTCATAACACTTCTTCTCATGAGTATTGGATTCTAATGCTTTATCTATACTACTCTTTATATAATAAATGCACTAGATAACCTAGCATGATCTCTACAATGTTTTGGTATCTCTTGAATTTAAAATTAAGTAACATTGTAGTATATTTTTTTATATGTTCATTTTCATGATTGGTATCTTTATGTAAAACTATGAGATTTCAAAAAGGTTAAAGCATCTTTACATTTTGAACTTAAAACTCATATTTTTTACTTTTGCTTTTCATGCTTATG
Source organism: Dactylorhiza incarnata (assembly GCA_033032865.1). Classification (NCBI taxonomy): domain Eukaryota; kingdom Viridiplantae; phylum Streptophyta; class Magnoliopsida; order Asparagales; family Orchidaceae; genus Dactylorhiza; species Dactylorhiza incarnata. The sequence continues at coordinate 6,337,874 of JAWHQI010000079.1, read as the reverse complement.
AAAAGATGTTTCTCATAATCTTCCGTTTGCTTACAACTCTTATATTTTTATTTGAAATCTCTTATATATACTATGCTTAAAATCTTTATCATTATCTATATTACAAAATCTCGATCATGCTTTAGCATTTATATGAAATGTCTTCTTACTACCCTCACCCTACCTTCTTTTGATAATACCAAAATGAGGAGATTAATTGAAGAAATCTATATAGGAGAAATATAGAAGAATACGGGGAGACTAATTCATGTAATCAATCATTTAGGGGGAGTAAAACATAAATTGCATTTATGTAGGGGGAGCATTAAGATAGGGGGAGTATGCACATTCTCATGCTTATCAAATACTATAGTTGCACTATTATCTTGCTTATCATATTCTATAATCACCTTTAATGATTTTTTGCTAAGAGGATTTGTTATTATCAAAAGGGGGAGATTATTGGACATGTGTGTCACATCCCTTTGTTTGAGAATAACAAATCCCAAATTATATTTGATCTTGCTTGTCGTGTATTTAGAGTGTGCAGGAACTGTAGGTGCAATACTCCACAGGTAGAAAATAGATTGGAGATGACTCTCTGGAAAGTGTGTTAACGCTCGCGTTAGTTGTTAACGCCCAGCGTTAACAACTGCTGAGAAGGAAACCGCTGAGATGACGTTCGACGAACTCTAAAGGCGCTCGACGAAACCTAAAGGAACCTGCGCTCGACGGCATTGCTCCCGACAAACTGCGTTCGACGAACTTGTAGTTCCGTTCGACAAAATTGCCTGCGCTCGACGAAATTATGCTCGACAAGCTGCGTTCGACGAACTTGGAGTTCCGTTCGATGAAATGAGCCTGCGCTCGACGACATTGCGCCCGACAAACTGCGTTCGACAAACTTGGAGTTCCGTTCGACAAAATTGATTCTGTTCGACGAACTTGGTTTCTGCCACGATCCTGACGGTTGCGGTTGACGAAATGGGTTTCCGTTCGACGAAGGCGCGTTCGACGAAAATAGTTTCGTTCGACGAAATTTGGTTCTGTCACGCTCCCAACGCTATACACGATCTCATCAACTGTCGTACACATTCTCTAACGCTGGCGTTAACCTTAACGCCATACGTTAGCTCTAGTGGTTATTTAAAGACCTGATTTCGTTTTTGCTCATGGCTGTAACGCCCCTGATTTTCGTTAATTATTTTACGTACCCTCTGTGACGTAATTTTGGCGTAAGGGCGTTACGTTAGCTCGTCTAGTAGTGTGTTGAGCCTTAGCTTAGTTAAAGTATGTCTTGTAGATCGAGCGTGCGAGTTTTCGCATCGTTTCGGGTTAAAGTAAAGATTTTGGGTGGATTTCAAGATTCTAGCTTCGGGAGGCTTTAGCCCGATTTCGGCTCGTCGGAATTTAATTCTGACTTCGCCGTTGGATTCGTAGCGCCGTGTTTTAGTTAAGGTGCGAATTTCGTAGAAATCTGAAGTGTTTTGGTCGCCCTCGAGGGTTAAGTAAGATGTGAGAATTATTTAATTAATTTAAATAATAAACTTAGGTTAGTATATAAGCCTAAGTCTCTTCTTTCCTATTCATTATCTTCCTCCTCGATCAAACCAGCCGCCGAGCGAGAGAGGCGAGAGCGGAGGTTTTGTGAGCCTTCAACCGGCGATTCCTAGGGCTGTAATGGTCGGAATCGAGTTTGGTTTGAAGATTTGGAAAGCTCTCGGCGAGATCTTCGTTCTAGCGGTAAGCTTTTCTCGTTTCGTGGAGTTTTGGGAGATTTGGCGGTAACCTAACTCTTCCTTTTGGTCTGAATCGTTCTAGGATTTCGTGCTTGAGTGTTTCCTTAGCCTTCAGAGCGGAGGACCTCGAGTTTCGCAAGGTTAAGGCAAGTGGCTTCCTCCTCCTTCTCTTTCTGTTCTTGAAGTATTGTTTCGCTCGTGTCGATTTCATGTCGCTCGGTTTAACTTAAGTTTTGGAGTGTTAATGTAAGCTTCCTTGATTATTCTTCCTTTGCTATGAATCGGGTAGTTGTTCCCTGGAGAAAACCGTCCTATCTATACCCAAAGGATAAATAGCTTCTAGGAGAATCGCTATCCGTAGACCACACAGCAGAATAGGGGATTCTGTTGCAATTCGTCGAGATTTCACGGGACATTCCGTGTAATCCCGACGAATTCCGATGAATCATACCAGACGGCAACTTCTGCCGAGTTTAAAGATTTTCTGTGTCAATTCGTCGAGACTTCACGGGACATTCCGTGTAATCCCGACGAATTCCGACGAATCCCGTGGAATTCCGACGAATCAAGTTAAAGATTTTCTGTGTCAATTCGTCGAGACTTCACGGGACATTCCGTGTAATCCCGACGAATTCCGACGAATCCCGTGGAATTCCGACGAATCAAGTTAAAGATTTTCTGTGTCAATTCGTCGAGATTTCACGGGACATCCCGTGTAATCCCGACGAATTCCGACGAATTCAAACAGTAAAAATTTCTGGACCTCCCCCATTCTATGTAGTGATTGGTAACCTTTACCAACACAGTCAATCTTCCATCTTCTCCGCATGCTCTTAATTCTATGTCTCGAAAAACATTCAAATGTCTCGAGAAATCCCTTGCTTTATCTCGAGAAATCCTTCCAGTTCTCGAGAAGTGCTGCCTTGAATGTTGTCCCTCTTCTTCTCGATAATTGATGGTAAGAACCCCGCCTGGAACGCATGTGATTTCGTTGAGTTTTTTTTTTTGTGTTTGAATCTCGTGTCCCCTCGGGTGCACTTGGATGATGGCCAGTGACCTTTCGGTGCTCCTGATCTCGAATCCCTCCCGTTTGAACTTCTTTCTACTCGTTGTGGTCTGTTGACATTTGAGTTACTCTTATGATTCATATTGATCGATGTGTACTTTGCCTTGACCCTAATTCTTAGGTCCTTCCAGTGATTATTCTTTCGGGCAGCGTCCCGTGTTTAATTAAAATTTAAGTAATAAGAACTACTGTCTTTAGCCTTACACAGTAGTTGTGTTTGGGAGACAGTGGGGGAAAATGTTATAGCCTTGCACGGTAGTCGTGTTTGGGTGGTAGGGTCTAGTGGTACCCCCACCTGGTTTTGGGCTTTGGGTAGCGGAGGTAGTTAACCGCTCCGTATAATTTGAGCTGATCAGTCTCTTTAATTGATGAAACTAAATAAATGAACATGTTTGTTCCTCTCTTGGCATATAGTGCACTTGATGCTTGTTGGTTCTTTGTTGGAGCTCTCTTTCGGTAAATTTTGGCTTGGGTTGGTACCCCTTATGCCTTGTTTGTTTTTCTGATAATCTTCTGCCACTTGTAATTCCTTGCTGAGGCGTTCTTTGTTGTATTGAATGCCTCAGGTTCAGAGCCGTAGCGGCTAGTGGTGTTGCCTGGAATTCAGAGTTTGTAGCTGCTCACCCCGCTGTTGCGAGGTAGTTGTTTTTAGTTGCTTCTTGTGCTCAGACATACTAGTTGGTGCCAATGGGTTAGTGTCATGCTGTTGACGCCCATTGTGCCCCTTTTTATACCTCATAGTTACTTGTCAGTTTATGCCACTACTTATAGATCTTGTGTATCTTACTCTCTGGGAATGATTTATGCTAGGTGCACTATAGTTATAAAATGGTTTTTCTTCATCCTCATTGCATTCTTTCTAACTAAAACCCTTAACTTTAAAGTCGTCTAAAGGTATTTTCTACTCTTACAGTACGCCTAGTTATGTGCATATCACTTACGTCATGCTCCGTCGTTTGCATACATGTAGGACTTTAAGTAAACTAAATTAAGTATTTTTCTGCTGCAATTATACATACTTTCTCGGTGGACTAGTCGATCCACGAACTGAGAGACACAGTTCTTATCTCAAAACCCCTAATAAATGATTTCAAACGATGACTTACCAGATAATCATGTTTGTTTAGTTAAGTAATAGGATCCCGCCTGAGCGTCTACAGTTGTCTCCTGTATGACGTGGCATCACGACGTGTATTTTCTCTTACTCTGATATTCTTAAATTCGGAGAAAATGCGGGTTGTGACAGTTGGTATCAGAGGGAGGTTGTTCGACAAATTGGTCGGGCAACAAATTCTGATATAGATTGGTAGTTTTTTTTTTGGTTTCATTGCATACACACACCGATATGTCATCAGTACGTCTTGGCCGAAGCATGAACACTACACTCATAGCATGATAAGAAGTATACGGGGCATATTATGTAGTATGGGATGCATAATATGTGTTTGTATATGGATCCACCATAGGTTGCAACATGTGACGGTTATGTAGTATGGGATGCATAACCATCATCACATGGATGCCCATTAGCACGTTTTCTTTTTCGTTACATGCGATATTATGTAGTATGGGATGCATAATATTTCATGTGTACGCCGCTCATAACATGCATTAAGGCCTTTATTAGAATGCATAGCACAACATACTTTACATAGCATTGCATAAGCACACGTGCGAAGTTAAAGACTTATATGATGACACACGTACACACATGATTTCAAAACAAGTAGAAAATTCATGCATTCATGCCCCTTGCACATGAGTCAAGTGGGACGATGTAGTATCGTTCCTGAATTTAGCATATCATCATGAAAATATCCCAGAGAAAGGTAGTGGGAATGGCAAGTAACTGTACATGTATGTTCTGAAACAAGCAGTGTAGTTCTAGTGTAAGGTTAAGTTTTAATTAGAGGTTTATGCGTATTAGCAGAAATGGCGCGCAAGCGAGTCGCGACTAGGTCGACTCCCCAGTCTGAGGGCGAGTCTTCGGGTGCGCAGAGTGAAGCCTTGATCGAGAGTCTGCGCCAGAGCAATGAGACTCTGACTAGGCAGATGGTTGCGATGCAGTCGCAGGTCGAGGCGTTGTTGGCTGTCGGTGCTAGGCAGCAACCCGTAGTGCAGGCCCCAGTAGTAGGACAGACTGTACCTACTCCTCCTGCTCCCTTGGTACCCCCGGTAGCGATACCACCGGAAATGAATTTCATTTCGCATTTTCAAAGGTTGGGACCTCCTACGTTTGACGGAAGAGCAGACTTCATGGCATTAGACGACTGGTTTGTTGCCATTGAGGAGATGTTTTCGTACTCAGGAATCTCTGCAGACCAAAAGGTGATGGTCGCCGCTTACCAGCTGAAAGGACTTGCTAAGAGCTGGTGGATCAGGGAGAGGGAAAATCTCGTGGGTGGATGTTCGTGGGAGTCGTTCAAGGCGATGGTGTTAAAGAAATTCCTGCCGTCGGTCGAGCAAGACCGTTTAATGAATAATTTTCTGCACCTGAAGCAAAGACAACTCACGGTTAGTGAGTATGAGATCGAGTTCAGTAAGTTGAGCAGATTTGCTCCAGATTTAGTGGCTTCTGAGGCAGGAAGAATGAAGCGATTTCTCGGAGGTCTTCGTAGCGATTTTCAGCAGTTGGCGAGTGCTTATAAATCTGAAAGTTATGCTGAAGTGGTAGAAGCAGCACTGAAAGTCGAGGCTATCGACAATGCCAAGAATCGGGGTGCTCTAATGAAAAAGGACAAGAGGAAAGTCGAAGAGGGGGAGACCCCCAAGGTATCTAGCTTGACTCCAAAGAAAAGGAGTGGAGAGGTGTGTAGCTTCTGTGGCCGCCCCGGCCATCCAGTTGAGAAATGTTTCAAGAGGAAGGGAGCTCAGAAGCAGCAGCGAGTGCTAGCAATCCAGGGTGCTCCGAAGGGCGAGGTGCTCTGCCAGTTGTGCAAGCAGAAAGGGCATGATGTGGCCCAGTGTTGGACCAAAGATAAAGTCTGCTTCCAGTGCAAGCAGAAGGGGCACATGAAGTTCCAATGCCCGCTGATTCAACCCCCGTTGCAGCCTGTACCGCTTCGAACCTTGCCGCCGCCGCAGCATCAGGATAAAGGAAGAGGAAAGCTGAACGTGTTAACCCAGGAGCAAGCGCAGTCTTCGACCCAAGTGATCGCAGGTTAGACCTTAAGACAACTGTTTAGTCTTGTTTTCATTTTAGTTCGCTGTATTAGACTAGTTTCTCTTCGCGCTTATAGGAAGATTTAAGGTAAAGAATCGTTGGGCGCATGTTCTGTTCGATTCGGGTGCTACCCATTCGTTCGTAGCAAGGGATTTCGTTGAGCGTCACCGTTTGACCCCTGAGCTGGGCAACGATTCGTTCCTCGTTAAGTTCCCTTCTGGTGATCTGGTGTCCTCGAACCAGTGCGTCCGAAGTTGCCCCGTTCTCTTAGGAGATTTCTTGGCTGTTGCTGATCTCAAAGTGTTGGACTTAGAAGACTTTGACGTAATATTGGGTATGGACTGGTTGTCCAGTTATGATGCGGTCATCCGATGCAAGGAAAAGCGTCTGGACTTCGTAATGGACAACGGTCAACCCATGAGCGTTCTTGGTACTCCGTACCAGAGTTCTTCGATAATTTCTGCGGTATGTGCTCGGAAACTGTTAACTTCCGGTTGTTTGGCTTACCTTGTTTCTGTAGTAGAAGTTGTTGGTGGTTCGCCGTGTATCGAGGATATTCTGGTGGTGCGAGAGTTTCCCGATGTCTTCCCTGCTAATCTCCCTGGTCTCCCGCCCGTTAGAGATGTGGAGTTCGTTATTGATCTTGAGCCTGGTACTCGTCCTATTGCTAAGGCACCGTACCGTATGGCCCCGCGCGAGTTAGAAGAGTTGCGAACCCAGTTAGATGAGTTGTTGCAGTGTGGTTTCATTAGGCCAAGTTCTTCTCCTTGGGGTGCTCCAGTTTTGTTCGTAAGGAAAAAGGACGGTTCTATGAGGTTGTGCATAGATTATAGAGAATTAAACAAAGTGACCATCAAGAACAGGTACCCGTTGCCAAGGATTGATGATCTGTTCGATCAGTTGCGTGGTAGCACTGTATTTTCGAAGATTGACCTTCGGTCGGGTTACCATCAGTTGAGGATCCGTGAGTCGGACGTTCCCCGGACTGCCTTTCGTTCCCGGTATGGTCATTTTGAGTTTCTAGTCATGTCCTTTGGTTTGACAAATGCACCCTCTGCATTTATGGACATGATGAACCGCGTGTTCAAGGATTTTCTGGACCATTTTGTGGTGGTATTCATAGATGATGTGCTGGTTTATTCTAGAAGTGCGGAGGAGCATGCTACGCATTTACGCTTAGTATTGTCTACTCTTAGAGAGCACAAGTTGTATGCGAAGCTGAGCAAGTGTGAGTTCTGGCTTCCTCAAGTATCCTTTCTGGGTCATGTGGTGAACAAAGATGGAATTACGGTAGACCCCGCTAAGATTTCTGCCGTATTGGATTGGAAGACGCCTTCGACGCCTAAGGAGATAAGGAGTTTCTTAGGGTTGGCCGGGTACTACAGGAGATTTGTCCGAGGATTTTCAGTGCTGTCCGCACCCTTGACTAAGCTCACCCAGAAGAATACTGCTTTTGTTTGGAGCGATCAGTGCGAAGAGGCCTTTCAGGAATTGAAGAGGCGTTTGTGTAGTGCTCCGGTGTTGGCCTTGCCGGTCGAAGGAGTTGAGTATGCAGTTTATGTAGATGCATCTCATGTTGGACTAGGTTGCGTTTTGATGCAAGAAGGAAAGGTGATCGCTTATGGGTCAAGACAATTGAAAGTTCACGAACGGAATTACCCTACGCATGACTTTGAATTCGCCGCAGTAATCTATGCTTTGAAGCTTTGGAGACACCTGTTATATGGAGTGTCATGCAAGATTTTCACGGATCATAAAAGTCTGAAGTATGTCTTCACCCAGAAGGAGCTGAATCTGCGCCAGCGGAGGTGGTTGGAGTATGTGGCGGATTATGAAGTAGATATTATGTACCATCCGGGTAAGGCTAATGTAGTGGCCGATGCCTTGAGCCGGAAAACCGCGCATATCTTCAATCTCTCAGTGCAGTCCTTAGTAGAGGAGTTTATGTTGATGGATATCTCAGTCGGTAGTTGTACCGCACCCTCGAGCTTAGATGCTGAAGAGCCTTCTTGGATTGCCCTTACTAGGATGCATCAGGAGGAAGATCCTGACTTGCAGCATCTTCGAAGTAGAACTGAAAAAGGAGAATTGCCAGATTTTTCGATCGATGATAAGGATACTTTGAGGTACCGAGGTAGATATTGCGTCCCCGCGTTGGAAGAAATTCGGACAAAGATCTGTAGCGAGGCGTATGATTCTAGTGTTTCCTATCATCCTGGTTCCACGAAAATGTATAAAGATCTGAAGCAGATCGTTTGGTGGTCGGGTATGAAGAAGGATATAGCGAAGTTTGTGTCAGAATGTTTAACTTGTCAGCGCGTGAAAGCAGATCATAGGAGGCCTGGAGGTAAGTTGAACCCGTTAGATATTCCAAGCTGGAAGTGGGAGAGTATTTCGATGGACTTCATTACCGGTTTGCCGAGATCTCCCAGTGGTCATGACTCGGTGTGGGTTATAGTAGATCGCTTGACAAAGTGTGCTCACTTTGTGCCCTTTAAGATTGGTTACTCGATGGAGAAAATAGTAGAACTGTATTTGGATGAAGTTATCAGATTGCATGGTGTGCCTGTGAGCATTGTGTCGGACCGAGACTCGAGGTACACGTCTCGTTTCTGGCAGAGTTTGCAGGGAGCCTTGGGTACCGACCTTAGGTACTCTACCGCTTATCATCCCCAGACCAATGGTCAGACAGAAAGAGTTAATCAGATCTTGGAAGATATGATAAGGTGCTATATCTTAGACCACGGTGGGGCTTGGGATAAGCGGCTTGGATTGATGGAGTTCGCGTATAACAACAGTTATCAAGAAAGCCTACAAATGGCCCCGTTTGAGGCTCTGTATGGGAGGCGTTGTCGGGCTCCGTTGTTTTGGGCCGAGGTAGGTGAGAGTCCCTTGCTAGGCCCAGAGGCTTTGGAAGAGATGAATGTTGCTGTGACTCATATCCGCGAGAAGCTCCGTATTGCTCAGGAGCGGTATGAGAAGTATGCGAATCGAAGAAGAGTGGATTTAGAATTTGCCGTTGGAGACAGGGTGTTCTTGAAAGTTTCTCCGATGCCAGGTGTTAAGAGGTTTGGAAGGAACCACAAGTTGGATCCCCGGTATGTGGGACCTTTCCGGATTGTTGAGCGCATCGGAGTGTCAGCGTATAGATTGGATTTGCCTGCTTCCTTCCCTAATGTTCACAATGTGTTTCATGTTAGCCAGTTGAGGAAATGTTTGCGTAGTGATCGGCTTGTTCTTGATTCAGTGCCCGTTTTGCAACCCAATCTTTCTTATGTCGAAGAGCCCGTCCGAATCTTGGAGACTCAGGAGCGTGTGTTGCGAAGGAAGACGATCCCAATGGTTAAGGTTCTTTGGAAGAATCAGGGTGTCGAAAGCGCAACTTGGGAATTGGAGTCTGCTATGAGGGAGACTCATCCTAGCCTCTTCACTTAGATTTCGGGTAAGTCTTCTTTCCTGTATCCTTAGAATTGTTTCTGTATCTTTCTTGATCCTTGGATTTCAAGTTTCGGGACGAAACTTCCTTTTAGGGGGAGTGACTGTAACGCCCCTGATTTTCGTTAATTATTTTACGTACCCTCTGTGACGTAATTTTGGCGTAAGGGCGTTACGTCAGCTCGTCTAGTAGTGTGTTGAGCCTTAGCTTAGTTAAAGTATGTCTTGTAGATCGAGCGTGCGAGTTTTCGCATCGTTTCGGGTTAAAGTAAAGATTTTGGGTGGATTTCAAGATTCTAGCTTCGGGAGGCTTTAGCCCGATTTCGGCCCGTCGGAATTTAATTCTGACTTCGCCGTTGGATTCGTAGCGCCGTGTTTTAGTTAAGGTGCGAATTTCGTAGAAATCCGAAATGTTTTGGTCGCCCTCGAGGGTTAAGTAAGATGTGAGAATTATTTAATTAATTTAAATAATAAACTTAGGTTAGTATATAAGCCTAAGTCTCTTCTTTCCTATTCATTATCTTCCTCCTCGACCAAACCAGCCGCCGAGCGAGAGAGGCGAGAGTGGAGGTTTTGTGAGCCTTCAACCGGCGATTCCTAGGGCTGTAGTGGTCGGAATCGAGTTTGGTTTGAAGATTTGGAAAGCTCTCGGCGAGATCTTCGTTCTAGCGGTAAGCTTTTCTCGTTTCGTGGAGTTTTGGGAGATTTGGCGGTAACCTAACTCTTCCTTTTGGTCTGAATCGTTCTAGGATTTCGTGCTTGAGTGTTTCCTTAGCCTTCAGAGCGGAGGACCTCGAGTTTCGCAAGGTTAAGGCAAGTGGCTTCCTCCTCCTTCTCTTTCTGTTCTTGAAGTATTGTTTCGCTCGTGTCGATTTCATGTCGCTCGGTTTAACTTAAGTTTTGGAGTGTTAATGTAAGCTTCCTTGATTATTCTTCCTTTGCTATGAATCGGGTAGTTGTTCCCTGGAGAAAACCGTCCTATCTATACCCAAAGGATAAATAGCTTCTAGGAGAATCGCTATCCGTAAACCACACAGCAGAATAGGGGATTCTGTTGCAATTCGTCGAGATTTCACGGGACATTCCGTGTAATCCCGACGAATTCCGAGAATCATACCAGACGGCAACTTCTGCCGAGTTTAAAGATTTTCTGTGTCAATTCGTCGAGACTTCACGGGACATTCCGTGTAATCCCGACGAATTCCGACGAATCCCGTGGAATTCCGACGAATCAAGTTAAAGATTTTCTGTGTCAATTCGTCGAGACTTCACGGGACATTCCGTGTAATCCCGACGAATTCCGACGAATCCCGTGGAATTCCGACGAATCAAGTTAAAGATTTTCTGTGTCAATTCGTCGAGATTTCACGGGACATCCATGGTAATCCCGACGAATTCCGACGAATTCAAACAGTAACAATTTCTGGACCTCCCCCATTCTATGTAGTGATTGGTAACCTTTACCAACACAGTCAATCTTCCATCTTCTCCGCATGCTCTTAATTCTATGTCTCGAAAAACATTCAAATGTCTCGAGAAATCCCTTGCTTTATCTCGAGAAATCCTTCCAGTTCTCGAGAAGTGCTGCCTTGAATGTTGTCCCTCTTCTTCTCGATAATTGATGGTAAGAACCCCGCCTGGAACGCATGTGATTTCGTTGAGTTTTTTTTTTTGTGTTTGAATCTCGTGTCCCCTCGGGTGCACTTGGATGATGGCCAGTGACCTTTCGGTGCTCCTGATCTCGAATCCCTCCCGTTTGAACTTCTTTCTACTCGTTGTGGTCTGTTGACATTTGAGTTACTCTTATGATTCATATTGATCGATGTGTACTTTGCCTTGACCCTAATTCTTAGGTCCTTCCAGTGATTATTCTTTCGGGCAGCGTCCCGTGTTTAATTAAAATTTAAGTAATAAGAACTACTGTCTTTAGCCTTACACAGTAGTTGTGTTTGGGAGACAGTGGGGGAAAATGTTATAGCCTTGCACGGTAGTCGTGTTTGGGTGGTAGGGTCTAGTGGTACCCCCACCTGGTTTTGGGCTTTGGGTAGCGGAGGTAGTTAACCGCTCCCGTATAATTTGAGCTGATCAGTCTCTTTAATTGATGAAACTAAATAAATGAACATGTTTGTTCCTCTCTTGGCATATAGTGCACTTGATGCTTGTTGGTTCTTTGTTGGAGCTCTCTTTCGGTAAATTTTGGCTTGGGTTGGTACCCCTTATGCCTTGTTTGTTTTTCTGATAATCTTCTGCCACTTGTAATTCCTTGCTGAGGCGTTCTTTGTTGTATTGAATGCCTCAGGTTCAGAGCCGTAGCGGCTAGTGGTGTTGCCTGGAATTCAGAGTTTGTAGCTGCTCACCCCGCTGTTGCGAGGTAGTTGTTTTTAGTTGCTTCTTGTGCTCAGACATACTAGTTGGTGCCAATGGGTTAGTGTCATGCTGTTGACGCCCATTGTGCCCCTTTTTATACCTCATAGTTACTTGTCAGTTTATGCCACTACTTATAGATCTTGTGTATCTTACTCTCTGGGAATGATTTATGCTAGGTGCACTATAGTTATAAAATGGTTTTTCTTCATCCTCATTGCATTCTTTCTAACTAAAACCCTTAACTTTAAAGTCGTCTAAAGGTATTTTCTACTCTTACAGTACGCCTAGTTATGTGCATATCACTTACGTCATGCTCCGTCGTTTGCATACATGTAGGACTTTAAGTAAACTAAATTAAGTATTTTTCTGCTGCAATTATACATACTTTCTCGGTGGACTAGTCGATCCACGAACTGAGAGACACAGTTCTTATCTCAAAACCCCTAATAAATGATTTCAAACGATGACTTACCAGATAATCATGTTTGTTTAGTTAAGTAATAGGATCCCGCCTGAGCGTCTACAGTTGTCTCCTGTATGACGTGGCATCACGACGTGTATTTTCTCTTACTCTGATATTCTTAAATTCGGAGAAAATGCGGGTTGTGACAATGGCGGGGAGGATTATTGAAGCCTTTTATTCCAGAAATCTGAGAAAGCTTCCAGAGATAATACTTGTGCCAAAACTCCATTGTTGTTATGCTGCCAAAGATGGTTCTCCCACAAAAAACTTAAGGAGAATTCTGGAGGACTACGTCACGCTACATCCGATGGACGATCGCTTCGACCTCGCTCATATTACAACGATCCTTCATCTCCAACTTCAGAAGATCTCATAGGGAGTTTTTATTATTATCTTTACTTTCATTCCAAATATTTTTTATAACCGTTTAGAGAATTCGCCTTGTGTTGGCGACTAGGTCTGGGTAGGACTTAGGGAGGAATTCACCTTGTGTTGGCGACTAGGTCTAGGTGATTAGATCTAGGGAGTGCTCGAGGCCATATCCGGGAAAGGATTGGCTAGAGCGGCTTGAGGCCTTATCCGGGGAAGGATAGGCTAAAGTCAACCGGTTAGTGGGGATACAAGTCGGTATAGAAAAGGGAAAATTATTTTACTTTGTACGCCTCCGATTTCTAGCGATATTGCAAATTTATGTAAACACTTTTTTTTATATAATATAATCATGTCTTTTTTTTTGTTTACTTGATTTCGATCATTTGGCGTAAGTTATAAAATTGCAAATTACAATTGTATCCTCCTTTAAGTTAACTTGTTATTTCATTCTAATTTACTTTAAACTATTTAGTAAATCTTCTAAGAATTTATAAAGAATTTTATTCCCTTATTCACCCCCCCCCCCTCTAAGGGCGCCAATCGATCCAATAACTAGTGCAAGTTCAGAGAAGGTGCCCAATAAGAGATCCACCTCTCCTATTCATAGAGATTAGAAGTCAGCTAGACGGTGCCGAGTATGCTAGATATTCGCCAGTAGTAGTTCGTCAAATGGAGGCTTGGATGTTTCTTTCCGATCTCCTTCGTAGCTCGCAAAGAGCGGGGATTATGTAGAACCCATATTCATTGAGGGTGTACCCATTCATGCCACGTGGGCAGAAGTCAAAGGTCAAAGCAGAAGTCAAAGTCAAAGATCAAGACCAAACCATCCAGCAAGAGCAGTTGAAGGCCTGAGTGAGTATGCACGAGCATCCTCCCATACTCGTCAGGTCGACGACTATAGGAACTACTCGCCAAAGCCATGCGAGATTCTCTTATAGTCACGTAGTCGCCGAGTGCAGAGAGGCAACCTCATCGGGTTGGGCCGAGCTATAAATAGACCCCCATAGGATTTATCTATAAATAGAACCCCAGGGGTACAAGGAATTGCACATTTGGCTGAGTTTTTGGAGACCGTTTTCGAAGACTTGGACCGTGAGCTCTTGACCATCCCCCTTTGTCACCATTTTAGATACCCGCCAAGTAGGTGTATTCCTCGTACCCTGCTCAGACATTTTGGTTGTGGAGGAAAATTTCTTCTAAACTTCTGGGTATGTAGTTGAACCTCTCTGCTGCAACACCTGAGGTCTTTTTCGAGTTCTCTTAGTCGTTTTGCCCTTCGATCCATGGAGTTGGATCTACGAACTAGTAATCTTAGGTTGCCTAGATCCGAATATTTGGAGCCAAAATTTTCTAGGCTTCAACAACAATATCATCTCATGCTGAACTAGTGACATGATATAGGCGTAGTGAACTAGCGATGAAGTCAACAGATGAGGCTTACTCTAAATTATGGGCGGGTTACCTGCAGGCCTTGGTATGAACCGACTAGAACTTTTGTGCATTGCTACTTAAAGCTATAATATATAGCATAAATATAATATACCTTGGTCTGCCTTGACTTTTGTACCATGTTGCTTAAAACTATAGTATATAAAATAGATATAATATACAATATATAGTTAAATTCTTTCAATATTGTAAGTATATTATTATAATGTTTGTATATTTTTACTTATATTTATTATTAAATTGTATTATAAATAATACTTGTAATTAAGTATATAATTGGATGCAAATAACAAAAATAATTTGAAAAAAAAAACAAATTAAAATAGGTGATTGTTATCCGCACTACAGTTTTGGATATCCGCACTTTTTTTGTATGAGTTATTACGCGCCTTTTGGAAATACGTCTTGTACATGCATTTTTAGGAAAAGTGAACAACACAAAAGTTGTAGATCTCATCGAGATCTACAACTTTCGTGTTGAACATTTTTCCTAAAAATGCACGCAAAAGATGTATTGCCGCTCTGATTGAAATATGTGCGTAACTATAACGAATTTTTAGAAATACACATTGTACATGCATTTTTAGGAAAAGTGTTCAACACAAAAGTTGTAGATCTCGTCGATATCTACAACTTTCGTGTTAAACATTTTTCCTAAAAATTCATGTACAAGACGTATTTTCAAAAGGCGCGTAATAACTCATTCAAAAAAAGTACGGATAGCCAAAACTGTAGTGCGGATAACCATCACCTTAAAATAATATATTCCAATAATATATATACACGATATTTGGCCGTTTGATGGGGGGAGGAATTGATTAATAGAAGTAGTAATTTATAAGTAAATTTCTAATCCAATTTTTTTCCAATTAAAAAAAAATATTATTGGCGCATCTTCCGGAGAAGATTGACCTGCTTTGTTTTTTTAGTCCACACCCCTAATCCTCACCGATCGAATTCAAGCATATTAAAAACAAACGGTTATGATGGTTGTCTTTTTGCTCGGTGTTCACCGCATTGAAGCGTACGGATTAGACGGAACCGCGTGAACATGTGTTCCCTCAGGAGCCATCTTCGGAGCGATTCCGAAGCTTAGCCTTAACAATACTTTCATTTTATAAAAAATAAAATAAAACTTAACTCTCTGGAAATTACTGCTATCGTTACCCCCATCTCTTCCCAACCACCTCAGACATTTCCCTACACGGGGTGAAACTAAGAAAAACTATAAAGTAAGATTATCATACCTTTAAAGTGGCGAAGCCCACAACCTCGTGGGCCCCACCTTCTCGCCCTCTACCGGCGGCAACTCCACCGCCATCATCTTCCATCTCTCTGCTCTACTCCTCCCTCTATTCTCTCGTCTCTCTTTCTCTCTCCAACTTCTCTTTCTTACACAGACGTTTTCATCGTTTCAGTTGATTCTGTCCAAATAGAAAGCGATTTTTTATTTTAATTTTCGTATATAAGCGGGGAAGAAAGGCAGAAGGGAAAGAGAGATTTACTGGGTACATTCTCCCCTCTTTCTGTGAGCGGTTTTGGGAGGAAGAGTGGGAAGTAGTACAGACGCAGGAAAAAGGAAGCACGACCTCGTTTCTGTGAGGGATGAGGGCGCCCGCAGTTGGAAAGGATGAGCGGGTGGGAGCTTTACCCTTCATCGAATCTCCTGATTCCGGAGAAGCAGGGACGGTGCAGCAATTGCTGAAGAAGGGGCCGTGGACGGCGGAGGAGGACGCGATTCTGAAGGACTATGTGGGAAAGCATGGCGAGGGGAACTGGAACGCGGTGCAGAAGAACAGTGGCCTGCAACGATGCGGGAAGAGCTGCCGGCTTCGTTGGGCGAATCATCTCCGTCCTAATCTGAAGAAGGGATCCTTCTCCCTTGAAGAGGAGATGATTATCCTCCAGCTCCACGCTGATTTCGGAAACAAATGGGCTCGCATGGCCTCACATGTAACTCTTTACACCTCTCCCGCCCGCCCGCCCGCCCCTCCACCACCCCATCCCCCTTTCTTCCTTGTTTCTTTTGTTCTTGTGCGATTCTCACGTTGTTTTGATTGTTCTGGTTCTGATTGCGGTAGTTGCCGGGGAGGACGGATAATGAGATCAAGAACTACTGGAACACGAGGATTAAGCGGAGGCTGAGGGCGGGATTCCCACTCTACCCTCTGGAGATTCAGAAGCAGATGTCAGTAAGGAATCACAGGCAAGGGCATGCCGTCCCGTGGATAGCCACTTCGCCACCGGCGCTCAAATCCTTCCCTCAAACCCCTCTTTCATTGTTCAATTCATCAACGCCGCTGCCCCCTCAAAATCCATTTGAATCTCTTCTTCAAGACACTAGCCGCGGGAAGAATCTCTCCTTCCAGTTTCCCGTCTCCTCTGTTTCCCAGAAATCTGCTTTCCCTTCTCATAATTTTCCATCTTCAGCTCAGTACGGGTTGGGCAACTTCGGCCTCGGCCTGCTTCAGCCGCCGCTTCAGTCGCCCCCGTCTTACCCTGTGAAGATGGAGCTCCCTTCAAGCCAATTTTTCTCAAGCCCCGGCGGTGAGCAGATGTCTCCCCTGCCGCTGGGCAATAGCGGGCTCTTAGATGCTTGGCTTCAGGAATATCATGGAGTCGGAGACCTGCTGAGCTCCAAGTGCTTGCCCATGGATTCTTTCGATGAAGTCGATGAGTCGGACTGCTTCAGAGGTCAGCCACCCACTTACTTTGTTGTTGTTACAAATTTCCCTTCATTATTTCTTCTTCTCTGCAACCATTATAGTTCCTTTTTCTTCATATTGAAACATGACTTCGTCTTTTCCCCTCCAGAATTCGGCTTCTATCGTCAATAATTCTTCTTTTCCTTCCTACGTAGAAAGAGAGAATTCTCATTTTGTCTTGTTTCAGAGGCTTTCCTCAACTGCCCATTCTCCATGAATGACCTCAATTCATCTTCTTCCTTTTCCAGGAATCCAAGTGAAGCAAGAGGCTGTGGACGCATGGAAGCAGGATGCATACACATTACTCGGCATTATCCCAACACCAACTACAGCTCCAACAACTACACTCCCTGATTGGTACGACAACAGCAGCTGTGGAGGAGAGTTCTCCAATGGCCCCTCATCGGTGGTGACCACCGACGATGACTGGAGTCTTGGTTCCTGCACCTGGGATTACATGCCCGGCATCTGCTGAGAGTTCCACTGCATTGAAGGTTATATTATTGGCACATAATTATTATATCATGGTTTCTTGGTGATTGTTTTCTATTACAATGGCTTCAGAACTTTAAGTTGAGGTATCTTGCGGTGATGTTATGATACTTCCTTGAAAGCCTTTTATAGACATACAATATAGCATGCATATGTTAGTGTGTAAAATTCTTGAGATGCTGCAAATGTTCTTGAGAATGGGAAATGTTCTGAAAACCTTTGGAATTTCTTGCTTTGATTTATAAGGAGTGTGCTTTGAGTGGAGTGACTTTGCTAAATGTGTCAAGAATATGCTTGTCATTTGATTGGACTACCTGCCATTTGCTTCGGCCTCTTGCCATTTGCTTCAATTGACATACAGTTATTTAAGTTGCTTACATATAAATTTTAGTGTTATGTTTACTTAGTATGTCATCCAGGGAATTGGAAAGTCAGCTAAATGAATGTCTTAGTCATGAGGATGTATTTCAATTGTTATTTAAAGTATCTATAATCGTCATTGTTTTCTTTTATGCTAATTATTAATGATTGAAACGTCAACTTTTATGTAGCACTGGTTTTGCATTTTCTTTGTAAGTCCCGCTTTTATAATAATGTTCGTAGTATTTTAATTCAGTTGATTGATGAAATAAAGAAAGGACTTCATTTTTGAATTTCCACTGTGGATTGATTCCTCCCTTTTAGTTTTTCCTCTTCCTTCTTTTCTCTCTATCATTTGTCTCCCTTAAATGTATTCATTCTTTTAATCTTCTTTATCCTCTTAAACTCTTTTTATCTCCCCGTTTCTCCTTTTAGTTTAAATTGTTGGGAAAATACATGTTTACATAGCAGTGACATGCAAGACTAGACAAAAATTGTGAAAGACACCCTAAAAGGAGAGCATTTACCTAGCTTGGCTATGAACTACGCCATCGGTTCCCCAATTGACACTTGCAATAATGCCTATTTCTTCTCTTAACTCGACCAAGTCACCATGAGTAGGGCATGAGTAGGGCTCTGGCCTAGGAAGAACAAAATAAAAGGGAGCATTTACCTAATTTGGCTATGTTCACCTAAGTCCAGTGTTGCATAAAGAGATATTTTCAGTAGATCTAAGACTAGTCTGTGATTGCCATTTTGGACTCGAAATTTTGCTCACTCTTTAGAAATTCTCCATTATTTTTCTCTCTCAATATTTCTTACCTCTTTTCTTCAAACCACGACCCAAATAAATCAACACTCAGCCACACTATCAACCTCCACCGATAAACACAACACCTCTTGTGGGTATCTGATGGGGATCGTCGTCTTCAGACTATGGGTCACCAGTCGGCGGGGCCCACTTTTGTATATTCGTGTAGGAGGTGATGATCGGATCGGCGATCTGAAACCGCGAGCGCGTCCGGCTCGTTGCGCTATTATTTTTATGTATTTTATATTATTTTTGGATTTGTTTTTGGTGTTTTAGGGCCTCGGGCGTAACGACGAATCATAACCGTACACGCCCGGTGCCCCTTGTTATAAATAAGGGCAGGTGCTGGAGTTTAGAATTATTGCTTGTATTGTGAGAGAATCCACACCGGTAATCAGTCGTGGTGTGACGCCGCGAGACCCCGGGGTGCGACGTCCCGGTCCATTTTTAGTTTTGTATTTTCCTTTCACTGTTTTCCCGTAAAACTTCGCTCTTATCCCACGATTTATCCATCACAGCCGCACGATTGCGGAAAACCTCCCGCTTCCGTCGTTTTGGCCATTGTTCAACTCCTCTACCAGCGACGCAAGGGATGAATCCTCCTGTACGCTAACTCCTCACCATTTACTGCTCCCATCATCGTCATCCTCCATCGATCCCGTCATCGCCTTCCTCGAACATCCATCACAAATCCTTCTCGCCTCTCCCCATCGACGCGTCCAGAACCGCTCGGCGACACCGCCTATCCTTCGGTTCGCAAGTTTTCCTCTTCCATTCCTTCACAGTTACGACGGACGACTTCCCCTCCTCCCTCGACGGACAGGTCGACGCCTCCTGTCCACGTCGCCACCCCTAGTCAACGGTCCTCCACCCCCAGCAATTTGTCTATTTTCATGCCTACACTGTTTTTCTTCCCCCACACACCTCTTTGTCGTGGAACCACTAGTAGAGCCGCAAATTTCACCATTGAGTCGCCTCTAGTCTATCTTTAACAGATTTCCCCCATTGAGCCTTCTTCCAACCTAATTCCTCACTATCCACAACCATCCAGAGATTCTCCAGCCATCCTTGCCGCAAGCCCCAAGCCGCAAGCCCCAAGCCCCAAGCCCCAAGCCCCAAGCCCCAAGCCCCAAGCCCCAAGCCCCAAGCCCCAAGCCCCAAGCCAAGCCCGCTTTACTGCAGCAGAGTTTGACCCCTCACAACAATCTTTCAGCGTCATTTGCTGTCATCGGATTCCCAATGTTATGCGAGTACTGATTGTATTGTGCTTATTTTCTCTATTATTGAATATTGAGAGAACATTACATATTTGTTTGGGTATCTTGATTCATTAGCGTAATTGTGTCGTTATTTTCTTTATCTTATAAGCTTATTCGTGGGTAATCAAACGTGGTTTACTTGTGTATCTGAAAATTAATGCCCGCCCTGTGTTAATTTGGCTCGCTTATAAAATCAACACTGCAAGATCTTATTTCCGGATATAAAATTTAAAACCCATTTGCATTTCATTTGAGCTGCATTTATTTGAGTCCTTGCATCACAAACCCTAAGAGTCACATTAGCGTCGACACACTCTCGTTACATGGCCTATCCTGCGTCAGATTTGGTATCAGAGCCAAGTTTGGGCCACATGCATGTTACGTAGTGGTAGGTCTTACCGTCAGTTCATGTCTGACACGAACTTAACCGTCGCGAGGACCACCAACTTAAGTTTAGAAATGGCACCTGCGGAATTCCAACAGCTGATTGATCGATTCGATCAATTGGATGCATAATATGACGATCTTCGCACCCACGTCGCCGCCATTGAGGAACGACGAGAGCACTCCACTTCCCAAAGCAGAGAAACCTCACCCACTCCACCTGATATTCTCTTTGGGGAAGAACGGGTTGCCCTCCCACCACAAGATATGCGTGTTAGGGATCAGCCACCACGAGAGGCTGCTCCACTTCGAGAGCCTGCCCACAACGTAGGCGACCCCTCAATCACTCTCGAGACCGTCAGCCTGCACCTGCTCCACCACGACGTCCATCTCCTCGTGATAGAGTTCAGGACCATTATGACTACGGTCGTGAACTCTAAGAGTCACAATTAATGCCCGCCCTGTGTTAATTTGGCTCGCTTATAAAATCAACACTGCAAGATCTTATTTCCGGATATAAAATTTAAAACCCATTTGCATTTCATTTGAGCTGCATTTATTTGAGTCCTTGCATCACAAACCCTAAGAGTCACATTAGCGTCGACACACTCTCGTTACATGGCCTATCCTGCGTCAGATTTGGTATCAGAGCCAAGTTTGGGCCACATGCATGTTACGTAGTGGTAGGTCTTACCGTCAGTTCATGTCTGACACGAACTTAACCGTCGCGAGGACCACCAACTTAAGTTTAGAAATGGCACCTGCGGAATTCCAACAGCTGATTGATCGATTCGATCAATTGGATGCATAATATGACGATCTTCGCACCCACGTCGCCGCCATTGAGGAACGACGAGAGCACTCCACTTCCCAAAGCAGAGAAACCTCACCCACTCCACCTGATATTCTCTTTGGGGAAGAACGGGTTGCCCTCCCACCACAAGATATGCGTGTTAGGGATCAGCCACCACGAGAGGCTGCTCCACTTCGAGAGCCTGCCCACAACGTAGGCGACCCCTCGATCACTCTCGAGACCGTCAGCCTGCACCTGCTCCACCACGACGTCCATCTCCTCGTGATAGAGTTCAGGACCATTATGACTACGGTCGTGATGATTACTTCGACGAATATCCTGATCCACGCCGGGCAGCATGCGCTGAGGACAATATTACCCGTCGCATACACATTAATGCCCCCAGCTTCGATGGTCAGCTCGACCCGAAGACTTTTAGTGATTAGCTTCAGGAGATGAACCACTACTTTGAGTGGTATGATATGAGTGACAAACTCTGCGTTAGATTTGCGCTGGTCAGCCCAGCCAAGATTTTTTGGGTCAGCCTAGAGAGGTCTCTTCAGCAAAATGGATATCGTCCTATTATCCGTCGGGAAGACATGAAACGCAAATTGTAGGAAAAGTACCTTCCCGCCTCCAATCGGGATCAGTTGCTAGATCAGCTTTTTGCGTTGCGCCAGGGCACGCAATCTGTAGCAGAGTACATGTCTCGATTTGATGAACTAGCAGTGAGGAGTGATCTACGAGAGGAGACTAGTACCACCGCTTCCCGATTCCGTACCAGATTGAGATCGGAGATACGTAGGGAACTTATTTCCCACCGGTTGGAGTCGGTAGAACAAGTTTATCAGATGACCCTTGAGTATGAGCAGTACCTGCGACTCGCTGGAACCCATCAGACTTCTACCAGGACAGACGGGTCCACATTTAGGAGGCCACCACCAGCCACGACGACCCATGTAGGACCCTCTTGTGTCTCCACCAACACGAAGGGAAAGACTGTCCCCACCGGACCTTCGACGACCAGGTCGGGGAACATCCAGTGCTATTATTGCTCGGGTTGAGGCCATGTGGCGGCCCAATGCCCTACGAGGAATCTGTTAGTTGAAGAAGGCGAACCAGTGTTGATGCTGAGGAGATCGCCGATGAGGAGGTTGTTGCCACCGTCGAGGATGGTTGGGAGAGTGATGTTGAGCACTCCCTAGAGTTAGGTGTTATATGCCGTCTCCTATACACCCCGCATACTGATGAGGATTGGCGTCGTACGACGATCTTTTATACGTACTTTCCTAGCGCGGCCGGCCCCTGCAAGCTAGCCATTGATAGCGGGAGTTGCGTGAACATTGTAGCCCAGCGAGCATTAGAGCGGATGTAGGACCCCTGAGCCTCATCCACATCCTTATCGAGTCATTTGGGACGATAAGACGACTATACAGGTTACCTAGAGGTGCGTAGTTCTGATCACTCTCGCTACATTTGAGGATCGTGTTTGGTGTGATGCCATCCCCATGGATGTCGTCCACATTCTTTTAGGGAGGCCCTGACTTTACGATCGTGATATCACGTGTTTTGGTCGCTCGAATACGTATGTATTCTACGACAAGGGTCGTAAAATCACATTGACACCGACCCAACCTAAGGAGAAATCCTCGGGGAAGGTCATACCTTATACTAGTACGAGCTCATCTAGGCCACTGCACATCTTGCGTTGCATCGAGTTTATGAGAGAGAGTGTCAACGTCGACATCTTTTACGTAGTGGCAGCCACCATGACTTCTGAGAGCCCTATGGAGATTCCTGAGCCACCACCCGAGGTCCGACGACTCCTGGATGACTTTGATGATCTTATCCCAGATGAGCTACCTGATGAGTTACCTCCGTTACGCGACATTCAACATGCCATAGACTTGATACCAGGAGCTTCACTCCCAAACTTACCCCATTACCGGATGAATTCATATGAGCATGCTGAGCTCAAGAGGCAGGTTGATGAGTTGCTGAGGAAGCAAATCATTCGAGAATCTTATCCCTTGCGCAACCCCTGCCCTTCTCACTCCGAAGAAGGACGAGAGTTGGCGAATGTGTATTGACAGTAGGGCCATCAATAAGATTACTATTAAGTATCGTTTTCTCATCCCCCGGTTGGATGACTTATTTGACACGATGACTGGTGCCCAAGTATTTTCAAAGACCGATCTTCGCAGCGGGTATCACCATATTAGAGTCCGCGAGGGAGATGAGTGAAAAACGGCTTTCAAGATGAAAGACGGTCTATATGAGTGGTTGGTCAGACCATTTGGGTTGTCAAATGCCCCCAGTACCTTTATGCGAGTCATGACCGGATCTTTCGGCCCTTCATGGGCAAATTCTTGGTCGTCTACTTTGATGATATTTTGATCTATAGCCACTCATTTGATGCCCACCTTAGCCATCTGAAGCTTGTGTTCGATACTCTCCGAAAGGAGAAGCTGTATGTGAACTTGAAGAAGTGCTCCTTCCTGACTGATTCTGTGCACTTTCTTGGGTTCATCATATCAGCGTCCGACGTGTCTGTTGACCCGGACAAGGTCCGATCTATTTGTGAGTGGCCTATCCCTTCCAATATTACCGAGGCCCGTAGCTTCCATGGATTAGCCACCTTCTATAGGAGATTTGTCCGAGGATTTAACACCATTATGGCCCCCTTCACGAGCTGCCTTCGGAAGGGAGATTTTCTATAGACGGCAGCCGCCACTCGAGGTTTTACAGAATTCAATGAAAAATTGACGACCGCACCTGTTCTGAGATTGGCCGATTTCTCTAAGGTATTTGAGGTCGCATGCGATGCATCTGGCGTTGGGATTGGCGGGGTACTAAGCCAGGAGGGCCATCCAGTTTCTTACTTTAGTGAGAAGCTGAATGAGGCCCGACAGAAGTACTCAAATTATGATCGAGTGTTTTATGCAGTGGTGCAGTCACTTCGTTATTGGAGACACTATCTCCTCCCACGGGAGTTTGTTCTATATTCCGATCACCAGGCTCTGCGTTATCTTGACTCACATCGGAAATTGGGGCATAAATATGCAAAGTGGGTTAAATATTTCCAAGACTTTCACTATGTTCTCAAACACCGCGCGGGTGTTGAGAACAAACTTGCCGACGCTCTTAGTCGACGTATCACCCTACTCCGCACACTGAGCGCTAGCGCGACTAGTTTTGATCGTTTATCTAGTGACTACTCCACCTGCCCTGGCTTTGGCAATATCTATTTGGGATTTTTGAGAGATCCTCCCGAGCCCACTGATGAGTTTGATATTGTAGAGGGGTACTTGTACCGCGGATCTCGTCTCTGCATCCCCAGGACGTCTTTCAGGGACTTCTTGATTTGGGAAATGCACGCTGGTGACGCAGCTGTCCATTTTGGCAGAGATAAGACCGTTGCTTTAGTTGATGACCACTTCTATTGGCCCGCCATAAAGAGGGATGTGGCACATGTTGTGCACTTGTGCGACACTGCGACACATGTCAGACTGCGAAGGGTTCAAAACAAAATACTGGACTATATACTCATCTTCTAGTCCCACATCAACCATGGGTCGATATTAGTATGGATTTTGTATTGGGTCTTCCTCGCACTCTGAGGAAGCACGATTCTATTTTCGTAGTGATAGACCGGTTCTTGAAGATGGCTCACTTTATTGTCTGTCGCAAGACCGCCGATGCGGCTCACGTAGCGACCCTTTTTATGAGAGACATTTTTCGATTACACGAATTACCCAAATCCATAGTGTTTGACCGTGACGTTCGATTTCTGAGCTACTTTTGGTGAACGTTATGACATAATCCAGGAGCGAATCTGAAATTCTCTATCGCCAATCACCCATAGACTGACGGCTAGACTGAGGTCGTTAATAGGAGTAAGGAATCTATTACGGTGTCTAGTTGGTGATCAGCCGTCGGTTTGGGATTTTGTGTTACCCTTAGTGGAGTTCCCGTACAATAGTTCGGTCAATAGGTCTATTGACATGTGTCCATTTCATATAGTATCAGGTTATGAGCCTAGGAAGCCTATTGACATTGCCCCTGTTCCTTTAGTGTCATGTCCTAGTGAGTCCATCACATACATGAACTGCATGAATTAATCCGGAAAAAATTACTAGCAGTAATGAATTATATAAAGCACAGACTGATAAACACAAGCGTGAGCAGTATTTTCGGGTAGGCGAGCAAGTCATGATCCGACTTCGCATGGAGAGGCTCCCAAAAGGAGTCGCTAAGAAGCTACAATCGAAGCGAATGTGCCCTTATAGGATTATAAAGAAAATTGGAACAAATGCCTATGAGGTCAATCTCCCAGCAGATATGGGTATTCATCCCGCATTTAATACTGAAGATTTGACACCGTACTTTGAGCTTCCCGAGTATAGGGATCCATACCTTGATCCACTTCCACATCCTCCCCGTCACAGCTTGATTCTTTCCCTGACCACCTTGGATAAACACCTACGGACTTGCCTGCACCACCTATGATTCCACCGGTTCTTCAGGATCCACCAGCACGAGAGGTGCGGGTTGAGCGCATTACTGATATTGTGGCGCATGAGTGCATTTCCACCACAGACGGCCCTTCTTGCCGCTACCTGGTACACTGGAGCGGACGCCCCATTTGTGATGATACTTGGATGTCCGCGACGGAGATTGATAGACTTGCCCCCGATCTTCGACGTCAGTACGATCATCTCCATTCATCGGAGATGAATGCTTTTCAGTCGGGGGGAGTTGATGAGGATCGTCGTCATCAGACTATGGGTCGCCAGTCGGTGGGGCCCACTTTTGTATATTTGCGCAGGAGGCGATGATCGGATAGGCGATCCGAAACCGCGAGCGCGTCCGGCTCGTCGCGCTATTATTTTTTATGTATTTTATTTTTTGGATTTGTTTTTGGTGTTTTAGGGCCTCAGGCGTAACAGTCAATCATAGCCGTACACGCCCGGTGTCCAACCGCCCCTTCTTGTTATAAATAGGGGTGGGTGCTGCAGTTTAGAATTATTGCTTGTATTGTGAGAGAATCCGGATCGGCAGTCAGTCGCGGTGCGACGCCGCGAGACCCCGGGGTACGATGTCCTGGTCCATTTTCAGTTTTGTATTTTCCGTTCACTGTTTTCCCGTAAAACTTCCCTCTTCTCCCACAATTTATCCATCACAGCCGCACGATTGCAGAAAACCTCCCGCTTTCGTCGTTTTGGCCACTGTTCAACTCCTCTACCAACGATGCAAGGGACGAATCCTCCTGTACGCTAACTCCTCACCATTAACTGCTCCCATCATCGTCATCCTCCATCGATGTCGTCATCGCCTTCCTCCATCATCCATTGCAAATCCTTCTCGCCTCTCCCCATCGACGCGTCCAGAACCGCTCGGCGACACCGCCTCTCCTTCCGTTCTCAAGTTTTCCTCCTCCTTTCCTTCACAGTTACGACGGACGACTTCCCCTCCTCCCCCGACGGACAGGTCGACGCCTCCTGTCCACGTCACCAGCCCTAGTCGACGGTCCTCCACCTCCAACAATCTGCCCATTTTCATGCATACACTAATTTTCTTCCTCAGCACACCTCTTTGTCGTGGAACCACTAGTAGAGCTGCAAACTTCACGATTGAGTCGCCTCTAGTCTCTCTAACAGATTTCCCCCATCGAGCCTTCTTCCAACCTAATTCCTCACTATCCACAACCATCCAGAGATTCTCTAGTCATCCCTGCCCCAAACCCCAAGCCCCAAGCCCCAAGCCCCAAGCCCCAAGCCCCAAGCCCCAAGCCCCAAGCCCCAAGCCCCAAGCCCCAAGCCCCAAGCCCCAAGCCCCAAGCTAAGCCCGCTTTACTGCAGCAGAGTTCGACCCCTCACAACAGTCTTTCGCCGTCATTTGCTGTCGTCGGATTCCCAATGTTATGTGATTATTGATTGTATTGTGCTTATTTTATTTATTATTGAATATTGGGAGAACATTACATATTTGTTTGGGTACCTTGATTCATTAGCGTCATTGTGCCGTTATTTTCTTTATCTTATAAGCCTATTCGTGGAATTTGTGATAGAAAGCACCTCGTGGGTAATCGAACGTGGTTTACTTGTGTATCTGAAAATTAATGCTCGCCCTGTGTTTAATTTGGCTCACATATAAAATCAACATTGCAAGATCTTATTTCCGGATATAAAATTTAAAACCCTTTTGCATTTCATTTGAGCTACATTTATTTGAGTCCTTGCATCACAAACCCTAAGAGTCACACTAGCGTCGACACACCCTCGTTACATGGCCTACCCCGCGTCAGTATCCCTCTCCAACCTTCCGCCTCTGCCTGGTCCATTACTTCATCGTGTGCCTACTGAATGCTCTTATCGGTTCTCTGAGTGCACACCATGAGCATTGACACATGTCTTCTATCCTGGCTGGTGCTCCTTTGGCTACACAGTGCACTCCACATACTTGGATGCATCTTGTATCTCCCATTTGGTTTAATAATATGTGAATTGTTCATCTCCCACCTCTTATCTTTCACTCTGCGGCGCTTCTGGCGTTGCATACTCAAATTGCTCGACCCTATGGCTTCTACATGTTTTACTCAGGAATATTATGTGGAACGGCACAGTAGTTATAGAAATAATATTGCAATAACTGTTGAAGTTATGAGTTTAATATTATTATGTTGGAGTCTTTAGGAGTTTAGTCCCACATCATGAGTCCGGTTTAAGTGTCTTTGTAACCCCATATATATTACCCATATGTTGAAGAATAAACATATCAATCTATTATCTTCTTCTTTCTTTCTTTCTTTCAACTTGGTATCAGAGGCAGGTTAAAATTTTGACTATAACATGTAATTGATAGGCAACAAATTGGAGATATTGGTTCCAGAATAAGGCAGCAAATTTGAGCATCTTTTGAGCAAAAATAAAATTATCTTTTGATGAGAGATCATAAAGGCCCGCTTTTATAATAATCTTAGTAGTATTGTAATTCAGTGGATTAATGAAATAAAGAAAGGACTTCTTTTTTGAATTTCCACTGTGGACTGACTCGTCCCTTTTAGTTTTTCCTCTCCTTTTCTCTTTATTTCCTGTCTCCTTTAATTGTAGTCATTCTTTTAATCTTCTTCATCCTCTTAAACTCTTTTTATCTCCCCGTTTACATTGCAGTGACATGCAAAACTAGACACCCTAAAAAGGAGAGCACTTACCTAGCTTGGCTATGAACTACGTCATCTGTTCCCCAATTGATACTTGCAATAATGCATATTTCTTCTCCTAACTCTACCAAGTCACAATGAGTAGGGCATGAGTGGGGCTCTGGCCTGGAAGAACAAAATAAAAGGGAGCATTTACCTAATTTGTCTATGTTCACCTAAGTCCAGTGTTGCATAAAGAGATATTTTCAGTAGATCTAAGACTAGTACGTGATTGCCGTTTTGCTCTCAAAATATTGCTCACTCTTTAGAAATTCTCCATTATATTTCTCTCTCTCTCTCTCTCTTTCTTACCTTTTATCTTCAAACCACAACCCAAATAAATCAACACTCGGTACACTGTCAACCTCCCATTATATTCTCTCTCTCTCTCTCTCTCTCTCTCTCTATATATATATATATATATATATATATATATATATATATATTTCTTACCTTTTATCTTCAAACCACAACCCAAATAAATCAATCATTCGGTACACTGTCAACCTCCACTGATAAACACACCACCTCTTGTGGGTTTCCCTCTCCAACCTTCTGCCTCTGCTTGGTCCATTTCTTCACCGTGTGCCTACTGAATGCTCCTATCGGTTCTCTGAATGCACATATGAGCACTGATACATGTCTTCTATCCTGGCCGGTGCTCCTTTGGCTACACAGTGCACAGCACATCCTTGGATGCATCTTGTATCTCCCATTTGGTTCAATAACGTGCATCTCCCACCTCTTTCTTATCTTTCACTCTGCGGCATTCCTGGCGTTGCATACTCAAATTGCTCAACCCTTTGGCTTCTACATATTTTTCTCAGGAATATTATGTGGAGCAGCACAATAGTTATTGAAATAGTTGTTATCGAAATAATATTGCAATAACATGTAATTGGTAAGCAACAAATTGGAGATATTGGTTCCAGAATAAGGCAACAAATTTTAGCATCTTTTGACCAAAACAAAATCATTTTTAGTTGAAGTATCATGAAGTGCTTCGGAGAGGAGCCAAATTGATTGCAAAGTAATGCTGATGAAGCTTATGAAGTTAAGATACAAATAATTTGTATCTCTTAATTTCAGGAAAATACTTATGAAACTTTTCTAATTGAACTTTCTCCTATAGTCCATGAGTTGGAGTACAATGAGATGTTATTTGAGAGATAGTGAGCTACTTGTGAGTATTCTTGGGGTTAACTTGATAAAGGGAATTTCAAACCTAGTTTTCTCCATAAATTCTTAATTCCAAATCACAAAGCTGTTTCCATATTTCTAGCTTCTTATTTAATCTGCCTTCTTTTGTTTGATGTGTAGTTTGTAAACTAAATGTCCAGGCGGTGTATCTCCTCTCATCCTATCAAGAAAACACTGAAGAGCTTGCAGTAAATCCATCGCTTTTGTTGTGTCAAATTATTACTAATTGTCATCATTCCATTCCTGCTAGTTGTTCAATGAAATACCTGTCAAATTTAAAGTCAAAATAAGTATATAATGTGGCATTCTCTAATGGCAACAATCTTTCATTTGGAGAATGAGCTCCAATGTACTGTCTGACAAAGTCATCTATGCTGGGAGTTGGAAGTTTTCTGAGGCTCTTCGATACGTAAGTGTATCAATGGTAAGCCTAGAAGTGGAATTTATCACAACCTTCACTGTTCTACCACACCCATGTTCTTGAAATTTCGATTATTGTCCTGTACCGTCATCTTCACATTCAGTGGCACCCATTTGATATAGAAATCTTATATTATGACCTCTGATTCATCATTGTGTCATAAATGGCAGACTAATGTGTAAATTGGTCTCTTCATCCATTGAGATTTTCTTAACTCTACCACGTGCTTAATATTTTCTATCGTTTTGCATTCCCAGTCACCAAACCACTTGATTGCACATCATTGTCAGATCTCTCCCAAAGCTTAACCTTTTTTTAACTTTGTGGGCATGTCTTGTATAGCCAGCCCTGAGCTAAAGTATGTCAACTTATTAAAGTGCAGACTTCTACTCATGTTGATGTTTTAATGTAAATATTTCATAATCAATAGCTAAGACAATAAATTGTTGTTTAAAAAGTAATGATAGATCAATTATGCATAATACTATTGTTGGTGTGCGTTTAACGCTGAGTGTTGTGCAGTTAGCGCATTCCCTCTTTCTTGTAATTAGTCCTACATCTCCAATCAGGAATTAGATTTCCCCTTGTGTGTGTATAAATAGGGGATCAATATAAGAGGAAAACAACAACTTTAGAGTGTGAATAAAACGAACCTTTATTCCATTCTCTACATGGTATCAAAGCAGGTTTCGGAGAAACTCCGCTTCCGTTCCCGCAACTTTAACTCTCCTCCACCCATGGATAATCCTCGACGAGCGTAAGGAACCGTCCTTGTACTCGTGCGACACTTGCGCGCAGAGGAGGTTGCGGCAGGAGCACGGAAGAGGCGCGACAGGTGGTGCGGAAGAGGCGCAGCACTTGCACAGCGCGTGCGACAGAGACGCGGCACCTGCACAGCGTGGCACATGCGCATCGCGACACCTACGCAGCGCGACATTGGTGCGGAAGAGGCGCGACACTTGCGCAGCGCGTGCGGCACCTGTGTAGCGCGTCATTTGCGCAGGAAGTGCGCTGCGAGTCTGCGCAGGGAGCGCGGCAGCGGCGAGTGTGCGGCCTTCCCCTTGCGACGTGCGGCAGGAACGTGTGCGGGAGCACAGCGCGGCAGACGGCTTGGGAGGTGAGGCAGGAACGCATGTGGCAGGAACGCGTAAGGCGCAGCTTATTGCGGCAGGAGTGTGACAGACGGGTGCCGCACGAGCGCGCTGATCCGCATCTCGCGCAAGAGAAGTGCGGCGTTTGCGCACAAGAGGAGTGCGACACAGGAGGAGTTTGCGCACAGGCGCAGGAGAAGTTGCGCAGGAAAATTTCTTTTGGGAAGAAACAGGCAGAGGAAGGACCGGCAGGAGCACGGAAGAGGCGCGACAGGTGGTGCGGAAGAGGCGCAACACTTGTACAGCGCGTGCGGCAGAGACGCGGAACCTGCACAGCGCGGCACATGCGCATCGCGACACCTGCGCAGCGCGGCATTGGTGCGGAAGAGGCGCGACACTTGCGCAGCGCGTGCGGCACCTGCGTAGCGCGTCATTTGCGCAGGAAGTGCGCTGCGAGTCTGCGCAGGGAGCACGGCAGCGGCGAGTGTGCGACCTTCCCCTTGCGACGTGCGGCAGGAACGCGTGCGGGAGCACATTGCGACAGATGGCTTGGGAGGTGAGGCAGGAACGCGTGCGGCAGAAACGCGTAAGGCGCAGCTTGTTGCGGCAGGAGTGTGACAGACGGGTGCCGCACGAGCGCGCTGATCCGCATCTCTCGCAAGAGAAGTGCGGCGTTTGCGCACAAGAGGAGTGCGGCACATGAGGAGTTTGCGCACAGGCGCAGGAGAAGTTGCGCAGGAAAATTTCTTTTGGGAAGAAACAGAGAGAGGAAGGATCCTCTCCTTCGCGTGAAGATTTAGGGGGGGGGGGGGCTTGGAGGCTAGCACGATGCGTACTTGTCAAAATAAATAGTTTCTCCAACGGTACGTGCTTATGGAGAAATTGTTTGAAAAAATGGAGGCGGATCTAAAAGTGTTCTTCGAGTTCTTGCGGATGTCAAAAGGCGAGGGATTGACTCAGTCGCCGTCGCCTCTAATAAAGCTGGATCTTCCCCCTGTGGAGCTGAAACTCGATGGACCAGCTACATACTTAAGTTAGTCGCGTCGGGTAAAAAAAGCACTCTCCGGAAGGAACTTGGAGGGCTATCTGAGTGGCGAGACGAAGGAGCTAGAGAAGGACTCGGATGGGTACAATCAATGGAAGACTACACACAGACTGTTGCACACATGGCTCCTAAACTCAATGGTCGCGTCTATCGCTATCACGGTGGATGGCATAGAGACCGTAAGCGATGTTTGGGGAAAGTTACAGAGGCTTTATGCAGGAGCCGACAACAATATGCGCGTGTTTCAGATCGAACGAGAGATTGAGACTGTAACCCAAGAGAATCGCTCAATCCAGGAGTATGCCGCAGATCTAGAGCGACTATGGGCTGACTATGATTATTTCTCACCTGCCGCATGCTGCAAAGACCCTGAATGCACGAAAGGGGAGCGAGATGCTCAGCGGAGGACTATGCACTTTATGAGGGGGTTGAATCCGACATTTGAGCAAAGAAGTGCGATGTTGCTCGCTCAGCCAAAGATTCCCTCCCTGGATGAGACGATCTTAGCTATGATGCAGGAGTTGAATTAAGCTTCAGTCTGGTACGACTGCACCCACCGGGGTGAAATCAGCCCTAGTAGTAACCAATTCGGGACACACAGGATACAAG
Organism: Dactylorhiza incarnata; assembly: GCA_033032865.1. Classification (NCBI taxonomy): domain Eukaryota; kingdom Viridiplantae; phylum Streptophyta; class Magnoliopsida; order Asparagales; family Orchidaceae; genus Dactylorhiza; species Dactylorhiza incarnata. Next base: position 6,305,470 of record JAWHQI010000079.1, on the reverse strand, counting down.
GGTGAGACACGACAGTGTTACAATTGTGGCGAGACAGGTCATTTGCGGCTGGCTTGCCCCAAGCCAACGAAAGAGCGGGATTTAGGTGGACGGGGAAAAGGAGGCTACCGCGGTCGCGGTCGTAGTGGGCGTAGAGGTGGTGGAAGAGGAGGTTACCATGCGAATCTAATGATAGCCGAAGGTGAGGTAGACGGAAGTATAGCTGATATAGGTTACTCAGAGGAACAGTTGATCGTGAACGCTTACTCTCAACTGATGCAGAGAAAGCAAAAGGGTGTGATGGATGACGCTCTTACTCCAGTTTCATCAAGGGGTAACATTGCCTCGTTCGCTCATTCAATCTCAGGTACAGATAAAACTCTTGCCCTCGCAGTTATATCCAATACTAGATCACCAGATGGGATAGTCGATTTAGGTGCTTCTCGACATGTCACTGGGGATGCTAGGGAATTCCTTTCGTATACTCCCCTAGTAGTCTCAGAGAGCATCCAGACTGCCGATGACACAGCTCAACCAGTGGTTGGTAAGTGTACCGTGCGATGCACCACTACTTTGACTCTGTCCAATGTTTTGCATGCTCCATTATTTCCTGTGAATCTCCTATCCATTAGTGCCATCATATCTCAACTAAAATGTGTTGTTTTGTTTGATATTCCGAAGGTGATCTTCCAAGAGAAGGAGACCGGCAGAAGACTTGGGACTGACACATGATATAGTGGCTTGTGGTACCTGGATAAGGAAAGTAGGGACTCAGCTCTTTCAACACTGGTAGAAGATGCTGCAGGATTCGGAAGGAGCATAGAAGAATTGCTTCTTCTTTATCATCAGCGTTTGAGACATCCCTCTTTTCATGTTTTAAGTCAGTTGTATCTCACTTTATTTGAGAAAGCTAATCGTAATAAACTTGTCTGTGACGTATGCGAGTTTGGAAAACACACTAGAAACTCTTATTCCAGTTCTGATAATAAATGTGTTGCTCCTTTTGATTTAATACATTCTGATGTTTGGGGACCTTGTCCCACAACCACTGTGAATGAGTTTCGTTATTTTGTGTGTTTTATTGATTGCTTCTCTCGTGTGACCTGGCTTTACTTGATGAAAAATAAAAGTGATGTGTTTGCATGCTTTAAGGATTTCCACAATGGGGTTCAGACTCAATATGGTGCAATTGTAAAAGTGTTGAGGTCTGACATTGGGACAGAGTACACCAACAGAGCATTTGGAGAGTACTTGTCCTCACATGGAATACAACATTAAACAGCTTGTCCATACACACCAGAGCAGAACGGTGTAGCGGAACTGAAGAATAGGCACCTTTTGGAAGTGACTCGGAGCATGATGATATCGATGAAGGTGCCAAAGTACTTGTGGGGGCAAGCTGTTCTTACAGCAACATATTTGATCAATCGAATGCCCTCACGAGTATTGGAATGGAAGTCCCCAATTGAGATACTACGGGGGAAAATGGAGATATTCTTCCCCTCAAGACCTTCGGTTGTGTGTGCTTCGTACAGGATCGGAGACCAAATGTGGGAAAGTTGGATCCAAAGGCTCTGAAGTGTGTATTTGTTGGGTATTCAGCTACTCAAAAGGGGTATATGTGTTGGAGCCCGGTAGAGAGAAAATTACTCATTAGTATGGATGTCACATTTAGGGAGTTTGAGTCATATTACTTATCTCCGGTTGACTCACCTCTTGAGGACCCGCTTGTTACGGACGATATGAGGCGAGACGGGGAATATAGCAGTAGTAGTGACAGGCGGGTAGTAAGTATCCCTTGCCCTCCTCTACAGAGGGGTGCAGAGTTGGATGTTGCGCCAGTACATGGGGAGAATAAATCTGCCACTGATGAACATCAGGTTCAGGGGGAGCTGAGAGTGTATACACGAAGAGTCCAACAGAGTGAAGCTACAATGCCTACAATGCCATTTGTGTCGAGTCCCGTGCCTTCTGCTATTCTGACTTCTGAGACACCTACTCTATCCACTTCAGCCTCCGAATCCACCGGTGTTATAATTCCTCCTCTTCCTACCTTCTCTCCCATACCGGTAAGGCGGAGTTCCCGCAGGAATGCAGGAGTCTCACATGATCGGTATGACTTTCCCCATGATATTGCCCAATTTGTCTCTTACTCTAAAATATCACCTATACATGGAGCATTCATTGTATCTTTGGACAATGTCTCTATTCCTAAGTGTTGGCAGGTTGCTAAGGAAGATCCACAGTGGAAAGTTGCAATGCTAGAAGAACTCGAGGCATTGGAAAAGAATAACATCTGGAGTCTTGTATCTTTATCACCTGGAAAAAAGGCGGTTGGGTGCAAATGGGTTTTTACGGTAAAACAGAACCCGGAAGGTCAGGTTGAGCGCTACAAAGCCCGATTAGTTGCAAAGGGATATAGTCAGACTTATGACATCGACTACGTTGAGACCTTTGCACCCGTCGCAAAGATGAGCACAGTGCGGACACTGATATCCTTGGCGGCAAATGGGGGATGGAAACTACACCAACTGGATGTGAAGAATGCTTTTCTTCACGGAGACTTGATGGAAGAAGTTTACATGGAGGTACCACCGGGCTTTGGCACGAGGCAAACAGCAGGGAAGGTATGTAGACTCAAGAAGTCACTTTATGGACTGAAGCAGTCTCCTCAAGCCTGGTTTGATAGGTTCAGGAGGGTCATGGTAGCTATGAGATATCAGCACCAATGCGGACCATACAGTGTTCTTTCAGCAACATGGAACTCACATTACAATTTTTGCTGTGTATGTGGACGACATGATCATCACAGGCGATGATGAAGGTGAAATTACTCAGCTGAAGAAGAAATTGGGAAAGGAATTTGAGGTGAAAGACTTGGGGCAACTAAGGTATTTTCTTGGGATTGAGGTAGCCCACTGTGCAGAAGGGATTGTTCTATCCCAACGAAAATATGTGTTGGATCTGCTCAAAGAGACGGGTATGCTAGGGTGCAGACCTGCAGTTGCTCCCATTGATCAGAAGTCCAAGTTTGGTGCTGAGGCAGGAGAGCCAATTGATAAAGAAAGGTACTAGAGGTTGGTAGGCCGCCTGATCTATCTGGGTCACACCCGCCCCGACATATCGTTTGTCGTAAGTGTGGTGGCCCGCTATATGCAAGATCCTAGGGAGGGTCACATGGATGCTGCATATTAGATTCTCAGGTACTTAAAGAGTGCACCAGGAAATGGACTGATCTTCAGAAGGAATGTGCATTCAAACATCGAAGGCTATTGTGACTCTGACTGGGCTAGTTGCGTTGATGACAGAAGGTCAACGTTTGGATACTGCATGTTTGTAGGAGGCAATCCAGTCTCCTGGAGGAGCAAGAAGAAGACACTAGTTGCAAGGTCTACAACCGAAGCAGGGTGCAGAGTCATGGCCTTAGGTGTGGGAGAGTTGTTGTGGTTGAAATCTCTGCTAATGGAACTCAAGATAGACCAATGAGGGCAGATGACATTATGGTGTGACAACAAGTCAGCCATCAACATTGCAAATAACCCTGTTCACCATGACCGAACGAAGCATATAGAGATCGACAGGTTCTTTATCAAGGAGAAACTGGATGGTGAGGTACTCAAACTGGGATATGTTGATATGAAGGAGCAGGTGACTGATTGTCTAACTAAAGGAGTCCAAGTTGCTCCTATTGATCAGAAGTCCAAGTTTGGTGCTGAGGCAGGAGAGCCAATTGATAAAGAAAGGTACTAGAGGTTGGTAGGCCGCCTGATCTATCTGGGTCACACCCGCCCCGACATATCGTTTGTCATAAGTGTGGTGGCCCGCTACATGCAAGATCCTAGGGAGGGTCACATGGATGTTGTATATTAGATTCTCAGGTACTTAAAGAGTGCACCAGGAAATGGACTGATCTTCAGAAGGAATGTGCATTCAAACATCGAAGGCTATTGTGACTCTGACTGGGCTAGTTGCGTTGATGACAGAAGGTCAACGTCTGGATACTGCATGTTTGTAGGAGGCAATCTAGTCTCCTGGAGGAGCAAGAAGAAGACAGTAGTTGCAAGGTCTACAGCCGAAGCAGGGTACAGAGTCATGGTCTTAGGTGTGGGAGGGGTGTTGTGGTTGAAATCCCTGCTAATGGAACTCATGATTGACCAAGGAGGGCAGATGTCATTATGGTGTGACAGCAAGTCAGCCATCAGCATGCAAAATAACCCTGTCCACCATGACCGAACGAAGCATATAGAGATCGACAGGTTCTTTATCAAGGAGAAACTGGATAGTGATGTACTCAAACTGGGATATGTTGATACGAAGGAGCAGGTGGCTGATTGTCTAACTAAAGGACTTAGCTCTTTTTATTTATCCAGGTTGGGTGACAAGATGGGCTTAGTGGATATCTTTCGCCCACCTTGAGGGGGAGTGTTGGTGTGCGTTTAGCGCTGAGTGGTGTGCGGTTAGCGCATTCCCTCTTTCTTGTAATTAGTCCCACATCTCCAATCAGGAATTAGATTTTCTCTTGTGTGTGTATAAATAGGAGATCAATGTAAGAGGAAAACAACAACTTTAGAGTGAATAAAACGAACCTTTATTCCATTTTCTACAACTATGACATCTGAAAACCTTTTTAAAAAGTTTTCCTCCCTGCCAATCCATATCTCACCGAATAGCTTATAAATTAGAGGAATTAGGGCCTTTTTATTATTAATCGGATACATCACTATACTCACAACATTCGACCAAAGTGCCTTGGGCAATCTAGTATGTGAGCTCATCCTTATCCTTCTTTCATTTATTTAATATTCACGTGCTCTTTAGTTAAAACCCATCACTTTTCTTGGGGCAAGACCTCTCTCCATACATATGCTACCAATTTTGTAAAAAAATATTTGAATTCCTCATCATCGAAGCCCCCCATCACTCACTGATCATAGGCACTTGACCTTTGTCTCGACTAATTTTCTACACAACTTCTCCATTTTTTTAAACATAAAAACATATTGGTTTTACTTTTTAGAAATTAACCCATACGTTCCTGACATCATCAATGAAGGTGATTAATATAGTAATCTTAAAGGGCTGCCCAAACCTTTGATGGCCATGCAAATGTCATAAATAAATAAATAATAACTCTCATTATCATGGTGCTTTAATAACATACATTATGACGTCCTTATTCAGTCTCTCTATCACTGTAGCTCTCATGATAGCATTCCAAGTATTGGTATAGAAGGCCCATCTGTAGGTTTTTGCACCCATCAGTCCACTTGTGTTTAATTCCTTTTTAGGCCCTTAATATACCGCGCCTTATGAAGCTTCTACATACTCTCATTATAAGTTTTGATTTGCATATCACCAACTACCAAAGCCTTCAACTGCTTATCACCAACAAGATATAATCTTTTGCAGAATAACTAAACATCAGCTCTTTATGGGGGATAGACGGAAAATGTGCACCAAGATTTAAGATGCATCACTCCCTTACACTATTCGGACTAAGAACAAGTGCAACATTAATATTTTCACTTACAGCATGACAAATTCATCCATCTAAATTGAACTGTGTTCACCATTCGTTGTATTCAATTTCTTTTCATATAGACAGTCTTCTCGCTAGTCTTCTCGCATTGCTTGCGGGCATCATTGCGATTTGTAGATTGACTTAATGACTTTCCTTTTGAGATTTGGATGTAATTTTTTTTATTGCTCCTCTATAGTTACTCTCCTCTTTAAGGATCAAAGCAAAAGAAGAGCCTCCTTTGAATACTTCTCCTAATGCCATCACTCGTAATCAAGTCACAAGCATCATTGAGTTTTAGCTTTGATGACCGATTGAACATTTGATCACCATCATGGTTTCATTCCAACTCACCTGAAGAGATCATAATACAGCCGAATACACAAACATTATTGTCGATCAAAGTGACAAGTTGAGTCTGAGAGATCTCAGAGAACGGAGTGAAAAGAGTGTGGGCGGAGGACTTCAATGCATGATCTAGAGGGTTTAAGTTGATGTTGCATGCCTTAGCCCTCCTGGATGACTTCCACCTTATCCATGCTTTCCAAGTCCCTATTCAGTCTTTAGCGACGTGAATAATGATCACACAAACTGCTTGCCATCAATTTTGTTGCCTTTCGCTTTGCTCGCGTAAACTTCTCGGCATTGGTTGATGCCCAAAGATCCATTCACCAGCTTTAGCTCAATCAAGTCACAAGCATCCTATGGAAATGCTTTGTTTTTTTTACTTTATAAGGAGTGGTGTTGCCAAATCGAGTGAGTTTTTTTTACTTCATTAGAAATATTGATTTTCATGGTACATTATCATTATCTTCCTCTTTATAATTCACTTTGGTGATTTTCTTCCATTCTAAGAACTATCAAAACTTTGAATTTAAATTTCTTGTGAATGTCTTACAAGACAAAATTTAAATTTCTTGTAAATTTCGTGTCTTATAAAGACTAAATTTCTTGTGAATGTCTTATAAGAACTATCAAAGCATCCTATGGAAATATTATTTGTTAGTTTGTAACGTTGTTTCAATTCCTGCAAATGCTATTGAGAGTGGAAATGGAGTTACGGGGTGTGCCATTGTGAACTGTTTCATTTTCTTACTCATTGTTTTTGTTTAAAATTCATTTATTTCAATATGAAATGAAAATGTGTTCAGAATTCATTGCAGTGGAATCTCTATCATGACATAATTATAATCATCTGATGATTTGAGTTTCTTCTAGTCCAGTGATTTCAGAATGAATTTGTCACTCTCTTCAAGCATTTTATAGAACATGAAGTACATGATTTATTGGTAAAATTATTTCAGTTGCTACAAATATTATTTAATGTGGCTGTGTTGGATTTAAGGAGCATATTTGCTCGATATATTGCGAATTTACTAAATATTTCAGGAGAAATTTTGTTGTTGTTTCCACAGCTTATGATTTATTTGAGTTGACCTCAAATGGCAGCGGTCTCATGGATTGAGTTCTGTTTGAAGTAAAAAATATCATCCATATTAGTGAAAACTAGTATTAAGCATTTCTTAGAAGCGCGTCTTTGTTACATATGAGTATATATTGAAAAAAAAATTATTTCTAGAAAAACTGTGAATATGATTGCCAGGTAATATGTGTATGCTATGTATTTTGAGAGTCTCGTCGTGTGTTTGTACTGCTGGTTATGTGTTCTGTAGTCGACATAAATTTAGGTAAATGTTATGTGCAATTCTAATATGACTGTGCAAATCAAAAAATTGATTTGCCCACCTAATTTTTACTTGTAATATAGTAAAATTTTTTGTTCTGCACACAAAATTGATTTGCACATAGTCAAAATAGGTTTGCACATAACATTTGCTTAAATTTATCTTACAACAACAACACTCAAACTTTTATCTCACCATAGTGGGGTTGGCTATATGGATCCTATCGCCATTGCGCCCTATCTTTAACCATAGTTCCACTAATGCCCAAGTACATCATGCCTTTCCTTATAGTTTCATTTCAAGTCTTTTTTGGTCTACCTCTCCCCCGTTTAACATGTCTAATGACTAAACTCTCACAACACCTAACCATGTCCGAACCATCTTAAACGAGCTTCTAACATCTCTACAATTGGCGTCACTCCTGTCTTATCCCTGATAAATTTATCTTAATTGAAAAGAATTACATATAATTTTATGTTCTATATTTGAATAAATTCATGATTATTAATATAAGATTACATATACATTTTCTTGGTGTCAGTGTCATCCCTATGTATTATCTTCTGGTTTCTGATGGATCGTCGTCAGAATTTGTGGGTTGAAATAATTATTATGTTTCATTTTGTTTTCATGTGAGCTTTACAATTGTTTGGCACCTCAGTTAGTCTTTTAACTACATAAATAACCATATTACAATTCATTGGGGTTGTCGGTATTATTATTATTTATTTATTTTATATTTGAGTAGTTCCATGTGACATGTTAATCATCCCGTATGGTAAAGTCCCCTATTAATAGTATATATATGTATATAATAATAATAATAATAATAATAATATAGGTGTCATTTCCTTAGTTGAGAAGCACCTATTATATGTATCTTTAACTACTATATATAAGAACTTGTGCAACATTCAAAATTGTCAAATATAGCTTCATTCTTTTACTCCAAATACTTAACATATATTATGAAAAAAAATGAAAATTCATAAAATATAATGATTATTTGTGTAATTACACTATATTCCTATAATAAAAATAATGATGAAAATTCATAAAATCAAAAAGCTTTTTAGTAGACCTCCTATGCCTACTATGATAGGTAATCATTAGACCTTCTAAATCTACTTTAAAATAATTTTTTGTTAAAATATAAATGTTTTTGAAATTTTTTTTTTATAAAATATTAATTAAAATTTGTGTGCGGTCATTTTTAATACTCATATGTATATGTTGTGGGCGTAAGGGCGGGCGAAGCCTGCCCGCGCGAAGCTCGCCGTCGCCGGTCAGGTACTGTTGCGCTTGACAGTAGGGGCGGAACCCTGTGCCTGTTACTCGTATTACGCACACATATATACATATATATACATATACATATACATATATATATACATATATATATATACATACACACATATAACTTAACTATATTATAAGGGAAAAGTTGGGTTTTGTGCAACATTCAAATTTGTCATGTGTAGCCATATTCTTTTACTCTAATGATTTAACATATATTTCAAAAAAATAAAATACAATGCTCATTTATATAATTACACCATATCCTCAAATTTAAAATCAACAACAACAACACTCAAGACTTTTATCCCACCATAGTGGGGCCGACTATATGAATCCTTTGTCGCCATTGCGGCCCTATCTTTAATCATAGTCTCATTAATACCTAAGTACATCATATCTTTCCTTATAGTTTCATTTCAAGTCTTTTTTGGTCTACCCCTGCCCCGTTTAACATGTCTAGTGACTAAACTCTCACAACGTCTAACAAGTGTTTCTAATTGTCTCCTATGTACATGTCTGAACCATCTTAAACGAGTTTCTCGCATCTTCTCTACAAATTTAAAATAACGATGAAAATTCATAAAATAGAAAAAGTTTTTACTAGAGCTCCTAGACATATTATAGTAGGCTATCATAGACATGTCATCGTTATTTTTGAGAAAGACTATCATTAGGCATGTCAATTAAACTTATCAATTTTGAAGGGGAGCCTTGGCGCACCAGATGAGGTGTTGCTGTGTGACCTTGAGGTCACGGGTTCGAGTCCCGGAAGCATCCTCTTGCAAAAATGCAGGATAAGGTTTGCCTACATTTCACCTTGTGGTGGGACCCTTCCCCGGACCCTCGTTGCACGGGGTTGCTTTGTGCATCAGGGTGCCCTTTTATTTTATTAATTAATAGTGTGTTTATTTTAAGCTGTATAATTAATTGATAGGGACGGAGCCCCGTACCTATCAAGGTCAAGGTACTATCGCGATTGACTGTAGGGGCTTGCTTCCCCAGTTTCGGCTGTATGCTGGCCCTAAAATCACTCCGTCCGCTCAAATTTCTCGCCCGATCGCTGCTCCGCTCGTCGTCATCTCCTCTGCAACGATCGTCGCCAGCTCCGTGCATCTGGAATCCCGTCGCCTGCTTGCATCTAGCATCCGGTCACCTGCTGGCATTCCGGCTCTGTGCATCTGGTATCCTGCAAATACCAGATTCGAAACATTTTCCCGTCGCCTGCTTGCTTCCCCATTTTCCCGTCGCCGGCTGCAACCCCATTTTCCCATCGCCTGCTTGCTTCCCTATTTTCCCGTCGCCGCCCACAACAACATTTTTCCGTCGCCTCCTGCAACCCCATTTCCCGTCGCATGGCTGGTTTCCCTTTTTCCCCTCCCACATTCCCATTGTTCTTCCCAGGTTTGCTTATTCAGAAAAAATCATTGCTGGTGCTTTAATATTTGTTTTATATCTGCTTATTCAGAAAAAAAAAATCATTACAGGTACTTTAATATTTGTTTGATATTTCATATTTGTTAACAAAGAATCAAAACTAGTCTGTTTGATGAAGATATCTGTTCTTAATCACTTGTCTATTTTTAAGTTAGCATTCTATCACTTAATATTTTCATATTCTCATTTCGACGCAGGTACGTTGATGGTACTTCTGAAGAACTTTTGGTTTTGAGTTTTGGTTATTTTAATGTTTTCATTGTGAGAATATGAATTAAGTGCCATGGGTTTTGGTTATTTTGGTGTTTTAATTAAGAAAGTAATGATTTGTGTTTTGATAACTTAGCTACTGTGAATGTTCTATTTGGCTTGGTAATTTACTTAAGAAATTATTAGTTTAGTTTTTGAATGTGGCGTGTAGATATGAAATTTGACGTACATGAATAATTCTTCTGCTTGCATATATCCGCGACCTATATAAAATCTATATAAAATCAAAAACAATCTGTATATAACATTGCTATATATATATATTTGTCATTTGTGTTTTTATTCCAATATGTAAAAAAGAGGAAGCTAAAATGTTTGAGCTGCTTATACTTTTTCAACTTTCCAGATTTAGTGTGACATAGTCAGGTATCAGTAAATCAACTATGCTTCTTTATATTTATAGCGGTAGTTCTTTTTTTTTTCTTTGTTAATTTTCTGTAAATATATGGATTCTAAATAGTTTGCGAGTAATTTGATAATTGATTAAAAAAAGAATTGATTTAAATTTGCATTTTTTTAAAGAAAACCTAGTTCAAAATAGGATTTGGTTATTAAGCGAATTCGAATAGTTAGGTATGTAGTTCACGGTGGGTTACTATTTACTCTGTTTTATTTTTAAATAAAAGTAACAATTTTACGTTTATATTCCATTAGGAATTAGGAAGATGCCAAAGGAAACAAATATTATACGTATTTTTTTTTCAAGTGTTCTAATGTATCTACTCGAGATTATTAACTATGTTGCTAAAGCTTTTGAATTTAAAAATAAATGTTATTTTTTTTTGCGTATTAAATTATTTTTTAGAATTGTTGCGGGTCACTCAGCGCTCTTCCGGTCCGGGGAATCGAACTGACTTAGCTCGAGAGTGAGTCGAGCGGGCACAGTCAAAAGAGAACCAACAACAATGACATCGAGACATTTTAAGTGGAAAACCAGGAAAGAGAAAAAAACCACGGGGCTGGTTCGGTGCTGTAACATTCTGCCAGTACAAACAATATAACAGTAGGTCCGTCCGGGACCCCACATCATGTTGAACACACTAGCTAGACGTTAATAAAATGATGGTCAGAAAACATAAAACTACACGAGAGTATAATAAACACATACGGAAGTTTTCATTAAACATTGAAATTAGAATATTCACATACTCAGGAATCTCAAATACAGAGTTATGGCTTTAATGTCTCACATTCAACCAATGTAGCAAAACTCTAAAGCATACATCAGCACGCAGACCGACAATATATGGAAAGCAGTCAAATAGGTTGGCCTTCGAGGGTCAACAACTTTGGGCTTTAACCCACTACTTTCCGCTTGTCTCACCAGCACCTGTACCAATGACAAATAAGAGGTAAACGAGGGACAGCTATGAGCTGACTACAAACCGCGTAACGATCCCACCCCTGACCATTCTAGCCGGCTCCGAGACGGGGCACCGCTCACCTGCAAGCAAGTCGCACATACAATATGTAATTAAAATAAGAAAGTGCATCTACACTACACAAGGTGAGGTTTCAAGCACAATCAATCTTGTAGGTTGAGCATCAAAGAAAGGAGAACTTAGGTATGCAAATGATGTTAGTTGAGTTCACTCGGAGGATCTCCACAAACGCCTAAGCAACCACATGACATTAACATAACATCAATTCATCACAACACAAACATGGGCACTTACGACCACACGTTTCTGTTGAAACCGATTTCTCGGTCTCTGTGGAGTTCGGGGCCCTCACCGAAATGAGGGGCGGCTAGTCCTTACTGATCCCTCGAGGAGGGTGAACGGAAGATTAAGAATTTGACTAGGACCTTAGTCACAGCGAGGAGGTCCCTTCACTAACCCGGAAGATCGTTGAGCGCTTCCCATCCCAAGCCAAAGCTGAGACTTGGGCACCTTGGAAAGCTCTGGAAATGCTAACCAAAGAAAGCCTAAGGAGAGGGAAGCTGAAGTGAGATCCCCTCCAAAGGTGCCCTTGAGGTCCTATTTATAGATTTTCTTATCTGGCCTGCAAATAGCAGGATTCCGCCTCTTGATTTTACTACCCGCACCCCGAATGGGTCTGCTAACAGCCAAACTTCGCTGTTTGGAGAGGCTAAAGGCAAACCACCAAGGGTGACAGGGTAATTTGGCCGGTTCCAGCGACTCACGAGTGTTCGGCGAGTTCTTGACTCGCTCGCCTCCTTGCGAGCATTTGGCGAGCCTCTGGCTCGCTCGCCCTCTTGCGAGCACTCAGCGAGCCTCTGGCTCGCTCGCCCTCTTGCGAGCACTCGGCTGGCCTCCGGCTCGCTCCGTTGTTTTTTGGTTGGCCCATCTTCTAGGCGAATATCGGGGTTGTACACAATCCCCGCTCTTCGCGAGGCTCTTTAGGCTCGCGAAGAACCATCCAACCCTTGATATTCGCTGGCCCCTTGGTGACGTGGCGAGAATCTTTTGGTGGGTCCCATGTACACCACTATAAATACCACTCTCCTTGGCCGACATTTGAACTTTTCATTTTTTTCTGGCCTTTCTTACTTGGTCCCTCGCTCCCTGACGCAATGTCGAAGAAGGAAGAGACGCTGGCCCGCCTAAAGGCTTCGTAGGCGGCCCAGAAGGGGAAGACCGCTGTCATCGCCTCCTGGAATTCTCCGCGACGCTCTCCGCCTCCCCCTTCCCTAAGGACGGCAAAGGCCGTTCGGCGCCCGACTGGCGGGGGCGGGCCTTCTTCTTCGCCGCATTCTCCGGATGACGAGCGCGCCTCTCAGGTATTATCGCCCAGCTGCTTATTTGGTGCTCTCCCTTTTCATCTTTATTTATCATATTCGCAGAACGATCCTCCGGATGAGAGCGAATCGGGAAGGCCAAACACGGAGATCTGTCTCTCTTCTACGGGTGGGGGTGACGTTCTTCTCGCGGATACGAGGGCCGTTGATGGACAGGACTCGCCTTCGCAACGAGGTGAGCGAACTACCCCGTTTTCTCTTACATTCCTTGACTCGCTAAGTCGTGTTTACCTGTCATGCAGTGCCTTTCCTCGCGGTGCCAGAGGATCAAATTCCTCCTCCAGCGAGCTCGCAGGGGTTGCCGAATCAAAAGATCTCCACTCCCGGATTCGGCGTCCTGGGTCAGAGGAGCCTAGGAGGGACGTTGATTGCCGAGCCTGGACTCGGCTCCAGACCCGCGCTCGCCACTGGTCTGGGTAAGGCCCTCACCCCTGCCTTTATTGAGGCATTCTGGGGTCAGCCGGGCACCTCCCGCCAGCGGCCCAGTATTCCAATTCCTCCACTAGGTTAGATTGTTTGTCGGCTTTTCCAGGTGCTAAAGTACTTCGGCGTCCTGCCATGCCAGCTGACGCCGAACGCGATCGCCGTGGTGGTCGCGTTCGCCAGTTACCTCAGGGCGGAGAGGATCGAGTTCAGTCTGCTCGCCTTCCGCAAGATCTTCTCATTCCGCGCGAACAGGGACGGAACGGCTCACTTTGCGAGCCAGCATGTTACCGTCTGCGAGACGGTGAACAAAACTCATTACTGGACGCAAAAGTTCATCCTGGTGAAGGTTCCCTTCGGTAACATCTCATACACCCCTATTCAGCGAGACGAGGCTGCCTACCGCCCTCCGATATCGCTAGGTGGTTGCGACGCAGCACTGTATCAGTTCCTCAAAGGAAAGAACTTCGAGGTCGCCTTCCTCCGAGAGCGAGTGGACCTCCTGCCACCCGTCCTTCCGGGAGAAGGTTTTTCTTGGACTCGCCCACTTTCTTGATCCTCTTTCTTTTGATCGTCTAACGCTCGTTATCTTTGTAGGAGAACGTGATCTCCCCCTCAATCCGCCTCATGCGCCTCCCTCCACTCTTTCTCCCGTCTCGCTCGCGCGCGTGGCCGCCGAGGCCTGCCGCGACGTTCCGAGCTCCTCATCGAAAAAGAAGCGTCTTCCCCCCCAACGCCGGCCTACTTCGCAGGGGGCGGGGAAGAAACCCATAAAGACTCCCTCCGCTGCTAAGGCGAAGGAGGTTGTGGACCTGTCTGAGCCCGACCTCCCCTCTCCGTCTGCGGATCAGGAGCTCGCCAAAGAGGGGGGCGAGCCAGGGGAGGCTGTTGATGCGCAAATCTTAGCACACCGCTAAAGGCGGTAGTAAGACTGCGGCACGAAACGGCAGTGTACCGATCGTTCAAGTAATATAAAATGTGGGAGTGACTCCCCAAGTATCGAATCTCTCAAGGAACACAGTAAGGTGGAGTTAACGTTCAAGGAAGGACTTGAGATCGAAGTCCTTTGGGTCGGATGGATTGCGGAAACGGGGGTTGGTTTGGTTTGTGGAAAATAAAGAGAAAAAGCTACAACTACTCCTATGCAATGCCGCTATGCAATGCTTCGCTTGGCGGGATGGAGACTAGGCAGGCCTTGAGCGCGCTGCGTCGAAAGGGCGGATGGACGAGTAGGCAAGCAGAATCGAACTATGCAGGCCTTGAGCGCGCTGCTTCGTTAGGTGGGATGGAATACACGGGCCGCGATGCCACGCTTCGGTAGGCGGATGGGCGAGTAGGCTAACGGAATGAGGGTCGTACGCACCTCTTCGACAAGCACGCCACTAGCAATTGCTAGTGCGGCACCGAACACGGTGGTGGAGTGGAAAATGGATGGTGGCGCTCCTCATAAACACATAGACCACAAAAGCATTTCACACAAACATGAAATCTATATAAATAGAAGCAAGTCTAAGTGCAACTTCATCAAAATATATAGATCTAGCTATTACAACAATCAATAAGAGAAGAATAAGGCAAGAAATCGACCGAATCCGAAGGCTCGTTGTAGATTCACGGTTGGAATCGCCGGGTTGTCAATCCGCGTCCAAACTCGGTCCGCAACTACGTCCGGGGTAGAGAGAGCTGTCACGACTCTCCAATGGACCCGTCTTCTTCGTGTCACGATCCGGTAGAGGTTGCAAACTTCCTCTTGCTCGATGGAGATGGCGGCTAGGTCTTCCTTTGGAGCTTTTGGATGAAGGAGGAGGCCGAGAGGAAACTCCGGCTCAAGATTGGCGTGAAGAGCAAGCCCGGAGCACCTCTAGATGGTGGGCGGCGATGGAGGGGCGAAGTCGGACGAACTGGAGCCGAAAACGGCGGAATACGGCGGTCGATCCTGACCTAAATCGCGAGCAGGGAATTTATAGGCGCTGGAATTAAACAGTGCGCACGGTCATTGGCGCACGACCAGTGGTCGTGCGCACTAGAATCCTGTGATCGTGCGCTCTGCCTGGACGGAACCTGCAAAGACAGAAATTATGAAATAACATGTTCGCACGACCAGTGGCGCACGACCGGTGGTCGTGCGCACTGGAGTTGATGGTCGTGCGCACTACAGCAAACAGAACTCGGAAATTAAATGGTAAGTGCGCACGAGCAGTGGCGCACGACCGGTGGTCGTGCGCACTAGCGTAGATGGTCGTGCGCACTGCACCAAACAGAACTCAAAAAAGGGTTAAGTGCACGCGATCAGTGGCGCACGACCAGTGGTCGTGCGCCATAGAACCGGTGATCGTGCGCAGTGTTCCTGTGCAGAATTGTACCGGAAACACCTGCACGACACCTGTTCCAGCGTACGGCGCCAGTCTAGCCACTGAAAGTGGGACTTAACATCGCAAGAAAACTAATAACAAAGAAAGATACGAAATAACACCAAAATAGGGCCTAAAAGTGCACCTAGCATAGACTGATCAATATGAACTATAACAGGGCTAAAGTGCGGTGAAATGACTAAATAAATGGCCCAGATGAGTCCATATATGTGTATATAATCGGGACTCATCAGCTGTCGTTCGGCCCAAGTCGTCGAGCCATACCAACTTCGGGCTCGACATGAAGCTGGTAGATGCGGTAGGCGAACCGATACTCGCGTGGGACCCTGATCAGAACAAGATCGCCTGCTCCTCTCTGCTCCCTTCCTGGGTAGAGGCCGGCAAGGCCGGGGGTGAGGCGTTCGCCCTCGCCTTTGGTCTCTATGGTCGCGAGGATGCCTCCCTCTTTCGGTCCTTCATGCCGAGAGGGATCGTGTACGAGGCGATGCGAGCCCAGTTCCGGGCGACGGAGCTAACACACATGGTGGGTCGTCGGTACCTCACGGCGGACAGGGAGATCAAGGAGCTCAAAGTCGAGCTTCAGAGGTCCGCGGATGAAGTCACAGAACTCAAGGGGAAAGAGGCCTTGTCAGAGGGCCTCCTCGCCAGCCTTCAAGGCGGGTTGGTAAGTATTGCTCGGCGGACGTCTCTCCCAGTTTGGCTTCGTTCTACTTTCGCTAACCCACCTCTTGCAGGACGCCGAGTCCGTCAGTCAGCTCCACGCGCGGATCGCTGACTTGGAGTTGGAGAACACTTGTCTCAAGGCCCAGATCCACGACCTGGCCTCGACGGTGCTACCTCCTCCTCCTTCGCAAACTGGGACTCACGGTCAATCGCGGGAAGAGAAGGAAGCCGACCGCAAGAGGTCGATGGAGATCGCGGAGCTTGTCCTCGACATTCTCAAGGGGGCGGGCATGATCATCCCCGATGCCATGGAGTTCACCGCGGAGCAAGTCGCTCCCGATTTGTTCGCGCCCATCTCCGAGGCGGAGGGTCGAGGGAGCGATTGAAGGGTTCTTCGGCGGACAACCCTGATGCTTTTAATTTTTTCCACATGTAAATCTTTTGTTTTGACCAACGAGTTCGCCGTTCATTGTGAACATCTTTTGAGCAATGAAGAAGAAATATTTTGTCTATCTTTTGAATGTCATTTCTTTTTTATTCCTTACGCGCGCTCGCATTTTGTTCATGCTCGCATGATTTTATTTTTCTATGCTTATGCTTCTATGTGCTCGCGTCTCAATATCTTAACAACTACTTCATCTCTGAACTTTCCCTTGCTTAGGGATATCGCTCGATAGGCCCGCCTAATTTCATCGTCGAGGTGAAGCCAGGCCCGCTTCGCACCTCTGGCTCGCTCCATAGGGAAAATTATGAGTGGGTCCATTGTTACCCCGCTCCGCTCGCACTCGCTTTTATTTTGTCGGCGGCCTTTTCTCGTTGTATTATACCTGGGTCGCTCTCGCCTACCCCACTCGCACTCGCCACTGGCGGGTTTCCTCCGGTATCCGTGGTTCGTCGCGAGAACGGACTCCTCCCGGGTCATTTTCTTTATTCGCTTCGCTACCTTTTGCGAGTGACCTTGCGAGCCATCGACTTTATTACCCTGTCGTGAATGATCCTCGTGCGCGAGTGGTCCTTTGTTCTCGCCCTGCCCGGGTCTTGGGGTCGCTTGCGAGCCAGAATCCCCTGGCCTGAGTATCTTATCTTACCTGCTCAACCTACGCACGACTTTGCCGGCTTTTCCAGAGATCAACCTGAACCCCCCGTCTAGTGAGAGCCCGAGAGTGGAATCGATTTGGGGCATTCCAGCACCAACCCTTGTTACTTTGCCAGCCTCTCCAGAGATCAACCTGAACCCCCCGTCTAGTGAGAGCCCGGGAGCGGAATCGATCTGGGGCATTCCAGCACCAACCCTTGTTACTCTGCCAGCCTCTCCAGAGATCAACCTGAACCCCCCGTCTAGTGAGAGCCCGGGAGCGGAATCGATCTGGGGCATTCCAGCACCAACCCTTGTTACTCTGCCAGCCTCTCCAGAGATCAACCTGAACCCCCCGTCTAGTGAGAGCCCGGGAGCGGAATCGATCTGGGGCATTCCAGCACCAACCCTTGTTACTCTGCCAGCCTCTCCAGAGATCAACCTGAACCCCCCGTCTAGTGAGAGCCCGGGAGCGGAATCGATCTGGGGCATTCCAGCACCAACCCTTGTTACTCTGCCAGCCTCTCCAGAGATCAACCTGAACCCCCCGTCTAGTGAGAGCCCGGGAGCGGAATCGATCTGGGTCATTCCAACACCAACCCTTGTTACTCTGCCAGCCTCTCCAGAGATCAACCTGAACCCCCCGTCTAGTGAGAGCCCGGGAGCGGAATCGATCTAGGGCATTCCAGCACCAATTCTTGTTACTTTGTCAGCCTCTCCAGAGATCAACCTGAACCCCCCTTCTAGTGAGAGCCCGGGAGCGGAATCGATCTGGGGCATTCCAGCACCATCATATCCAGACTTAGTCATGTCGGCACGACAGTAGTTATAAGCATTATAAAAAAAGGAGTAAGACATTCATTAAACAACATAGTAAAGCACTTAAGGGTAAAACCTTTTCAAATCATCCCCACTTCGGGCTCGGTCGAGGGGTACCCCTTCCACATCCTGGAGATGATACCCTCCCGACTTGAGCACCCTGCTTACAATATACGGACCTTCCCAGTTGGGGTTAAGCTTTCCCACCGTGGCCCCTCTGCCGGCCGCGTCGACTTTCTTCAGGACTAGATCTCCTTTCTGAAAGTGTTTTATCCGGATATGTCTGTCAAAATATCGAGCCATCCGCCGCTTGACCTCTTCCTGCCTGATGGTAGCCAAGTCTCGGAGTTCTTCCACCAGGTCCAAGGACAGCCTCTGCTCTGCATTATTACCTTCCAGCCACTCTTCATCCCCCTCGCTCGCGGCGATCACCCGGGGGGTCTTCACCTCAAACTCTATGGGGAGAACGGCCTCGGACCCGTGAGAGAGCTTGAATGGAGTCTCCCCGGTGGCGGTATTCGGAGTAGTCCTCATGGCCCAGAGGACGGAGGGTAGCTGTTCCACCCAACTTCCTCGAAGGTTTTCCACTTTATTTTTTAGCAGGTTGACGATTATCTTGTTCGCCGCCTCCACCTGCCCATTGCTCCTCGGGTGGTGGACCGAAGCGAACCTGAGGTCAATGCCGAGCTGAGTGCAGAAGCCGACAAACTCCTCACTCGCAAACTGCGGCCCATTGTCCGTCACTATAGCTAGAGGGAGTCCATGCCTGCAAATTATTTCTCCCCACACAAAATTTCTTACAACCTGAGAGGTTACCTTAGCAAGTGCTTTCACCTCTATCCACTTGGAGAAGTAGTCGATCATGACCATCAGGAACTTCCTCTGGCCGCTGGCTTGGGGAAAGGGGCCGACCAGGTCCAGCCCCCATATGGCGAAGGGCCAGGGGGCCGTGATGGTCCGGAGCCTTTGAGCTGGGAGGAGTTGGAGCGGAGCATAGAGCTGGCACTTCAGACACTTTCTTGCGAACTTTGCCACATCCTTGCTGAGAGTGGGCCAGAAGTAGGCTTGCCTCAACACCCTCCCTTCCAGGGTCCGACTCCCGGAGTGACTGCCGCACTCCCCAGAGTGGATTTCTTCCAGCACTCTCGGGACCTCCTCCTCGGAGACACAACGGGCCAGGAGTCCCGAGAGGGTCTTTCTATATAGCCCCCCTGCATGCAAAGAGTAATAGGCGGACTTATACCTGAAGCGTCTCTTGTCCACATCCTCTCCAGGGAACTGCCCGGAGGATAGGAAGGTGATGAACGGATCCATCCACGAGGCTTGTTGATCCACCTCCATCAATTCTCCTTCCTCGATGGAGGGCCGGAAGAGTTCCGAAGTCGTCCCCCCCGCTCGGGGACCGAACTTGGCTAGGAGGTCCGCCTGGGTGCTCTCCTCCCTCGGCACGTGCTTGATGGAGAAGGTGCGAAACTGCCCGATGACCCCCTTAACCTTTTCCAGGTATAGTAGGAGGGTTGGGTCCTTTGCTTCAAACTCTCCTTTGATCTGGCATGCTACCACCATGGAGTCCGTGGAGACCTCCACGTCTGCACACCCAGTTCTCGGGCCAGCCGAAGGCCCGCTATCACTGCTTCGTACTCAGCCTGGTTGTTGGTGATTGGGAAATGGATGTTTAAGGCTTGCTCAATCCGAGTCCCCTGAGGACTCACCAGGACTATTCCCCCTCCATAGGAGTATTTTCCCGACGCTCCGTCCACCAACATCTTCCATGCTTCTGTGGGAGGTGGCTCGTGCTCCCCCACTTCGGCCGCATAGTCGGCCATGAAGTCTGCCACCGCTTGAGCCCTGATGGATGTCCTGGGTACGAACGTGATATTGAATTCGCTTAACTTCACAGACCACTTTGCCAACCTTCCTGATTGCTCCCCCCCTTCCATGATTTTGCGGAGCGGGTGGTCCGTCACTACTTTAATTGAATGGGCTTGAAAGTAAGGCCAGAGCCTCCGGGCTGACACCACCAATGCGAAGACCAACTTTTCCAAAATCGGGTACCGGAGCTCTGCCTTCTTCAGCACTCGACTGACGTAGTAGATAGGGAACTGTTTCTTCCCTTCCTCCCAGATTAACACGGAGCTTACTGCTTCGGACCCTACCCCCAGGTACAGGGATAGGTCTTCTCCTGGCCTCGGTCCCTGGAGCAGAGGGGTTTGGGTGAGCTGTTCTTTCAGAGCCTGGAAGGCCTTCTCGCACTCCGGGGTCCATTCAAACTTCTTGTTTCCCCGCAGTATTTTGAAAAAAGGTGCACACTTTTCCCCCGCCTTGGAGAGGAATCTGCTGAGCCCAGCCAATTTCCCCGTAAGGCTCTGAACCTCCTTCGGATTTCTCGGCGACTCCAACTCCATCACCGCTTTAACTTTGTCCGGGTTGGGCTCCACTCCTGCGGGGGTGAGCAAATGGCCCAGGAACTTCCCTCGGCTCGCCCCGAAGACACACTTCAAGGGATTGAGCTTCATCTTGTACCGCCGCAGGGTCCCAAATGTCTCTTCGAGGTCTCGGAGGTGAGTCTCAAGGTCTCGGCTCTTAACCATGAGGTCGTCGACATAGACTTCTAAATTTCTTCCTTTTTGCTCACGGAAGACCCTATCCATCATCCTTTGGTATGTAGCCCCTGCGTTCTTGAGCCCGAAGGGCATCATCTTATAGCAATAACATCCATCCCTCGTGATGAAGGAAACATCCTTGATGTCCGGGGGATGCATGCGGATTTGATGGTAACCTGAAAAAGCATCTAAGAAAGACATTACAGAAAAACCAACGGCTGAGTCAACCAGCGCGTCGATTCTGGGCAGGGGGTAGCAATCTTTCGGGCATGATTTATTAAGAAGCGAAAAGTCGATACACATACGCCACTTACCTCCTCCCTTCTTTACCATAACGACGTTGGAGACCCAGCCTGGATACTGGATCTCCGATACAAACCCGGCCTGCAGGAGTTTGCTCACCTCCTCGCGGATGGGCCCTTCTAGCTTGTCCGCGACGGCCCTCCTCTTCTGACGGATGGGGCAGGCGCCGGGGTCGAGGTTGAGGTGATGGCACGCCACATCCGCGTCGATCCCGGGCATTTCCGCGGCGCTCCAAGCGAAGACGTTCACGTTCTTTTGTACGCAAGCCAGAATCTCCGCTTGATCTCCTGGGCTGAGTTCTCCGCTGACCCAGACTTTTTCCACCACCCCCAGCCGGGTGGTGACCTCGAGCTCCACGACCTCGTCCACAGCCTCCAACCGGGACTGCTCTCTCCAAGTCCTCTCCTCTTCGGCGCAAGTGGGAGCCTGGGTCTCCTCCTCGACTTCCTTCTCTACCACCGTCAGCTCTTCCGCCCATCCCTCCAGGGCCTTCTCTTCTTCTTCCTTTCCTTCCGCCCGGGGTACCTCAGCTACCCCTTCCTGGGCATGGACTTCATCTCCCTCCATCTTCTCCTCGGCTACCTCCATACTTCCGGCTTCGGCCGCCTTCCCCATCATCCTATCTCACTCCTCAGCTTCTCCCATCCAGGAGATGGTGTTGACAGCCGTTACGTAGCACTGTCTCGCCACCTTGGGATCCCCCCTTATCCGCACCTGAACCCCTCCGTCGTTGAACTTGAGGCACTGATGAAAGGTGGAAGGGACACAATGGAACGCGCTGATGAGTGGCCGTCCGAAGATGGCGCTGTAACTGCTTGGGGCGTCCACAATGACAAAACGACAGTTTCGGGACTGCCCACCCAGGGTCACATGAAGCCCTACTCCCCCTTCTACTTCCTTCCACTCCCTTGAGAATCCGAACAAAGGGCCATCTGAGGCCAACACCCTCCTAGGCTCTACCTCCATCTTGTCAAACGCCTTTTTGAAGACGACATTGACCGAACTTCCGTTGTCCACCAGGATCCGGGAGACGGTGAAGTTCTCGATCGCCGTCTGGATGACTAGCGCGTCGCAGAACGGGTCCTCGTAGCCTGGCATGTCTTTCTGAGTGAAAACAATTTTTTCGGCCGGGGGTGGGGCGGTGGATGTCGAAGCCACGCTTCGGCGGTAAATGGTATGGAGGCTAGCCTTGCGGGTCGCCTCCACCCCTACCCCCCCGTGGATCACCCCGATCCCTCCTCTACTTCCCAAATCGGCTCTATCCTCACACCTTTCCTCCTCCCCCTCTCGAGGTTCAACCTCCACGATCCTTAATGGCTGCTGCTGTGGTGGCGCGGGCGCTCTGCCCCTCTTCACTTCTAGGAACTCCGGACAAGTGTCCGTTGAGTGGCCTTCCACATCATGGAAGATGCAATATGGCACTGCCACTTCCCTCGCCTCGGTCTCTGCCACCCTATTCCTTCTTCTCCTAGCGGCCGCCGTTTCCGCCTCTCCTCCCCTTCCCCTTCCTCCTCCTCCTCCTCGTCCAATCGCCATGTCCTGCTGGGGAGGGGGAGGCATCTGCATCGGACCTTGCCTCCACCCTAACTAGGGGGGCATCCATTGACCTCCGACATGGTTACCCCTTCCTGGGCCGTAACCTCTTCCCTGCCCTTGCACTCCTCCCCCTTGCGGCCTCCATTCTCCCTCTGGGGCCCGGGGTTCTTCCCTTCTCCTGACCTCCTGCTGCCTCACCTCCGGCTCACTGAGCTTTGCTAGCCTCCTGGTGAGCTCCGGATTGGCTTCCTCACTTGCGACTTCCTCCGACACCCTCTCCATCAGCTCTTCAAAGGAGACGGGGGCTTTTCTCTTCAACGCCATCTTAAAGAAACTCTCTCTCAACCCGACCGTGAAGGCGAGTTGGAGTGCAAACCCAGGCATCTCCTGGGTGAGCTGTACTTCCTCCTGGAATTGATCGGCATACTGAGCCAGCGACTCCCTGGGTCCCTGCTTTACTGCGAAGAGGGAATCAGCGTCCTTCTTCCTCTTTTTTGAGGTCGAGAACCTCAGCAAAAAACTTCGGCGCAAATCCTCGAACGAGTAGATTGATCCTGCGGGGAGATGATGGAACCAGTCCCTGGCCTTCTCCTTGAGGGTGACGGCGAAGAGCCGACACTTGAAAGCATCTGACATCGGCCTGATGGAGACCGAGTCTTCGAAACTCTGCAGGTGCTGGACAGGGTCATCTCTACCGTTGTAGTACACCCGGTCCCATTCTCCAAATCCCCCCGGGACGGGTGCGGAAAGCACCAAATCGCAAAAGGGGCTTCACCCTCCCGCCACTCTTCCCGGCTCCACTCGTCCCCCAAGCTCGCTCACCAAACTTGAGCTCGCCGAGACTGTGCTCGCGAGGGCGGTGCTCGCCTGAACCACCCCGACAGTCGCCGCTTCCTCTTGGCGCGCACTCGCCAGTGACGCGCTCGCTGGAATGGAGCTCGCCAGCGCTGAGCTCGCCGGCACGGAGCTCGCCGGACTGGCGAACAGCACCCGTCCTTCCTGGCTCTGGCCTAAGCCGACGGCAACTTCTTTTCCAGCCCTTCCTCCTGGTGCCCTCTCGCCGACTGCTGTTGGGGGAGTGGTCGCCTGAGGTGCCGGGGTCGCAAACTCACTTCGCAGAGCCGTGACCGTGAACCCCAAGGTGTCGAGCACCTCCTTTCTGAAATCCGCGAACATCCTAGCCATCGCTTCCTGAGGGGTCTCGCCGAACTCCTCGCCCTGCTCTTCATCTCCCGCCATAACCCTTCTCATGAACTTTCTTGAACCAGCCACGCTCCACGCTCACCGCACCAAAATGTTGAAACCGATTTCTCGGTCTCTGTGGAGTTCGGGGCCCTCACCGAAATGAGGGGCGGCTAGTCCTTACTGATCCCTCGAGGAGGGTGGACGGAAGATTAAGAATTTGACTAGGACCTTAGTCACAGCGAGGAGGTCCCTCCACTAACCCGGAAGATCATTGAGCGCTTCCCCTCCCAAGCCAAAGCTGAGACTTGGGCACCTTGGAGAGCTCTGGAAATGCTAACCAAAGAAAGCCTAAGGAGAGGGAAGCTGAAGTGAGATCCCCTCCAAAGGTGCCCTTGAGGTCCTATTTATAGATTTTCTTATCTGGCCTGCAAATAGCAGGATTCCGCCTCTTGATTTTACTACCCGCACCCCGAATGGGTCTGCTAACAGCCAAACTCCGCTGTTTGGAGAGGCTAAAGGCAGACCACCAAGGGTGACAGGGTAATTTGGCCGGTTCCAGTGACTCACGAGTGTTCGGCGAGTTCTTGACTCGCTTGCCTCCTTGCGAGCATTTGGCGAGCCTCTGGCTCGCTCGCCCTCTTGCGAGCACTCGGCGAGCCTCTGGCTCGCTCGCCCTCTTGCGAGCACTTGGCTGGCCTCTGGCTCGCTCCGTTGTTTTTTGGTTGGCCCATCTTCTAGGCGAATATCGGGGTTGTACAGTTTCACTCAAGGCACACTTCCAATGTACTCTCTCATGAGTACCAACACCATCATAAGTTATGTAACCTTAGGCGGGAAAAGAGCTTTTGGCCGGTCTAGGTGAACACATTCCGCGACCTCTCCCATGATCGTACACCGTACAAGAAGTTAAGACCTCTCACCGATCTGCTTGGAAACGGGTTCGATTCAGCTTTGCCCATATTCCAGTCATCGTGATCCCTCAGCACGATGTGAGTACAGTTTCAACTTGGCCCGTAAAGGTTTAACACATGTAAGTGCTAAACAAAAGTCAAGCTACACACCTAATTCTTACAAGAGGACATAGACTCCACAAATACAACCAATGAAGGGAGGTCCAAGACAACTCTACTTCAAAAATCCGTGGTGAAGGTTTGCGTTCAACCATAACCCAAGCATGAGGCTTCCGTTAGGCTCTCCAAAAGACACCTAAAACTCAAGTCCCGCATTTAAAATGACATATTTCACGGAGTCATTTTCCGGCATGCTTTCTACGTTTAACCTAAATGCACGTCACTAATCAAGCATCACCGATCCGGGCTAATGGCCATGGGTAGGCTTCACACAAAATGCCTAAATCTGTACGACTATCGATTTCTATATGCAATAAATCCTGGGGTTGGACACAATCGACCCGGAGTTCCGAAGAACTAAAGGGGTCCTATACTTCACTAATTAGTGAAAGAGACAATCCAATGCAAACGTAGAAAAGGGATGAAAGGACCAAAACACCTCATAACACCGGGGAGGAGGATCATTACCATTGGAGCGTGTTTCGGAGCCATGGAACGAAGATTTGAACTGTTGGAAATGACCGCAATGGACTCCTCTCAGTGAATATAGATTCGACTCGCAATTCGGAGCTTTAGAGCTCCTCCAATGGCGGGAACTTGCTCCTTCTTGCTCTCCTCCTTTCCAAACCAAGAGAGAGGGAATGGTAGAAGAAATGAGGTGTTAGACCCTCATCCCCGACCTAAAGGATCCAGGAATAAGTCCCAACCGTCGAATCTCAATCCTCCCCATCAGACGGCTCAAATTTCTCCTTGAAATGGGCTTGAAAACCCCATACACGACTTGGCACATGGTCGTGTGCCAGGCCGTGTGACTTCACTTAAGCACCTGGAATCGACTTGGGATTTTACATGGGTACACACATGGATATGTTTCAGGCCTTGTTGACCATTTTGACAGAACACTAACTTCCAGGTTTGGACCTGGGGCTGGACACGGGTATGAACACAGCCGTGTTCCAGGCCGTGTCTGTAGACATGGCCTAACACATAGCCGTGTCACCAAGGCCTGACCTTCTCTGTCTCCAAAGTTGCTCGAAAAGGAGGAACACGGCCATGCACATGGCCATGTGTAAAGTCGTGTACAGAGACATGGGCACTTACACAGCCGTGTGGCCTTGTTTCCCCTTCTTTTATCATACTACACAATTGACATGGCTTGGGACATGGCCGTGTCCCAGGACGTGTACAACTTTAAAGGCTACAAAATGCCTCCTTAGCACCCCAAATTCGTCCCCAATCACCATGGGACTTTTCTAAGGCTCTTAGGCTCCTTATGACCTACTCATATTCGGGTTTTGGGGCGTTACTACTCTCCACCCCTTAAATGAATTTTGTCCCAAAATTTCAAGAAAACATAAGAAATAAACTTAAATTATACCTAAGAGAAATAACTCGGGGTACTCCGCAAGCATTATTTTCTCACTCTCCCAAGAGATCTCCTCTCGGCCGCAATTGTCCCACCGGGCCTTGACCATCTTGATTGCCTTGTTCGTAACTATTGGACTTCAATGTCTTCAATGCATATGAGCTTGACTTTTATCGATAGCTCACCATCAACCGACACCTTGTCGACCACAACAATATGAGTAGGCTCTTGCACCGCCTTCCTCAATACTAAAATGTGAAACACGTTGTGAAGCCCGCTCAGCTCTGCAGATAGTGTAAGATAATAAGCAGCATCACCAACACGCTCTGTGATCTCAAACAACCCCAAGTACCTTGGACCGAGCTTCTTCAAGCGTCAGATCCTCGTTACCCCTTTGAACGGATTGATCTTTAAATAAATCCAATCACCGACGGCAAACTCTATGTTTCGGTGATTTGCATTATAGCACTTTGCTTGTCTATCCTGGAAAACTAGCAACCGCTCTCGTATTGCACGAATTGATGTATACGCCTTATCCACGTATTTTCGTTTTAACAGCTTCGTGTGGCCCGTTTCCGCCAAAGACAAAGGCGTACGACACTTCCTACCATATAGGGCCTCGAAGGGTGCCATATTAATACTAGCTTGGTAGTTGTTGTAGGAAAACTCAATCATATAGAGATGGTCCTCCCATCGCTTTTCGAAATCTAAAGCGCACATCCGTAGCATATCCTCCATCATCCTATTGGTTCTCTCAGTCTGCCCAACCATTTGCGGGGGAAATTCGTGCTAAATTTCAGTTCGGTACCCAACAGTTGGTGGATTAACCTCCATTTTCTCGACGTGAAATGCCCATCACGATCACTCACGATGCTACAGGGAATTCCGTGTAATCATACGATAATGTCAACGTATAACTTGACTAACTTTTCCATGGAATCATCCTTCCATTTCGGAATGAAGTGCGATACCTTTGTCAAACAATCTACGATCACCCATATGACATCATTTCCATATTGCGATCACGGCAATCCATGCACGAAATCCTAAGATATATTGTCGAATTTCCATTCTAGAATCGACAAATATTTTAGAAACCCACTAGATCTTTGACATTCAGCCTTCACCAACGCGTAAGTATGCCACTTGGCCACGTAGAGGGCAATGTCTTTCTTCATACCCGACCACCAAAAGAGTTTCTTCATATCCATGTACTTTTTTGTGCTCCCTGGGTGGATTGAGTACTTGGTAAAGTGAGCCTTGTACATTAATTCCTCCCATAATTTGCCAATATTTGGGACGCACAATCTAGTATTCGTCCATAGAAGACTTCAAAGGAGAAATCAGTGTTAGACCCATCTACAGTGTCCGCCTTATAGCGCTTCGTGCTGTCATCCAACTCCAAAGCTCATCGAACTCGGTCGGCAAGGTCATACTGAACCTCCGCCCAGTTCAAGCATACTGAGGAAGTCACTCTCCTATCAACATAAGAGATCTCCAAGGACTCTAGATCACAGATTAGACGCTCATCATGCATCAAAATCCAATTTTCTTGTGCGGGAGCCCGCTGACTCAACGCATGTGCAATGACATTTCCCTTGCCGGAGTATAATGAATATCAAAGGTGTAGACCCTAAGGAAATCCATCTACCTCCTTTGCCGCATATTTAACTCATTCTGATTTAACAGATACTTTAGGCTCTTATGGTCCGTAAAGATGTCAATCTTCACGCCATATAAATAATGCCTCCATAGCTTAAGAGCGAATACCACAGCCATAACTCCAAGTCGTGAACCGGGTAGTTACTCTCGTGCACTTTCAACTGGCGCGAGATATAAGCAATCACCTTCCCAAATTGGACAAGAACGCAACCCAGGCCACTCCCTGAGGCGTCACTATAAATCTCGTAGCCTTCCGTACCACCAGGCGAACCTAGAATAGGCGTTGTGGTCAGAAGACTCTTTAAATCCTCAAAAGCTTGTGTGCACTCCGACGACCAAAAGAACTTCTCATCTTTCCTAGTCAACGTAGTGAGAGGAAGTGCGATCCTCGAGAAGTTCTCCACGAAGCGCCTATAATAGTCGGTAAGTCCCAAGAAACTTCAGACTTTTGCCATATTTTTCAACACAGGCTACTCTCAGATTGCCACAATCTTCGACGGATCCTCCGTAATGCCCTCTCCAATAACCACATAACCAAGGAATGCCACAGACGGTAGCCAAAACTCACATTTGGAGAACTTGGCGTACAACTGACTCCTCCTCAAGGTTCTCAAAACTGTGTGCAGATGATCTGTTGAAATTGTTGAAGTGAAGTGGAAGGGAGTCCGTCCGGTCTGAAGCCTGGAGACCGCAGAGACCGCGCGGCCTGCGTTGGTGCTCTGGCGGTTTGGTTCTGCGATCTCTCTCTGCTGTTCTGGCGATCTGCTTTGATCGGCCAGTTTGCTTCTTGGTTTGGTCGTTGGTTCTGGCGACCTGTTGCGGGTTCTTCCGGTCTTGTTCTGGGCGACCTGTTCTTGGTTGACCGCAGTGACCGGGCGGCTTGTTTGGGCCGTTCTGGCGACTTGGTTCAAGTCGGCCAGATGTTTGTCCCTGCTTAGGCGATCTCAGGAAGGGTGATCGCTGTGTCCGCGTGGCTTGTGCGCGGACTGCTGCTGTCTTGCGGACTTGGGCTGGATCTTGTCCAAGTGCTGTGTCCGCGCGGTCTGTTTTATAAGACCGCTCGCGATCTGATGGGCGGTTATTGTATCCCAGTTTGTGCGGTGACGACATCCGTCTATCCGCCTATAAATAGGGGTGCAGGTCCCGTCATTCCTAACAAGAACTGTAAGAACAATAGCCCAGATTGTTTCTTGCATACTCAAGTTTGAAGTCGCGCGATCTCGGAAGTGAGCTAACCGGTTGTTGTGTTCGCAGGTTTGCGGTCAGCAGAGTGCGGTCTCCTTCCTTGGTGATTTCCGGTGGCTTGAATAAACCAGCGGTTAGGCGATCAGAGTTGCGGTCTGGCGACAGCTTCAGTTCTTTGTTCAGTTCAATAAAGCTTCAGTTCGTGCGGTCTGGGAATGCGATCTGGCAGTGCAGCTTGTCTGCTTGTGTTCGCGCGGTCTCAAGGTGTTCTACGGTCTGACTGTGCAAGCGGTGTGGGAGTACAGCAGAGCAAGCCGGGCGACCTGAGCCTTTTTGTGGTCTGTGCGGTCTCTGCTTTGGCAGAACGCCAGTTTCAGTTTTGGTGTGTTTGTTCTTCTCATCTCCGTGATTCTTATGAATCATGTCTCGCCATGTATACCTCGCATTGTAAAGCAGTTCTGTTTCAATAATGATTTCTTGTGTTGCTGTTTTGGCATTGTGGTTGTTTGGCTATAACTCTTGTTGATACAACTCCTGCTTACTCCTAAACGGTCTTTCAAAAATTTTAACCTGGTATCAGAGACAGGTTTCTGGAGTGGATAAGCAGTGATCAACTAGAGTTTCCATCGTCTTTGTGAAGAAGAGACCACATTGATTTCCATGGAAGGTGGATACACAAGAGGTCTTGGTATTGAACTCCTCACATCGACTAACTTTAAAAAGTGGAAGTCATGTATGGAGAGTTACTTGCTTGGCGAGGATCTATGGGAGGTAGTTGGCGGAGAAGACACACAAGAGGTGTTTCTAGCAGGAGATAATATGGCAGAGGTGAGACTTTGGAGGAGGACGAATGCTAAGGCAGAGTTCACTCTCAAAAGGGCTATCTCACCGGAGCTGTTTGATCACATCATCGGATGTAAATCTGCTGCTGAGATTTGTACATCCTTGGATGGATTATTCAATAAGAAGAATGTAGCGAGTCTACACTATCTTGAAAATGAGTTGGCGAAAGCCTCTCAAGGTGATCTTTCTGTTTCTACCTTCTTCCTCAAGATGAAGAACCTCACGGCAGAGATTTCTGCATTGGACCCTGATGAGCCAATCTCTGAGGAAAAACTGAAGAGGCATATCATCCGCGGGTTGCGGAAGGAGTATCTTGCCTTTGTGACTTCAGTTCAGGGTTGGGCAAATCAACCGTCGTTGTTGGAGCTGGAGAACCTTCTTGCTTCGCAAGAAAGTTTAGCAAGACAGATGGCGGGGGTTTCTATCTCTGGGGGAGAAAGTGATGTGATGTTTTCTGGGAAGAAGAAGAAGAAATGAGAGAAGAAGAAGTCGGGTCATGATGGACCCTCCACTTCAGGTCAGCAAGATAGGGGCTATGCTCCTAAGTCTGATGGGAAGAAGAAAGGAGAGGGACCGAGGTGCTTTAGATGCAATAAGACCGGACACTTCAAGAAAGATTGCCGGGTGAATCTTAAGCCGGGACATGCAGTGGAGAAGGAGATGTCAAAGTCTGGTGAAGTTGGATGGGGAGGAGCCTTTGTGTCTAATATAACGGCGATGCCTATTAAGGCCTTGGCTTCCATCAACTATGATGAGGACTGGATTGTTGATTCAGGGTGTGGGCATCACCTCACCGGGGATGGATCAAAGTTCTCTTCTTTGGCGCCTTACTCAGGTAACAATGCTATCATTACGACTGATAATTCTATTCATCTAGTAGAGCACGAAGGAGTCGTCTATCTGAGCAGTGATAAGGGTCCACTCATGTTGAGGAGTGTTTATCACGTGCCTGGTATGAAGAAAAATCTCTTCTCTGTGACCAATGCGGTCGACGCCGGTTATCACGTTCTGTTTGGCCCAACAGAAGTGAAGTTTCTCAAAACTCAACCGGAGATAAAGGGAGATGTTATTCATGTCGGCAAGCAGGTGAAGGACTTGTTCATTTTATCGACAAGTACCTATGTTGATAAGATGAGGACCAATGATGGCGCGACCATCTGGCATGAAAGGTTGGGGCATGTAGGCATGGACAAATTGAAGGCTATGGCGGTAAGGTGCCTTGTCAATGGCTTTCCTAGCTTGTCCTCCTATCTAGACGGTCATGTCTACGAGGGATGTCAGTTTGGTATGTCTCATCGACTTCCATTTGACAAATGGCAAACAAGGTGCAAAGTGCCGTTGGAGTGCATCCACGGTGATTTGATGGGACCGACTTCCACCCCAAGCCTTGGAGGCAACAGATACATGTTGGTGTTGATTGACGATTACACCAGATATGTCTGGGTGTATTTTCTGAAAGAGAAGTCGGAAGCATTTGCGAAATTTGTGGAGTTCAAGGAGCTGGTTGAAGGCCGGCTAGGCCTGCGGGTTAAAAAACTTAGAACTGACAATGGTGGGGAGTTCACCTCAGGTGATTTCTCAAGTTTTTGCAGGAAGCATGGAATCAGGAGAGAGCTTACTTGTGCCCATACTCCACAACAGAATGGCGTTGCCGAGAGGAAGATCCGTCATCTGACAGAAACTTGCAAATGTTGGCTTCATGCTAAGAGTATCCCAAAGTCCTTCTGGGCGGAGGGAATGTCTTGTGCAGCTTATGTCATCAACAGGTTGCCTTTAAGTCCTATCAACATGAAGACCCCTCACGAATTGATGTTCAAGGAGAAGCCGAGTGTTGCACACCTTCGGGTGTTCGAGTCAACCTGCTATGTGCATATTCCTGATGCTCTTCGGACAAAGCTAGATGCGAAAGCAAGGAAGCTAGTCTTTGTTGGGTATGATGAGCGGAAGAATGGGTGGAGATGCATGGATCCTGAGACACGGAGGTCAATTGTTTCTCGGGATGTGGTGTTCGATGAAGTGACTTCCTACAAGGGGAGTTCAGGAGTTGAGCTACCGGAGGGCAGGGTTGATGAAGGAGGAAAAGCTGCGAGAAGTCTTCAAGTGGAGTTGCCTGTTTCACCAGGAGCTCCAGCTGTGTCAAGCTCTGAGATGGAGGCTTCAGGTTCTAGAAGCAGGGGGAGCGATGCTCTAAGTTCATCTGGAAGAGGAGCTTGCACAGAAGAAGAAGCTGAGGAGGTGGTTAGTCAGGAGCAACCTCTTAGGAGGTCGAAGAGGACTATTCAACCACCAGATCGATACACAGGGGGGAACATGGTAAACTTTGTTTCATGCTTCTTCGCTGGTCCCTTGGATGAGAGGGAGCCGTCAAGATTTGAGAAGGCCAGAGGAATGAAGGAGTGGGACGTTGCGATGCAAGAAGAGATGTCAGCTCTCGAGAAGAACGAGACTTGGTCTCTGGTGCCCAAGCCCAAGGGCACCACTCCTGTCACTTGCAAGTGGGTCTTCAAGCTGAAGAAGAAAGCTGACGGTAGTATCGAGCGTTATAAGGCTCGCCTTGTAGCTCGCGGGTTCTCATAGCAGTACGGAGAAGATTATGATGAGACGTTTGGTCCAGTGGCAAAGATGACTTTGGTTCGATTTGTTATTGCCTTGGAGGCTTCGAGTGGTTGGGAGATTTGGCAACTCGACGTGAAGAATGCCTTCTTATACGGCGAGATTGACAAGGATATCTTCATGCTCCAACCGCAGGGCTTCATCTCGAAGGAGTATCCGGACTACGTCTGTAAGTTGAAGAAGGCCATGTATGGGTTGAAGCAAGCGCCTCGAGCGTGGTATGGGAAGATTGCAGAGTATCTCTTATTCTGCGGATTCCTTGCTTCAGACTCTGATTCTAGCTTGTTCATCAAGAAAGAGGGGGTGCTTCGGGTAATTGTGCTGCTGTATGTGGATGACATGATTGTCACCGGGAACTCGAAGGAAGCTGTTGCAAGACTCAGGGCTGAGCTTGCTATCAGATTCGAGATGAAGGATCTGGGGGAGCTCCACCATTTCCTTGGACTCGAGGTGCAGAGGCGGGAGAGTGGAGTGCTCATTTCTCAGGCTGGCTATGCAGAGCGGATTGTTCAGCGATTCGGCATGGAGGAAGGGAAGAGCAGCTCTATACCTCTGGAGCAACATCATAAACTTCGGAAGGTTGAGGGAAGAGTTCTATCTGAACCGTTGGTTTTCCGAGCTCTGGTTGGGAGCTTGATCTACTTGACGATCACAAGGCCAGATATTGCTTATGCAGTAGGCAAGGTGAGTCGGTACATGGTGGAACCACGGAAGCCTCATCTTCTGGCGGCAAAAGGCATCTTGAAGTATGTGAAGTCGACCTCTGATTTGGGTCTCCTATATAGGAGAGGGTCAAGCTTGGAGTTGCATGGATACATGGATGCTGATTATGGGGGAGACGTGGATGATCGGAGATCAACGTCTGGTTATGTCTTTATGACGGGCCCCACAGCTATCTCTTAGTGCAGCAAGAAGCAAGACTCGGTGTCTGTATCTACCACGAAAGCGGAGTACAAGGCTTCGACTTTGGCAGCTCAGGAAGCTGTTTGGCTCAGGAGGTTGGTGGAGGACGTTCATCAGGAGGTTCGAGGTCCCACCTTGCTACGCGGGGACAATGAGAGTGCTCTAAAGCTGGTTAACAATCCAGTCTGTCACGCGAGGACCAAACATATAGAGATTGAGCATCATTTCATTCGTGAAAAGGTGTTGGGAGGATCTCTTATGGTCGAGCATGTTCAGAGTGCGGACAATGTCGCAGACATCTTCACAAAGCCGCTGGAGAAGGGACCGTTTACACGGTTAAGGGGGTTGCTCGGTCTAGTTTCCACTTCCCACTTCAAGGGGAGTGTTGAAATTGTTGAAGTAAAGTGGAAGGGAGTCCGGCTAGTCTGAAGGCTGGAGACCGCAGAGACCGCGCGGCCTGCGTTGGTGCTCTGGCGGTTTGGTTCTGCGATCTCTCTCTGCTGTTCTGGCGATCTGCTTTGATCGGCCAGTTTGCTTCTTGGTTTGGTCGTTGGTTCTGGCGACCTGTTGCGGGTTCTTCCGGTCTTGTTCTGGGCGACCTGTTCTTGGTTGACCGCAGTGACCGGGCGGCTTGTTTGGGCCGTTCTGGCGACTTGGTTCAAGTCGGCCAGATGTTTGTCCCTGCTTAGGCGATCTCAGGAAGGGCGGTCGCTGTGTCCGCGTGGCTTGTGCGCGGACTGCTGCTGTCTTGCGGACTTGGGCTGGATCTTGTCCAAGTGCTGTGTCCGCGCGGTCTGTTTTATAAGACCGCTCGCGATCTGATGGGCGGTTATTGTATCCCGGTTTGTGCGGTGACGACATCCGTTTATCCGCCTATAAATAGGGGTGCAGGGCCCGTTATTCCTAACAAGAACTGTAAGAACAAGAGCCCAGATTGTTTCTTGCGGACTCAAGTTTGAAGTCGCGCGATCTTGGAAGTGAGCTAACCGGTTGTTGTGTTCGCAGGTTTGCGGTCAGCAGAGTGCGGTCTCCTTCCTTGGTGATTTCCGGTGGCTTGAATAAACAGTTCGCCTGCGGTCTGTCAGCGAACTGGTTTATTGTGTTCTTGTGCTGTTTGCAGTGAGCTCAGTGATCAAGCGACCTTCAGCGGTTAGGCGATCAGAGTTGCGGTCTGGCGACAGCTTCAGTTCTTTGTTCAGTTCAATAAAGCTTCAGTTCGTGCGGTCTGGGATTGCGATCTGGCAGTGCAGCTTGTCTGCTTCTGTTCGCGCGGTCTCAAGATGTTCTGCGGTCTGACTCTGCAAGCGGTCTGGGAGTACAGCAGAGCAAGACGGGCGACCTGAGCCTTTTTGCGGTCTGTGCGGTCTCTGCTTTGGCAGACCGCCAGTTTCAGTTTTGGTGTGTTTGTTCTTCTCATCTCCGTGATTCTTATGAATCATGTCTCGCCATGTATACCTCGCATTGTAAAGCAGTTCTGTTTCAATAAAGATTTCTTGTGTTGCTGTTTTGGCATTGTGGTTGTTTGGCTATAACTCTTGTTGATACAACTCCTGCTTACTCCTAAACGGTCTTTCAAAAATTTTAACATGATCTGCATGCTCCTCTTCAGACTGAGAGCACACCAAAATGTCATCGATGAAGACGATCACAAATCGGTCCAAGTTCTCTCAGAATATCCTATTCATCAAGTCCATAAATATCGATGGTGCATTTGAGAGACTGAATGACATAACCGTGAACTCGTAGTGCCCGTAACGGGTACTGAACATCATTTTCAGAATGTCACATTCTCATATTCTCAGCTGGTAGTAATCGGACCTTAAGTCTAGTTTAGAATATACCGTTGACCCAACCAGTTGGTCGAATAAGTCATAGATTCTCAGAATCGGATAACGGTTCTTCTCTGTCAGCTTATTGAGTTCTTAGTAATCAATGCATATACGGAAGCTTCTGTCCTTCTTTTTTATAAAGACGACCGGTGCACTCCAAGGGGATGAACTTGGACGTACATAACCTTGCACTAGCAGTTCTTGCAACTGAATTTTTAGTTATACCAATTTGTTTGGTACTATTCAGTATGGTGAGCGTGACACATGCTTGACACCTGGCACCAACTCAATACAAAAATCAATCTCTCGCTAAGGCGGAGCCCCAGGGAGTTCGTTTGGAATCACGTCTACATACTCTGTTGGGAAATGATTCATCTTAACCCCTAGAATTAAGAAGAATATAAATTCTAAGTATGAAAAATTAGGCTAAGTAAATATGCGTCGAATCGTATTCGACGCAACGTCGAAATATAATCGACGTTTCTCTCAGAATGAATCGAAGTAACTCTTAGAAGAATTCGACGTAATCATAGTTGACGTACCTCTGACTTCTAGTCGACGCATTTGATAAAGTCGACGCACCTTTGTCGACGCACCTTCCTTATTCTCCTCTCGACGTCCAGCCAGGATGAAATCGACGTTTACGTCGAATAGTAATCGACGCACGTCGATATCTATAAGTAATTCAAAAACACGCCAGATCTCTTTCCTTCTTTCTGTAGATCTGATTTTTATGGAATGATATTATTCTTTTATAGCGGTTCTGAATCAGCCTTTCCTTCTATTTGATTCTTGGCTAATTTGATTAAGATTATTATGGATATTATTTGAAATCAGAATGAATTCTTTTCCTTCTACAGAAATATTGATTATGGAAACTCTTATCTCTTTCTAATTCTCTGTCTGCTAATTGATTATTCTCCTTTAGCAATATATTTTAAACAGAGCTATAAATAAGAAGGAGGTCGGCAGAGAATAAGAACAAGTGATCCACCATATATACATTTGAAAAAGAGGAAGAGCTCCCAAGTGAAGAGTGAGAAAATTGAGAAAAGAGATAGTGTGCTGCAGCAAAGAAAAAACTTTCATCTTCTCAAGCCATTCTGCTGCAAATTCTGAAAGCTCTCACAAAAGAGAGAAAAGCTTACAATCTCCTTCTCACTATAGAAGAGAGGTCATATTCACTATACTTGTGCTTCCAATCTTCTTGCTAGGAAGAAGATTCTTTTCTACATAAATCATTTTCTGTTCTTCTACTTGTTCTACTTCTTCTTCTCATTCTATTTTCAAATTGTGTAAAAGAGTTTTTAGAATCTCTCTTCAAAAAATTCAGTTGTAGTGGTTCTAAGAGTCTCCTTACCAAAAGACTCAGTTTGGTTCTAAGAGTCTCCTTATCAAAAGACTCAGTCTAGTTCTAAGAGTCTCCTTATCAAAAGACTCAGTGCAAGTTAGTGAATTCCTACCAAAGGGGGTAGAAGAGTGGACTACCCAAAGTTTGGGGAACCACTATATTTCCTTGTGTTGTGCTGTGATTTTCTTCTTGTTATTTTTCTTCTTTCCTTGCTTAATTCTTGTTGGTGTGTGGGAAGCTTAAATCTGTGATTATTACATATATATATATATATAATTGCACAAAGTATTTTTAATCTCTATTCACCCCCTTTAGAGAATTTTAGTGAGGTTAACTGTGCACTTTTAATTGGTATCAGAGGGAGGTTGATCTAAAAAGGGTAACTCCTTGATCAAAAAGATCCTACCTCATATATATATATATATATTTGAAAACTATATCTTTTCACATGGCACAAATCACAGATTATGCTTCTACCAGACCACCAATGTGCAACCTTGAAAAGTTTGCAGTTTGGAAAACAAGAATTAGGATTTATATGAATTCTATTGATGAAGAATTATTTAATATTATTTTGACAGGTCCTCCCAAACCTTATAGAAGAGACTCAAGTGGTGAAGTGACTCAAACACTTGTCCCAAAGGCTGAGTGGACAACTGAAGAAAACAAGGGAGGAACATGTGATGCAAAAGCTGTAAACATTCTTGTCTCAACCCTCTCAGATGAAATCTTTCAAAGGGTTGTTGACTGTGAATCAGCCAAAGAAATATGGGAGGCTCTTACAAAGATGGTAAAAGGAAGTGCTGTTGAAAGGAAAGATAGAAAGGCTCTATTGATCTCCCAATATGAGAACTTTCAAAAGAAGCATGAAGAAAGCATATCTGAGATGTATGATAGATTCAGTCTGATCATAAATCAATTAAGGAGCCTGGATAGAGAGATCTCTCTCACAGAGATCAATGACAAACTATTAATGAGTCTCCCAAGTTCATGGGACTCAAGAATATGGGCAATAAGAGATACAAGAGGACAAAGGGAAATCTCACAGATGCCCTCTTGGGAAAACTTAAATCCTATGAGCAACTGCTGAAAACCAGAGAAGAGAAGGAAAGAAGAGGAAGCACTTCAACCTCCTCAAAAGATAGAAACATTGCTTTGAAAGCAACAGAAGAAGAGACCCCTGTCACTGAAGAAGAATTATTCAGCCTCCTGGCCAGGAGATTCAAGAAATGGGTCAGGACAGATGGGTCTAGAAGGAGAGAATCAAAACCAAGGTATGATAAAACTCCTACTAAAGAAATCATTTGTTATTCCTGCAGGAAAACTAGACACATTGCACCAGAATGTCCAAAAAATACTGAGAAAGAGAAAGATCTGAAAAAGAAAGATCTCAAGAAAAAAGGGAAGAAGAAAGAAAGAGGCTTCATTGCAGAAGCTTGGAGTGAAACAGATTCTGAGGACAACACTGATAATTAGTTTTTAGTCATCGTTTTTAGGTTAGTTTATTATGTTATTTGCGTTTTTATTTTTATCTTTTGTTATATTTTATGCATGTTTTTGTTATTTTGTTATTTTCCTATTTTCAAAAACTAATGTTTTATTTTATGTTATGTTTTAGTTTTATATTTTTACATTTTCTTAACTAATGCTAATGTTTTATTTTATTTTATTTTGTAGGAATGTTGTCGCCGCCACCTTTGCATGAAGTCGTCACGTTCGCCGTCGTGTGCCCGTCCATGCCGCCATCGTCGCCGCAACGCCATCGTCGCGCCGTCAATATTCATGCCGCAACGCCATGCTCGCCGCAACGCCACGTCCGCGCCATTGCCAGCCACCTTGCATAGCAACTCCACTACTTCTACCAGTGAGCCTCCATTTCATTCACCAATTATCCAGCCCAAGCCTCACATGAATGCAGCCCACTTCTTCTTTTCAATCATCAAAGTTTGCCCACTTTCTCCACTTCATTTCATCAAGAAGCCCACTTCCTTTATGTAGCAGCCCACTCCATTTCTCCCAACCGTGAGCTTCATTCATCAATGCTTCCACCTTGCATGCACTTCCTTATCAATTGACCGGCCATTCCCCCCTCTTCTCTCTCTCCTTTTTATTTTTTCCCCTCTTTATTTCTCATTCATCCCCTTTTTATTCTATTTTTATTTTCTATTTTGTTTTTATCCTTTCTTTTAAATAAAATGCATGCATGTAGCCCTTTATCTCTCCCCCTCATTTAAACCATTCATGCATTTGCCTCTCTCTCTCCCTCATCAATATCATGTATGCATCTCCCCTTCATCTTCACTTCCATCTAAAAACTTCCCCCTCTCCTATAAAAGGACCATGAGATCAAGCTTTTGAGAGGGATGTGGTGGTAGTGTAGAGAGTTAGAGAGTAAGTTCCAAGTTCTTGTAATTTCTTTCTTTTTGTCCTTTTATTTCATCTTGCAATAGCTTAGTAATTTTCATTATTGTAACTCTTTTTCAAGTTGAATGAAAATGCAAATTTCTCTTTTTCTCTATCTCTGTCTCATCTTCAACTATGCTTAGCTAATTTTGTTGGTGCCCGATCGCGATAATCTTTGCGATAAAATAACGCATCTTTTATTTTATTTTTCACTTTTGTATTTTTATTTTTGATCCAACCTTGATTTTTATCGTATCGACTCCGTATTTCATGTATACGGTAGTAGATTCCGATCTCATATGTGAGTAGCCGAGAGGCTCGTGAATGTGAGAGATCACTCAAGGAAGGAAGGAGTTGCACGCAACCCTAGAGATAGGATGACGTAAATCCTCCGGATTGGAGTCAAATCCAATAGCGCGGTTCACTTCGATAATTCGACTTTAGGCCTTTTGATTTGCAAAGAGATTTCGGTCAAAACGTCTAGAAGTTAGGAGATTTAATGCTCTAGCGAGATTATTTCTTATTTTCGGATCCGCCACGGTCTTAATAGAATTACGAATGTTAAACTAATTTATTCCGTTATTTTATTTCAAAGTGAATCGTCGATCGAGCACTCTTTTGCAATAGTTTATTTCCCGTTTAATTAAGCTTAGTTTATTTTTATTTTCAAAAACCCATATCTTTATTCGGTAGAATAATAGAATCGTTGTGAGTAATAGTACTTGCTTGCCCCGAGTTTAAATACGACCTTGATATATTTCATATCCTAT
Source organism: Dactylorhiza incarnata (assembly GCA_033032865.1). Lineage (NCBI taxonomy): Eukaryota > Viridiplantae > Streptophyta > Magnoliopsida > Asparagales > Orchidaceae > Dactylorhiza > Dactylorhiza incarnata. The sequence goes on along the minus strand of JAWHQI010000079.1, from coordinate 6,265,550 downwards.
GCTATATTTCGATAGGTACACTTGCCTTAATCGAGTATAGATTGGAGAACACAAAATTCTCTATCAAGCACTTCATCCAAAAGTGACAATGATGAGTCTAAGCAAGAAGACCTATGCTTAATGGCTTTTGAAAGCTCAAATGAAGAACATGGTACTAAATCATGGAGTGAGACAGAATCAGAAGGAAGCATCTCTTCTGAAGATGATAAAGAAAATAGCCCTATTCTCATAGAGGAATCTGAGGATAAGGATGAGGTAAGCATTTTTGATGACATAGATTTTCTGTGTGATGATTTCAAAAATGATTTTAAAGGAATATGTTTAGATCAACTAAAAGCTAAACAAGAAATTAAGAATCTAAGAGAACAAATTAAGGTCATTAAAAACCAGAGAAATATAGAGGATACTTGTTCTAAAAAATATGAGTTAAGGGCTAACATCAGAGAAAAAGAAATAGAGAGGGCTAAAATAGAAAACCAGCTTCTTAAAAATGAGGTATCCCAAGCAAAAGCTTTTGAAGAATCAATAAAAATGAGAAGCCAAACACTCACAGAAATCACAGAAAAACAAACAAGAAGACATAAAAATCTTAGACTAGGAGCTGATCCCTCAGCTAGTCTAATTCCATCCAACAAGCCTGCTTGGATGAGCCCTGTTAAATTTACTAAACCCATCAAATCAACAAACCAAGAAGAAGACTCACAAAATAAGGGAGAAGACTTCAAGGAAATAAACCAATTTGATGAAACATCATACTATTCAGCTGATGACTCTCAAACTTCTTCTGAGAAGGTAACTAGGCCAAGATAAACAACTCATAAAGAAATAAAATCAGAAAAAGGGAAAAATAAAGTTTGTGAAAACACAATTGCGTCGACTTCATATCGACGCATGAATGATAGTGCGTCGAATTCTACTCGACGCAATTTCTCAGATGCTTCGACCTCAATTCAATGCTTGAATAAAAGTACGTCGACTTCAAATCGACGCAACTTCTTCCATGCATCGATTCCAGATCAACGCAATCTGGAGAAAGCACCGAATATAAATCGACGCAACTATCAACATACGTCGAATAGATATCGACGCATACAAACTCAGAGCAACATAAAGACAGAACACTTCCATCCTCCAAAAACCTTCCATCTTAACCCCCATTCAGGACTCATTCATCTTGATCATAATTTCTATCCTAGTCAAAGCTTTTATCCTAATCAAAAATTTTATCCTAATCAGAAGGTTTATCCTAATCAACACCACTATCTCTCTCTAAACTCAAAATCCCATAATCTAAAGATAGTCAGATGTTATATATGCAATAAAACTGGCCACATTGCCAAACAATGTTGGTACAATCAATCTAATTATAAAAATTAGGACCACCTTTGATCTACCATCAGGTACAATCAAATATTATCCTTGTTCAAATAGGGAAAGCAAATCATTTTCTAAAGAATAACTAAAATAATTCCCCTATCAGGTGATCAACCTATGAAACTTACCTCTAATGAAATAAAGAATTTGTTAATCACCATGAAGTTCTCCAAAGATAGACCAATCCACCTGAAGAAAATAAACTTCTCTGAGGAGTATAGACGGTTGGCAGACATAGTAGGGAAGATATTATTATGTAAGATCTCTGCCCATGATGCAGTGCCCAAGTAGCAACTAAACATCATGGGGGCCCTTGTGCTGAAGAAGAAGGTAGACTGGGCAAGCTGCCTGCTCGAAATGATAGGCTAAAAATATTCTCACAAAGAGAATGCCTACATGAGAATTAAATGAGCCAAGTTCTCTTCCACTCCTTCCCTGGCCTATGCAAGTCAAAAGGAATTCCCATCCCTCCAGGCAAAAGGATGTCCATTGATCTCTTCTCAAAATGGACCAGGCAAATTCCCAAGCCTGGTGCCATTCCTGAAAGGACTCCTTCTCCTCCTATCTCTCCTGCTCATCCATCTTCTTCTCCTCCTCCTCCTCCTCATACAAACATCTCTTCTATACCACCATCATCCACGCCTTCACAAATACCAACCCAATCACCTGCTCAACCCTCCTTTATTCCTCCACCATCTCCATCCAATACACCTCATCAAAATGATACAGTCCCCTCTTCACCTTCATCACATACAACACCTCCTCCTCCATTGACTCCTCCTCCTCCAACACACTTTGACCATCTCCACCCACTGACAACCTCATCACTCACTGTATCCAATCCACAACCCAAAGATTCCAAGCAATGCTGGATGGGAATTGCTCCAAGATTCATTCCTCCATCTTACACATGCAGACCCAAATAGATGGGGTCAGTGCCTCTGTGCAAGCCTGAAGACCTCTATCTCTTCCTCTAAGGTCACCAGATCTTTCTTAACCTCCTTGGCTAAGAAGGTCAAGAAGGGGGAGAGGTTAGATGAAGAGCAGCTCTCCAGTCATAAATCTCTCTCTCACAAGTCTCTTCCTACTTCAAAAAATGATAGTCTTGCACTGCTCAAGACCATTGGGAATGAAGTTGTACCTGAGCTACATTGTGAAGAGCACCTAACAGAGGTACTCAATATAGCAAGAGAAGCTACTCAACAAGTGATTCTATTACAAGGGGAGGCATGTAGGACAGAAAAGGAAACTGAGGCTGAAGGAGAGAAAGAAAATGAAGCTGATACTGTGATGGCTGAAGTAGGAGCTCAGGAGCCAGATGCAGTTAAAACTGGAGCTGGAGATGAAAGAGAAATTGAAGAAGAAGGAAAAGGCTCAAAGGAAGCTCCATCCCAGGGGGAGCAAACTACTTTGACTCAGGGGGAGCAAATTGCTGAGACTCAGGGGGAGCTGAAGAAATCACCTGCTACTGAGATGGAGCAACCCACAAAAGTATTCACTAGGAAAAGAAAAACTCCTCCTACCCCTGAACAATGATGATATACTCTATTTGAACAATTGTCTATGCTTAAATGCTGATCAGTCAACTGAACATGAAATTTGTTTATATAATTTCTTATTCTATCTTCTTCTGATTATTTAGCATACTTCTTCTCTATATGAATGTCTTGATTGATTAAATACTGATACAATTTCTCTCTATATAGGGTTAAGACAAATAGGGGGAGATTATTGGGGAAATGATTTATCTTAACCCCTAGAATTAAGAAAAATATAAATTCTAAGTATGAAAAATTAGGCTAAGTAAATATGCGTCGAATCGTATTCGACGCAACGTCGAAATATAGCCGACGTTTCTCTCAGAATGAGTCGAAGTAACTCTTAGAAGAATTCGACGTAATCATAGTCGACGTACCTCTGACTTCTAGTCGACGCATTTGATAAAGTCGACGCACCTTTGTCGACGCACCTTCCTTATTCTCCTCTCGACATCCAGCCAGGATGAAATCGACGTTTACGTCGAATAGTAATCGACGCACGTCGATATCTATAAGTAATTCAAAAACACGCCGGATCTCTTTCCTTCTTTCTGTAGATCTGATTTTTATGGAATGATATTATTCTTGTATAGCCGTTCTGAATCAGCCTTTCCTTCTATTTGATTCTTGGCTAATTTGATTAAGATTATTATGGATATTATTTGAAATCAGAATGAATTCTTTTCCTTCTACAGAAATATTGATTATGAAAACTCTTATCTCTTTCTAATTCTCTGTCTGCTAATTGATTATTCTCCTTTAGCAATATATTTTAAACAGAGCTATAAATAAGAAGGAGGTCGGCAGAGAATAAGAACAAGTGATCCACCATATATACATTTGAAAAAGAGGAAGAGCTCCCAAGTGAAGAGTGAGAAAATTGATAAAAGAGATAGTGTGCTGCAGCAAAGAAAAAGCCTTCATCTTCTCAAGCCATTCTGCTGCAAATTCTGAAAGCTCTCACAAAAGAGAGAAAAGCTTACAATCTCCTTCTCACTATAGAAGAGAGATCATATTCACTATACTTGTGCTTCCAATCTTCTTGCTAGGAAGAAGATTCTTTCCTACATTTATCATTTTCTGTTCTTCTACTTGTTCTACTTCTTCTTCTCATTCTATTTTCAAATTGTGTAAAAGAGTTTTTAGAATCTCTCTTCAAAAAATTCAGTTGTAGTGGTTCTAAGAGTCTCCTTACCAAAAGACTCAGTTTGGTTCTAAGAGTCTCCTTATCAAAAGACTCAGTCTGGTTCTAAGAGTCTCCTTATCAAAAGACTCAGTGCAAGTTAGTGAATTCCTACCAAAGGGGGTAGAAGAGTGGACTACCCAAACATTGGGGAACCACTATATTTCCTTGTGTTGTGCTGTGATGTTCTTCTTGTTATTTTTCTTCTTTCCTTGCTTAATTCTTTTTGGTGTGTGGGAAGCTTAAATCTGTGATTATTACACACATATATATAATTGCACAAAGTATTTTTAATCTCTATTCACCCCCCTCTAGAGAATTCTTGTGAGGTTAACTGTGCACTTTTATACTCCGATATAATTGGAACATCACTCAGACTAGGCTTGGGCTCCTTAGTCTCCAACAAAGTGAAGAATAGATCCACGCCTTTCCTCACCGCCTTGACCACTTGGAGAGCAGACATCAGCGTCTTGCTCGCTCCTCACATACCAGTAAATGTGGTCTTGTCTCCGATGTTCTTTCCCAGTGTAATCTCCTTCAGATTGCAATATATGCATGCTTATTGCTACGGTTGCCAATCCATGCCAATGATTGCATCAAATTCAGACAACGATAGTAACGACGCCTCCAAGTCAAAGTCTTGATTCCCTATCTCTACATTTACACGACTTAACCTATCCGCGCTCATTCGAGACCCATTGGGCAGCACTACCTTCAATCTATCCCTTCCTAGGATAGACGATACTTTGTTTCGCACCACGAAGTCCTCAGACAGAAAGGAGTGCGATGCTCCCATATCAAAAAGAGCTCTCGCTGGATAGTTAAAAATTAGGATGAAGCCTAATTGCATACACAAATAAAATATATAGTCATATATGAAGTATAAATCACATTAAGCCATTAAAGATAACTTATAATTCATACCTGTGATGACATCATTTTGTCGTGTGGCTTCTTTCTTGCCAAGCGAGTAGACTCACGGATGGGTTGGAGGATGTTGGAAAGTAGAAGACCCTGTTGCCTTCCATTTCTACATATTCGAAGCTCTAGCCTTATGACCGTAGTCCACTGCTCGGTTCTCCTCCTTCAGGGGACCACTTCGACATGCCCAGGACTTATGCCCCACCTTTCTACAAGTGAAATAAGTTATCAGACCCCGTGCAGTCGTAGCTCCTTACAAATTCGAGGGAGCTGATTCCGCGAACCTAAACTTCCTCTTGTTCTTTCGAAACTCAGATCTTGTATGAGAGGTCAGTGCGCTGGACTTTGACTTCTTAGCTTTGGGTCCTTTCTTGTGTTGGACTCTCTGTATATCCAACTCCAAAGATCTGGACGTCTCGACCAAAGTATTAAAGCCAAAGGTCATGAGGCCTGCAAACAACAACCTCAAATCATCGTGAAGTCGTTCATAGAACTTATTTGTCTTTGTCTCCTCTTCCTCCACAAATGATCCCGCGTAGAGATCAAGTCTAGTGAACTCATGCATATAATCGTCTACAGAGTGATCACCTTGAGTTAAACGCAGAAACTGGTTCTATAATGCTTTGCGCTGGGCAGAGGGGATAAATCTATAGAGGAATAACTCAGAGAATTCTCTTATCGAGTTATCAGAAATTTCTTTACGACCAAACTTGTGTGCCTCAAGTTATTCCCACCAAAGCACTACTTCAATGTTAAGTAAGAAGGTGGATAAAGTGACCTTCATCACTTCTTCTGTTGCTGTCGCCGTCAATGTTCTTTTTATTCTCGACAACCAATCCTCTGCTTTCATTGGGGATTCGGTCCCCGAGAAAGAGAGATGTCGGAAGCTTATAAAGTGCTTCAACTGTTGGTCACACGCTCGCCCCACAACTACATGCCCAACTCTATGCTCAACTTTTGGCTCCACTTCAGGTTCCATTCTAGGCTCCATCACAACAATCGACACCGGGGCCACATCAGGAGTAGGAGTAGCAGGTTGTTTTAGCCATGTTGGTTGTGCATTTATCATAACAAAGACCGCTTCAACAACCAACCTAATCATTTCAGCAGAGGGAGTGGTCGCCGACACCTCAACAGATACACTACTTTTCGCAGTGTTATGGGGTTGAGACTGCCCCGCACCACTCCTAGTCACCTATAATCGCGCAACACATAATTTAGTGACCGCAAACATAACAAAACATGAATAAAGGAACACTCGGGTTCTGCAAACAAGTATGTTTTTCATTCATAAGTGGATATTAGTTTTTATCGTTTTAGGTGAACGCACATCACGTGCACTCCACCCCTTAAAAAGAATTTGGCCTCGAATTCAATAAACTATGAATCGACTCCTAAAGTTCGATACCAAATTGTAACACCCTGTCAGTACAAACAATATAATAATAGGCCTGGTCGGGACCTCACATCATATTGAAAAAACTAGCTAAACATTAATAAGAAGATAGCCAGAAAATGTAAAACTACACGATAGTGTAATAAGCACAAGTGGAAGCTTTCATTAAATATTAAAATTAGAATGCTCATCTACTCAGGAATGTCAAATATAGAGTTATGACCTTAAGGCCTTACGTTCAACCAATGTAGCAAAACTCTAAAATATACATTGACACACAGATCGGCAATACATGGAAAACAGAAAAATAGGTTGGTCTTCGAAGGCCAACAACTTTGGGCTTTAACCCGCTACTTCCCGCTTGTCTCACCAGCACATTTACCAACAACAATTAAGAAGTAATGAGGGTCAACTATGAGTTGACCAACAAACGGCGTAATGATCCCACCCCCCGACCATTCTAGCTGACTCCAGCGCGGGGCACCGTTCACCTGCAAGCAAGACGCACATGCAATATGTAATATAAATAAGAAAGTGCATCTACACTATACAAGGTGAGATTTCAAGCACAATCAATCTTCTAGGTTGAGCATCAAAGAAAGGGGAACCTAAGTATGCAAATGATGTTAGTTGGGTTCACTTGGAGGATCTCCACAACTGCCTAAGCAACCACATGAGGCTAATATAACATCAATTCATCATGACACAAACGCTGGTACTTACGACCACACGTTTCATGCACTCAAGGCACACTTCCAATGTACTCTCTCATGAGTACCAACACCATCCTAAGATATGTAACCTTAGGTGGGAAAAGTGCTTTTTGCTGGTCTAGGTGAACTCCTTCTATGGCCTCTCTCATGATTGTACGATGTATAGGAGGTTAAGACCTCTCACAGATCTGCATGGAAATGGGTTCGGTTCAGCTTTTCCCGTGCTCTAGTCATCGTGATCCATCAGCACAATGCGGGTACAGTTTTGCCTCGGCTCGTAATGGTTTAACACGTACAAGTGCTACACAAAAGTCTAGCTACACACCTAATCCTTACAAGAGGACATAGGCTTCACAAATACAACCAACGAAGGAGGTCCAATACAACTCCACTTCAAAAATCCGTGGTAAAGGTTTGCGTTCAACCACAACCCAAGCATGGGGCTTCCATTAGGCTCTCCAAAAGAAACCTAAAATTTAAGTCACATATTTAAAATGACATATTTCGTGGAGTCATTCTCCGGCATGCATTCTAGGCTTAACCTAAATGCACATCACAAATCAAACATCACCGATTCAGGCTAATGGCCATGGGTAGGCTTCACACAAAATGCCTAAATCCATATGATTACTGGATTTCTACTTGCAATAAATGTCGGGGATGGACACAATCGACCTAGAGTTCCAAAGAACTAAAGGGAGTCCTACACTTCACTAATTAGTGAAAGAGATAACCCTATGCAAGCATAGAAAAGGGATGAAAGGACCAAAACACATCCTAAGACAGGGGAGGAGGATCGTTACCCTTGGAGCATGCTTCGGCACCATGGAACGAAGATTTGTACGATTGGAAACGATCGCAATGGACTCCTCTCCGCGAATACAGACTCGACTCGCGATTCAGAGCTCCTCCAATGGTGGGAACTAACTCCTTGCTCTCCTCCTTTCCAAACCAAGAGAGAGGAAAAGGTAGAAGAAATGAGGTGTTAAACCCTCATCCCCCGATAGGCCTGTGCAGGGAAACCGAAAACCGCACCAAACCGACAAACCGACAAACCGCACCAAACGCACCGCATTTCAAACCACACCGCACGGTTGTGGTGCGGTTCGGTTTTGTGTGTATCAAAACTGACCCCCAGTCGGTGCGGTGCGGTTTATAACTCCATAAAACAGAGAAAACCGCACCACACCGTCAGTAAGAGAACCGTCCGCACCGTGATTCACTGATTCAGTGATTCATGAATGGGTTTAGACTTTAGTCTGGTCAAGCTTTCAATCTTTCAAACAATCTTATATAAAATACAACTATATATAATATATAAAATATAAGTATTAAAAATATATTAATATAAGCATTACAGGCTGCATAGTGCATTCCATTTGAGAGAGAAAAGTTTAAGAAATATTCTATAGGTTTATGCATGAATCGCGATGGGTGCTTTGTTTCATTAACTCCTCTAACACTCAATATAACAAAATGATTAGCTTAGTTCTGTAGGTCAACTTACCAGACATGCTCCTTAGGTGAAGTAAATCATGTTAAAGCGAAGATACATAAAACACATTATTTAGCCCACTTAGCTTCGCTGATAACTAAAGTAGATATGTTGCTACTTATTCCTAGCAAGAATAATGAATAGTTCCATGTATAGGGGCAAACTTCAAATGGCTCTTGCCACAAGAGCTATTCCTTGGAAGCAAAAATCTGCGAGTTAAATACATTGCTTTCAACTTCAAAACTATAGTGAAAAAAATCACTAAACTCCGCTGATGGTTAATTGGTTATTTGTATGAGTGGTTGTTACAACTTTATTGTCTTGGTGCCAGTGGTTGTGATAATCGTCTCCATGTCCCTTCCATTAACTTGTTTGAAAAGCTGAAATCTTTTTACTTCATTAGATTGATTTTTTCCTGCATTTGTCACTAGTTGTTTCAGTTAATGATTTATTTAATTATTCTACTATCTCAACTCGATTTTTGTAACTAGATTGACTATTTAGAGTTGAATCTACATGCACATCGCTACAACTCATGCTATGATGGAACTATGTACAGAAGTGCATTGTTACAAAATCTATAAGCACTATAATCCTAGGCTATATTGTAAGACCTCGTGATGGTTATTAGATTTATAATCAGTTTTCAACTTTTCATATAAGAACATTGCCCAAATTAAAGAAGGGGCAAAAAAATGCTGAAAATCGAAACTGCACCGCAAAAACCGACCCAAAACCGACCCAAAACCGCACCGAATCGAAACAGCACCGCACGGTTTCAGTGCGGTGCAGTTTTGGTCAGACCGAAACCGCACCCATGCGGTGCGGTTTCGGTTTGTGCCCAAACCGCACCGAACCGCACCGCTCACAGGCCTATCCCCCGACCTAATCGAGCCATGAATAAGTCCCAACCATCAGATCTCAAGCCTCCCCATCAGACGACTCAGATTTCACCTTGAAATGGGCTTGAAAACCTCGTACATGGCTTGGCACATGGTCATATGCTAGGTCACATGACTTCATTTAAGCACCTAGAATCGACTTGGGCTTTTACACGAGTACACATACAACTATGTTCCAGGCCGTGTAAACCATTTTGACAGAACACTAACTTCCATGTTTTGGACCTGGGGCTGGACACGGGTACGAACACAGCCATGTTCTAGGTCGTGTCTGTAGACATGACCGAACACATGGCCATGCCTCACAGCCATGGCTTTCTCTGTCTCTAAAGTTGCTCGAAAAGGAGGAACACGTCCATGCACACGACCATGTGTAAAGCTGTGTCTAGAGACATGGGCACTTACACAGCTGTGTGGTCGTGTTTCCCCTTCTTTTAGCATACTGCACAACTGACATGGCTTGGTACATGACCGTGTCCCAGGCCGTATACAACTTTTGAATGATATGGGTTATCAATGATCTAAACCTAGAGGGGGGGGGGGGTGGTGATTAGGTGTTTTCAGATTTCTTTGCTACTTTAAAGTTTATCTATCACAACACAAAAGCAACACAGAAAACACACAAGATTTATAGTGGTTCCCTACAATACAATGTGTCTAGAGGTAGTCCAATGTCCCTCCCACCTATCTAGCAGTGTTCTAGACTAGGCAACTTCTCCAAAACTCAGATCTTTTCAATATACAGAAGATCTTATAACTCATATCACAAAGGATCCTACCTCAGCCCTTTACACAGAAAAGCCTACACTCAGGTTATAGAAACCTTACAACAATTTTCTCAGACTTTACAAGTGTAAGACCCCCCTAGAACTGAACCCAGGTCGGGAGAGAGGGGATCTTACTGCCCAAGATGGCCTCTTAGCTCTTCCTGGGTGGCAACGACCCACCCGCTCAAGCACTAAGTGGTCGCCTTGTCAGGCAAGAGAATCAACACATCACATCAGATACACAATGCGGAAGAAATCATAAGGCAAACTAACAAGGAACACGTATGTATCATAAGCAAAAGGTCATGACCAACTGTTTACATGAACGGCCCTGTGGGCTAAGGATAACCACTACAACTCTTACACTCCTTATTTAGTCCTATACCCTAGGACTCACATCACAGAAGACAGCGGTGAGACGGGTGTATCCGAACGGGCCATCTCGAGAGTCGGAATGCCATAATGCTGTGCGGGACCTTCGTGTTGTCCCATATCATGTGAATGGTTATAAGAACAAACATTAGTCACAGAGCTAAGTGGAAAACACATCTCCTCCCTGGATCCGTATCCTGGGGATGATCTTAGGCACTTAATAGAAAATAAATAGCCGAAGCAAGAAGGGTTAGTATCATGTGTATAAGCGGGCATTCTAATAACACTAACAGTTATTTAAAGGAAGTGCTCAGCTAAGATCTTAATAACACTGATAATCATAATTTACACACACACTGCGGATGTTCAGAACCCGCTCACAAAACCCTGTGCTGACACAGTTTGGACCGTTTTTCTTCCAGCAGGGTAGCGAACCCCGCGGGCCTCATCGATGTGGCCGTCGGTGACAGTGACCAGTTCTGCCACTTTTGGGTGTGGTCGCACCGCATCACCTAGGCCCTCCCGTACAACTCCGTGTACTACTTGGATATGAGCGACATCTGTCGATTTCGAGATTTAGGCAGACCAATGGAGGCATATCAACAGGTACGAAGTGGTGTTTACCCACGGTGCACATCTCCCTGTCACCATGAGTCGTCATCCTTCCCGCACCGGTACGAACGGTCTGCAGGCGTGACCGACCCGCCACCTTTACCGCAAGCATTTTACAAACAACTAATTTTAAGGAAAAGAGCATAGACCTCAGGTATGCTGCGTCTTTCATGACTCGACCGGTTATCCGTCTTTTGGCCAGGAGGCGCAACGGGCGTGATGGCACATTATTTGGGGCTAACCCTAAAGGAGGTACTCAACTCGCGGTTATCCCCAACTAAGGCTTCACAAAACAAGAAAGACCGCTCATTAGAGCAGAACCTGAGTTAGCACTGTAGGTATAATAATTTACAGTAGTGGAGTATGGTGATTATGGTGCAAAGTGAGCTGTAGAGTTACGTGTAGAATATTAAAGTACTTGAAAGGAAGGCCGGAAGTAATGGGCCAAAATAACCGGACCAGTACGCGACAGGAATTGTACTGAAAAGGATCAACTGAAAGCAGTAATTACTTGACCAGTACGAGACTGGAGTATTGAAAAGAATTAAACCAGGAGCAGTAATTACTTGATCAGTACGAGACTGGAGTATTGAAAAGAATTAAACAACGTGCAGTAATTACTTGACCAGTACGGGACTGGAGTAGCGAAAGAATTAAATAAAGAGCAGTAATTACTTGACCAGTACGAGACTGCAGTAGCGAAAGAATTAAACAAAGAGCAGTAATTACTTGACCATTACGAGACTGGAGTAGCGAAAGAATTAAACAAAGAGCAGTAATTACTTGACCAGTACGAGACTGGAGTATCGAAAAGAATAAATAAAAATAGTAATTGCGGGACCAACACGAGACTGGAGTCAAAGAAGTTAAAATAAATGAACAGGTTACTAGTCCGTCACTCCACAATCAGGAGGCTTCAGTCCTATCTCCATTCTTAGGAGGAATGTTTTATTCTACCTCCGTTCGTAGGAGTTTCTTCCCAATTCTTCATTTATTAATTATAGCCGACCAAAGAGTTTAATTGCGCCTTTTAAACATTGCTTTATTAGGTGTTTCTTAGCTTCTCCAAAAAAGGCAAATTCCGATGTCCGGGAATTACTTTAAATGCAGCTCGATGTTTCATAAAGACCCCGCATCGCTTCGAGCTTGAGTCTTCACTCTTAGTCTTTGTGTTGTTATTTATTCATAAAATCGTCCTACAATTATGATGAGATTGCGGGTCACGATTCCTTCTCCCAATTCTTTGAAAATCCAATAATATAAGTTTCGACGACTTTGTATATGGTCGTGTGTCTAGCCGTGTTCCGCTTTAATGAACAGTGATAGGGTAACAGAACTGGTGCACGATCACGACTCGAATCAAGTTGGTTATATGCACACACACGGCTTATGACCAAGTCGTGTGAATGGCTGTATTAATGTATAAAATGTACCCGGGTGTGTGTTGTGTGTGTCCACGAACACGGGTCAAGACACGTGTTATTTAACCCATGTGCAAGGCCGTGTAAAATGGAGAATTTGCCTATTTGAAACTTTTGGTATTGGGAGAATTAACTCCTCCTTGCCTTGACGCTAAAATTCTTCACCAAAATATTTCATTAGTCTATGGCCATTCACTTTGAAAACCCCTTTATTCAGGTGAGATAGTTCAACCGCTCAGTGTGGAAATATTTGCTCAACTCTAAATGGACTTGACCATCTTGATTTCAATTTCCCAGGAAAGAGTTTTAGATGAGGGTTGTATAACAAAACATCATCCCCAATTTTTAACGATTTAGGATGCTGAAGTTGTCTATCATGGAAAGCTTTTACTTTCTCTTTGTAGATATGAGAATTCGCATATGTCATTGCTCTCCACTCATCTAATTCATTGGGTTGAAATTTTCGCTTTTCTCCTCATATATTTAAGTTCATGTTTAAAGTACGAATAGCCCAATATGCTGTATGTTCAAGTTCAACTGGTAGGTGACATGTCTTACCATATACTAGTCTATACGGTGTAGTGCTTATTGGTGTCTTAAATGCAGTGTGGTAGGCCCATAAAGCATCGTCCAATTTTTTAGCCTATTGTTTCCTATTCCCATCTATTGGTTTTTCTAGGATGTGTTTCAACTCTCGGTTGGATACCTCGACTTGCCCACTGGGTTGTGGATGATAAGGAGTGAACACCCTATGAGTAATCCCGTATTTAGTTAAAACTTTATTAAATTGAGAATTACAAAAATGAGTACCCCTATCACAAATGATGGCACAGGTGTTCCAAATCATGAAAACAATATCCTAAGAAATGTAACTACCACTCTAGCATCATTTGTTGGTAAAGCTTGTGGTTCTACCCATTTCGAAACATGATCTACAGTAACTAGAATATATTTATTACCATAGGAATTCGGAAATGGACCCATGAAATCAATCCATCCAAACATCAAATATTTCACACTCCAAAATAAACTTTTGCGGCATTTAATTAGCTTTTGAAATATTACCTGATCTTTGGCAGAAATTACATAAATGCACATACCTTTGGCATCCATGTATAGAAGGGGTAAATAAAAATCTGAATCAAGTATTGTTGGGTATTATGCCTTCAATGTTTCTAGATTAGAAGAAGGAACACAAGTACAGATAAGTTAAGTTGTTTTGATGTTATGTTTAAGTTCATGTTGTGATAGATGCATCAAAGTTACATCACTAATAATATCAAGACTATAAATTAATAAAAATTCACTAAGTTAAATATTGTCTCAAGACTCAGCAGATGAATCATTGAGAAAGCAATAATATCATCGAGTCAGTCTCGATGATATCATCTTGAAGAAAACTTATCGTTGATAAAGCTAAGTTCAGATGTCTCGACGATATCAACTTGAAGAAGATGTATAGTCTTGAATATTAAAGAAATATCATCGAGATAACTCATTAAGTCATGAAGAAAGTATCATGTAGAAAACATCGGTTTGAAGACCTTATATCGTCTATAAGATCAAGACGATATCATCTTGAAGAAAGATTATCAACTTGAAGAATAAGTTTAAGTCATATAAAAAGAAGCATCTCGACGATATCGTCTAGCGGAAGCAATATTATTGAGATATCAAGTACAGTCTTGAAAAAAGAAGTATGTCGACGATATCGTAGAGAAGATTACACATCATTGAGATGATCAACACGATATCAGCTTGAAGGAATTTTATCATCTTGATAGTTGTAGAGCAGCATTTAATGCACAGACTTTCTTGAAAATTGGTATTCAGGGAATGTGCACGCCGCCTATCTTGCACACCAATCAAGGAATAATTAATAATATATCTTATGCAGAATATAGCTGTTTACACAACATTTAAGAAGAATAATATTTATTTCTAAATAGTGCAAGTTCCAAAAAGGGAATGCATTTATCGTGTTTTATTCTGTTGGTTCAGTATACATTCTCTGGTGGTCTAATTAATTAAGGAATGAATGATTGAGAATCTTTATTCATAAGTGCAGAGGAATATAAATAGATTTCATTTTTGAAATCTATAGAGGACTGATAATTCTCAATCTCACACTTAATCAAAAAGAAGAAAAGACCTGCACAAGAAATATTCAGTTTGCTTTGTTGTGAAGACCACAAGAAGGAATCTTCTTCTATCTGTACAAGAAGTTGAACCTAATATATTCAGAAGAAGATTCAAGAAGGTTTTGGGTGATTCAAAACTCACTAAGCCTATATCTGCAAGAAGAAGAAGGAGATCTAACTGTGAAAAGCTTTATCTTTGAAGTCTTCTCTTCTTTAATAGTAAAAACCATCTTCTTATCTTGTAGGGTTCTTTATGAACCTGAGCTTGTAGGATCTTGTAACCAGATCTGAGTTGGTAGGGTTCTTTGTGAGCCTAAGTCTTGTAGGGTTCTTTGTAAGCCTGAGTTGGTAGGATCTTAGTACAGATCTAAGTGCTTGGTATGACTTGCAAAGCCTGTGATAATTGTTGTAGGGTTTGTATAACCTGAGTATAAGATTTTCTGTGTGAGGGCTGAGGTAGGATCCTTTGTGATCTGAGTTGTAACATCTGCTATATAGTGAAGAAGATATGAGTTTTGGAGAAGTTGCCTAGTCTAGCACATTGCTAGATAGGTGGGAGGGACAGTGGACTACCTCTTGACACATTGTCTTGAAGGGAACCACTATAAATCTCTGTGTGTTTTTCTGGTTTGCTTGTGTGCTTTGTTGAATAATTTAAAATTCAAAATAACCTTGAAACACCTAATCAGCCCACCTCTAGGTGTAGATTTAATCAAACCCATATATTTCAATTGGTATCAGAGGGAGGTTGAGTTCAAAGGCTTAACAGCTTAGAACAAGATATACAAGTTTAGTGGGTTGTGATAAATCAATGGCCGGTAAGCATCATAAGGACATGAGCTCAATGATGCTGCCCATCTGCACTAAAGAGAACTTCGCTATCTGGAAATAGAGAATCAAATTGTACATGGAAGCTTCAGACCCTAGAGTTTATTTGGCTGTGGAAGTGGGACCCTATGTTCCCATGAATATCGTTGTGGATCCAACAGCAGCTCCTACACCTAAAACCTTATCCCGGATCACCATGGATGAAGTAGCCTTGGTCACCATGGACAAAAGGGCTAAGAACATCATTGTAAATACAATTGATGATTTAAAATCAGAATCTGATTCATTGTAAAACAACAAAGGAAATGTGAGATTCCTTGGTTGTTTACATGGAAGGAACTGAAGAGTTTAGGGATGACAGAAAATCCCTTCTGAATCAGGAATATGAATCCATCAGGCAAGAATAGAAGGATGACATAGCTGCCTGCTATGAAAAGTTTTTCAGGATTGTCAATGGGCTCAGAACCTATGTAAGAGAGTTCACTAATTATGAGCTAAATGACAAATTCCTGAGATCTCTGAACAAAGAATGGGAAATGAAGTTGTGTGAAATAAGGGAAGTTGGCAACCTGGGAGAAATGGAGCCGAGACATCTAAATGACAAGCTACTATCATATGAGCTACAGCTGAATACTAGAAAGGCTAAAGAGGAAAACTCCAATGCTTACAATAGAGAAAGGCAATGGCCTTTAAAGCTGAAACTTCAAGAAAGCACAAAGTTGTGGAACCTGATTGCTTCTCAGAAGATGAGATCATTTACAACTCCAGTTCTGATCTTTCTGATGAAGAACTCTCCCTGTTCACAAGGCAGTTCAAAAAGCTGCTAAGAAATAGAAGAAGAGGGAACAAAAGACAGGAAGCTTATCCTTTTAGCTTAAGAAGAAAGATAAGTCTGGAAACAGACACAAATTAGAAAGGTATGACTCTAAACATAACAAACATACTTTCTCTAATATTATTTGTTACGACTGCAAGAAGCCTGGATACATCATAGCCGAGTGTCCACTCAAGAGAAAGGAAAATAGTGAAGAAAGGAAGCACTCAAAGAGTGGGAAGATGGAGAAGAGTTTTGTAGCTAAGAATGTCAGAACCCTCAGTGATAGTGGCCCTGAGTCATCATCATCAGAGTCTGACAGCCACATAGCAGCAATGGCATTTTCAGATGAAGGAAGTTGTGATGAATCTCATCACAACCAGGTAATCCCTAAAGCTTCTCCTACCATATCTGACACAGATTCAGATGTCAGCTCCTCTTCAAGAGTAAGAGAAGATGACACTGATGATATTGAGATATTTGGTGCCCTACTTGAAGCCCTTAAGAAAGCAAAATCTCTCTACAAGGCTTCAACAGCTGAGATCATCTCCCTGAGTGACAAGAGAGATGAATTGCTTGAGAAAGTAACTGAATTGGCTCAAGAGAAAACCAAACTATCAATTTCTACACTGAGCACTAGCACCTTAACTGAAATCATCAAGCATAAGAATATTAGAATCAAAGAGCTAGAGGATAAGCTCTTAGAGGAAAAGAAAATTGTGGCTAGTTATTCCAAGCCACAAACTGTTCTTCCCTTGATTGATGGCTTTTCACAAACAAATAAGCAAGGTTTGGGCTACTCTCAAGGTGAAAACAATGAGAAATATACCCAAGGAAAGACAATCCTTAGAAAAGTGATCATACCTATTAACTCATATGATCACAACAATATCTATGGATGCAAAGAAAGCCAAAAGATGGAGAGTGGTTTTAAGCTTCCTTCTACCTGGCTAAGCAAGAGACAAACTTTCCTTGGGAAGAGTGCATTATCTGCACCCCAAAAGAATCCTCCAGTGAAGGCTTTCAGAAATTATCATGTTGGGGAAACCCCTTTAGCTTCCAAGAAGGGAATGTTAGCTGTCAAGCAACAACATAACCCAGTCAGACCAAACACTACAAGAAAATCTATATATAATAGATTTGAATGTTGGTGTTGTGAAAAAATAGGGCATTTTGCCTTAGACTGTTGGTTCAACCCAACTATCTAGAATCATTCCCACATGACAATTAGAAAGCAAACTGCTAAATCATTCTCTAACAAGCACCTAGGACCCAAGAAAGACTGGGTTCCTGAGGAAGTGTAGCTATCTTGCAGGTATGTCTAAAAAACACCAAGACTCCTATGTGGTACTTGGACAGTGGGTGTTCCCGATTTATGAATGGAATAAGAAGCCTATTGAAGGAGTTTACACCTATAGAAGATGGTCCCAAAGTCAAATTTTGAGGATCTGACAGAGGTGTAGTCAAGGGCTATGTTAAGATTACTAATGGTAGTATCACTATCACAAGGGTAGCTGATGAGTGATGAGTCCTGATTATATACACCTTCATGGACTCATCCGGGCCATTATTTAGTCAATATCACGCACTTTAGCCTTATTATAGTTTATAATTGATAACCCATGCTAGGTGCACATTTTGGCCCACTTTGGTGTGTTTTCGTGTTTATTTCCTTTCATAGTACTCATATGTTGTTAAGTGCCACTTTCGGTGGCTAGATCTGTGTTTGTGCTGGAATAGGAGGCGTGCAAGTGTTTCCGGTGCAATTCTGCACAGGAACACTGCGCACGATCACTTGTTCTAGTGCGCACGACCACTGGTCGTGCGCCACTGATCGTGCGCACTTAGCCCCTTTTTACGAGTTCTGTCTGGTGCAGTGCGCACGCCCATCAACTCCAGTGCGCACGACCACCGGTCGTGCGCCACTGTCCGTGCGCACTTAATAGTAATTTTATGAGTTCTGTCTCACCTATTGCGCACGACCACCGACGCTAGTGCGCACGATCAACGGTCGTGCGCCATTGGTCGTGCGAGCATTTTATTTTATAATTTCATCTCTTGCAGGTTCTGTCCAGGCAGTGCGCACGATCGCAGGATTCCAGTGCGCACGACCACTGGTCGTGCGCCAATGATCGTGCGCAGTGTTTAATCCAGCGCCTATTTAAGCGCCTGTTGCGATTTTAGGGCGGATTATTCATTCCGGGAGCGGGATTTCTGTTCCGTACGCCGCCGACCGCCCCCTTGGATCGCCCCTACTTCATCTCCTATGCAAGGGGAAGCTTCCTCGGTCCATTCCTAGACATCCTCCATCGTCCGTGAGTGTTCTCCATCATCCGCAAGCCTCCAAGCAATCATTTTCGCTTTCCGCCCGGTGAGAAGAAGAAGAGACCTTGAGTCGAAGACGACGGAGCACGTAGGGAGATTGTGACAGCCCTCTACGCCGGAAGCATCGTCCGCCCGAGTCCGGAGGTAGCCCGACAACCTACCATTCCGGCCGTGAACGGCCGCTAGTCTTCACCGCCGGTTATCTCCTTCCTCTTTCCTTGATTGTACCCCTTTGAATCTTTTACTAAATGAATAGTGTGATATTTACTTGATGAGAATGAATGTTTCTGTGTTCTTATTCATGGGTTGGTTGTGATTCACCACGTTCAAGCGCACTCACTCACACACGCACGCAAGGTGTTTGCTCCGTGTTGGCAAGAGCTAATGACGGTTGTGAAGAGGTGTTTGCGACCCTCACTCTCTCGCGCCTGAGTCCACTTCATTCGCCTCACGAAGCACGGCATCGCGGCCGTTGCATCCACCTCACGTTGCGAAGCGGTGTTCTCGACCCGCATCTCTTTTATTGTTGTTAAAATTAGGAAAACCAACCAAAAACCCCTTGTTGTGTTTGTGAAACGCTTGTGTAACAATATTCACTGCACGATTCGATCACCCATCCTGCATTCCTCAAGAGACCGACATCCGGGGAATTTATTCTCCACAATTATTACTTGACAGCGACCGGTGCACTTGCCGACGCGCATCAAGTTTTTGGCGCCGTTGCCGGGGAACGCAGGCGTGTATCGTCTTGTGTCGTGACTCTCGTTACACGAGCAGTTGTTTTTGATCTTTTCATTTTCTTCTTGTTGTTGACAGTGCATGCAGAGGCAGATTGCAGGTGAACTTGCACCTTTTGACCCAGAAATCGAACGAACCGCTCGCGCGCGAAGGCGTGCTGCGGCTCTGCAAGCAGCCATGGGTGATCATGTGAACCCGAATGATGCTGATGCGCGAGTGCACGATGAGGGGCAAAATCCGGCCACTGATGAACAGGAGGCGGAGAGACCTCGGCCTCGTACTATGAGAGATTATACCACCCCCACTGCTGGAAGCGTGTATCCGGGCTTTGGGCCCAATATCATGAACAATCAGTTTGAGATAAAGCCGGCGATCTTAAACATTATCCGAAACCATGCTCAGTTTTCGGGGATGGCTAGCGAAGACCCGCATCTGCATCTGGCAGAATTCTCTGATATTTGCGGAACTTTCCGCTATGCGGGCATTGCTGATGACACAGTCAAACTGAGACTGTTCCCCTTCTCCCTCCGTGATAAAGCAAAAGTATGGCTTCATTCCATCCCGCCCGGGACTGCTGCAACATGGGATGCCCTTGCATCCAAATTCCTGGCTAAATTCCACCCGGTGGATAAGATTGTAAGCTTGCGGCGTGAAATCGCCACATTTCGGCAGTTGGATCAAGAGACTCTTGCGGAAGCTTGGGAGCGCCTCAATGAACTCCTTCGCCGTTGCCCTGGCCACGAGCTCCAGCCAT
This sequence comes from Dactylorhiza incarnata, assembly GCA_033032865.1. Classification (NCBI taxonomy): domain Eukaryota; kingdom Viridiplantae; phylum Streptophyta; class Magnoliopsida; order Asparagales; family Orchidaceae; genus Dactylorhiza; species Dactylorhiza incarnata. The sequence continues at coordinate 6,245,256 of JAWHQI010000079.1, read as the reverse complement.
GGAACGTGGTTGAATTGTTCTACTTCGCGATCGAGCCCAATTATAGGGCAATGATCGATGCTGCGGCCAGTGGTACCTTGATGAACCACACCCCTGAAGATGCCCTGCGGATTTTGCGTGACACTGCCTCCCACAGTACCTTCTGGACTGCAGGGAGAAACGCTCCAAGAAGCAGCCGAGGACTCTTCATGGTTGATTCTCTTCCTTCTCCGTCTCCATCTGCTGCCATCATTACTTGTGAAGGATGTGGAGGTGGAGGCCACCATGCTTACGAATGCTCGGGGAACCAAGTGGTAGGTGATTTCGTGCACTTATCTTTAAATGAATCTGTGAATTATGTTGGAAATCAGTCCAAGGGGGCGCCGTATAATAACACTTATAATCCGGGAGCGAGAAGTCATCCGAACTTCTCGTGGAATCCCAACACGCCCGGCCAACGATGGTCACCGGGGCAGCATCAAAATGATGCTTACGCCTCCGGGAGCCAACCGAGGCCGCCGCACCCGGATTACAACCAAGCACCCCCTACTCAAAAGAAGAGTAATTTAGAAGAAATGATGGAAAAATTCATGCTTGTAGCTAACTCGAATATGGCAAACCAAACTGCATCTATGCGAAACTTGGAGACGCATTTGGGCCAATTGGCCCAAGCGCTAACTGAGCGTTCGCAGGGGTCCCTTCCCAGTAATACGGAAAAGAATCCCATTGATCAAGGGAAAAGTCTGGGGGATGTGGTGGATGCCAATCCGAGTGAGCTGACAATCTCGTGTTCCATCAATCAGGTTGAAACAAAGGCTCTATGCGATTCCGGTTCCTCTCGCAATGTTATTGCGCTGCAAGATGTTGCGAAACTTCAATTGGAGATTAACACAGAGGAAAAGAAATCGCTGATTCTCGCTAACGGCACCATTATTCAATCCGAGGGAGAGGTGAGAAACGTGGAAGTAATAGTTGAGGGGACAACTGTGGTCGCGGACTTTCAGGTGTTGGGCCCCCGGGAAAATCAATCCATCCCTATCTTGGGGGTGCCGTTCTTGAAAGAGAGCGGCGCCACCCTTGACTTTGCCACGGGGTGTGTCATCTTACCTAACACGGCGCTGCAGCCCATTCATCTCGAAGCTAGAGCCGACACATCCACTCCTCCCCCTCTTGTTATTTCTGATGAACTTCTGAGTTGTGCAGGGAAGACGCATTTCCAAGAAACAGGTGAAGGGGAAATGGAGGAGCTCAAATCTGATGAGGAGGAAGTGATTGACTTTCGGAAAGAATTCGACGCCGAGAAGGAGGATGACGGCTGTCCGGGAAATGATGATGTGGATTTAGTCAAGAATGCTGATTATTTTTCTTCTTGTGATGAATCGTGTAATAAACTGTTTAAGCGTTCCGTCTCTTGGGCCGATCCGGTGGTCACAGTGACACCGGAAGTGACGCCACCTGATTCTAAGGAGGAAAAATCTGAGAGTTCACAACGGTGGCAATCTCCAACCGTCACCAAACTGAAAAAAGAAAAACTTCTGCGTGACGCTCGTGCTGCCGCTCTTCGTAGCAAGATGGCGGAGGTTAGGGGAGCATTGGGTAATACCAGTGCTGGCCCTAAAGCCTTCACCTCCCGCCTACATGCTACGGGAGATGCGCACCACAAGAGCGCTTTTAGTTGATGCGTGTTTTTAATTGCTGTAATGAACTATTTTTGAGTATGTCTTCTTAATTCCTGCACTCTTTATAAACAATGCTAATACAGGTATTTGGTCCAGCTTAAGGACGTTAAATGAAAGCGCTACTGGGAGACAACCCAGATTTCCGTTTTTTTTTTATATATTTCCTTTTATCTAACCTTTCCTAGTTCAGTTTTTGTTTTTGCTTTTGTTGTTTTGAGTTTTGCTTGCAGGTTTTGTGTTCGATGGTGGATGCTGCGGATTGTCTTGATTTTAAACGCCATTCTTCTGGTATGCTCACGTGCTGAGCATTGGGTAACTTCTTCCCTAGCTTTCAATTTTGATTTTCACTGTCATATCATTATGTTGTATGGTTTTGATTAAGTCTGGGGGAGAGCCGTTTCTTTGTCACCCACTGCACATGCTCATCTCATTTGCATACTAGAAGTATTTTGATTTCAGTTATTTAGTATCGTTCATCTTCACACACCACTTCACCCACTTGAGTGTGTGCTTATCTTGTTGTGTTGTTCCGTTTAAACTAGTCTGGTCGGAAGGTGAAATAGGCTATTAACACAGGAATTATTATTTGGAGCGCAGTGTCGACTCATGTAGTGTTCTAGTCGCTTCGCATGCTATAGTAGAACCTGAGTAGAATTAGATTTTCTTTATGCATTTAATTTATGTGTAGTATCTCTGCGTAAATTTAGATTTAATGTACTCAAGTGGTGAATTCGAATGAAATTGATGATAACCCGGTGTTGTGTGTGTGCGGTCGCTAAACGTGTGTTGCTCGAGTCGGGAGGAAGGTTTATCTTTCTCGTGGGCTAAGAACTTGCCCCAAGCGACTCTTGAAGCATGGGTGAGAGCTACTTGTTGAGTCAAGCATGATGTAGGCCACCATTTGGCTAGTTTGAGCTTTGCTATTCCATGCCCCTTTCATTCGCCTTTGCAAGCCAAATTTGTGCCTACCATTTTTATGTTCAGCTCCTCCTCATCCACCAAAGCCTGAAGCCTATCCTACGCCCGCAACCAAAAAAATGTTTTAACTGTGCTCATAATTTCCAACTTGTGTGGTGTGTGGTATCATTGTGTTTTGAAGAGAAAATATTGTCTATCCGCTGATTTTGAACCAACTGGAGGTTGCTTGAAAGAAGAAAAATATAAAAAAAAAAAAAAAAAAAAAGAGTATCCTGAAAATAATCCTCCCAAGCTAAAGAGAAAAATCTGTTGGTATGTGTAAAGTAGGCTGTGTGCACACCTGGTTTTCATGATAGGTCTGGGGGTGTGTCACACGAGCATAGTTGTTTGGTTTTGTAAGGTGCAGTGTGTCGTTGGCTCATTTGGGTTGCGTAGCCGTCATGTTTATCTTTGCATATCATTCCGTAACCTAAGCCCCGTTTTAATCCTTTAAGTCCTACTGATTTGATTTGCGAGTTTGCTAGCGCCGTGGAGAGAGTGTGACCGGGCAAGCGTATGGTTCACGGCGTTGATGGATTTCAGCGGAGTTATTCCTAAGCCCCGATCTTTTGCAACACCCGCCTCAGCGTCTCGTCACTTTCATACCGGGCATGATCGTCAAATTCTTCATAATTCACCCACTGAGTACAATTAAATCTTTGATTACGCTTCAGTACTTACGTAAATTAGTTAGCATAGCTAGAATCTTCTTCTACTAGAATTCCTACTCGCATGCGTATGTTACTTCGCACTGTACTCCCCTGCGTAATTCGCTATTTTAATTATCTTTTTCAACTTCCGCCGGATTCGTTTGCTCGGGACGCGCAAACAGTTAAGTCTGGGGGTGTGATGAGTCCTGATTATATACACCTTCATGGACTCATCCGGGCCATTATTTAGTCAATATCACGCACTTTAGCCTTATTATAGTTTATAATTGATAACCCATGCTAGGTGCACATTTTGGCCCACTTTGGTGTGTTTTCGTGTTTATTTCCTTTCATAGTACTCATATGTTGTTAAGTGCCACTTTCGGTGGCTAGATCTGTGTTTGTGCTGGAATAGGAGGCGTGCAAGTGTTTCCGGTGCAATTCTGCACAGGAACACTGCGCACGATCACTTGTTCTAGTGCGCACGACCACTGGTCGTGCGCCACTGATCGTGCGCACTTAGCCCCTTTTTACGAGTTCTGTCTGGTGCAGTGCGCACGCCCATCAACTCCAGTGCGCACGACCACCGGTCGTGCGCCACTGTCCGTGCACACTTAATAGTAATTTTATGAGTTCTGTCTCACCTATTGCGCACGACCACCGACGCTAGTGCGCACGATCAACGGTCGTGCGCCATTGGTCGTGCGAGCATTTTATTTTATAATTTCATCTCTTGCAGGTTCTGTCCAGGCAGTGCGCACGATCGCAGGATTCCAGTGCGCACGACCACTGGTCGTGCGCCAATGATCGTGCGCAGTGTTTAATCCAGCGCCTATTTAAGCGCCTGTTGCGATTTTAGGGCGGATTATTCATTCCGGGAGCGGGATTTCTGTTCCGTACGCCGCCGACCGCCCCCTTGGATCGCCCCTACTTCATCTCCTATGCAAGGGGAAGCTTCCTCGGTCCATTCCTAGACATCCTCCATCGTCCGTGAGTGTTCTCCATCATCCGCAAGCCTCCAAGCAATCATTTTCGCTTTCCGCCCGGTGAGAAGAAGAAGAGACCTTGAGTCGAAGACGACGGAGCACGTAGGGAGATTGTGACAGCCCTCTACGCCGGAAGCATCGTCCGCCCGAGTCCGGAGGTAGCCCGACAACCTACCATTCCGGCCGTGAACGGCCGCTAGTCTTCACCGCCGGTTATCTCCTTCCTCTTTCCTTGATTGTACCCCTTTGAATCTTTTACTAAATGAATAGTGTGATATTTACTTGATGAGAATGAATGTTTCTGTGTTCTTATTCATGGGTTGGTTGTGATTCACCACGTTCAAGCGCACTCACTCACACACGCACGCAAGGTGTTTGCTCCGTGTTGGCAAGAGCTAATGACGGTTGTGAAGAGGTGTTTGCGACCCTCACTCTCTCGCGCCTGAGTCCACTTCATTCGCCTCACGAAGCACGGCATCGCGGCCGTTGCATCCACCTCACGTTGCGAAGCGGTGTTCTCGACCCGCATCTCTTTTATTGTTGTTAAAATTAGGAAAACCAACCAAAAACCCCTTGTTGTGTTTGTGAAACGCTTGTGTAACAATATTCACTGCACGATTCGATCACCCATCCTGCATTCCTCAAGAGACCGACATCCGGGGAATTTATTCTCCACAATTATTACTTGACAGCGACCGGTGCACTTGCCGACGCGCATCAATGAGTACTTTTTGTACTCATCTTTTAGGATAATTTTAATATAGTTTTAATATGAATTTATATAATTTATATGTATTTTCTTATATAATATGTTCCCTTTTAATTTTATAAACTAACTTAAGCCTTTTATGTGTTTTTCAGGATTTCTGGGCATTTTGAGCAAAATTTTCAAGTACACGCCCAAGGTCACGGGCGTGACCAAGGGCGTGACAGCCAAAGATGTGTTCCAGACCTGCTGCCGCCACCCCGGAGTCGTTCCATGAAGAATTCGCCAAGTACATGCCCCAGGTCACAGGCGTGACCAATGGGCGTGACCCAATGTCACAGTCGCGACCCGATGAGATCGACGAACTGCTCTGCTGCTGCGTTCGACGAAAACGCAGGAGATCGACGAACTGCTCCGCTGCTGCGTTCGACGAAAAATCTGGAGATCGACGAACTACTCCACTGCTGTGTTTGACGAAAACTCAGGAGATCGACGAACTGCTCCACTGCTGCGTTCGACGAAAATTCTTGAGATCGACGAACTGCTTCGCTGCTGCGTTCGACGAATATTCAGGAGATCGACGAACTGTGCCCGGCTGCTGCGTTCGACGAAAGCACTGAGATCGATGAATGTTCAACATCGCTCTTTCCCGCCGAAGTTTCCCGCCAAAAGCCAGATTTTAAGATTACACGCCCCAGGTCATGGGCGTGACCTAGGGTGTGACACGGCTGAAACACTCGCATTTACGCTAGATCGCGCCCTCTCCGCTAGCACCGATCACGCCCCCTACACGCCCCTTGGTCACGGGCGTGACCACGGGCGTGTAACATCAAACTTCTGCCTATTTAAAGGGAGCTTCTCCAGAACTTAGGGGACGAATTTTTAGGATTAGAACTTTCATTTCATGTCTTTATTTTCATGTTTTTAGTAGTTCTTATAATCCTTTTACTACTTGCAAATTGTACCTTTCAATTCAATAGTTGTAATATCCTTTTCTTAGTTTGTAATTCTCTTTGCATCAATTAATAAATTAGTTTTATTTCTCTCATTTTCTTCTCCCTTATTCATGTATTCTTTTATTTCTTTTGATTCCTCAATCTCCATGAGTAGCTAAACTTCTATTAGCACTCGGTCGAGATGATCCAAGGAATAATATTGGTTTTGAAGTAATTTTTGAATCGCTCTTTCTCTTTTCTAAAATGCTTAAGATTTATCCTTGATTTTAATGAAAGGAGATTATATTTTCGATATATAATTCTCGATCTTGTTTTCATTCTTAAGTAAGCCGAACAAGCTCGTAAGACGAATCGATCCTTCAAGGATAAAGAGAGTTGCTTGCAACCCTTAGAAGAGGATGGCATAAATCTCCCGGATTGGAGTCAAATCCACTAGAGGGGTTCATCTCGTAAAGCAAGTATTAGGTTATCGATTATAGAATGAAAATTCAGTTGATATTCCTAATCTTAGTTGGGCGTATACTCAACCCAAGGTACATTCATAATTCGGGAATCCCCACGGTCAAAGTTATTTTAGCTAGAGAATACGATTTTATTTCTTCTTAGTCTTTATTCTGCGGTGATTCTAAGATCGAGTGCTAGCCTTTTTACTCATCTTTTTAATCTTATTTTTATTTTCTTTCTGCAAAACCAACCTTCAAGTTTTAATTGATAAAATAATAGAGACTTTCTTGAAGTAAGAGTACTCAACCGCCCCGAGTCTAATACGACCTTGGTTTCTTATAACATATACTACATTCGATACAGTACACTTGCCGTTGTCGTTTGCGGATATAATTTTGCGCATCAAGTTTTTGGCGCCGTTGCCGGGGACACGGTTGATATTTCGAAAATAGAAATATTTATTAATTTTATCGTTCTCTTTTTTCTCCCCCTTCTCTTTAAAATTTAAAAAAAAAATCTTAAAAAGCGTAATCTAAATTCTCGGAAAGGACGCTTTGGGCTTGAATTCCCATCATAGCCTCTAGTACCTTGCGTGACCTTGGGAAGTCCGGGACTAATTTAACCCGCTTTTTGAAAAAAAATTTATATAATAAAAATATTTTTAAAATTCCATTCATTTGAGTAAAGGTTGTTCCCTTTTTATTTTTATTATGAAAGAATCTGAATTGGTCGTTAAGGTTGCTAAGCTTCGAAACCAACTTTATCTCTTACAAGCCGCACGAAGGCGCCAATTTATTTGTCATTATTGTAATGTCCCCCATCAAATTGAGGAATGTTATTTACATTCTTATTATCAAAATAATTATTATGAAAATAATTTTCCTTAATATTATGCAAATAATTTTGATTATAATTACGATCATAATTTTTCATCTTTTAATGAAAATAATTTTCCAAACTTTGATAAAAATAATTTTTCTAATTTTAATGAGAATAATTTTTTGGCGTTTAATAATTGCTCTTCTAGCTCCGAAGTAGATTATTCCTCGTGGCAAGCTCACCCGGATAGTTCTCGGAGCAATGGAGATAAATCTTTAGATCCGAATTTTTGTTTTTCTTCTTGTACACCGCAATTTTCGTTCTCTAATTTTGGGGAAATTCCGCAGATCCAAATAGATACTCTCCCCCAAAATTTAGAGGAAAATATTATTTCGTCTAGTGTTTTCTCTAATTTTCACGAGAATAATTTTTCGGCTTCTAATAATTTTTCTTCTGGCCCCGAAGTATATTATACTTGGTGGCAAGGTCACCCGGATAGTTTTCAGGGCAACGAAGATAAATCTTTAGATCCGAATTCTTGTTCTTCTTCTTTTGCGCCGCATTATTCTTTCTCTAATTTTGGAGAATCTCCACCGAATCAATTTGATACTTCCCCCTAAAATTTAGAGGAGAATTTTATTTCTTCTAGTATTTTTTCTCTATCTTTGGATAATTTAGTTATGGAGGAACATGTGGTTTCATGTAATCCCATAACTTCTTTTACCAAAGATGAAGAAAACTTATTATACCAAGAATTTCTTAAAGTTATGGGCACCCCGGATGAAATAGAAGAAGAACAAGTTTCTTCCCCTACTCCACCCAGATTTTATTTTCTTTGTCATGAATATTCGCGAATTTCTTCTATCGATCCAACCAAAAATTCATGAAAATTTTGTGTCCGAAAATTTTATTCCACTTGGTAATGCACTAGATTTTCCTAATGAAAATTTTATTTTAGAAATGGAACAACCGAAGCTTAATCTTATATTTTTGCAAGCGCTTCCTCCTTGCGAAAAATTTTCTGAATCGCTTAGTTCTGATTCTTTTGATACTAATAATTTCCTTGTAGATGATGAGCCGTTGCAACCAAACGTCTTCAGAGATCCATTTGCCGCTCATCTCCAGCTTTCCAAATTACCTAAGGTTTGTTTAGGTAATTTGGATTCACAATTTCAAGCTCACCGACAACAAAAGAATCAAGACTACAGCGGAGGAGTAGCCGGGCGGCTGACGCCGGCACATTCACCTACGCGTGAATTAGGGGAGTTGCCTGTTCACTTCTCTTTTAAATTTCCGTTTTCCTAACAATAACCGTCTAGCTTAAAGACGGGAAAAAGAAAGCGCTCTCAGGATGCACCCCTTGCTTATCTTTAATTTTATGTATTTCTCTTTTAAAATTTACCAATGTTTAATTATAAGTATGGGGGTGTAGCTTTGCATTCATAGTATTTTATTTGAAAAAAAAAAGAATTTTTTTTAATTTAATAAAAATCTAATTTCTTGGAAATGGCGCTTTGGGCTTGAACTCCCATCACAGCTCCTAGTACCTTGAGGTTCGATTATAAGTATTCCTACATTTTTAATTTAGCTAATATTTTATTTTATCAGAATTTGTTAAATCTAAATTTGAAGTAATTTAGTTTTAAGAAACACTTTATGTTTTTAATTCGATTAGAGAATTAATTTAGCATTACTTCTCTGTTTAATTTTAAATAGCTTCACTTTGTGGTAAATTGGCTAAACATCTCTAGATTTCTCTTATATTCTCTTTTAACTTCAAGATCTTAGGAAATTTCATTCCACTAAAATGTTGCTCTCAAAATAGTTTAATTTATAAACTAGAAGTTTTCTTCCCCCTCACCCTTTGTTGGCAAAAAAAAGTAGTAAAAAGATCATATGTCATGGGAATAAGAGGATAAAATTCATTATCCCCTAAACATATGCACCCAAAATCATTTAAAAGATTATATGTCATAAAGTAAGAGGATAAAATTTATTGCTTTTAAACATATATATTTTGGGTTTTTTATTGAAGAGAATTTTTAAAAGATTATATGGCATGGAAAATAAGAGGATAAAATTCATTATTTTTCTAAACATATACAAATTCCTATTCAAATGAGGTGAGAGGATAAAATTCATCACCACTATTCAAAAACTCTTCATTTTGCCATTTTGTTCAAACCCATCCCTAGCCAATTTCATTGTTTCTAGTCTTAAACTAACATATTAAGATTGCAATATTTTGGTAGGTGTCTTTTCCTTAAGTTTCTTCTATGTTAGAGTGTCTATAATTTCAATCTAATTTTGTTTGAAAATTTCTATAATTTTGATTGCTAAATAGTTATTTTGAGAAGTAGTTAGCTAAATAAATTTCTCTTTTTAAATTATCAACATAATTTATGACTTAATTCTTGAATTCCTAAAATTTTCTTTTGACTTATTCTTGGTTTAATAAAATTTTAGTCAATTAGAAATAACATCGATGTCTTGTAATTCTTTCCTCACTCTTTTGCTCTGGAATAGCAAAAGCTCAAGTATGGGGGTGTTTGATGAGTACTTTTTGTACTCATATTTTAGTATAATTTTAATATAGTTTTAATACGAATTTATATAATTTATATGTATTTTCTTATATAATATGTTCCCTTTTAATTTTATAAACTAACTTAAGCCTTTTCTGTGTTTTTCAGGATTTCTGGGCATTTTGAGCAAAATTGTCATGTACATGCCCAAGGTCACGGGCGTGACCAAGGGCGTGACAGCCGAAGATATGTTCCAGACCTGCTGCCGCCACCCCAGAGTCGTTCCATGAAGAATTCTCCAAGTACACGTCCCAGGTCACGGGCGTGACCAATGGGCGTGACCCAATGTCACGGTCGCGACCCGCTAAGATCAACGAACTGCTCCGCTGCTGCGTTCGATGAAAACTCAGGAGATCGACGAACTGCTTCGCTACTGCGTTCGACGAAAACTCAGGAGATCGACGAATTGCTCCGCTACTACGTTCGACAAAAACTCAGGAGATCGACGAACTGCTCCGCTGCTGCGTTCGACGAAAACTCAGGAGATCGACAATCTGCTCCGCTGCTGCGTTCGACGAAAACTCAGGAAATCGACGAACTACTCCACTGCTGCGTTGGACAAAAACTCAGGAGATCGACGAACTGCTCCGCTGCTGCATTTGACAAAAATTCATGAGATCGGCGAACTGCTCCGCTGCTGCGTTCGACGAATATTCAGGAGATCGACGAACTGCGCCCGACTGCTGCGTTCGACGAAAGCGCTGAGATCGACGAATGTTCAACAACGCTCTTTCCCGCCAAAGTTTCCCGCAAAAAGCCAGATTTTAAGATTACACGCCCCAGGTCACGGGCGTGACCTAGGGTGTGACACAGCTGAAACACTCTCATTTACGCCAGATCGCGCCCTCTCCGCCAGCACCAATCACTCCCCCTACACGCCCCTTGGTCACGGGCGTGACCAAGGGCGTGTAACATCAAACTTCTACCTATTTAAAGGGAGCTTCTCCAGAACTTTGGGGACGAATTTTTAGGATTAGAACTTTCATTTCATGTCTTTATTTTCATGTTTTTAGTAGTTCTTATAATCCTTTTACTACTTGCAAATTGTACCTTTCAATTCAATAATTGTAATTTCCTTTTCTTAGTTTGTAATTCTCTTTGCATCAATTAATAAATTAGTTTTTTTTTCTCTCAATTTCTTCTCCCTTATTCATGTATTCTTTTATTTCTTTTGATTCCTCAACCTCCATGAGTAGCTAAACTTCTATTAGCACTCGGTCGAGACGATCCAAGGAATAATATTGGTTTTAAAGTAATTTAGAATCACTCTTTCTCTTTTCTAAAATGCTTAAGATTTATCCTTGATTTTAATGAAAGGAGATTATATTTTTGATATATAATTCTCGTTCTTGTTTTCGTTCTTAAGTAAGCCGAACAAGCTCGTAAGACGAATCGATCCTTCAAGGATAAAGAGAGTTGCATGCAACCCTCGGAAGAGGATGACATAAATCTCTCGGATTTGAGTCAAATCCAATAGAGGGGTTCATCTCGTAAAGCAAGTATTAGGTTATCGATTATAGAATGAAAATTCAGTTGATATTCCTAATCTTAGTTGGGTGTATCCTCGACCCAACGTACATTCATAATTCGGGAATACCCACGGTCAAAGTTATTTTAGTTAGAGAATGCAATTTTATTTCTTCTTAGTCTTTATTCTGCGGTGATTCTAAGATCGAGTGCTAGCCTTTTTACTCATCTTTTTAATCTTTTTTTTATTTTCTTTCTGCAAAACCAACCCTTAAGTTTTAATTGATAAAATAATAGAGACTTTTTTGAAGTAAGAGTACTCAACCGCCCCGAGTCTAATACGACCTTGGTTTCTTATAACCTATACTACATTCGATATGGTACACTTGCCATTGTCATTTGCGGATATAGTTTTGCGCATCAGTAGCTTATGTTGAAGGGTTACGACATAACCACATTAGCATAAGTCAACTATGTGACCTTGGATATACTGTTGCTTTCCATAAGGATGAGTGTCTGATCAAGGATTCTCAGAATTCCGAATCTATATTAACAAGCACTAAGAGTGGCAATATTTATTGTTTAAATTTCATTTGCATTAGAAAGAATGAGCTTGTATGTCTTATAGCAAATGATGGAATGTCTGCTTGTGTAAAGTGGCATTAGAGACTAGCCCACATTAACTACAAGTCTCTCAAGAAATTAATGACAGAAAACGTGGTAAGGGATGCTCCTAAGTTGGATTGTTTAAAGATGAGTCCTTGTCATGCATGTCAAATGGGCAAGCGAACAAGAACTTCATTCAAGAGCATACAGGACAAAGAATCCACTAGGTGCTTATACCTACTGCATATGGACTTATTTGGTCTTATGGAAGTACACAGCTTAGGAGGAATGTCTTATACACTAGTTATTGTTGATGATCACTCTAGATTTGCCTGGGTATTCTTTTTAAAACACAAATCTGATACCCTAAGTAGATTCAAGAATTTTCTCAAACAAATTCAGAATGAAATAAACAATTCACTGGTCAAAATTAGACGTGATCAAGGAACTAAATTTCAGTCTGGGCCAATGAACAAATTTTGAGAAGAAGAAGGTATCTTACAAGAGTTGTATTCTACCAGAACTCCCCAAAAGAATGGGGTGGCTGAGAGGAAATATAGAACACTTATTAATACTAGTAGGACCATGCTAAGTGACTCCTCACTCCCAAAATATCTTTAGGCTGAGGCAGTCAATACTGCATGTCATGTGCAAAATAGAGCACTCATCAATAAGAACCATAATAAGACTCCTTATGAGTTGATTAAGGGTAAGAAGCCAACACTAGCTTACTTCAAAATCTTTGGAAGTAAATGCTATGTACTGAAAAATAATAAGCACTATATTACCAAGTTCTCTGCAAAGAGCTATGAATGTGTCTTTGTAGGATATAGCAAGCATATCAAAGCCTACAGAGTCTTCAATAAGAATGCTCTTACAATTGAAGAATATATTTATATTGTCTTTGATGAGAGCAGCATGCTGCATAATTCTCTATCTAGTTCATGTAGTGCAGGAATTGAGGCTGGACTGGACAATCTGAAAATCAGAGAAGAAGGGACTGTTGAAAAAGAAGAACTCTCTATACAGAACTCCATTCCAGAAAATATAGAAGAAGCTACATAAAATACAGATTGTCAGAATGATAATCATGGTGTAACAACTAAGGAAATTACTATAATATAAGAACCTCAAAGGGTGTTGCCCATAATAGGAAGATATCCCAGACATCACCAACATACCAGATTATAGTGGAGCTTGATCATGGAGTAAGAACCAGAAGAAATGCTTTAAATGAAAGCATGCACCTCAGTTTTGTGTCACAACTAGAGCTCAAGAAATTTGAGGAGGCCAAGAAAGGCCAATTCTAGGTTATGTCTATGCAAGAAGATCTCAATCAATTCAGAAGATGCAAAGTGTGGAAGCTTGTCCCAAGGCCACAAGGGCATAATATTATTGGGACAAAGTAGGTCTATAGAAACAAGATGGATGAGACTGGAGTGATTATAAAGAATAAGGCAAGGCTGGTAGCTCAAGGATACAGGCAGGAAGAAGGCATAACTTTTGATCAGACATTTGCACCTGTTGCTAGATTGGAAGTCATCAGACTCTTTCTAGCTTATGCTGCTTACAAGGGATTCAAAGTTTATCAAATGGATGTAAAATCAGCATTTCTAAATGGAGATTTAAAAGAAGAAGTCTATGTAGCTCAACCACTAGGTTTTATCTCTCCTACCCTTGTTGACCATGTTTATTTTCTAAAGAAAGCCTTGAATGAGTTGAAGCAAGATCCAAGGGCTTGTTATGAGACACTGCCTACCTCTCTCCTTGAAAATAAGTTCTCAAGAGGGAAAATAGATAAGACTCTTTTCTTGAGAGAGTTGAAGGGTCAGATCCTATTGGTCCAAATATATGTTGATGACATTATATTTGGATCAATTGATGAGAGTCTTTGCAAAAAGTTTGCTAAACTTATGTAGAGTTAATTTGAAATGAGCAGTATGAGAGAGCTTAAGTATTTCTTAGGTCTCCAAGTAAAGCAATCTGAGGAAGGAATCTTCATTTCTCAGACCAAATTTACCTTAGATATCGTAAAGAAATTTGGTATGGAGAACTCTACCCCTATGAGAACTCTTATGGGTTCAAATGTGTCTCTAAATAAGGTTGAAAAAGGGAGACTCTATAATGAGTCCATGTATAGAAGCATAATTGGCTCATTGCTCTACCTTACTGCTAGTAGGCCAGACATCATATTTGCCACATGTATTTGTGCAAGGTATCAAGTCAATCCCAAAGAATCTCATTACTTAGCTATGAAAAGAATTTTAAGATATCTGAAGGGCACTCCAAATCTAGGGCTCTGGTATCCTAAGTCAGATGACTTTGAGTTGTGTGGCTATTCTAATGCAGACTTTGCTGGGTGCAAAGAAGACAGAAAAAGCATTTCAGGAACTTGTCAGTTCTTGGGGACAAGGCTTGTGTCCTGGAGTAGTAAAAAGCAAAACAACATTGCTATCTCCACAGCTGAATCAGACTATATTTTAGCAGGTAGTTGATGTGCACAACTCCTTTGGATTCAACACCAATTAGTGGATTATAATGTGCACATAAATAGAACATCTCTCTTTTGTGATTCCTCAAGTGTCATCTTCATTGCTACAAATCCTGTGGCACATAGTAAAACAAAACATATTGAAATTAGATATTATTTTATTAGGAAGCATGTAGAAAAGCAGGACATCTGCCTTGAGTATGTTAATACAGAGAGGCAGATAAATGACATTTTTACTAAGCCCCTTGATGAGTCAAAGTTCAATCAATTCAAAAATGAATTGGGGATGCTAAGTTTTTAAATTGGGCATGTTGAATTCCTTATATCTTTTATTAGAAGAGGTGAAATATTTTGATAATGGGTTGGATCTCACACAAGGTCCACCCTAAAGTAGTCTAAAAAATTTAGCTTTGAAGACATGAAAATTAGAAAGATTGGATAAGGCATAAGTGGGAAATCATCCAGACAAAAATAGCTTAGACAACAAAAATCATCTTGATGATCAAGATGACATTGTTGTAGTCTTGATGACAAAGCTAATGTGATCTCGATGACAAAGTTCATGTGATCTCAATGACAAAACTCATATAGGCCGATAGAATGATGTCATAGGACACGTCAGCGTCACAATTACGCCACATTTATGGGTCTATCAACACGATTTGGGAAGATTTGAACAGGTACGCGCCTATTACTCTTCCCAATGCATGCTAATATATATTAGACAAAGTGAAAGCATAGAAATTTTGCACACACAAAATCCAAGAATCCTTATTTCATCCTCTTCCTCCTTTCGCCGACTTCCTGCAACAAGCAATGGCTCCAAAAATCACAGATGAGAAAGTCCTCTCTGGAGGAGTGTTGGTCAAGGATGGATTCAAAGGTGCTGCTGAATAACTAGTTATGGTGATTAGTCATCTCTATTCTTCTGAATTAGAATATGTCCTTACTGAGCCTACTCGACTATACTACTCAGCACTGTCGAAAATATATGAAAATGCCAAAATTAGCAAGACAGGTAAAGCAATTCTAACCATTATGTCTGAAGAATATAAGGATTACTGCCTTGGGCCTAACCAATGCCCTTAAATTGACTGTTCTGGCTGAGAATGAAGAACAAGAAGAAGAAGCAGTCAACTCTAAGGATTTCATGGAAGGATACAATTGGTGTGACCTGGATGGCAAACCCTATGGCAGCATTCAAGGAAATAAGATGAACATGTAAGGTAAACCGCTATCAGATTTCATTGGGAAAGTACTGATATACAAGGTTGGGTCTCATGATAGAATCTCCAAAGAGATGTCTGAACTAATAATAAGAGTGATCCTTGAGAAGAAGATTGATTGGGGCAAAATCTTGTTTGAAAAGATCAAGGAAATCCTGAAGTCCCCTAACTTTGGCAGAATAGTTTCCTTACGCTTAAAGCACTCCATCCCTCAGCATTTAAATGAATCTGAATCAAATCCCATACAATACCTAAAAAGAATAGACATGAAGACAATAGGCAGATGGGAAAAGAAGTTTCCCAAAAAGATGGCAGGTGAACCTTCCTCTCCACAAACTGATGCCACTCAAACCCCAGCACGCCTCCCACAAGATATTCAACCCCATCCATCTTCTATTAAGGGGGAGCCTCTGAGAGAAGATACAATTGTGATAGACAATGCTCCAGCACCTCAAGAGGAGGTGAATCAAGAACAAGAAGTTGTGTTGAATGTAGAATTTGAAAAATCTGAGAAAATTCCAAGTGGTGGACATACAGCTATTGGAGAACTAGATGAGTCTGACAGATCCCTGAACGAATTTCTCAATGATGACATGCATATAAATTCAGAAGAAGAAGAATATGAGCACCCCTATAAACTCCTTGCAACAATGGATGGGGAGTATACTGCTCAATTCACAGTGTTGCCTTCACCTCAAAGGATAGAAGACGAACAACATTCTCCAACCAGCACAGTTCCCACAGTCACATCAACTAAAATTCTGTCCCAAATGGAACGTCTACTTAATAGACAAAGAGAATAGTTTGAAGCATATGTAAATAATGTTGTTACAAGTTGCAAGAATGAACTATCGGCCATGATAGATGTATTTCAAGAAGACATCCAACATCTCAATCATCAAAACACAAATGTGTATCACATTGCTGCCAATGTTATGGCGAATACAGGAACAGAAATAGGAAATATCAATCAAGATACTTATCTAATTGGACATCAACTAAATATTGTGATTGATAGACTATATACTCCAAGAGACAATCAGCAGGTCATCATCCAAAACCAAGATTTGGCCTTTCATGATTTTGAAGATGCAATCAATACTGTACTTCAAAGAATATCATCTTCTGCTCGGGTCTCTCAAGAGCTAGTGGACAATGTTGGTGAAACCTTACTTCATCAATTTCAAGTCACCCAAGATCAACTTTCAAATTCTCTTAATCAACCCCTCAGAGCATCTCAAGGCACTCTTATGGATGTTAGTGGCAATCTGAATAATCTTCTAGCTAGATAACTTTAGGCCTCCAAGGCAGCTCTCTCTAAAGACATATTTTCAGAAGCCAGAAAGGGGGAGATAATGTTAAGCCATCATGCCATGTCGCTAGCCAATGAAGTAAGATTCTCTATGGATTTTAAGCCTATTGACTATGGGATTGCCTATCAACATCCCATTCCAAAAGGCAGTCTCCCTGAAGAACCCTCCCATAGTACAATGCCAAAAGTCCCTCCAGAGTAATATCAAGATCCTGACAGCTATCAAGGGTACTTTGTTGATGAGCATGTCAGTGGGAGTAGGCAAGCTAGGAAAAGCAAAAGACACCATGTTGATTCTGAAAAGCAAGAAGCAAAAAGGACGATAATGGAGGAAGTAAAGAAAAATACAAATTTTGAAGAATGGAGCCCTTGCTCAAGGGATATCATCTTAAATACTTGGACTCTATTCCAGCAGGGAAAGCATGACAGGGGTATATTCTACAGTTTTGAAGAATGGCATAAATTTGAGATGTGTGAAGCTGGCAAAAAAGACTATTAGAACAAAGTCAAGATAGGAGATACTTCAGTGCCTGCCCATGCTCCTCTCAGATATCACCCTAAGCCTTATAACTATTTTGAAAGGCAAAAGCAGAAATTGGCTGAAGCTGAGCAATTCAAGAAAGCTGGACCAGTTGGGAAAGGAAAAGTTATTTAAAAGGATTGAGGAAGAAGGATTCTAGAAATCACATGCACATTTCTATGTTCAACATTTTGTATCTAATATATTGTTAATGCATCGGACTATAGTTAATCAATATATGCAATGATTAAATGCTTGATTAATTGTTACTAATTATATTTGGTAGTCAGGCTTATCTATACTAGTAAGTTCTGGCTTCTTCAAATAGGGGGAGATTGTTGGGTATTATGCCTTCAATATTTCTAGATTTGAAGAAGAAACACAAGTACAGATAAGCTAAGTTGTTTTTGATGTTATGTTTAAGTTCATGTTGTGACAGATGCATCAAAGCTACATCACTAGTATCAAGACTATAAAAGTAATGAAAATTCACTAATTAAAATATCGTCTCAAGACTTAGCAGATGAATCGTTGAGAAATGAATCATATCATCGAGTCAGTCTCGACGATATCGTCTTGAAGAAAGCTTATCGTTGATAAAGCTATGTTCAGATGTCTCGACGATATCATCTTGAAGAAGATGTATAGTCTTGAAGATTAAAGACATATCGTTGAGATAACTCATTAAGTCATGAAGAAATGATCATGTATATAACTCATTAAGTCATGAAGAAAGGATCATGAAGAAAGGATCATGTAGCTTAACTTGAGGCAAGCTTATCGTCGAGATAACCCATTTAAGAAGAATATTATTTATTTTTAAATAGTGCAAATTCCAAAAAGGGAAAGCATTTATGGTACTTTATTCTGCCGGTTCAGTATACATTCTCTGGTGATCTAATTAATTAAGGAAAGAATGATTGAGGATCTTTGTGCATAAGTTCAGAGGAATATAAATAGATTTCATTTTTGAAATCTATAGAGGACTGATAATTCTCACTCTCACACTTAATCAAAAAGAAGAAAAGACATGTACAAGAAAATCTTCAGTTTGCTGTGTTAAGAAGACCATAAGAAGGAATCTTCTTCTATCTGTACAAGAGGATGAACCTAATATATTCAGAAGAAGATTCAAGAAGGTTTTGGGTGATTCAAAACTCACTAAGCTTACAATTGCAAGAAGAAGAAGGAGATCTAACTGTGAAAAGCTTTATCTTTGAAGTCTTCCCTTCTTCAATAGCAAAAACCATCTTCCAATCTTGCAGTGTTCTTTGTGAACCTAAGATTGTAGGATCTTGTAAACAGATCTGAGTTGGTAGGTTTTTTTGTGAGCCTGAGTCCTGTAGCATTCTTTGTGAGCCTGAGTTGGTAGGATCTTGGTACTGATCTGAATGCTTGGTAGGACTTGTAAAGTCTGAGATAATTGTTGTAGGGTTTGTATAACCTGAGTATAAGCTTTTCTGTGTGAGGGCTGAGGTAGGATCCATTGTGATCAAAGTTGTAAGATATGTTATATAGTGAAGAAGATCTGAGTTTTGGAGAAGTTGTCTAGTCCAGCACATTGCTAGATAGGTGGGAGGGACAGTGGACTACCTCTTGACACATTGTCTTGAAGGGAACCACTATAAATCTATGTGTTTTCTGGTTTGCTTGTGTGCTTTGTTGAATATTTTAAAAGTCAAAATAACCTTGAAAACACCTAATCAACCCCCCCCCCCCCCACCCCCTCCTATAGGTGTAGATTTAATCAAACCCATATCTTTCAAGTACTATCTTTATTGTGTAGTTAGCCCCGAAGTGTCCTCCAGTAGGTCTTGTGTGGCAGTGCTCCAAGATCTTCCAACCTTCATCTTCAGAAACACATCTCCTGATAACCAAGTGTACACAAATGCGAAACAAAAAGAGGTCCTCCCAAAAGTAGTATTTTAGATCAGAAAAGAATCTCTTCTTTTGTTGATATGAAAGATATGATGGAAGGACCTTAACAACAATATAATTAGCAAAATCTGCAAACCATGGAGTGTCAGTATGAGATTGTGTAGCAAGCATATATAAACGTTCTTCAAGGAAGTTGTCATTAATGTCGGATTCATTTAGTACATCCAAATAAGGATTCTCAAGATGAGAAAGATGATTCGCCGCCAAATTTTGGGCGCCCTATTGTCATGTATTTCTAAATCAAATTCTTGCAAAAGCAAGATCCACCAGAGTAAACGGGGTTTTGCATCATCTTTCGTAAGTAAATAACATAGGGCGGAATGATCCGTGTAAACAATTACTTTAGACAATGTTAAGTAAGATCAGAATTTATCAAAGGCGAAGATAACTGCTAAAAGATCTTTTTTGGTAGTTGTATAATTCTATTACGCCTCGTTTAATGTCTTACTAGCATAGTAAATGTTGAACCAGGAAACCACAGTTCAACCTTTAAGACCGGAAACCACGGATCGAGAGAAGTTCGGACTGGTGTAGTTTACTCCTACTTCTCATGTGTTCAATCTCTAGACCGTTCACTTGGGACAAAGAAACTCACTCACAAAGGGTGGAAAACTAAGAATAGACCTGCGAGCTGCAGCGAGGAGGTCCCGCCACTAACCTAGAAGATCTAAAGAACTTCCCATCCTAAGCCGATTGTTGAGCTGGGCATCTTGGAGAGTGCCAGAAAGCCCCCTGTCTTCCCACCGGAAACCAGACGAGAGAGAAGCTTGTGATAGATGCCCTCCAAAGGTGCCCTTGGGGTCTATTGATAGTTTTCTTGAAACGGTCTGCGGATAGCTGAATCTCGCCTCTTGGTTTTACCAAAAGCAGCCCAAATTGGTCTGTCAACAGCGGAATCCCGCTGTTTGGAAGGGCTAATCGTAGGCCACAAAAGGGCTTTCCTAGAAAAATGAGAGCGCCCCCCTGAAGAGCGAGTCCACGCTACTTGAGGCGTGCTCGCCTGGGGTGGCAAGTGCTCGGTGTGACTAGGTGCTCGCTACTTGCCCCGAACTGGGGACATATGCCTGCTGTCGGGTTTGCACTCGCACATTCAGTTGGTCATCTAGCCGATCGGCTAGACGCCTCATCGAATAGCAGAAAAAGGCTAAAATCCCATTCGGCTGGTCTTCTAGCCGATCGGCTAGACGTCTGGTTGAATGGCGAGAAAAAGGCTGAAAGCCCAGTCGATCGACCAGAGGTGACTCGATCATCATGGTGCGGGGCGAGTGGAAGCTACCCTACGAGCACTCTCCCCTCTTCCTTATCATTGTCCGTCACTTTCCATGCCGGTCCACTAGACAAATACGGGGTTGTACACAATCCCCGCTCCTTACAAGCTTGCCTCAAGTTCGAAAAGATAGTTCAACCCCGAATGTTTGGAGAGTGCCTCGACTTTGAGGGGAATCTTTTGGTGGGTTCCACCGAGGGCTATATATACCAGGAGGGAAATCCCTCCCACCATCCCTGAACCCACTCCCCTATTCTTTCGATGTTCTCTGATTGACCACCATGTCACTCTCTCAAGAACTCCAGGCTCGTCTCGTCGCTGCCAAAAAGAAGAGCAAGCCGACCTCTACCGGTCTTCTGGGGCTAATCGCTGGGAACACCTCGTGGGTCACTACAAAGCGAATTGAGAAGTGAGGAGCCAAAAGGGCGAGACGGGAGTCTGTTGGAGAGGGAATGACTGTGGCCGAGCTTCCCTCGCAGCCCGCGTTCAGCTTGGGCCTTAAGGTCTCGGGATAGGTGCAAACTTTTTCTTTAATGCATTCACTCGCGACGTCCTCTGCGGGGTCATATTATTATTGAAACATAGATTCTATAGGTCAATGCTGCCACATGAGGTGGCACTAGTGGTCATCAGATCGGCGAGCAGGAGGAGGCGAGTCAACAGGCCAACCCTGACATCCCCTCCATCGCCTCTAAGCGGATGTTGCTCTTAGTTGCATTCATCTTATGTCTTATAGGCATACTAACCATGTTCATTCTTGCAGTACCCACTTTCATCGACCTCGCGTCGACCCATCCGCGACAAAACTCACATGCACGAGACTTATCAGAGGAATTCTCCAAGACAACCCTCGCTCCTGCGGGCACCGCTGCTAATGCTGGTGCACTCTCCGAGATGCGTGATCCTGGCAGGACTCCCTTGCAAGCGGGGTTTGGGAAATCCCTGGTGCTTCCCCTCTCTTGCCCCTTCGGCGGGAAGCCCGACCTCCCCACTAATCAGGACCGCGATCCCACCTCGCATCGCGAGGAAAATGCTGTTGAGGACTCACTTGGTAGGGAATTCCTCTCGCATCCTCTTTCTTTTAACTTGATTATAATAATAATTCTTTTTTCGTTCTTTCGGACGATACTCAGAGAGATGACGAATCCGATGAGTGAGTGCTCTACTCGGCGCCGCCATCTCCGGACGCCATCAGCGAGTACCTCAGTGATCCCTCTAATGCTACCGAGATGAAGGATCGGCTGGCGAGCATCCTGCGAAAGCATGGGTACATGCTTCGCGAGATCCTAGAGGAGAGGGCTTCAACGGACTTTGATCCTTTCCCTCACATCCTTTCCCTAGAGCGGCGAATGGAGGCCCTCAAAGGGTACTGCACTCTACTCATGGAGGAGGTGCAGAGGTTAGCAGGGGGCACGTCAGTGTCGCTGGAGGACCACTTTAGATGGATAGACAAATGTGCATTCACCCTCCAACGGGAGTTCGTCGTTGCTCGCGAGTATGCCAGCGCGGGCAAGGCTCGAGAAGATGGATGAGTGGTTGGGGCCCCTAGAGGTGAAGCCAGCCACGTTTTCAACCTGCTCGCCTTTAGGCTTTTTCTTCCTGTTCTTCAATGCTGCTTCTGTGAACATTATTTTTTTATGTCTAACCCCGTCTCACGAGGATCTGTGCCTCTCTTCTTTTTTTCTGGTGTGTCTCGCATGTTGTGTTGCCACTTTTTTCTTTCTAATGCTATATGATGATGGGACTTGCTAGACTAGAGTGCTCACACGTACTTGCTGTCGTAAGGCTTGGTAGCACTCGCATGTGGGTAAGGACGAGTGGGCATGGGGTGAGTGAGTTGCATCGTTAGTCGCAAACCCCCTGGCCCCCCTTTTTATTTAAATAACCCCCTCCCCCCCTTCATTTCCGTACTCACCCACCACATTAATTACTCCCGTGCCATAATTTTTCATTCGGCTCGCACGTTCCACTCACCCACTTCTCAAAAAATGACTAAGGCATCCAATCCTACGAACGGGCGAGGATATTGAGTGGCCAACTTCGCCGACCACTTATTCCCTGAGGGGAAAGTGTCAGAGGAGGATCGTCTCGCATTCGTGGTCACGCACCTCCCTTGGGGATATATCGCTCGCTGCCCTAGCGAGCGTGAAGCCATCATCACCTTCCGTGAGGACGAGCTCGCCTTCCCCCACTCGCACTTCAAAGTGGGTCTCCGCATCCCCCTATGGCCCGAAGTGAAGTTGTTTCTGGAGTACTTCGCAACGGTGCCCACGCAGCTCAACACAAATGTGATTGCCATGATCATGGCATTCCCCTGCTATATGCGTGAGGAAAGGATCGAGTTCAATCTCACCACCTTCCGCAAATTGTTTACCTACCGGGCGACATCGGATGGGGTCACCTTCTTGACCGGCTCGCGGATTAAGGTCTGCGAGACCCTCAACAAGGTACACCACTAGAATGATCGATTCCTCTTCGTCAAGGAGAACTTCAGCAACATCTCGTACGCGCCCATTCAGCGAAGCGAGTCGGTTTACCGCACTCCTCGGGTGGAGGGTGACGCGGCGGAATTCTGCAAGTTCTTCTTCGAGAAGAACTTTGAGGTCGCCTATCTGCGGCAACATCTCGACTCGCTCCCCCCTGTGTCGCTGGGCGAAGGTATGCCTCTACTCGCATGCTTCATCCTGCCTTCTTTCTACCCCCCCCCCCCCCCCCCCCCCCGCCCCGTATTCTAACATGCTTTGTTACAGGGGAGTGCCTGATTCCGGTGAACCCGCCTCATACGGGTGGCACGAAGCTGACCTCTTTGCTCGAGATGGTGAGATCAGGTGCGGAAGCCTACGCCGGTGACTTGGCCAAGCCTAAGGCTGGCAGCAGAAAAAGGAAGAGGGTGGTGGTTGATCTCGATCCACCGCCCCCTTCTGGCTCGCAAAAAAAAGTTGAAGAAGTCCATGGCGTCCAAGAAGACCCCGACGAGCCCTCTGGATCCCGTGGCTCATGTCGACGCAGGGAAGAGTGGGGTGGACTACTCAAACCTCCACCCATATTTCGGTCTCAGGGAGAATCCCTAGGACAGTGTGGGCGGCCTCTCCTTTCCTAGGATGGGGCTCGGGAGAAGATCTCCCTTTCCACTCGCCTCCCCTCCTTGGTTGAACAAAGCAAGGCTGGCAATCACACCTTTTCCCTCGCCTATGGGCTGTATGGGAGGGAGGAGGCCCCGTAGAGGCGCTTAACTGGATCACTTCTCACCAAAGGGGGACTACGGTCTCCAACAACCCACTGTGCCTTGTGGTGGGATAGAGAGGGGTTGGGGTGCATGGTCTGCAGACCATCTAGTTAGGTTGAACCCTTCCAGTGCCAGTTGGGTCTCGTGTTGGCGGGCCTGGGCGGGGAGGGTGCCAGCGGTCCAGTTGGGTCCCGTGTTGGCGGGCCTGGACCGTTACACCTCGCTAGCGAACTGCGGCCCGTTGTTCGTGACGATAGTGAAGGATTTCACGTTCCTTCAGATGGCTAGGGCAATCCATGTCGGCAAACTATCTCCCCCCAAATGAAGTTTCGCACTACCTACAAGGTTGTCTTTGCCAGCGCCTTCACCTCCAGACACATGGAGAACTAGTCGATCATAACTAGGAGGAACCTCCTTTGCCCACTGGCCTGGGGGAACGGGCCTACCTAGTTCATTCCCCATATTGCAAAGGCCATGATGTTGTGATGGTCCTAAGCCTTTGAGCTGGTAGGAGCTCCAGCGCTGCAAAAAGTTGAAATTTTTGGCACTTGCTTGCATATTCTGCCGCATCCTTGCTGATTATGGGCCAAAAGTATCCCTGCCTTAGCACTCTCTTCTTCAAGGTCCGACTCCCAGATGACTCTCGAACTCTCCGGAGTGGATCTCCTCCAGGACCCTCAGGACCTCCTCCTCAGAGACACACCTTGCGAGGAGTCTGGACAAGGTCTTTCGGTACAAAGCTCCCTCCTGAAGTACATAGTAGGCATACTTGTACCTGAATCGCCGCTTATCTAGAACCTCCTCTGGGAACTTACCCAAGGTCAGGAAAATGATGAAAGGATCCATCCACGTGGGTCGTCGATCGATCTCCATCAACTCGCCTTCTTAGATGGATGGTCGGAACAATTCTGTCACCGTCCCTCCTGCACTAGGACCATGCTTTGCTAGTTGATCTTCCTGAGTATTTTCGTCTCTTGGCACATGTCGAATCGAGAAGGCCCAGAATAGCCCGATGAGCCCCTTGACCTTCATCAAATACAGCTGGATAGTCGGCTCCCTAGTCTCAAATTCTCCTTTGATTTGTGATGCCACTACCATGGAGTCCATGGAGACCTTCACATCCTGGACTCCCAACTCCCTTGCCAAACGGAGCCTTGCTATCACCGCCTCATACTCGGCTTGGTTATTGGTAAGTGGAAAGAGGATGTCTATTGCTTGCTCAATCTTTGTCCCGTGTGGACTTATCAAGACCACTCCTCCCCCCAGGGAGTACCTTCCTAAGGCCCCATCCAGCAGCATCTCCCAGGCTAAGTGCTCGGGAGATTGGGATCCTTCCACCTCAACCACATACTCTGTCAAGAAGTCAACCACAACTTGTGCCTTCATCGATAGTCGGGGAACGAAAGAAATTCCAAACTTACTTAGCTCCACCGACCATTTCATCAACCTTCCTGAGTGCTCTACTCCTTCCATAATGTTGCATAGGGGATGGTCGATCACCACTTTGACTGAGTGTGCCTGGAAATATGGCTGAAGCTTTCTGACCGAGATGATCAAGGCGAACACCAGTTTCTCAAGGATGGGGTGTTAAATTTTTGAAGTGGAAGTGGAATTGTGCTGGGCGGTCTGCAGGTTGGAGACCGCAGAGACCGCGTGTCCTGCGCTAGTTTTCTGACCGGTTCTGTCTCAGTCGATCTGATCCAGGCAGTTTGATCTGGGAGATCGCATGTTTATCCAAGCAGCTCGCACAGGTTGTTCTGACGACTTGTTCAAGTTGGCCAAGTTTTGAAGTAGGTCTGCCTTCTAGCAGTGACCGGGCGGTCTGACGACTGTTCTAGTCTGTCTGGTTTACTAAAGAAGTTCTTTGCATTTGCAATAAAGACTAGGCGTCTGTTTTAGGGAGACCGCAGTAACCGGGCGGTTTGTACATAATCGTATGGTTAATAAGGGGGCTATTTAGCATTGCTGAGCTCGGGCGGTCTATCTTGTGAGACCGCTCACGATGTGATGTGTGGTTATTATATCCCGGTTTGTGCGATGACGACATCCGTCTACTCGCCTATAAATAGGGGTGCAGGGCCCGTCATTCAAAACGAAGAACTGTAAGAACCAAAGTTGGCTTGATTGTGCTGGTCTCAATTTGAGGTCAAGCGGTCTGAGATTTTGACTGACCGGTTTGTTTGTTCGCAGGTTAATGACTAGCAGCTCGCGGTCAGCTTTTCTCCTTTCTTCCAGCTTTGAATAAACCAGTCCGGGCGGACTGTGTTTAGGTGTTCTTGGACTGTGCAACGAACTTAGTTTATCAGGCGGTCTTAAGTGGCCAGGCGATCTTGAGTTACGGTCTGTAGCAGGAAGCAGTTTTCGTTGGCAAGAGTTCGAGGGTTCTCTGTGATCAAGACCGTGTGGTCTGGCGATCAAGGAGTGCGAACTGGTTGTATTTTAGCAGTTGAATAAGCAGCAGGTTGGGCGGTCTGTGGTTGCAGTCTGACAGGTGTGGCTTGTGCTCTGTTCACGCGGTCTCAGGGGTTATCTGTTTGGCTTGTCTGTTAGCGCGGTCTGGCAGTCTCAAGGTGTCAGATCATCAGCAGATTGTATTTTGTGTTTTGTGCTTCTCTCCTCCGTGATTCTTATGAATCATATCTCGCCATGTATACCTCGAATTGTAAAGAGATAGTTAATACCATAGTACTATTCGGTCTTCCCATTGTCATTGTGTTGTTACACTTGTGGAAAGTTTTATGAAGTGTTCCGCATTTTACTTCATCTCTAGACCTCAAGTTTTTCAACATGGTATCAGAGGTAGGTTGTTGAGGTTGCTGAGCAGTGCTAGCTGATACTTTTCTCGGGTTCCTCAAGTTGGTTAGCAACCAGTGGGATAGCAATGGAAGGAGGATATGCTAGAGGTCCTGGTATTGAGCTCCTTACGCAGACTAACTTCAAGAAGTGGAAGTCTTGCATGGAGAGCTATCTTCTTGGCGAGGATTTGTGGGAGGTTGTAGGAGGAGAAGCAAGACAAGTTGTTATTCCTGTTGAAGGGAATGCTGAGCTCGTGAAGGCTTGGAAGAGAACGAATGCTAAGGCGGAGTTCACTCTCAAGAGAGCTATCATTTCAGAGCTGTTTGATCACATCATCGGATGTAGATCAGCTGCTGAAATTTGGACAGCCTTGGATGGCTTGTTCAATAAGAAGAATGTAGCTAGGCTATAGTTCTTAGAGAATGAGTTGGCGAAAGCAACTCAGGGAGATTTTTTTATCTCAACGTTCTTCTTGAAGATGAAGAACCTTTGCGCAGAGATATCGGCTTTGGACCCGGATGAGCCTATCTCAAAAGCTAAGCTGAAGAGGCACATAATCCGCGGCTTGTGGAGGGAGTATGTGGCCTTTGTTACTTATGTTCAAGGCTAGGCCAATCAGCCATCGTTGTTGGAGCTGGAGAACTTACTTGCTTCGCAAGAGAGTTTGGCTAAGCAAATGGCTGGGATGTCTGTCTCTGGGGGAGAAGGTGAGGTTCTCTTCTCTGGCAAGAAGAAGAGATGGGACAAGAAGAAGAAACATCGGGAGATGATGGTCCATCTACTTCATATCAGCAGGAGAGGAGCTATGCTCCTAAGCGTGATGGGAAGAAGAAGGAAGGGCCTAAATGCTTCAGGTGCAACAAGCTTGGTCATTTCAAGAGAGACTGCCAAGTCAATCTTCAGCCAGGGCATGCTGCAAGAAAAAAGGAGGCTGGTTCCAATTCTGAAGGTAGTTGGGGTGGTGGAGGTGCATTCATGATGGGCACGTGTGTTCGAGCTATGACTTCCATCAATTATCAGGATGATTGGATAGTGGACTCTGGGTGTGGTCATCACCTCACCGAGGATGAGTCAAAGTTCTCCTCATTGCAGGCATATACAGGTAATGACGTTATCATTACGGCTGATGATATAATTCATGCAGTAGAGAAGGAGGGTGTGGTTTCTTTGAACGAAGATAGAGGTACTCTTACATTGAAGAGTGTCTATCATGTTCCGGGGATGAAGAAGAACCTCTTCTCAGTGACCAATGCGGTGGATGCTGGCTATCACATTCTGTTCGGTCCAACAGAAGTGAAATTTCTCTGAAATGTTTCAGCTGTGAAAGCTGAGGTCACTCATGTAGGGAGATGTGTGAAGGACTTGTTTATTCTTTCAACAAGTTCTTATGTTGATAAGATGAGGTCTAACGACAGCGCCACTATCTGGAATGAAAGACTTGGGCATGTTGGGATGGATAAGTTGAAAGCTATGGCGGGAAGAGGCCTGGTGAAAGGTCTGCCTAGCTTGTCATCTTTCGGGGATGATCACGTTTGTGCAGGTTGTCAGTTTGGTAAGGCTCAACGTCTTCCATTTGACAAATCACAAAGCATATGTAAAAGACCATTTGAGTGTATACATGGTGATCTGTTTGGACCTACCAACACTGCCACTATTGGAGGTAGCAGGTATATGCTGATTTTGGTTGATGACTTCACCAGATATACTTGGGTATATTTTCTGAAGGAGAAGTCGGAGGCGTTCGAGAGGTTTGTGGTGTTCAAGGAGCTGGTGGAAGGTCGACTTAACCTGCGGGTCAAGAGGTTCAGAACTGACAACGGAGGGGAGTTTACCTCCAAGGCGTTCTTTAACTTCTGCAGGAAGCATGGCATCTAAAGGGAGCTTTCTTGTGCTCACACTCCACAATAGAACGGAGTTGCAGAGCGGAAGATCCATCATCTAACGGAGACCTGCAAATGTTGGCTTCATGCCAAGAGTATCCCAAAGTCCTTCTGGGCAGAGGGAATGTCTTGTGCGGCCTATGTTATCAACTGGATGCCTCTCAGTCCCATCAACATGAAGACCCCTCATGAGTTGATGTTCTAGGAGAAGCCAAGCGTGGAACACTTTCGAGTGTTTGGTTCTACCTGCTACGTGCATGTTCCGGATGCCCTTCGAATGAAGCTAGATGCAAAGGCAAGGAAACTAGTCTTCGTCGGTTATGGTGACCGGAAGAAAGGGTGAAGATGCATGGATCCCGAGACACAGAGATATGTGGTCTCTAGGGATGTGGTATTTGACAAGCTGACGTCATACCAAGGTAGCTCTTCTGTAGAGTTACAAGAAATCAGGGTAGATGGTGGACCAGAAGAAGCTGCTAAGGAAGTTCTGGTGGAGTTGCCTATTTCTCCAGGTGCTCCAGGAATCTCTAGCTCTGGGTCATGCGCTTCAGGTTCTGGAAGCAGGGGGAGCGATGCTCCATGTTTACCTGAAAGGAGAGCTAGTCCAGAAGCTGTAGTTGAAGAGGTGGTTCAGAGTCAAGCTCTGAGGAGGTCCAAGAGGACCATTATTCCACCTGATCGGTATACGGGCGGAAACTTGGTGAGCATTGTCTCATGTTTCTTCGCAGGTCCCCTGGATATGAGAGAGCCATCTTGTTATGAAAATGTCGTTGGAATCAAGGAGTGGGAAGGAGCCATGGATGAGGAGATGGCTGCCCTCAGGAAAAATGAGACGCGGGACTTGGTGCCTAAGGTTGAGGGTATTACTCCGGTGACTTGCAAGTGGGTTTTCAAACTGAAGAAGAAGGATGATGGGAGTATCGAGTGGTACAAAGCTCGCCTTGTAGCTCGAGGTTTCTCTCAGAAGTATTGGGAGGATTATGAAGAAACATTCAGCCTCGTTGCCAAGATGACTTCGGTGTGGGTGGTGATCGCATTGGCAGCTTGCCAAGGGTGGAAGATTTGGCAACTCGACGTGAAGAATGCTTTCTTATATGGCGAGATTGACAAGGATATCTTCATGGATCAGCCACCTGGTTATGTATCCGAAGAGCACCCAAGATATGTTTGCAAGCTCAAGAAGGCTCTTTACGGCTTGAAGCAAGCGCCTCGGGCGTGGTACGGGAAGATCGCAGAATACCTCCAGTTCTGCGGATACTTTGCTTCTGATTCAGATTCAAGCTTATTCGTAAAGAAGACGGGGGAGCTTCAGGTCTTGGTGCTGCTGTACGTTGACGATATGATCGTCACGGGGAATTCTGAAGTGGAGGTAGCTAGGCTTCGTGCTGAGAAATCTATCAAATTTGAGATGAAGGATTTGGGTGAGTGCTACCATTTCCTTGGGCTCGAAGTGGAGAGGAAAGAGAGTGGTATGCTTGTTTCCCAAAAGGGCTACGCGGATCGAATCGTGAAGAGGTTCGGCATGGAAGGGGGGAAAAGCAGCTCTACTCCACTGGAGGTTGGAGTTCATCTTCGACGAGATGAAGGGAAGGTTCTTACCGATCCTTTGGTGTTCCGGGCTTTAGTTGGAAGTCTGATATACTGGACGATCACGAGGCCAGATATTACTTATGCAGTTGGCAGGGTGAGTCAGTTTATGGCAGAGCCTCGGAAACCTCATCTTGTGGCGGCTAGGAGTATCTTGAAGTATGTCAAATCCACCTCGGATTTGGGTCTCTTCTACGGGAGATATTCGGGCTTTTGCTTGCACGGGTACATGGATGCTGATTATGGAGGATATTCGGATGATCGGAGATCGACGTCTGGATATGTCTTTATGATAGGCTCTACAACTATATCATGGTGCAACAAGAAGCAGGATTCTGTGTCTGTCTCTGCCACAGAAGCGGAGTAAAAAGCTTCGGCTTTGGCGGCTCAGGAAGCCATCTGGCTTAGGAGTCTTGTGGAGGACATTCATAGGGAGGTGCGAGGTCCTACTCTGCTATGTGGTGACAATGAGAGTGCTCTCAAACTGGTGAACAATCATGTTTGTCACGCGCGTATGAAGCACATAGAGATTCATCACCATTTCATTCGTTAGAAGGTGTTGGAGGGATCTCTGACTGTGGAGCATGTGCAGAGCAAGGAGAATTTTGCTGACATATTTACTAAGCCGCTGTTGAAGGGACCATTTGGTCGGTTGCGGAGTTTGCTTGGGCTGACTTCCACTTCCCACTTAAAGGGGGAGTGTTAAATTTTTGAAGTGGAAGTGGAATGGTGCTGGGCGGTCTGCAGGTTGTAGACCGCAGAGATCGCGCAATCTGCGCTGGTGCTCTGACCGGTTATGTCTCAGTCGATCTGATCTGGGCGGCTGATCTGGGAGATTGCATGTTTATCCAAGCAGCTCGCGTAGGTTGTTCTGGCGACTTGTTCAAGTCGGCCAGGTGTTCAAGTTGGTCAACCTTCTTGCAGTGACCGGGCTGTCTGACAACTGTTCTAGTCAGTCTGGTTTACTGAAGAAGTTCTTTGCCTTTGCAATAAAGACCAGGTAGTCTGTTTTAGGGAGACCGTAGTAACCGGGCGATTTGTACATAGCCGTATGGTTAATAAGGGAGTTGTTTAGCGTTGTTGAGCTCGGGCGGTCTATCTTGTGTGACCGCTCACGATCTGATGGGCGGTTATTGTATCCCAGTTTGTGCGGTGACGACATCCGTCTACTCGCCTATAAATAGGGGTGCAGGGCCCGTCATTCAAAATGAAGAACTGTAAGAACCAAAGTTGGCTTGATTGTGCCGGTCTCAATTTGAGGTCGCGCGGTCTGAGATTTTGACTGACCAGTTTATTTTTTCGCAGATTAGCGACTAGCAGCTCGCGGTCAGCTTTTCTCCTTTCTTCCATCTTTGAATAAACCAGTCCGTGCGGACTGTGTTTAGGTGTTCTTGGACTGTGCAGCGAACTCAGTTGATCAGGCGGTCTTAAGTGGCCAGGCGATCTTGAGTTGCGGTCTGCAGCAGGAAGCAGTTTTCATTGGCAAGAGTTCGCGGGTTCTTCTGTGATCAAGACCGTGCGGTCTGGGCGATCAAGGAGTGCGAACTGGTTGTCTTTTAGCAGTTGAATAAGCAACAGGTCGGGCGGTCTATGGTTGCGGTCTAACAGGTGTAGCTTGTGTTATGTTCGCGTGGTCTTAGGGGTTATCCGTTTAGCTTGTCTGTTCACGCGGTCTGGCGGTCTCTAGGTGTCAGATCGTAAGCAGCTTGTATTTTGTGTTTTGTGCTTCTCTCCTCCGTGATTCTTATGAAACATGTCTCGCCATGTATAGCTCGAATTGTAAAGAGATAGTTAATACCATAGCACTATTCGGTCTTCACATTGTCATTGTGTTGTTACACTTGTGGAAATTTTTATGAAGTGTTCCGCATTTTACTTCATCTCCAGACCTCAAGTTTTTCAACATGGGGTATTTTAGTTCTGATTTCTTCAAGACCCTGCTTACATAATAGAAGGGAAGTTTCTTCCTGCCCTCCTCTAGAACAAGGACTGAGCTTACCACCTCATCTCCCACTCCCAGGTAAAGAGTCAGGTCCTCTCTCAACCTAGGCCCTTGGAGTTGGGGCGCCTGCGTGAGTAGCCTCTTTAGCTACTAGAAGTTCTCCTCGCATTCTGAAGTCCACTCGAATTCTGACTTCCCCTCAACACCTTGAAGAAGGGAGAGCACTTCTCTCTCACCTGGGAGAGGAACCTTCTTAACTCCTCCAACTTCCCTGTTAGCCGCTGGACCTCCTTTGCATTCCTAGGGGACTCCAAGTCTAAGATCGCCCTTACCTTATTCGGGTTGGGCTCCACCCCTGCAGGGGTGAGGAGGTAACCTAGGAACTTTCCCCTTCCTGCCCAAAAGACACATTTCAAAGGGTTAAGCCTCATTTTGAATTTCCGCAGGGTGGCAAGGTCTAGGTTACGTCTTGAAGGTCAGACCATATGTCCTTACTTTTGACCATTAGGTCATCTACATAGACCTTTAAATTTCTCCCGTTTTGCTCCCTGAACACTTGATCCATCATTCTTTGGTATGTGGCCCCTGTGTTTCTCAACCCGAAGGGCATCATTTTGTAGCAATATCACCCATCGCCTGTGATGAAGGAAATGTCCTTGACATATGGCAAGTGCATTTGGATTTGATGGTATCCTGAAAAAGCTTCTAAGAAGCTCATCACAGGGAAACCGACGACTGAGTCTACCAGCACGCCGATTCAAGGAAAAGAATAAAAATCTTGGGGCATGCTTTATTCAACAAGGAAAAGTCGATACACATTCTCCACCTCCCATCTCCTTTCTTCACCATTGCAACATTGGAGACCCAGCCTGGATACTGGATCTCCGAAACAAAACCTGCCTTCAGTAGTTTCTCCACTTCTTCTCAGATGAGTCCGGCCAGAGTAGTTTCCACGACTCTCTTCTTTTGGAGGATAGGACAGACACTTGGGTCGAGGTTGAGGTGATCACACACCATATCCGCATCAATCCCTGGCATGTTCGCAGCGCTCTATGCGAAGATGTCGATGTTCTGTTGGTTACACTCATGGACCTTCTCATAGTCCCCTTTGCTCAGCTTCCTGCTGACTTGCACTTTCTCCGGCCTCCCATCCTGGGTGAAGAGCTCCTTCATCTGAACTTCCTCTAATGCCTCCAACCTGGCTTGCCCCTCTATTGCTCTGTTAAACTCTTCCGCCTCCTCCTTACAGGTGATGGTGTTAACGACTATGGCGTAGCACTGTCAAGCCACCTTAGGGTCTCCCTTGACCTAGATCTGGACTCCCCTAATGCTCTACTTTAATCATTTGTGGTAGGAGGGAACGCACCGGAACGCAATGATGAGGGGTCATCCAAAGATGGAGTTATAACTACTGGGTGCGTCCACAATGACGAACCGACAATTCTTTGATGTTCCTCCCAGAGTCACGAGGAGCTCGACACCTCCTTCCACTTCCTTCCTCTCCCCGTAGAATCCGAAGAGAGGCCTGTCTGAGGCGAGTGCCGTCTTTGCCTCCACTTTCCATCTCATCAAAGGCTTTCTTGAAGATCACGTTGATGGAGCTCCCATTGTCCACGAGAATTCTGGAGACCGTGAAGTTCTCGATCGTTGTTTGAATTACCAATGCGCCGCAGAACGGTTCTTCATGCTCTAGCATGTCCATGTTAGTGAAGGTGATCTTCTCCTCAGGGGGTGGGGTTCTGGAGGTCGAAGCGACACTCCGATGGTAGATGCCATAGAGACTGCCCTTTCAGGTGTCCTCGACACCTACCCCCCCCCCCCCATGGATTACCCTGATCCATCCTCGATTTCCCACATCAAACCGGTCCTCGCACTGGTCCTCTACCTCTGATCCTTCTCCTCTTCAGTTACCTTGAAGTTGTTTCTTCCCTGCCCAGGCTCTCCTTCCTGCTCTCACTTCTAGGAACTCGGAACATGTGGCAGTCTTATGACCTTCCTCATGATGAAAGTCACAGTATGGCAACGCCACCCTTCCTCTTTCTGCCCCTCCTGGGTGATTCCTTCTTCCCCTTCTTCCTCCTCGACCTATTGCCATGGAATGTTGAGGTGGGGGATGGAAGGGTCTCAGACCTGGCTGCCACCCCGGGGGGTTGAACCACCCCTGCTCCCCGTGAAAGTGCCCCCTCTTCCTTGGAAGGGTCCCCCACCCTGGGCGAATCCTCTTCCCTGACCTTGAAGATGAACTCCTGATGGCCTCCACACTGGTCGGTTGACGGGTGGTTGGTACCTTCCCCACGGTTCCTTCCCCTCAGGGGGTCCTTGGAACCCTTGCCTCCTCCCTTCTTTTCACTTCTTGCGGTTGAGGTCCACCTCCCCCTTTTCTTCTCCTCCGGCCCACTTGACCAATTTTGCCATGAAGATGTCGTTGGTCGCCTCACTTTTGATCTCTCGCCTTGCTCGCTCTATCAGCTCCTCATAGGACAAAGGGGGATTCCAGGAAAGCCCTATTTTGAAAAGTCCTTGCCTCAACCCGAGGGTGAAGGCAAGTTACAAGGTGTGCCCGGGCACCTCGTAGACCAGAAGAACTTCTTCTTGGAAGCGATCCATGTAGCTCCCCAATGACTGATAACTCTATTTTTATCTTAGTTTTTAGTTAGTTTTTAATATAATAATCAATCAATATTTGTCAAAATTATTAAAATATTCTCCTTAATTTATTTATTTTTCCTTTTCAGGTAAATCTGGGCTGCTGATAGCATTATTGGGCTCACTGTATTAATCAGGAGAAAATTTGTGACTGTTTTGGGAAATTGTCAAGTACACGCCCCAGAGACACGGGCGTGATAAGGGGCGTGACCACTGCCACGGGTCATGCCTGATAACAGTGTCAGAAATCCAAGTACACATCAGATTATTATTACACGCCCCCCCCCCCCCCCCCAGTCACGGGCATGACCAAGGGGCATGACCTCTAGTTAGGGGCGTGACCTCTTCTAAAACTGCCAAATTAACTCCTCAGGCCGTTTCCTGTCGTTTGCAGATCAAGCCGAGACACACCCTAGGTCACGGGCATGACCTAGGGGCGTGACCAACAGATTTATGAATTTTGGCGGTTTTCCTCCCGAACATTCACGGGTATTCAAGACACCATTTCCGCACATTGCATGCCCTAGGTCACGGGCGTGACCTAGGGGAGTGTCTCGCCAACTTTTTCAACTATAAATTGTTGCCATGTTCAGATGCCAAGGAGGAGGATTTTGGAGTCCATTTTTTGTAATTCTGCAATGTTTTATTGTATTTCTCATTTCAAGTTATTACTTTTGTATTTCATTTCAAGTTGTAATTCTCGTTCAAGCAATTTCAATTTAAGTACTTTTCTTTTACCAATCATGTCTCCCTCCTTTGTCATATGTATTTCCCCCATCATGATGAGTAGCTAAATTCCAATTAGCACTTGATCATGATGAACCTTTGAATAAAATAAACTTTGTTTTGTTCTTATAAAAATTAGCAAGCTTTCTATATTATTTTGTTTCGATTTAACTTTGAATTTAATTGCATCGAATTCATATGTCGC
Source organism: Dactylorhiza incarnata (assembly GCA_033032865.1). NCBI lineage: Eukaryota > Viridiplantae > Streptophyta > Magnoliopsida > Asparagales > Orchidaceae > Dactylorhiza > Dactylorhiza incarnata. The sequence continues at coordinate 6,209,660 of JAWHQI010000079.1, read as the reverse complement.
GAATATGTTTCTCGATCTAAGATCTGTATGCTAGTGATCGAGAGATCCATGCGAACAAGGAGATCACTCAAAGAATAAAAAGAATTTCATACACTCCTCGAGAGAGGGTGATATAAATCTTCCGGCCTGGAATCAAATCCAGTAGAGGGGTTCACCTCCTAAAGCAAGCTTAGGGGTTTCGACTAGCCGAGAGGTCTTAATCGATCAACCTAAGGTTAGTTGATAGTTCTCTCTCGAGAGATTCTATCATATTTTGGGAACCTCCACGGCCGAAGTAAATAATTTAGAAGATTGCAGTTTAATCCTTAAAGAAGTTTATTTTAATCCAAAGGGATTCTAGATCAAGTGCTAGCTCTCTAAACATCAAATTTCTCTTTAGCCCAAGTCATTTATTTTTTTCACTTTTCGAATCAAAAATTTCCATTCGATAGGTATACTTTGCAAGTACTCGAAAGCCCCGAGTCTAATACGACACTTGATCCTATACTTTAAAACGATAGGTATACTTGCCTTATCGGTTTATTGTTGGAATTGCACTTCAGCAAAATAATAAAAAAACTCATCAAGTTTTTGACGTCGTTGCTGGAGACTATTTTATGTCAATATTTTGAAGGCAAAGTTCTGTTAATTTATGAATTTATTTTATTTTATTGCTTAAAATTTTACTTTAAATTTTTATAATTAAAATTTCTTGCGAAAGGGCCTTGCTGGGTACTTATCCCACAAGACCGCCTAGTACCCTGCGAACCCGTCATTGGGTTGTCCTTGGGAAATCTGGGAAATTTTATTGTATAAATTTTAATTATAAAATTTTTATGTTTTGGTCTTTCTTTTTGGTGTATGGCCTGAAGGAATCCGTCAGATTTTCTTGAATTGGATCCGGAAATCGAGCAAACCATTCGCCGACGCTTAAGATTCCAACGACCAAATTCTCAAGATCCGATTGAGGAATCCGTAGGCGACACTTCTTTTTCGAATACAATTTCTTCTTCTTCTTCTCCCTCCTCCTCTTCTTCTTCTAATATGGGTGATCCAAATCTAGATACGGTCGTGCAACGGACTATGTCCTATTATGCCCGGCCTAATCTGGAGGATACCACTTCTAGTATTATTTGACCTTCAATTGCGAACAATAATTTTGAATTGAAGCCAAGCTTCATTCAAATGGTACAACAATATGTACAATTTGATGGGCTTCAAGATGAGGATCCCAACGTGCATATTTTTAGTTTTCTATAAATATGCGATACATTCAAAATTAATGGGGTATCTGATGACGCAATAAGGCTTCGACTTTTTCCTTTCACCTTGCGCAATAAGGCTAAGCAGTGGCTAAATTCTCTTCCAAGAGGATCCATCACCACATGTGTTGGGAAAATTACCATCAATATTCCCTTGATTTGAAGAAGCTTCACACTCAATGCTAAGTACAAGTTGTATTTGATAAACCCTATTTTATATTATATCTATGCAGGGTTAGGTCATTCCCAAGATGTGGAATAAGTTTAGAGGTTTACTGCCAAAACCGTTGAGATGAGAAAACTGTCTCAGCTGAACCGCTGAGACATGGCCAGGAGCCGCTGAGAAGGTGTCTGGGCCAGTTGAGCTGTGGATAGAGAAAATCCGCTGAGACAACTGTCTGTCCCAGTGGATCCGCTGAGACGGGACAGAAGTAGTCGTTGAGATAGGAAGCTGTCTCAGCCCAACCGCTGAAACAGATTCAAATGTTGTGGCGGACTTGCTTTTGGCGCAACACACTGTAAAGCAAGATAGGATGTTCCAATCACCTCCATGATGTGTCAGTAGGACATCTAATAGCCGTTAAAGACTGGAGGAGTATAAAATAATCTTTTAGGGCTTTGCAAAAGCACTCTTACTCACTGAAGAAGGAAGACTACTGTTCCATTGACGGTAGCCAAGAAAGTTATCTCTTCCTGCTTCCAAAAGCTGCAAGGAGAGAAAAGATTGTTCCTCTTGATTTACTCAAGATAGAACAAGTTGATCCCCGTTCATTCTCTGAATAAAAGGATCAGAAGAATCAGAGTTGAGGCCATTGGACTCATCCTAGATTCAAGACTGCTATATTAGTTGTTCAGCAAAAACAGATCAAGGCTTGATATCTATTCTTGCTTCTATTGTAAACATATCTTATTATCCTTTGTAGGAACATCATTTGTTCTGAGATTGAAGGGCATTTTGCCTGAGGGAGTAGGGCTGGTTGTGCCTAAGTGTAGAGCTGAAGGTTCAGCTTGAGTGTAGGATCTCAGTGGAGATCTGAGGTAGGACTTCTTGATAGGTCTGAGCTTGTAGGGCACCTGTGCCTAAGGTAGGGCTGTTGAGCCTGAGGTAGGGTTTGGGAAAACCTGAGAGATCCTGAGGGATCTGTGTTGTTAGCTCTTGGAGCTGAGTTTGGAGGTGTTGGCCTTGTCTAACTCATTGTTAGAAAGGTGAAGGGGGAAAGAGGACTACTCAAGACACCCTATCTTGAGGAACATCTATAAATGCTTGTGTGTTTTTTGTGTGCTTGATTTATTACTAACCTTAACTCAGAAAACAGCTAGGTTAAAGCCAAAAACAAAAGAGACCTATTCACCCCCCTAGGTGATTAAGACTATATCCTACATAAACTATCAAGTGGTATTAGAGGCAGGTTGGTCAAGAAGGACATAACTGTCTGACCAGATCCTATAATGGAGTAGTCAAATCTGAATCCAATGACCTCCACTGGATTTCAGAAGAAGATGGGATCCATGAAGTTGCCCATATGCAACAAAAAAAACTTTGGCATATGGAAGCAAAAGGTTAGGTTGTTTATGGAAGCATCTGACCCAAGGATCTACATCACTATAAAGCAAATACCTTTCACTTTTCAAACTGCCTCGACCATTGATCCAACAAGGAGATTTTCCAAGGCCTATAATGACTTGACCAAGGATGAACTTGCATTATTCACTATGGACAAAAGAGCTCAAAACATCATTGTTAATGCAATTGATGACTCCACCATTCAGAACTTGGTGCAATGCACAACAACCAAGGAAATGTGGGATACACTTGTGGTGTATATGAAAGGGACATCTGAGGTGAGGGATGATAGAAAATCACTCCTCAATCAAGAATATGAAGCTTTCAGATAGCTGAGCCAAGAAAGCATTTCCATCTGCTATGAAAGGTTCTTTAGGATATGTGTCATCAGGGAAGTGGCCAAGCTTGGTGAAACTCCTACCCATACACTGTTTGGGAAGCTGCTCTCTTATGAGATGCAGTTGTCTGCAAGGAAGGAAGAGGACACTTCCACTAGGGCTCATGCAAGGGAGAGGGTTGTTGCTCTCAAAGCTGACAACTCTAAGAAGAGCAAAGCCAGGATGATATCTCCTCCAAGAAGGATTGCTGAATCAGAGAAATCTGAGAACAGCACCTCAGACAGCTCTTCATCTAATGAGGAGTTTGTTGTCTTCTCAAGGCAGTTCAAGAAGATGATGAGGAGGAAGTAGTGGAAGAACAAGCCCTCATCCTCCTCTCATTCAAAAAAGGATCACAGCAGATCTGAAAGGCAGCACACCAAGGCTGACAGGTATGAATCTAAACCTTGTAAACATGTTTCAAATAATATCATTTATTATTGCTGCAGCAAGCCTGGACATGTCATTGCTGATTGTCCGCTCAAAAGGAAGGAAAAAGGTGATAAGAAACATCATCACCAAAAGGATAGGAAGGTGTTAAAATCCTTCCTAGCAAAGAAAGGAAAGAGCTGGAGTGAATCTAAATCCTCAACTTCTGATTCAGATGATGAAGTGGAAGCCTACATTGGGTTGTTTGCAGCAGAAAGGGATGATGATTTTCCTGCTGCCAAGGTTGGAATCATGGCCCCTCTTATCGCATTCAAATAGTGATACTGAGGAGGATGAAGAGGCCAAAGTTCAGCTAGGCCTCATGGCCATCACTGATGAGGAATCCAGTCAGAACAATTCTGATAGTGAACAGGTACTGATTCATTCCATCTCTTCTTCTGATTATGAGACAAGCCCAGAATCTGAAGCACCTTCATCAATTGGTAGAAGTGATTCAGAATCTGAGGAAGATGTCAATCAATTGATTGACAAGTATAGTGCTTTCTTGGAAGCTCTGAAAAAGAGCTAGAAGCTGGCCAAGATGCAAGCCCAAGAAATTGCTTCCCTTAAGATCGATAAGAAAGAGTGCACTGAGTCACCCACCATGGTGGCTCAGATGTGTAGAGAAATAAGCCATCTAAAGGAGATAACAATTGTTCAAATGAGCACCATATCCCAAAAGAATAAGGTCATCAAGGACCTTGAGGTGAAGCTTCTGAAAGAAAAGAGCCTAGTGGCTCAATTCTCCAAGCCCAAATCTGTACTTCCAATTATTGACACCTTCTCTTCTCAAATCAATAGGAGAGGACTAGGGTTCAATAAAATGGAAGTAGGAGAAGGAAGTGAAGAAAAGAGCAAGGACAAGGCTAAGCCTCATACCACCTTTCAAAAGGTATTATTTCCTTCTAACAGGTATGACCATGACAGTATGTATGGTCACTGGAAGAATGGAAGCTCCTATAGGAAGGAGAACAATCCTTCCCATAGTGGAAGAAAGGGCATGGGAATGAGTGCTATGAAGGCTCCCCATGAAGAAATTCAAATGGCCCAACCAGGACCATTTGTATTTGGTACTTCAATTACTTCATTCAAGAATAAGGAAGCTAGCCCTTCCAAGTTCTGTCCAGCAATAAATTTGGCTGTTGCCAAATCTGAAGACAAACCCTGCTGCTCAGTGTCTAATTCCATCCAATCTTGTCTGGCTTCCAAGCCAAAACAAGCAGATGCCATTAAGAAAAAGGGTGCCAAGGTTGTTCACATGTTAACATTCAACCAAATCATTGTTGAAAGAAACATGAAAAATGTTATTGTCTCCCCTCCTGAACACAAGCATATTGATGCTCACTCCTCAAGAAATGTTCAGAAGAGGAGATACAATATTCATGAATATTGGTATTGTGGTAAAGTGGGACACTTTGCCATAGACTGTTGGCACAATCCCAATGTGCCAAGTGCAAAGATGAGCATTCCTGCAAAGGGTGCAACATGTGTGAGAACATCTTATCATGCTAATAAGGACCTAGGACCCAAAATTATTTGGGCTCCTAAGGGTAACTAAACTCCTTATTGCAGGTGAGTTCAAGTACCAGTCTTAAACAAATATGGTACTTGGACAGTGGGTGCTCAAGGCACATGACAGGTATCAAAAGTCTTCTACAGGACTACACAGCTCTGAAGAATGGACCTAAAGTAATCTTTGGTGGATCTGAAAAGGGAATCACCAAAGGATTTGGTATGATCTCCAATGGCATAGTTTCAATCACAAAGGTAGCTTATGTTGAAGGGTTGCAACACAACCTTGTAAGCATAAGTCAACTATGTGATTTAGGCTATGCCATTGAATTCCACAATGACAAGTGGTTGATCAAAAAGTCTAATGACTTAGAGACCATTCTCTCAAGCACTAGGAGTGAGAATATTTATTGTTTAGATTTTATATGCAATAATTCTCTATCATCTGTATGTCCCGTGGCTAATGAAAGTGAGTCTCTTTGTGTTCAATGGAACAAGAGACTTGCCCATATTAACTACAAGACAATATATAGACCATTCTCTAAAAACCTTGTTAGGAATAGTCCAAACCTAAAATGTATTAAAAGTGGTCCCTGTCATGCTTGCCAAATGGGTAAGCAAACAAGGGCCACCTTTAAAAGTATTGGCTCCAAAGACACTTAAAGATGTCTGAATGCAACCCCAACAAGTCTAATTCTCCTTACAATTATAAGCTCATTTAACTCTAATTATAAGGGCTAATCAAAACACAGATACAAGCCTTATAAATAGACAATTGTCAATTAATGAAAGCTACACAATCTTTCCTTCCTAGCCGCCGAGACGAATCGTATTCTCTTCCATCCCAGCGCATTCTTCTACAGCAACAAAGACACCCAAGAGTTCAAAGGACCTTCTGGAGGGGTATGAGATAGTGAGAAATAGATTTGCCCATGCTCCTGAAGACATAAAAGGAGTGATTCAACTCCTAGAAGCACAAGGGCTGGAATATACTCTTTCTGAACCTACTGTTATTCTCAGAATTGAAGTTCTGGAATGGTTCAGTAATGCCAAGTTATCCTCTTCCTAGTCCACCTTAAAGTCTAAAATAGGAGGAGAAAGAGTGAAAATCTCCTCAGCAAGAATTGAAAAATACCCTCATGCAACAGGGACGAGGAGGAAGAGGTTTTTGACAAGGATAAGAAGCAAGCTTTGAAATGGACTGAGTATAGTGATGCAAAAATTGGCTCATTAAAGAGAAAATTCTTCAATCAAAGAGGAAAACTATTGTCAGATATAGTGAGCAAAGCACTTCTCTACAAGCCTGGGTCTCATGATACCATCTCTCAATCCATGTTTGACATTATGGCAAGGATCATTCTGACAAAGAGAACTTCTTGGGGAGAAGTCATATTTCAGAGACTGAAGAAATGTCTGCAATCATCAAATATGGGTAGAATTCTATCCCTATATCTGATCCAGACCTATCCTGAGAAGTTTAAGGGATTAAAAGGATCAAATATCCATTACCTAAAAAGGATGGATATAAAGACGTTAGATAGGTTCACTAGGGTGCTTCCCATGAGCCAGCCCACTGATGCAAAGGAGAAAGAGAAAAAGAAAGCTAAATCAGCACAAAAGCCAAGATTGATCATGACAAGCTCTAAGTCAGACCACTCAGATAAGAATGAAGATGATGATGTTGATATTGGATCACCCAGCATTCCTGACAAGGATGCTCAACTGGATGACATGCCTACTGACCATGTCCATCCACAGGACTTGGGAATAGATAGCACATCTGGTAATTAATCCTTAAACTCCACATTACTCATAATGTTAATTGATCTTAGCCAATCAACTAGTTAGTCACTAATGACACTTAAATACTGTGGACCACAGCTCCTCAAGGCCAAGTGAGTGCTCCATCTGAGGGGGAGCAGCAACAAGAGCCATCCTGCATGGATGTTGTCAGTGATAAAACTGAGAATGAAAGAGACTAGACTGAAAAGGACAAAGTACCATCTCCCAAGGACATACAAAGTAAGATTGATACATTCATCCTAGATCTTGAAAGTAGAATTTCACTTAACATTGATGACTCCCTAGCTCTATAGGATTTACCACCACATGGAAAATATGATGCCCCAACTGAGGGGGAGAAGCTGACAAAGCCATCAGCTGGTAAAGCTGATGTCCTTGGTAAGAATAACTAACCCATCTTTACTATTGCTAAGTCACTAGATCTAACCCCACATACTTATCCAAGCTTTCCTGGAATTATCTGATCAAGAAGCTCTATCTGAGGGGGAGGAATCAGATAATATTGATGTTGATATTGATGATGAGGATAATGATTCTGCCCAAAGGGACAACATACATCCAGATCAGGTCATGTCTGCAGCTGAAGTGCAAATTATACCTCAAGTGGTCCCTCCTCCAAGTCCAACAAGGATCCCAGACCCAATTACTACTGATCAGCAAGCCTCAGCCTCTACTTCCTCACAGTCCAATCAGAGCATTCTAAATGCTATTCAGATTATGTTAGAGACTCATCTAACTTCTATGAAGGACTATGTAGACCAGTCAACTTCTACAGTCAAAGCATACATTGATCAGTCCATCCTCACTGTTGGGGAAATGATTTATCTTAACCCCTAGAATTAAGAAGAATATAAATTCTAAGTATGAAAAATTAGGCTAAGTAAATATGCGTCGAATAGTATTCGACGCAACGTCGAAATACATTCGACGTTTCTCTCAGAATGAGTCGAAGTAACTCTTAGAAGAATTCAACGCATTCTATGTCGACGTTACTCTGACTTCTAGTCGATGCATCTAGTGAAGTCGACGCACCTTAGTCGACGCTCCTTCCTTATTCTCCTCTCGACGTTCAGCCAGGATGAATTCGACGCTTACGTCGAATAGTAATCGACGCACGTCGATATCTACAAGAAATTCAAAAACACGCCAGATCTCTTTCCTTCTTTCTGTAGATCTTATTTATATGGAATGATATTATTCTTTTATAGCCGTTCTGAATAAGCCTTTCCTTCTATTTGATTCCTGTCTAATTTGTTTAAGACTATCATGGATATTATTTGAAATCAGGATGAATTCATTTCCTTCTATAGAAATATTAATTATGGAAATTTTTATCTCTTCTTAATTATCTGTCTGCTAATTGATTATTTTCCTTTAGCAATATATTTTAAACAGAGCTATAAATAAGAAGGAGGTCGGCAGAGAATACAACAAGTGATCCACCATATTCATTTTGAAAAAGAGGAAGAGCTCCCAAGTGAAAAGAGAGACAATTGAGAAATAGTGCTGCAGCAAAGATCAAGCTTTCATCTTCTCCTTCTTCTTCTGAAGCCATTCTGCTGCAAATTCTGATAGCTCTCACAAAAGAGAGAAAAGCTTACAAATCTCCTTCTCACTATAGAAGAGAGATCATATTCACTATACTTGTGCTTCTAATCTTCTTGCTAGGAAGAATATTCCTTCTTATATATATTGTCTTCTATTTTTCTACTTGTTCTATTTCTTCTTCTCTTTCTTATTTCACTTTTAAAACCTTGTAAAAGAGTTTTTAGAATCTCTCTTAAAAAAAATTCAGTTGTACTGGTTCTAAGGGTCTCCTTATCAAAAGACTCGGTCTGGTTCTAAGAGTCTCCTTATCAAAAGACTCAGTGCAAGTTAGTGAATTCCTACCAAGGGGGTAGAAGAGTGGACTACCCAAAGTTTGGGGAACCACTATATTTTCTTGTGTTGTGCTGTGATTTTCTTGTTGTCATTTTTCTTCTTTACTTGCTTAATTCTTGTTGGTGTGTGGGAAGCTTAAATCTGTGATCATTACACACATATATATATAATTATTAACTTTGCACAAAAATATTTTTAAATCTCTATTCACCCCCCTCTAGAGAATTCTAGTGAGGTTAACTGGGCACTTTCACTCACTGTAAGATCTGAAGTTATGGCTGAAGTCAAGGAAATAAAAGAAGACACTGCCATCCTGAACAAACAGATGACCAAGTGGTTTGATCTGGCAGAGAAATCAGTGATCTCTCAAAATATAATTCTCAGATCAATGGACAAACACCTCCAATTCTATGAACATGATATGCCCTATGTGAAGAATTATGTCAGCAAGATAGATGAGGTGATTGGAAAATCCTCAAATCATATACAAGAATATGTATACTCCACTGCTTTGCAATTGAATGGTGAGGCTGATAGAAATAAGGATGAGCTCAAGGATGATATTGAGAAGAATAAGGATGAACTAAAAGTTGATATGGAAAATATCTTCCAAACAATCTCTGTTGGATCTTGAGGCGCCCTTAGAGGGGGGGGGGGGGGTGAATAAGGGTTTTAAAAATCTTAAGCTTTAATAGAAAATTTTTGATATTTTATTTGAATAATAGTGAATATAAAACAAAGAGTAGCAAACCAATTTTATTAAATCAAAAAGAAATGATTATCATTAATAAACTTGATTAAAAAATTTAATCTCTATGTCGCTAGAGATTGAGGCGACAAATATGAAAACTCTTTTTGTTTTCTTTACTGACTCGTATCCCCACGAACCGATTGGCTTTAGTCGATCTCTCCCCAGATACGGCCTCAAGCCGCTCTAGCCTTCCTATCCCCAGAAAGGCCTCGAGCACCCCCTAGATCAACTCCCAAAACCCAGTCGCCAACACCAGGCAAATTTCTCCCTAAGTCCTACCAAGACCCAATCGCCAACACGAGGAGAATTCACGAATTGATTACATAGATAAAAATAAAAGACAAATATTAAATTCAAGTAAAAACTCCCTAGAAGAATTCTGGAGATGGCGAAGGCACGCTGAATATTCTTGAAGTCGAAGCATGCGTTCTTCGCATTGTGTAAGCGTTGATCCGGTCCTCCCTGAATTCTTTGCTTGAATATGTGTGGGAGATGATGGTTTGAAAAATACGGCCTTGACAAGGTTTCTGAAGTGCTGGATGAGGGCTCTTGACCATCAGTAGCCGGAGAAGACAAAATCCTTCGATATATAGAATTTGAGCTAACGCCGGCATTAAGTCCTAACGCCTGGCGTTGACCATGTATAGCAATATATTAATGGCTCGGATCTTCAGAAGAGGAAGGAGATTCTGCACTTTTGGAATGTCTTATTTTAGGCAATATCAACGTTGGCGTTAAGGCTAACGCGGCGCATTGGGCAAATCATTCCTAATATTCCTCCTACAATCATGGCTGCTTTCTCCTTGCCAAATTCGTCGACCGGATAGTGCCCAACGTTAAGACTAACGCCTGGCGTTGAGATTCTTTCTTTAATCTGACGGCACGCCATCTTCTCCGAACAGCATCTTCGTCGAACGCCATTTTCGTCGAACGGATATCACCCGTTAAGAGCTAACGCCTGGCGTTGTGTTTCATCTTTAATTAGTTGGCACCCCAATTTGTCGAACAGATAATTTCGTCGAACACAATTCGTCGAACTTGCTTCATCTTTCGTCAAACGCAATTTCATCAAACGGAGTTCGCCGAACGGGCTTCTTCTTTCGTCGAACGCAATTTCGTCGAACGGAGTTCGCCGAACGGGCTTCTTCTTTCGTCGACCGCAATTTCATCAAGCGTCAGAGCGTCGAACGCAGTTACTATTTCGTCGAACGCAGCTTTAAGTTCGTCGACCGCAAATTTGTCAAACGCAGCTTTTCATTTAGCGCTAACGCCCAGCGTTAAGCTTGACGCCTGGCATTAAGCAACTTTCAATCCTTTAGCTTGTGGTTAGTGCCAGACCATTGTTGCAGCTACCTGGTGTCAAAACTATCCATACCTACATGCTAAAAACACAATGGTAAACAAGATCAAATACAAGTAGGATTTGTTATTCTCAAATCAAAGAGATGCGGAAAACCATGTTCCAACAATCTCCCCCTTTTGATAATAACAAATCCAATTAGAGATAAATCATATTCATAGATAAAGCATTTGTGTTTTTAAAAGGATATATGACACAAGCAATTTATAAGATAATGATAAGAATTATAGTTTCATTGAACATTGTGCTCCCCCTACAGAGATGCTCCCCCTTAGTGTATACTCCCATAAACTAGATACATGCTCCCCCTTAACCTAGTGAATCCTACTCCATTAATCAATATGATTTAGCATTTTATTCTCCCCCTTTGTTATTATCAAAAGAGGGTGGAGTGAAATAAAACTAGAATAACGAATACAAAAGTTGGGACATAACTAAGAGATGATTAAGAGTTTTGTGTAAACATAAAGTAAGTCATGATCGAGCTAAGGGAGAGAGTAGCACATCGGAAAAATATATGATAAGCGTGAAAGAACATTAATGAAAATAATCACTTGCCATTTTTAAACTAATTTTAAGAGTGATTCTACTTGTTAAGATAGATGCAAGTTTGTTTGAACAAGAACAAGTGAAAGACAAATCTTAGAAATAAGCATGAGAACACGAAGTACATGATCAAAAGAGAAATGTGGAAAACAAAAACAAAACAAATAAGAGTAGTATTTTTGTTATAGTTTGACCATTCCAACAATATGTCTAGACTTTTCACGTTTGAGCATTTTAACTTTGAAAATTTTCAGAACAAATAGGAAAGCATGAATCAACATATTCAAAAAGATACTAGCTACAATGTAACCAATTCGTATTTCAAGTAACGAAAACATTGTAGAAATCATGCATTGCAATCTAGTGCTTTTACTTGAGTTTTTAAAGAATTATTTAATGTTTTCATTAGGATCCAATTCTCATGAGTGGAAGCTTTATGAAAAACAATGATGTGTGCATAAGGTGTTTTGATAAAAGTATACAAGTGAAATAATCAAAACACATGACATATGTAGTGAAATAGTGACAACAACAATAAGATTGTAATCATATAATTACTTTCACACATCACATCTAGAATAAAATTTCAAAGCACATAACATACATACAACTACCAAGGTGCTTCGCCCATACAATGCTCATGAATACTTATCAGGGAGCGAAGTAGTGCTTGGGGGATCACATAAGCAATTTTATTGATTTTTATTTTTAGTGATCCAGTGTACAATTAGAAGTGATAGAAAGAAATATGTTTGCACAAGACACTTTACAATTCTTTCCAAGGTGCTCAACCTCACAATGCTCATTAAGACTTATCAGGAGGGTGAGTAGTGCTTGGTGGAGTTATCTTTGGCTTTTTATTTTAGTTTTTTATTAAGGGCCAAAAGGTCTCCGAATTCACTTGTTGTTGCAAACATTAATATTATTGAAATAACACTTCTATATCGTGCATGAAATTTATTTTTTAAAGACAGTGTAGGTAATTTAGACATACAACTTAATATGTTAAAACTATTACACTACACAATCATGCAAGACTAGGATTATGAGCACATGTAGATTACCAAAATAGCTAGTGTATAATTCATTGATTAACATAAAGCATTACTCATACTTAGAGGCATGTTAGGCAATCATACACAATTATCTATAAACTATTTCATTGCACATAATCAGATTAAGGTCAAGGCATGACAAAAACAATGTTTAGAAAATTTGAAATTAAAATTGGACATTGAAGAGAATCTTAATGTGTATGCCGAATCAATTTTGACTATTTGAAACAAAATGACTAAGATATATGCTCTTGTGAAGACATATAGTCAAACCATGATTTTGGAAGGAGTTAAAAAAAACAAACAACAAACATATTTTTGATCATTTTAAATTATTTGATTTTTTCTTATTTTGAAATAAAACAAACAAATTAATAATAAAGTAATTTGAAATCAGACATAATAAAATAAGAAAAATCATTGGAAAAATACCAGAAAGATACTAGTAAATGCAGAATTTTCATCTGGAGAAAAAGGCTAACGCCCGGCATTAAGTAGTTAACGTCGAAACAGTACTCAATTTTTGAGGTTTTTGAAAAAAAAATTCTTTGGCATAGATATTATGTACATAGACCTTCTTAGGGTAGAAATTTCAGAGAAAGTTGATATGTTTTGAAGGCTAAATCAAGCATATTTTGATGGTTTTAAAATATTTTTTATTTTATATAAAAAATATATAATTATATAATTTTTTGTATATATCGAAGGAGACATAGCATGTTGTGATTATCAATTCGTTATATCTAAGACTCCTAATTCTAGTCTAAGTAGGGCAAAGCGGGAATCCGGTAAAGTTTTGGTAAATATGTCCGCAAGTTGTGAATCAGTTCCAATAAAGTTTACATGAACATGTTCCTTTTTTATATGATCCCTAATGAAATGATGTCTAACGTCGATGTGTTTGGATCTTGAGTGATGAATGGGGTTGTTGGTTAAATCAATGGCACTCTTGTTGTCACACTTTAGTTCAATATTAGTTAGATGGACTCCAAAGTCTTCTAAAGTTTGAGTCATCCATAATGCTTGGGCACAACAACTTCCTAGTGCAATATATTCCGCCTCGATTGTGGAGAGTGCAACGGAGTTTTGTTTCCTACTTGACCATGCAACTAGAGAAGGACCTAAAAAATGACATGTACCACTAGTACTTTTCCTATCTAAAGAACAACCCGCATAATCAGAGTCAGAATATCCATGTAATATAAAAGAGTCATTATGTGGATACCAAAAACCTAATTTAGATGTCCCAATTAGATAACGAAAAATTCTTTTTACCGCTTTTAAATGAGATTCTTTTGGGTTTGCTTGGAATCTTACGCATAGGCATACGACAAACATAATGTCGGCTCTATATGCACTAAGGTACAATAAGGATCCAATCATTCCTCTATACAAAGTTTGGTCAATGGAAATTCCCGTTTCATCTTTTCCTAACTTTAGTGACGCGCTCATTGGAGTACTAGCTTATTTTAAGTTTTCAAATCCAAATCTATTTAGCATGTCATGTACGTATTTAGATTGACATTTGAAGATTCCATCATTTTTGAGTTATTTGAAAGCCTAGAAAATAAGTTAATAAACCAACTAGACTCATCTCAAATTCATTTTGCATTACTAGTACTACTTCATTACACAACTCTTCATTAGTGGCTCCAAAAATAATATCATCAACATATATTTGTAAAATAATTATTTCATTATCAATATGCTTAATGAAGAGTGTGTTGTCGGCACTACCCATTTTATAACCGTGCATTAATAAAAAAGATGTTAAGCGTTCATACCAAGCACGGGGCGCTTGTTTTAAACCATAAAGCGCTTTTTCTAACCTATATACATGATTTGGAAATTTTCATCAATAAATCTGGGGGGTTGTTCGACATATACTTCTTCTTTAATTATCTCGTTTAAGAAAGCACTTTTAACATCCATTTGAAATAATTTGAACTTCTTATAACTCGCAAAAGCTAAAAAAAATTCTAATCGATTCAAGGCGAGCAACGGGTGCAAATGTTTCATCAAAATCTACCCTCTCGATTTGAGAATAACCTTGTGCTACTAATCTAGTTTTGTTCCTAGTGATTCTAGAATCTCCATCTAATTTATTTTTAAATATCCATTTTACACCTATGACTGGGTGATTTGATGGTCTTTCAACAAGCTTCCAAACCCTATTCCGTTCAAATTGATTTAATTCTTCATTCATAGCAATAAACCAAAACTCATCATTTAAAGCGGTAGAAACATTTTTGGGTTCAATTTCAGAAATGAAGCATATGTTAGAAAAAGATTCATTAAGGGAAGAACGTGTCATTACCCCTCTTGATGTTCTCCAATGACAAGCTCCCTTGGATGATCTCTTGTGAATCTAAGTACGCTTGGAGGCACAACTTCTTCTTGCACAAAATCTCCAACTTTGTCCTCTCCAAGTGGTTCAATGTCATCAAGCACCAAAGGTGAGATGGGTTCATCATCTTTTCCTGCACTGTTAACATCTACACAAGGAACAAGTTCATCAAACTTCACATGAACCACTTGGAGTAGCCAAGAAAGATTCCTTCATCGCATTTTTCATCAAATTTAGCTAATGCATCTTTAGTATTTAAAATAAAACATTTACATCCAAATACATGAAAGTAAGATACATTAGCTTTCTTTTGGTAATATAATACATATGGAGTTAATTTCAAAATAGGGCGAAGCATGATACGATTTATAACATAGCACGATGTAGTTACCGCTTCAGGCCAAAAAGATCTAGGTAACCCATACTCGGATAATATAGTGCGTGCGAGTTCCTGAATGGTTCTATTTTTCCTCTCCACCACACCATTTTGTTGGGGGGTGCGTGGAGCCGAAAATTCATGTTTAATGCCTAGATTATTGCAAAAAGTGGTGAAACTATCATTTTCAAATTCCCCTCCATGATCCGACCTTATGCATTTAATTTTTAAGTCTAATTCATTTTGAATGCGAAAGCAAAGTTTTGAAAATTCAGAAAATACATCGGATTTGGAGGTAAGAAATTAAGTCCACGTGAATCTTGAAAAATCGTCAATTAATACAAAAGTATATTTTTTACCACCAAGGCTACAAGTGCTAATTGGCCCAAAAAGGTCCATGTGAATTAGTTGCAATGGTCTTGAGGTGGATACTTCAATTTTACTTTTAAACGATGTTTTTGAAAATTTTCCCTTTTGGCATGGTGAGCATAAGGAAGAGAGGTTTCCATTTAGGATTGGCAATCCTCTGACAATTTTTTTTTCTTTTTGATAATTTTAAAATCAACTTGGTGCAAAAGTGACCAAGTCGCCTATGCCATAATTCAAGTTCTTCATTTTTAGATATAAGACATTTAAGAGATGCACGAGATAGATCATGAAACGCAATTAAATAAACGTTATGAATTCTTGGTGCAGTGAGTACAATATTATTAGACTTAGGATCAATGATTTTGCACAGATTAGTAGAAGACTCAAATAACACATTAAGGCCTTTATCGCATAATTGACTAATAAAGATTAAGTTATGTTTTAAGCCTTCTACAAACAGGACATTAGTAAGAGAGAAAGAGTCGTTACCCACTGTACCGGTGCCCAGTATTCTTCCTTTTCCATTGTCACCAAAAGTCACTGTTCCTCCTTTCTTCTTAGTGAGGCTAAGGAACTTTGCTTTATCTCCCGTCATGTGCTTGGAGCAACCTGAGTCCAAGTACCACATGTCTTCTTTGTCCTTAGCCTGCCAACATACCTAAGAGGAAAATGTCAGTGAAGATCTAGATACCCATGAGGTTCCTCCCATAACATAAGTGGAGACCTTAGGTACCTAGATTTGCTTTACAGTACGCTTTACCTTCTTCCTGCAAGAATCAGTGGTGTGGCCAAAAAATAAAGAATTGGCACAAGCAACAAAAGGGGTTGAGACCTTTTTTAGAGAATGTTGTTGACCCTGGCTGGTGGATGCAGAGTTAGAGGGAGTGAAGGTATTATTTTTAAGAAAAGAGTTTTGATTTTTGGGAGAAGAGCTAACGCCAGCGTTAGTAGTCAACACTGAGCGGTAGGCTTCCGAAACATAACCCAACCCAAACTTTGCTGATCCATGGCACTGGCTGACCAAAATCATGTCCAGTGATTTTTGGCCAACCCCAAATTTTTTATTGCCATATTAAGATCATTTATTTGTGCTTTTAAGGCAAAGTTTTCGCTTACTAAATTTCCACATCTCTTTGCGAAATTTTTCTTTTCATTTTCAATTTGAGAAAGAGATATTTTCAACCTTCTTTCTAAGTCTCCCTTTTCTTTTATGAGTGATTCGATATTCGAGAGAGCCTTAGAAAGATCGCATTCAAGTTCCTTTGCCTTTGCCAAATGGTTGTCATTCTTTTGGCAAGACACCAATTCTTTATCCAATATATTTAGTTCTTTACTTAATTTTTTATTTTGTTTTAAAAGAATTTTATTTTCAGTTTTTAGGAGATCAATATCTTGTAAGTTTCTTCCAAACGATTTGCACGTTTTTAAATATTCAACATAAAGATCATCATAAGTAGAGGGAATTACCTCGGTGTCACATTGGACACTGCACTCGTCATCAGTAGATTCTTGGTGCTTCCCCATGAGGCACAAATTTGCCTCACCATCCTCACTTGAACTTGACTCGCTTGAGCATCCGGATGAAGAATCATCCCATGTTTCCGCCTTCAAGACCTTCTTCTTCTCCTTTCCTTTATGCCGCTTTTCTTTTTGTTCCTTCAGGTATTTTGGACATTGGCTTCTTATATGCCCGGTCTTCCTACAGTGGAAGCACTCAGGAGGAGGTCGCTCTTCATCTTCGTCGCTTGATTTTTCCTTTTTCTCCTTTTTGGAAGATGCTCCTTTTCGAAAGTACTTACGGAACGTATTTCTTCTCTCTGGATTCTTCATGAACTTTGTGAAATTTTTCACAAAGAGACTCTCCTCGTCATCTTCCTCAACGTCATCCTCTTTTCTTGACTTTAGTGCCAAAGCTTTCTTCTTTGGCTCCTTATTGTCTTCTTCATCTTGAATGTTGAGTTCGACCTC
Organism: Dactylorhiza incarnata; assembly: GCA_033032865.1. NCBI lineage: Eukaryota > Viridiplantae > Streptophyta > Magnoliopsida > Asparagales > Orchidaceae > Dactylorhiza > Dactylorhiza incarnata. Next base: position 6,192,081 of record JAWHQI010000079.1, on the reverse strand, counting down.
ATGGGTTTTGAGGTTCCCAATGAGGCTCTCGATCTGGAGCCGCCTTAGATCATGCGATTCGAAGATTGCAGTCACCTTCGGATTGAACTTTGGAGGAAGGGACCGAAGGATCTTTCACACCAAGTCACCGTTTGAGAAAGTTTTTCCGAGAATCTTTGAAGCGTTGACAATCTTGGTGAAGCGAGTATACATTGAGTCGACGTCCGCATTTGGATCCATCCTGAATCTTTCAAATTCTAATTCCAGTTGGAATAACTTAGAGTCTTTGACCTGCGAGGTACCTTCATGAGTTATTTCAAGCAAATTCCAAATGTCATAAGCAGATTGACAGGCACAAACTCTATTGAATTCAGTCCTGTCTAATGCGCAAAATAAGGCATTTATAGCTTTCGCATTATTTTTGCATTTATTTTTATCCCCATCATCCCACCTATCTCTAGGTTTGTCCATGGTAACTTCTCCAACAATATACGTTGGAGTCGTATATGGAGTTTTAACACTCGCCCAGACATCTAGATCTAAATTAATTAGAAAACAACGCATTCGTGCTCTCCAATAGTTGTAGTCAGTTCCGGTGAAAAGAGGAGGTCTACTTATTCCTTGCCCCTCATAAAAAGAGAGATCACGAGATGCCATTATTCCCGGTTGTTAGACCGATTTGGAATAACCTGGCTCTGATACCACTTGTTGGATCTTGAGGCGCCCTTAGGGGGGTGAATAGGGGTTTTAAAAATCTTAAGCTTTAATAGAAAACTTTTGATATTTTATTTGAATAATAGTGAATATAAAATAAAGAGTAGCAAATTAATTTTATTAAATAAAAAAGAAATGATTATCATTAATAAACTTGATTACACAATTTAATCTCTATGTCGCTAGAGATTGAGGCGACAAATATGAAAACTCTTTTTGTTTTCTATACCGACTCGTATCCCCACGAACCGGTTGGCTTTAGCCGATCTCTCCCCAGATACAACCTCAAGCCGCTCTAGCCTTCCTATCCACAGAAAGGCCTCGAGCACCCCTAGATCTACTCCCTAGACCCAGTCGCCAACACAAGGCAAATTTCTCCCTAAGTCCTACCAAGACCCAGTCGCCAACACGAGGCGAATTCACGAGTTGATTACACAGATAAAAATAAAAGACAAATATTAAATTCAAGTAAAAACTCCCTAGAAGAATTCTGGAGATGGCGAAGGCACGCTGAATAATCTTGAAGTCGAAGCGTGCGTTCTTCGCATTGTGTAAGCGTTGATCCAGTCCTCCTTGAATTCTTTGCTTGAATATGTGTGGGAGATGATGGTCTGAAAAATACGGCCTTGACAAGGTTTCTGAAGTGCTGGATGAGGGCTCTTGACCATCAGTAGTCGGAGAAGACAAAATCCTTTGATTTATAGAATTTGAGCTAATGTCGGCGTTAAGTCCTAACGCCTAGCGTTGACCATGTATAGCAATATATTAATGGCTCGGATCTTCAGAAGAGGAAGGAGATTCTGCACTTTTGGAATGTCTTATTTTAGGCAATATCAACGCTTGCGTTAAGGCTAACGCGACGCGTTGGGCAAATCATTCCTAATGTTCCTCCTGCAATCACGACTGCTTTCTCCTTGCCAAATTCGTCGACCGGATAGCGCTCAGCGTTAAGACTAACGCCTGGCGTTGAGATTCTTTCTTTAATCTGACGGCACACCATCTTCTCCGAACATCATCTTCGTCGAACGCCATTTTCGTAGAACGGATAGCGCCCGGCGTTAAGAGCTAACACCTGGCATTAAGTTTCATCTTTAATTAGCTGGCACCGCAATTCGTCGAATAGATAATTTCGTCGAACACAATTCGTCGAACTGTCTTCATCTTTCATCGAACGCAATTTCGTCTAACGGAGTTTGCCGAACGGGCTTCTTCTTTTGTCGAACGTAATTTCGTCGAACGGAGTTCGCCGAACGGGCTTCTTCTTTCGTCGACCGCAATTTCGTCGAGCGTCAAAGCGTCGAACGCAGTTACAATTTCATCGAACGCATCTTTAAGTTCGTCGACCGCAAATTCGTCAAATGCAGCTTTTCATTTAGCGTTAACGCCCAGCCTTAAGCTTAACGCCTGGCGTTAAGCAACTTTCAATCCTTCAGCTTGTGGTTAGTGCCAGACCATTGTTTCAGCTACCTGGTGTCAAAAATGCCCATACCTACATGCTAAAAACACAATGGTAAACAAGATCAAATACAAGTAGGATTTGTTATTATCAAATCAAAGGGATGCGGAAAACCATGTTCCAATAATCTCTGGCACAATAACTGCTGCTCAGCGGGAGATAAGTCAAAGAATATATGAAGAAGCCAGAAATGGGGAGGATAACAATGCTATAACAAATTATGAGCTAGCCCTCAAGGTCCTGCAAGGAACTAGGTTAGCTTTGAACCTTCCTCTCCTGGACAGAAATAGGGAAGAAGATTGAAACTTCCCAAGACAGGAGCAGATTGCTCAAAATGTCAGACTGGCAAAAAGAAGAGAAAAAGAGCATGTAATGCTAGTGGAAGAATTTATGGCAAAACAAAGGGATGAGCAGTCTAAGGATCCAGACTTTGAGTAATGGAGTCAAGACTCCAAAAGTATAATACTAAATGCCTGGCTAAGCCATGGTCAAATCTGCAAAGACATTGATAAGGTTTATCCATCTGAGGAGTGGATAAAGCATTTAGAAAGAAATACTAAAAGAGATAGGATATTCAAAGCCAATCTGGTAAGGAAGGACAATCCAAGAAGGATGCCCTCAAAGTACATTCCTAAGCCATTCCTATACTTCAGGAGACAAGAAAATAGGAGGAAGATAGCAGAAATTAAGGCAGCTAATGCTGAACAAGACACTGCCACAAATCTTCCTGAGAACATGGAGGCGGCTGCTGAAGATAAGGAGATTCCAGCACAGAAAGATGAAGTGGTTGCAGAAAATATGGTTGTTGCTGTAGACCAAGAGGCTTCATCTAAAGGCAAAGAAGTTGCTGTTGACATAGCTGAATTTTCAACTTCCTCTAAGATGAGAAAAATTTAAATGAATGTATTTAAGTGTTAGGAATTTCTAAATGTATATTGAACAATGTATCATTACTTAATATGAAATGTAATTGAATGATTTGGTGAAATGATTACTTTATGTTATAAGCCAATCTGAACTATAACTTAAATTTTACTCTATGTCACTGTTTAAATTCATCTATGATGCATAGACATGATTATCTAATCATATAATTGGGTTGATAACCACTATTGGTACTATGCCTCTCATGAATATTATCTGTTATGATATTATCTTTGATGCCATAAAAATATTTACATGTGTATGTTATGATGAATGTCATGTAGTGAAATTACATGATAAATAATTATTTTGATATGTACCCTAGCATTGAGGGTGTTCTGCCTTCTTCAAATAGAGGGAGATTGTTGGGAATATTACCCTTAATGTTCCCTTGATTTGAAGAAGCTTCACACTCAATGCTAAGTACAAGTTGTATTTGATAAACCTTATTTTACATCATGTCTATGCAGGGTTAGGTCGTTCCCAAGATGTGGAATAAGTTCAGAGGTTTACTGCCAAAACTGCTGAGACAAGTTAACTGTCTCAGCTGAACCGCTGAGACATAGCCAGGAGCCGCTGAGAAGGTGTCTGGGCCAGTTGAGCTGCAAATAGAGAAAATCTGCTGAGACAACTGTTTGTCACAGCAGATCTGCTGAGACGGGAGAGAAGTAGCCATTGAGACAGGAAGCTGTCTCAGCCCAACCGCTGAGACAGATTCAAATGTTCTGCCGGGTTTGCTTTTGGCGCAACACGTTGTAAAGAAAGATAGGATGTTCCAATCACCTCCATGTTGTGTTAGGAGGACATCTGATAGCCATTGAAGACTGGAGGAGTATAAAAGAATCTTTTAGGGCTTCGTAAAAGCACTCTTACTCACTGAAGAAGGAAGACTATTGTTCCATTGACGACAGCCAAGAAAGCTATCTCTTCATGCTTCCAGAAGCTGCAAGGAGAGAAAAGATTGTTCCTCTTAATTTACTCAAGATAGAACAAGTTGATCCTCATTCATTCTCTGAGAAAAGGATCAGAAGAATCAGAGTTGAGGCCATTGGACTCATCCCAGATTCAATACTGCTACAGTAGTTGTTCAGCAACAACAGATCAAGGCTTGATATCTATTCTAACTTCCGTTGTAAACATATCTTATTATCCTCTGTAGGAACATCATTTGTTCTGAGATTGTAGGGCATTTTGCCTGAGGGAGTAGGGCTGGTTGTGCCTGAGGGTAGAGCTGAAGGTTCAGCTTGAGTGTAGGATCTCAGTGGAGATCTGAGGTAGGACTTCTTGATAGGTCTGAGCTTGTAGGGCAGCTGTGCCTGAGGTAGGGTTGTTGAGCCTGAGGTAGGGTTTGGGAAAACCTGAGAGATCCTGAGGGATCTGTGTTGTAAGCTCTTGGAGCTGAGTTTGGAGGTGTTGGCCTTGTCTAACTCATTGTTAGAAAGGTGAAGGGGGAAAGAGGACTACTCAAGACACCATGTCTTGAGGAACCTCTATAAATGCTTATGTGTTTTCTGTGTGCTTGATTTATTACTACCCTTAACTCAGAAAATAGCTAGGTTAAAGCCTAAAATAAAAGAGACATATTCACCCCCTCCCCTCTAGGTGATTAAGACTACATCCTACATAAACTATCAACATGGGCTCACATGACAGAACAATTTCTTACGAAATATTTTTTGCCCGCTAAATCGGCTCAATTGCGTAAGGATATCATTTCTTTCTCCCAAGTTGAATCAGAAACATTTTATGATACTTGAGAGCGCTTTAAGGAATATTTGCGATGATGCCCCCATCATACAATCCTCGATTGGTAGCAAATTCAGACATTATATAATGGCCTAAATCTCCAAACACGTCAAATGATTGACGACGACGCTGGTGGTACCTTGAATAACAAAACACCGGCGGGCGCGCAATAGCTTTTACATGGTATGTCCATGAATACGTATCAATGGAGTACACCTCGGTCACGACGAAATAAACTGGCCGGGATATATGAAGTTGATGCGGTTTCAAATTTATCTGTCCATGTTGAGCTTTTAAATAGAAAAATAGAAGAGATGGCTACTTCCTCTTCTACAGCTACTTGGGATCCCCCTCCACCATTGCCGAACATGTGGATTACATGGGTAAACCGAATCGGCCAACCTTTAATTCGGGTAACACTCATTATGGTAACACATATCACCCGGGTTTTAGGAACCACCCAAATTTCTCTTGGAGTAATCCAGGGAATGCGGCACATCCGCCAAACACAATTTCACCTGGTTTTCCTCCACCACCGGCTCCAAAATCTCCCTCTATTGAGGAAGTTTTCACCAAATATGCGGCAAGTAACAATGCAAATATTTGGAATCTTATCGGATATGTTCGCCATTTGGAGAATCAAATTGGGCAAATTGCGAAGATGCTCTCCGATCGACAACAGGGAGCACTACCGGGCAATACGGAGCCCAGCCCAAAGAAGCAAGCAAAGGCCATCACGTTATGGAATGGGAAGGAGGTAACTACCCCTTCAAAATTGGTTGAACCGGAGGTAACAATTTCTCCATCTTCTCCTCCTCCTCAAGTTCTAACGCAAAATAAAATAAAGGAATTTCAACCACCACTTCCCTATCCGTCTAAATTAAAGAAAGGTCGAATGGATGAGAATTACGGAAAATTTGTAGACATGTTTAACCAGATTCATATTAATCTATCGTTTTGCAACCCCATCACACAAATGCCAAAGTATGCAAAATAGCTCAAGAATCTTTTATCTAATAAAAAAAACTTGAGGATATTTCTACCGTTCAATTGAAAGTGGAATGCTCGGCAGTTTTACTTAATAAATTGCCTAATAAATTAATCGATCCGGGTAGTTTCTCAATTCCATGTTTATTTGGCAATTTCTTAATAAAACATGCATTGGCCGACATAGGCGCCTCTATAAATTTGATGCCTTATTCTCTTTTCCAAAAATTGGGTTTAGGAGAGCCTAATCCTACGAGAATGAGCATCCAATTGGCGGATCATTCCATAAAATACCCAATGGGTATTATCGAGGATGTGCTTGTCAAGGTTGATAAATTTATCTTCCCGGTAGATTTTGTCATCCTCGACATAGAAGAGGACACCGAGGTACCCCTCATTCTCGGTCACCATTTCCTTGCCACCTCGCGCGCCATAATTGAAGTTAGTAACGGTAAACTTCTCCTTAGATTCAGAGATGAAGAAGTTAATTTTACTATCAATTCTTCTATGAAGAATGCGCTCTCAAATTGACGGCTCATGTTTTTTTCTTGGAGGCTTCACCTGGTGAGGACTCCGTTTTATTTTTTGTACATATTTCGCCGTCATCTTTTTATGATGAAGAGTTTGAAACTCTCGATCTTATTTCTCATAATTTTGTTGACGACACGATCACTCACGCACCTATTTTTGAAATTTTAGAATTATGTAGTGATCGATTAAAAACTTCTTATGAGGAACCTCCCGTGCTAGAATTCAAACAATTGCTTGATCATTTAGAATATTTATTTCTAGCGGGGGATTCTAAGCTTCCTGTAATTGTGTCGGTATTTCTGTCCGATGAAGAAAAATTAAAATTATTAAATGTTTTAAAACTTCATCGCCGCCCAATTGCGTGGAAAATTACGGATTTAAAAGGGATTAATCCCTCCTTTTGTACGCATAAGATTTTATTAGAAGAAAATTCACATAAATCTATTCCACCTCAACGCCGCCTAAATCCTAATATGAAGGAGGTGGTTTAGGCGGAGGTAATAAAATTATTAGATGCGGGCATCATCTATCTGATTTGAGACAGCTCTTGGGTCAGTCCGGTCCAAGTGGTGCCAAAGAAAGGAGGATTAACGGTAGTACCAAACGATAAAAATGAATTAATCTCTACTAGAACCGTTATTGGATGGAGGGTTTGTATTGATTATCGCAAATTAAATGATGCGACCCGTAAGGATCATTTTCCTTTACCGTTCATCGACCAAATCCTTCAACGACTATCTGGACACTCGTTTTATTGTTTTCTTGACGGTCTCTCGGGATATTTTCAAATCCCAATTGCGCCCGAAGACCAAGTGAAAACCACCTTCACTTGTCCATTTGGCACCTTCGCCTATCGTAGGATGCCATTTGGACTATGCAATTCACCGGCTACATTCCAAAGATTTATGCTAGCAATTTTTAACGAACTAGTGGAGGATATTATGGAAGTTTTTATGGATGATTTCTCCGTTTTTGGAGATTCATTTGATTTGTGTTTGACTAACCTTTCTCGCATTCTCCGAAGATGTGAGGACACAAATTTAGTGTTAAATTGGGAGAAGTACCATTTTATGGTACGGGAAGGTTTGGTTGTAGGCCATAAAATATCTAGTAAGGGTATAGAGGTAGATAAAGCTAAAATTAAAACAATAGAAAAATTACCTTCCCCTTCAAATGTTAAGGCCGTACGTAGTTTTTCTGGGCATGCCGGTTTATAAAAGATTTTTCTAAAATATCCAAGCCCCTCACTCACTTATTCGAAAAAGATGCGTCATTTATTTTCGATGAAAATTGTTTGCATTCTTTTTCTATTATTAAAGAAAAATTAATAAACGCACCGATTATGATAGCTCCCAATTGGGATCTTCCTTTTGAGATCATGTGCGACGCTAGTAGCTTTGTCGTTGGTGTAGTCTTAGGACAACGCATAAATAAAAAATTTCATCCTATATATTATGCGAGCAAGACACTTACCGATGCACAAGAAAATTACACAACAACCGAGAAGGAGCTCTTAGCCGTAATATTTTATTTTGATAAATTTTGTTCCTATCTTACTTTATCTAAAGTAATTATTTTTACTGATCACTCTATTTTACGTTATTTGCTAACAAAAACTGATGTCAAGCCAAGGTTGATTAGGTGGATCTTACTCCTACAAGAATTTGATTTGGAGATCCGGGACAAAAGGAGAGCGGAAAATTTCGCTGCGGATCATCTTTCTCGGTTGGAGAATCCCAATTTAGAGGAGCTCATAGAGGAAGAAATTAATGATACTTTTCCTGAGGAATGCCTCCTCATTATTCATAAGGTAGTAGATCTCCACACCCCTTGGTTCGTCGATTTCGCAAACTACCTTATTGCGAGATTTCTCTCAAAAGATTTTTCTTATCAAGAAAAGAAGAAATTCTTTTTAGATTTGAAAAATTATTTTTGGGAGGATCCGTTCCCTTTTCAAGTTTGTGCAGATCAAGTGGTGCGGAGGTATGTATCTCATGAGGAGGGCGCTCAAATTCTAAAGCATTGCCACGAGGGACCCACCGGTGGGCATTATTAAGCAAATCGGACGGCGAGGAAGGTACTTGAAGCGGGCTTTTATTGTCCGAGCATCTTCCAAGATGCTCACGCACATGTAAGTCATTGTGAACAATGCCAACGCTCAGGTAATATCTCTCGCCTTGATGAAATTCCTTTAAAATCTATTTTAGAAACTGAGGTTTTTGATTTATGGGGGAACGATTTTGTCGGCCCACTACCAGTTTCTTTTGGAAATCGATATATTTTGGTAGCGGTCGATTACGTGTCTAGGTGGGCAGTGTTGGATCTTACGACGCCCTTAGAGGGGGGGGGGGTGAATAAGGGAATAAAAATCTTTTTATAATTTTATGGAAATTATTAAATTGTTTAAAGTAATATTAGAACACAAAATAACAATTTAGCTAAAGGAAGAAAATATCAAAATTTGCAAGTTTAGGATTTAGAAATAAGTGCCAAATTGTTATATGATGAAATAGATTAAGATAAACAATTTAGACAAAGTGATCTGAATTGAAAGCTTTGTAACCAATATTATAGAGATAACGCCAAAAGTGAGAAATCAAGTAAACACAAATAGAGACATGATTGTATTTATATAAAAATGGTGTTTACATAAATTTGATTTCTATATCGCTAAAAATCAGAGGCGTACAAATGAAAAATAATTTTTCCTTTTCTATACCGACTCGTATCCCCACGAACCGGTTGGCTTTAGCCAATCCTTCCCCGGATATGGCCTCAAGCCGCTATAGCCAATCCTTCCCCGGATATGGCCTCGAGCACCCCTAGATCTAATCACCTAGACCTAGTCGCCAACACAAGGCGAATTTCCCCCTAAGTCCTACCCAGACCTAGTCGCCAACACAAGGCGAATTAACTAAACGGTTACAAAGAAAGTATGGAATGGAAATAATGAAAAACAATAATAAAACTCCCTATATGAGATCTCTGGAGTTGAGGATGAAGGATCGATGTAGCATAAGCGAGGTAGAAGCAATCGTCCTTCGGATGTAGCGTGACGTAGTCCTCCTTCAAAATTCTCCTTAAGCTTTTTGTAGGAGATCCATCTTCGGCAGCATAACAGCACTGGAATTTGTGGCACAAGCAACCTCTCTAGGATGGATAGCCAAAACGAGAAGCAAAGCTCCAATTTATAGAACTTGGAGCTAGCGCCTGCGGTAGTGGCTAGCGCCTGCGGTAGCATTTGTGTGGAGCGGTTGCGAAACCGTCGGCGGCATGGCGTTGTGCACGCACTAGAGATAGCGCTTGAAAGTGCACAGTTAACCTCACTAGAATTCTCTAGATGGGGGTGAATAGAGATTTAAAATATTTTTGTGCAAATTTAATAATTATATATATAGGTGTAGTGATCACAGATTAGAGCTTCCCACACACCAACAAGAATTAAACAAGTAAAGAACATAAATGCAAGAGGAAAAATCACAGCACAACACAAAGAAATATAGTGGTTCCCCAAACTTTGGGTAGTCCACTCTTCTACCCCCTTGGTAGTAAATTCACTATCTTGCACTGAGTCTTTTGATAAGGTGACTCTTAGAACCACCCTGAGTCTTTTGATAAGGAGACTCTTAGAACCAACTGAGTATTTTGAAAAGGAGACTCTTAGAACCAGTACAACTGAATTTTTTGAAGAGAGATTCTAAAAACTCTTTTACAATATTTGAAAGTGAAAATAAGATAAAGAAGAAAGAGAGATAATAAAAAGACAAGAAGGAATCTTCTTCCTGGCAGGAAGATTGGAAGCACAAGAAGTAGTGAATGAAATCTCTCTTCTATAGTGAGAAGGAGATTGTAGGCCTTTTCTCTCTTTTGTGAGAGCTATCAGAGTATGCAGCAGTATGGCTTCAGAGTGAGAAGGAGAAGGAAGCTTGATCTTTGCTGCAGCACTATCTCTCAATTTTCTCTTTTCACTTGGGAGCTCTTCCTCTTTTTCAAATGTAAAAATGGTGGATCACTTGTCACTTGCTCTCTGCCGAGCACCTTGTTATTTATAGCTCTGTTCATTAAAATAACACTATAGGAGAGTAATCAATTTGCAGGCAGAGTATTTGAAAGAAGGAGAAATTTCCATAACTATTATATCCATAGAAGGAAAGTATTCATTCTGATTTCAAATAGTGTCCATAATGGATTTAATCAAATTAGCCAAGAATTCATTAGAGGAAAAGAATAATTCAGAACGGCTATAAAGAATAATTTGATTCCATATAAATCAGATCTATGAAAGAAGGAAAGAGATCTGGCGATTTTTGAATTAAACATAGAAATCGACGTGCGTCGATTACTATTCGACGTAAGCGTCGAATTCGTCCTGGCAGAACGTCGAGAGGAGAATAAGGAAGGTGCGTCGACTAAGGTGCGTCGACTAGAAGTCAGAGCTACGTCGACATAGGATACGTCGAATTCTACTTTGAGCTACTTCGACTCATTCTGATAGAAACGTCGACTTTATTTCGACGTTGCGTTGAATACTATTCGATGCATATTTACTTATCCTAATTTTTTATCTTTAGAATTTATATTTTACTCATTTCTAGGGGTTAAGAGAAATCATTTTCCCAACAATCTCCCCATATTTGTCTTAACCCTATTTAGAGGGAAAGTGTACTAGCATCACAGCATTTGTAAAGAAAAGAAATATATTAAACAGCCAGAAGAGAAATTAGAATAAGAAAGCATATGACAAGCATTTGTCTTTTACAAGAATTAAACCAGAAACTTCTTTCTGTATATGAAGTTGACAAAAGCAGAATAAAGTTTCCTAGATAAGTTTTCAATAGCATCAAAAATGTAGCCCCTGGCTCTATCAGGACGTTCCTGGACATTCCTGATGATTGTATGCAGTTTCTCTAAGAGTTTATCACCACCAGGGATAGTGTCATTTATGGAGTAGCCTTTGCTGATGATGATTGCTGCTTTTTCATCAATAATCTCAATTGTAATGTTTTGTGTTTTCTGTTGAGTAGGCTTGAGCTCAGGTGGTCCCTTGCTATCAACCTTGGGCCTGTACTTTGTTTTCTTTTCTGATTCCTGTTTCTCAGGAATTTTAGTCATCTTTTCTTTCCCTTTCCAGGGTTTGTCAAGCCATTTGACTAACTTTGCAGGTCTTGTAGGCTTCTTATAGGGAATGTAGGTATCTTCAGCACACCCTACACCCCTCTTGTGCTTTTGACCTTTCTCTAGGATGACCCCTGCCTGAGGGTTTTTCTCTTTATAGGCTTCAATATCAAACAACTTCTTTGGAATTTGATAGAATATTCAGCAAGAATTTGTTCCTTGGTCATTCCCCTGTTGATCTTTTCCTTCCAGGCATTCCTTTTATCTTCCACTTCTTTCCTAGCTGCTTCATATTCATACAGCTCTCTTTCCCTTATCTCTTCATGCCTCTTTTCCATGTCAGGGTCATGGTACTCCTTCACAGGGCTGTTAGGAGTGATAATAGGCATCTTTTCAAATCTTTTTATTTCCTCACATGCTTTTCTATACTTCTTTTCTTTTGCACACTCTTTCCTTTCTTCTTTGGAGAAGTTTTGCCAATAGGGAATGGCTTCTCTTTTCCTTTTCATTTGTCCTTCTGGACTTTGCCTAGGTAGGATCTGTTTAGTGAGTTTTGCTATTGGAGGAGGTAGAGGTAGCAGTGGAGGTAGAGAAGAAGGTTGAGTTGGAGGTAGAGGTAGCAGAGGAGAAGGATTTTTCTCTTTAGGTGGAGAAGGGATTTGTTCAAGAGGGGGCTGAATTTCTGAAGGGATGTCCTCAAGTAGAGGTGTCTTCAGTTTGATGTAACTGGCAGAGAAGCCAGGAGAGTGATGCTGAGTTTCTTCCTCACATGGGATTGCTTCAATCCACACTTGTCCTCTCCAGTCATCAGAGTAGGCGGCTTCTTCCTCCCCCTGGATTTCTATGTTCTTTACCACGGCAATCTCCCCCTGGGTATGTGGGGCATCTATTCTGAATGCTGAATCCACAGCATGCTCTCCTTCAGTATGGTAGGAGGAGGTCTCTTCAAAATTTTTGTTGAAGGTGTAGTTAGAGTGATTGGAGAAGATTGGAGCCTATTGTAAGAAGAGAAGTTGGAGTAATACTTTAGAGATAGATAATATTTAGAGTTGAAGAGGAAATTAACCCTGAGCTTTTAAGGGAGATAGATAACCTAACAAGGGGGGTTTCTGGAGCAACTCTCCCCCTGGTTTATATCCTGCATAAAGGATTTAAACCTTTCTGGCGATAGAGGCCGTTCTTGAATGAGAGCATTAAGCTCAGGAAAAGAAGAAGAGAGGGTTGCCAGTTTGGCTGCACAGGTGTTGATCATGGCAACACATTCGTTGGCGAAGTGATTCAGGCGATTCTGGAAATCATTTACTAGGTGTTCGAGAGCATCATTCATCATTTTGATGAGAGCCGATTGATCAGGAGTTGGTGCCATTGTTGCAGAGAGAGAGAGAGAGGTAGAAGACGAAGTTTTGGCGGGTTTTAGGAGAGTGTATGTTATGAAATAAGAGGTATTATTTAAAGGAGGTGAAACGTCGAGAAAGGAAACAGAAATCAAGGTATATCAGGTAATCCAATCGTCAAAAGAGGAAGTAAGGATTTGATTCTAATTGTAACCAGATGTCGACGTTACGTCGAATTGATGTCGACATATGCGTCGATATAAAATCGACGCTCCATGGAGATTTGTCCACTTAGTGTTCTGTCGACGTGTTCATAACCCTGCGTCGATAACAATTCGACGGTGCGTCGATAAGTTATCGATGTGATTTTGCCGGGAAGAAATCAATGCCAGCGTCGAGTTCTTCTCGACGGTGCGTCGATATGTATTCGACGCATCTTCAAATACTCTCTTAGATTTCCTGATTTCTTTTAGATTTCCCAACAATGGTGGATACAGACTACCATCAAGCATTCCTAAGGTGTTGATGAAATAATTATGCTTAGTTTCATCTAAGGGTTTTGTGAAGATGTCTGCTCTTTGATTGTCTGTGGGAATATATTCTAAAGTTATCTTACCCTTTTCAACATTGTCTCTGAGAAAGTGATGTCTGATCTCTATATGTTTGGTCCTACTATGAAGGACTGGGTTAGATGCTATAGATATAGCACTAGAGCTATCACAATAGATCTTAGAGTTATTAACCTCTAATTTGTAGTCAAGAAGTTGATTTTGCATCCATAGTATTTGTGAACAACAGCTCCCTGCAGCTATATATTCAGCTTCAGCTGTTGAGGTTGAGACTGAAGTTTGTTTCTTACTGAACCATGAGATTAATCTGTCACCTAGGAATTGGCAAGTGCCAGATGTGCTTTTTCTATCAACCCTACATCCAGCATAATCTGCATCTGAAAAACCTATTAATTCAAAGTTGGTTTCTGCTGAGTACCATAGACCTAGTTCAGGGGTTCCCTTTAAGTATCTAAGAATCCTTTTTACAGAGGTGAGATGGGATTCCTTAGGATCAACCTGAAATCTAGCACATATGCAAGTGGCAAACATAATGTCAGGTCTGCTAGCTGTTAGATATAGAAGGGATCCTATAATGGCCGTATGTGTCTTTTGATCTACTGATTTTCCTTTATCATCTTTTTCTATAATGGCATTGGTTTCCATGGGTGTTTTCATGGTAGATGTTGATTCCATACCAAACTTTTTGATTAGCTCTTTAGTATATTTGGATTGTGAGATGAAGATTCCCTCACTACTTTGTTTTACTTGTAATCCTAAGAAATATGAGAGTTCTCCCATACTACTCATTTCAAATTTAGATTGCATTAGATTGGCAAATCTTTTACACAGTTTAGGATGAGTTGAGCTAAAGATGATGTCATCTACATATATTTGAACAAGGAGGAGTTGGTTTTTATGGGTTCTAGTAAAGAGTGTCTTGTCTACTTTTTCTCTTTCAAAGGAATTTTCTAAAAGGAAGTTAGAGAGAGTTTCATACCAAGCTCTAGGTGCTTGCTTAAGACCATATAGTGCTTTGTTAAGTCTATAAACAAAGTTAGGAGAGGAGGGATTTACAAAACCTGGTGGTTGATCCACATATACCTCTTCTTGAAGGTCACCATTCAGAAAAGCACTCTTGACATCCATTTGGTAGACTTTCATCTTCATGAAGGCTGCATAGGCAAGAAAGAGTCTGATTGCCTCCAATCTGGCTACTGGATAAAAGGTCTGGTTGTAGTCTATCCCTTCTTCTATTCTATATCCTTGTGCTACAAGTCTTGCCTTGTTCCTGATAATTACTCCAGTGGAATCTAGTTTGTTCCTGTATACCCATTTTGTACCAATCACAGGGTAGTTTCTTGGTCTTTCAACTAGGTTCCACACTTTGTTTCTCTCAAATTGGCCTAGTTCTTCTTGCATGGCCATAATCCAGTGAGGATCACAATTTGCTTCCTCAAACTTCTTTGGTTCAACTTGTGATAGGAAGCATTGGAGCATCATCCCATTGGAGATCTGGTGTCTTGTTCTTACTCCTGTATTAGGGTCTCCAATTACTTGAGTTTGTGGATGATCTTTCAAATTGACCCTTGTCCTGCCTGGACTTGTCAGATGTTCTTCTTCCTCATTGGTGATAGGATCATTGTCCACCTGGCCTTCTTGAATCATGTTCTCTTGTGGGAGTTGGTTTTGAATGCTCTTTTCTGAATCTTCTTCATGTTCTTGTTCAGATTCCTCACTTGATTCCTCTATCTGGTTTTCTTTTCCATTATCTGTGTTCTCTAGAACCAGTTGCTCAAGCTGTGTTTCTATGCTGCTGCTTTCCTGTGGAAAAGAGCTGGTGGGAGTTCCCTCCCCCTTAAACAGCATGTTAGTTTCATCAAATATAATGTGCATAGACTCTTCAATTTTAAGAGTTCTCTTGTTATAGCACCTATAGGCCTTACTAGATGTTGAGTATCCCAGAAATATTCCATCATCAGATTTCTTGTCAAACTTGGCAAGATGTTTTTTTTCCATTATTTAGAATAAAACAAGCACATCCAAAGATCTTAAAATATTTAACTATGGGTGTTTTTCCTTTCAGGAGCTCATATGGAGTTTTTGATTTAGTATTGTGTATTAGGCTTCTATTTAGAACATAGTTGGCAGTGTTGACTGCTTCAGCCCAGAAAGTTTTTGGTAAACCTGATTCTGCAAGTAAGGTCCTTCCTGATTCAATTAAAGTCCTATTCTTTCTTTCAGCAACTCCATTTTGCTGAGGGGTTCTAGGGGCTGAAAAACTTTGTTTGATACCTATATCTTCACAGAAACTACTCATGAACTGATTTTCAAATTCAGTCCCATGATCACTTCTGATTATGGAAACCTGACTATTGAGTTCAGATTGAATTTGTTTTATGAATCTTGAGAGAGTCTTGTGGGTTTCAGACTTAGCCCTTAGAAAGAATACTCAGCTGAATCTAGAATAGTCATCCACAATTACTAGGGTATAGGATTTTCCACCTAAGCTCTGAGTGGATATTGGACCAAAGAGATCCATGTGTAGTAAGTAAAGGACCCTGGGAGAGTCATCCTTACCAATTGGTTTGAAAGATGATTTGGTTTTCTTTCCTAGTTGGCAAAGTCTGCATGGAGAATCCTTAGAGTACCTACCCTTTGGTAAGCCTCTAACTAGGTTATTCTTTGCTAGTTTACTAATGGTTTTGTAGTTTAGATGACCTAGTCTCCTATGCCATAATTCACTTTTATCAATAATATTGTTGAATAAACAGACTTCTGTAGGTGAGGAGCTAAAGTCCACTACATATACTTTTCCTTTTCTAATTCCATTGAGTACTGTGGCACCATTCTTGATATCAATAATATGACAGAATAGTGTGGTGAATTTTACCTCATACTTACCATTTTCACATATCTGACTTATACTTATCAGATTGTGCTTCAGTCCTTTAACTACTGCCACATTCTTGAAGATGACTTTCCCTTCTTTGAAGTCTCCAAAGCCCCTGGTTTGGCCACAGCTAGAGTCTCCAAAGGTTACTGATGGTCCAAGTCTATCCTCAAAGTTGATCAATAAATTTTTGCATCCTGTCATGTGCATGGAGCATCCATTGTCCAAGTACCACACCAGCCTGGAGATGTGATACATCTGCATATAAAGTTTTACACATTAGTTTGGACCCTGCTGAGCTGGGGTCCCTTCCTCCCATTAGTGAAAGATTTAATGAAATAATAAGTAGGTTTTTCTGAATATCCTTCCTCCTTTAGGGGTATTGGTTTATCATACCAATTTTCTTTGGTGATGTTACAGAAATAGTGGTCATAGTAAAAGGAAATGGATTGAGAGAGCTGTTTGGAAGAGGAGAAATTTCTGTCTGATTGGTTGCGTCGATATATATTCGACGTAGGTTTATGGTTGCGTCGATATGAAGTCGACGCTTTCTCCATTCTGCGTTTATTTTTAGTCGAAGCATGAGAGAGGTTGCGTCGGGTAGGAGTCGACGCACTTTGGTGCAAGCGTCGATTAGAAATCGACGTGCGTTGATAAGAATTCGACGCATGTTTAACTCTTTTCTGAGGATATTTTCCTAGGATTCCTTCATATGTAATGGGATTAGTTTTATTAAAGACAGTGGTTGTTTCTGGATTTTCCTGTGATCTTTCTCCTGTCAAATGACCTTCCCTAGTGACGTGAATGGGATGTCTCCAAACAGATTTTCTAGGTGATTGAGTTTTTGGTTCTAAGTTAGTATTATCTTCTAGTTGTCTAAGTCTTTCAGTAAGATTTCTAGAGATGTTTTTGAGCTTCTGACTTCTCCCATTTAGAGAGTCTTCAAAGACCTTTGCCTTTGCTAGCTCATTTTTCAGTGTTAGATTTTCTGTATAGATTTTGTCTAATTCCTTTAGGCTAAGCTCATAGTTATTATACTGTGTATTTACTTGTTTGAGATTGTTTAATTCATTTCTTAGTTCTTTAATTTCTTTTTCAGATTTGATTAGATTTAAACAGAATTCTTTGAAATTGTTTTTGAAATCAGTGGAAGAGAAATCTATATCATCAAGTATATTTACCATAGATGTACCATTAGGCTTCTCAGTGGCCATCAAACAGGTTTCCTCCAGCTTGGCCTCTTCTTGATCATTGTCAGATGAGGTGCTTTCTTCAAATTCTGAATCACTCCATGATTGAGCAATGAGACCTTTCTCTTTCTTCTTTTTCTTATGTAGATCTGTTCTTTTCAGATCTTTCTTTTTGCTGATCTCCTTAGGACATTCAGGTGCAATATGTCCAGGTTTCCTGCAAGAGTAACATACAATCTCTTTAGTAGGTGTTTTATTATACCTGGTTTTTGAGTCTCTTCCTCTGGATCCTTCTATTTTGATCCATTTCTTGAACCTTCTGGCCAGTAGGTTGATCACTCCTCATCACTTGTAGAGGGTTCACCTTCAATAGCCTTCAATGCAATACTCTTTTCTTTTGAGAGTGAAGGAGCCTTTTCTTTCTCTTCTTTCTCAGCTCTTGTTTTCAACAGATGTTCATAAGATTTTAATTTGCCCAACAAGACATCTGTTGAGATTTCTCTTTGACTTCTGGAGTCTCTAATTGGCCAGATTCTTGAATCCCAAGAGCTAGGGAAGCAAGTTAGCAGTTTGTCATTTATCTCAGTGAGAGATATGTCCTTTTCAAGTGTTCTCAACTCATTCACTATGAGGCTGAATCTGGCATACATGTCAGCAACACTTTCACCTTCTTTCTTCTGAAAGTTTTCATATTGAGAGATGAGTAGTGCCTTTCTATCCTTTTTCTCATCAGCACTTCCCTCTACCATTTTGGTGAGAGCTTCCCATACTTCCTTAGCTGACTCACAATCAGCAATCTTTTGGAAGATTTCATCTGAGAGGGTTGAGACTAGGATATTCATAACCTTGGCATCATATCCTTGGGCTTTCTTTTCTTCCTCTGACCACTCAGCTTTTGGAGCAAGTGTTTCAGTCACTTTTCCACTTGAGTCCTTTCTGAATGGCTTGGGGGGACCTGTCAAGATAACATTAAACAATTCATCATCAATAGAGTTTAAATAAATTCTAATTCTTGTTTTCCAAAGTGCAAACTTTTTAAGGTTGCAAATTGGTGGCCTGGTGGAAGCATAATCTTTGATTTGTGCCATGTGAAAAATAATTGTTAGAAATATATATATATATATATAAATAAGAGGTAGGATATTTTTGATCAAGGAGTTAACCTTTTTAGATCAACCTACCTCTGATACCAATTGAAAGTGCACAGTTAACCTCACTAGAATTCTCTAGAGGGGGGGTGAATAGAGATTTAAAATATTTTTGTGCAAAGTTAATAATTATATATATATGGGTGTAGTGATCACAGATTAGAGCTTCCCACACACCAACAAGAATTAAACAAGTAAAGAACATAAATGCAAGAGGAAAAATCACAGCACAACACAAAGAAATATAGTGGTTCCCCAAACTTTGGGTAGTCCACTCTTCTACCCCCTTGGTAGGAAATTCACTATCTTGCACTGAGTCTTTTGATAATGAGACTCTTAGAACCACCCTGAGTCTTTTGATAAGGAGACTCTTAGAACCAACTGAGTCTTTTGAAAAGGAGACTCTTAGAACCAGTACAACTGAATTTTTTGAAGAGAGATTCTAAAAACTCTTTTACAATATTTGAAAGTGAAAATAAGATAAAGAAGAAAGAGAGATAATAAAAAGACAAGAAGGAATCTTCTTCCTGGCAAGAAGATTGGAAGCACAAGAAGTAGTGAATGAAATATCTCTTCTATAGTGAGAAGGAGATTGTAGTCCTTTTCTCTCTTTTGTGAGAGCTATCAGAGTATGCAGCAGTATGGCTTCAGAGTGAGAAGGAGAAGAAAGCTTGATCTTTGCTGCAGCACAATCTCTCAATTTTCTCTTTTCACTTGGGAGCTCTTCCTCTTTTTCAAATGTAAAAATGGTGGATCACTTGTCACTTGCTCTCTGCCGACCACCTTGTTATTTATAGCTCTGTTCATTAAAATAACACTATAGGAGAGTAATCAATTAGCAGGCAGAGTATTAGAAAGAAGGAGAAATTTCCATAACTATTATATCCATAGAAGGAAAGTATTCATTCTGATTTCAAATAGTGTCCATAATGGATTTAATCAAATTAGCCAAGAATACATTAGAGGAAAAGAATAATTCAGAACGGCTATAAAGAATAATTTGATTCCATATAAATCAGATCTATGAAAGAAGGAAAGAGATCTGGCGATTTTTGAATTAAACATAGAAATCGACGTGCGTCGATTACTATTCGACGTAAGCGTCGAATTCGTCCTGGCAGAACGTCGAGAGGAGAATAAGGAAGGTGCGTTGACTAAGGTGCGTCGACTTCTCAAGTTACGTCGACTAGAAGTCAGAGCTACGTCGGCATATGATACGTCGAATTCTACTTTGAGCTACTTCGACTCATTCTGATAGAAACGTCGACTTTGTTTCGATGTTGCGTCGAATACTATTCGACGCATATTTACTTATCCTAATTTTTTATCTTTAGAATTTATATTTTACTCATTTCTAGGGGTTAAGAGAAATCATTTTCCCAACAGCACTGGCGGTAGCGAAAACTGTCGGTGGCGTGGCAGAACGAACTTTCGTCGGTCAGAGCTTCAAGTTCGTCGAACTGACATTTCGTCGAACGAAGCCAAATTCATCGAACGGAATTTCGTCGAACGCAGCTTCAATTTCGTCGGACGGCTAGCGTTTATAGTAAATGATAAGCAACATGATAGTGCAACTATAGTATATGATAAGCATGATAATGTGCATATTCCCCCTATCTTAATGCTCCCCCTACATAAATGCAATTTATGTGTTACTCCCCCTAAATGATAGATTTCATGAATTAGTCTCCCCTTATTTATTTATATTTCTCATATATAGATTTCTTCAATTAATCTCCCCCCTTTTGGTATTATCAAAAAGAAGGTGGGGTGAGGGTAGTAAGGAGGCATCATGATCGAGCTTTTCGAAATATAAATAATGATAAAGAGTTTAAGCATATCATATATAAGAGATTTCAAATATAAAGATAAGAGTTGTAAGCAAGCGGAAGATTATAATAAAAATCTTTTTGTAATCATGAAAAGCATAAGTAGAAATATGAGTTTTATTTCAAAATTGAAAGATGTTTTAACCTTTTTGAAATCTCAAAGATTTTCATAAAAATACCAAGCATGAAATGAACATATCAAAGAGAGATTATACTACAATGTTACTTAATTCTAAGTTCAAGAAATACCAAAAACATTGTAGAGATCATGCTAGGTTTATCTAGTGCATTTTTATATAAAGAGTAATATAAATAAAGCATTAGAATCCAATACTCATGAGAAGAAGTGTTATGAAAGATAATGATGTGCACATAAGTGTATTTTGATCAATGTTAATAATGGATTTAAATCATCAAAATACAAGACATATGTAAAGTAAAGTGCACAATAAAACACAAGTAAATTACTTTCAAACACTTTTAATGCACATAGTTTTTTAACAAAGTGGTGTACTAACTAAGGTTTGCACAAGACACTTCACTATTCTTTCCATGGTGCTCAACCTCACAATGCTTATGAAGACTTACTAGGAGGTTCAAGTAGTGCTTGGTGGAGTTATATTTGTCTACATTTATAATTTTTTTGTTCATATTTGTGAGACAACATTCTCCGAATACACTTGTTTTGCAAACCAAAATTTTTAACTTAACCACTTTTCTAAATTTCATAAGTGCAATTCAAATGTAGTGTAGGCAATAAACTTATGCAAGTTTTAATTCATTGTACAAATACAATACACAAGCAAGCCTTTTTAGATTTAGACACACATGTTGATTACCAAAATAAGTGAGTGAAATGTATCATTATCAATCATAAAACATTTACTCATACTTAGAGGCATGCTAAGCTTGGTTCTACACATTTTGCAATACAATTGATGCACTTTAAATAGATATATCAAAGCATGATAAGCAAAACAATGTTTATAGTAATTTGAAAGAATATGTTTTAACATTGTAAATAATTCTAAATAATAGAATTCATGCATGCTTGATATTGGCAATAAAGATTATACAGTTTTTTTGTTTTGAATTTTTTTAATAAAAACAGAAAAATCACACAAATATATTTTTGTAATTTTGAATTTTTGTAGTTGATTTTTCATAATTCAAATAAAACAAAAATAAAATAGACAGAAACACAAAAATGAATTTGCACAAATAAACTAACATATTTTTGTTGATTTTTAGAAATTTTAAAAGCAGAAAATTTAGACACTCACGCTAGCGCCGGCGCTAGTGATAGCGCGGCAAACAGTACACGATTTTTTAGGAATTTTAAATTTTTTATTTTTGATATTGATTAAGTGTCCTTAGAGTAGTTCCATGCTGTAATTTCAGAATTTTTGGAGATCTCTAGGTGGAACAAATTTGCATGAAACTTTGGCTTTTCATATTCATGTGTTTTACAAAACCATTTAAAGATGAAGATATAAACTATGAAGACACAAGAGGACATTTTTTATTAAACAACCCAAAATATGCATGATTTAAGTGATAAGTAAATAAAATGATCATGCAAAGAGTAATATAAGTACATCCTAAGATTAAAGACTACCCCGACTAAATGTCTACACCCTAGCCCCGTACTAAGTGACTGATGGGCATGAGGAGCTACACACATGTCGTAGGTTGGGGTGTTAGTCCCATATGCACACACTAGAGAACACTCAACCTTGCACTCTTTCCCCCCAGTGCCTCGCAAGGCCCCACTGGAACCCTCCCCGGTTAAGGATAAGACATGTCTTAGAGGTTAGGTCTCTAATGCATCCAATCCTACACCCCCGCTATTGTGAGATATGAAGTCAAAGGTGAATAATCTTTGGACAACCTAAGCTTGTAAACTATGGGTTGATTTATAAACTATGGGTTTTGTTTAATGTGATGAGTTATAAAGCCGCATAGTTTTTTTACTATTATGAGATGACGATATGAGATTACTAGCACAATTACTAATATTCAATATGTGACAATGCTAGTATGATGAGTTTGGGGTTTAATGTCATGTCATAAGATTAATATTAATATTGCATGTATTCCAAAATAGAATTTCAAATTATAGATCTAGAATGGAGTGATGATTTAGTTTGATTTATACTTTCATTACAAAGTTGATTCTAGAGTCTACAAATATGAGAGATACATGCAATCACTAGCAAAGCAAATCAATACATCAAATAATGTAAGGAAAAAACAATATTCATATTTGTATCATAAGATTCATAATTCCTAGGTGATATTCTTGTTTTGAGATTTTTCTTGATAGAACATGAATTATGATTTAAGATTATAGAGATTTTGCATATAATAAATGTTAGATCATCATGATGTATGTAAATTCTAGTTCTTCTAAACTTATGACAATATGATTTGGAGATTTTCTTTTGAATGAGTATGTTTGACTTGTAAGTCTAGGAAATGATGATCATAAAATCATATTAAAGACAAAGATCACATATAGAATGTTTTGAAATTTATAATAAAATTTGCATTCAATAATTGAATTTTAGTATTCTATATAATTTCAAATCACATAGTTATTATCAAATTTAAATAACATTGTAAGTGTTATACCTAGCATATAAATTTAAGCACAAATTAAGAAGTGATGCTAGAATGATATGTTTGAATGCAATGTTATTACATAGAATTAATGGAGATAATGTTGCATATAATATGAGAAGTTTACAAATTAATTTTCTTTAGACCTATAATGAAATGATTAAACTTTTGATTTGATCTTAATGATATAAGATGATTCTAAGGTCTAAATTACATGCAAACATTGGTGACACATATCACACACATAATATCTAAATTAATATATGAAACAATTATACTAAGGATAGCATGTGATGAAAACTCCATAAACACAGAAATTTCCAAATCAAGCAAACTAAGATAGCTTTTAAAACGGAGTTGAAATTGGGTAAGATGACAGCACCAAAAAGAACTTAAATGAGCAAGCCTAGTTTGCCGTTGGATGGAGATTTTTGTGCTCTTTTCGGAAATATATTAAATGTGAAAATCAGGCGAGCGGATCAAAAGATATGATTGTTTGAAGTTTTGATCGTAAACTCGCATTTTTGAAAGAACAAACATGCGTTTAGATGAATTTTTGTTTTCACTTTTTCTAGATAATATTCTTCATTATGAGGGCTATCAAATGCAACAAATAGAAAAATAATCAAAACATTGCGCAAGTTAATTTTTAGCTTAAGCCCTTTAATAAACCATTTAAATCCATTTTTTTTAAAATAATTTCATTAGTCTTGAAAAAATAATTTCAATATTCAAATGATAATTTTAATTCAAGACAATTAAGGGTAAAGGATTTAAAAGGATAAAGAACAATCAAGAGATGATAGATAGATCACTTTGAAAAGTATATGACTTAATGTTCAATTTTAATTCAAATTTGATTTGATAAACATTAGGCTTAATGTATGAAAGTCATATTTCATGATATATAAAGTGAACATAGCATGTTTGTTCAAAAAAATAATAATAAAAAATAAACAAAAGAAAAGAGACAATAAGCATATCATGAAGTAGAGTATTGATATTTCATTTTTTTTAATTGTTTCTACTTCATGCAATTGATTGGATACTAATGAATGAGAGATTTAGGTATCCAAAGTAGACCATGTGTAATGGCTCCTTTGGGCACCCAAATATGACATGATGATTTTTTAGGAGACAAGGGTAAATGGGCCTTTTCAATTAAAGTTGATGTATTATTTTTCTTAAAGGGTCTCCATTCATACCTTGGTTGTTTAACTTTTAAATTCATATTATGATTATGTAACATCTTTATATGATTATATTTGTTTGAAAAATAATTCAAATTATTTTTCAAAAAAGATTGATGTTGATAATCATAATGATTTTCATTATATGGATTCTTTGAAATTTAATAAGAGTGATTGTCTTTCTTAAGAAGTGATTGTTGAAAGAGTGGGTTACAAAATGTTGTAAATAATTGATTCTTATTTTGATAATTTTCATTTCCACTCTTTCTTATAGACATACTCTTATTTATAGTTTGATTTTCATGAAAAGGAGTTATTAAATTTGAGTCATGATTGAAAATATATTGAGATTTATAATAATGACTATTAAGAATTTTGTGAGGGTCATAATTCTTTTTGAAACTAAACTCCTTTTGAGTTGAAAAATGATCCTTTTTAGAAATGATTTTGTAAGGTAATTTATCCTTGTTATTCAAAAACTTATGATGAAATTCATTACAAGACATTTGAAATTTTTCAACAAAAGATTTTAATTGTATTAACTTACAAGTTAAAGCATCATTTTCAACTATCAATTTTTCATTATGTTCTTTAGAAACTAAGAGCCCTTTTTCAATTTCCTTGAATTTTTCTTTAAATAAATTGCAATCAAAACAAGGAGTAGGAATTGTAACTAACGAGCATGAAATAGAATTTAACACATCAATATTTGTTTCTACTTTATCGTTTGCTTTTAAAGATTTATTTTCTAAACGTAATTTGGAATTAGCAACTTTTAACTTTAAAATTTTACGTTTAGCAAATTTAAGCATACGAGATTTAGAAATGGAATTTGTTATAAAAAGAGAAGTTTTTGATTTTCTTACATTGCTATGGGATGAGGCAAGATTTGGACCAACGGTTCCTTTGACATCTTCTTTGCATTCCTCTTCCATAGTTGAATTTCCGTCTTCTCTTTTGCTTGATGTGTTGCCAACAAATGAGTACAATATTATGACGTTGTATTCTTCTTCCTCCAAGCATAAATCCTCATCGATTTCTTCTCTTAGATCCATAAGGAATTCCTCTTGTTCATCATCTGTAGAAGGAAGACTATAAGTATTCTCAAGAAATTTCCAAACTTCATAAGCAGTAGGAAGTGTATAGATAAGTTTGAAAATATTTTGATCTAATGCACAATATAGACTATTCATAGATTTGGCATTTAATAACATTTCATTTTTATTTAAAATACTTGGGGGCATTTTAATTGTAATATTTCATAATTTACTATCCAAAGATTTAAGAAATCTTTCCATAAGAAATTTTCACCCATTATAATTTTTGCCTTCAAATAAAGGTGGTGCTAAAGATTTTTCATTTATAAGAAAGTTCCCCCCACTAGTAGAAGCGAGATCATGAGACGCCATTATTCCCGGTTGTTAAGCCGATTTGGAATAACCTACCTCTGATACCACTTGTTGGATCTTACGGCGCCCTTAGAGGGGGGGTGAATAAGGGAATAAAAATCTTTTTATAATTTTATGGAAATTTCTAAATTGTTTAAAGTAATATTAGAACACAAAATAACAATTTAGCTAAAGGAAGAAAATATCAAAATTTGCAAGTTTAGGATTTAGAAACAAGTGCCAAATTGTTATATGATGAAATAGATTAAGATAAACAATTTAGACAAAGTGATTTGAATTGAAAGCTTTGTAACCAATATTATAGAGATAACGCCAAAAGTGAGAAATCAAGTAAACACAAATAGAGACGTGATTGTATTTATATAAAAATGGTGTTTACATAAATTTGATTTCTATATCGCTAGAAATCAGAAGCGTACAAATGAAAAATAATTTTTCCTTTTCTATACCGACTCGTATCCCCATGAACCGGTTGGCTTTAGCCAATCCTTCCCCGGATATGGCCTCAAGCCGCTCTAGCCAATCCTTCCCCGGATATGGCCTCGAGCACCCCCTAGATCTAATCACCTAGACCTAGTCGCCAACACAAGGCGAATTTCCCCCTAAGTCCTACCCAGACCTAGTCGCCAACACAAGGCGAATTAACTAAACGGTTACAAAGAAAGTATGGAATGGAAATAATGAAAAACAATAATAAAACTCCCTATATGAGATCTATGGAGTTGAGGATGAAGGATCGCTGTAGCATAAGCGAGGTAGAAGCGATCGTCCTTCGGATGTAGCATGACGTAGTCCTCCTCCAGAATTCTCCTTAAGCTTTTTGTGGGAGATCCATCTTCGGCAGCATAACAGCACTGGTATTTGTGGCACAAGCAACCTCTCTAGGATGGATAGCCAAAATGAGAAGCAAAGCTCCAATTTATAGAACTTGGAGCTAGCGCCTGCGGTAGTGGCTAGCGCCTGCGCTAGCGTTCATGTGGAGCAGTTGCGAAACCGTCGGCGGCGTGGCGCTGTGCACGAACTGGAGATAGCGCCTAGCGGTAACGATAGAGCTGGCGGTAGCGAAAATTGTCGGTGGCGTGGCAGAACAAACTTTCGTCGGTCAGAGCTTCAAGTTCGTCGAACGGACATTTCGTCGAACGGAGCCAAATTTGTCGAACGGAATTTCGTCGAACGCAGCTTCAATTTCGTCGGACGGCTAGCGCCTGGCGGTAGCGTTAGCGCCGGCGGTAGCGCTGCTCCTTTCAAAAGTTTGATTCCATGCTGCCTTCTACCTGTGGAGTATTGCACCTATAGTTCCTGCACACTATAAACACACTACAAGCAATATCAAATACAATATGGAATTTGTTATTCTCAAACAAAGGGATGTGACACACATGTCCAACAGGCAGAAGCGCAAGCCCTTCCCACCAATGATGCCCAAGTCGTGACCCAATTTCTCAAAAAGCTCTTTTCACGATTTGGAGCACCGCAGACGATAGTTAGCGATAGGGAAACTCATTTTTGTAACGCCCAATTCACTAAAGTTTTATCTAAATATGACGTTACACATAGGATGACCACCCCATATCACCCTCAAATAAGTGGCCAAGTAGAAGTGGTGAACCGTGAATTAAAAAGAATTTTAGAAAAAACAGTTTCCACCAATAGGAAGGATTGGTCGATTAAACTCGATGATGCTTTATGGGCCTATCAGACTGCGTACAAGACCGCTATCAGTTGTACGTTGTATCAATTGGTTTATGGAAAAGTATGCCATTTACTGGTCGAGCTTGAGCATCGCGCCTTTTGGGCGCTTAAATTTCTTAATCTTGATAAAAATGTTTCTTCCGAGCTCCGCAAGTTCTAACTTAACAAATTATATAAGGAGTGCACTACATTTTATCATGATAAGAAACTTAGGCATCCTAAAGTTTTTTGACCGGGAGACAACGTTCTCCTCTATAATTCGCATTTACGTCTTTTTTCAGGGAAACTTAAGTCTCTTTTTTCGGCCCCTTTATCGTTTAAGAGGTTTGGCCATACGGGACCATTTTGATAATGCATCCGGAAAAAAGTGAATTTAAAGTGAATGTGCACTGGTTGAAATTATTTTTCACTGGCGATAATTTTCATGGGCACCGGGAGGAAATTCTCCTTCCAAACACCTAAACCGGCACGCCACTTGGGTCGAGCTCAACGACCATAAACAAAGCGCTCTTGGGAGGCACCCCATTTTTATCTTAGTTATTTTTATTTATTTATTTTTTGTGTTTTTAGATAACCCGACAAAGGGCCGGTTGGACGGTTTCAAAAGTAAGACAAAAAGGAATGAAATTTGTGTCTACCTTTCAAAGTCGGTATTTATGTTGTTTTGTTTTAGTTTATTTTTATTAAACATCTATATTAATTGAAAAAAAATGGATTAAAAAAAAGAGAAAAAGAATTTAAAAAAAACACAAAAAAGGGAAGAAAATTAAAACAAGAAAAAATCATTTACACGCCCCTAATTCACGGGCGTGACATACGGGTCACGAGCGTGACAGGCCAGCGTGTCCAATCTAGAAATCGGTTCCGGATGATGGGTTTTTTTGTGACTGAGGTGGTTCTGTCTCCCGCCTTTGTCGCGGGCATGACCGGGACGGAACTCCTCCGTCTCAATTCCACCATTCAACTGCGCCTATTATGAGTCACGCCCGTGACTTGTAATTACACGTCCAAAGTCACGGGCGTGCCTCGTCGGCGTGTCTCATCCCGTGAATCAAGAAGCCCTCAGATTCCTTCCAGTTACACGCCCCAGGGTCACGGGCGTGACTCTCGGGCGTGTCCCACCTTCTTACCTCCTATCAGCCCCAGCTCCCAAGAGCGCGTATTTCCATATTTTTTAAGTTACATGCCCCCCTATCACAGGCGTGACAAGGGGGCGTGACTCCTATTTTTTTCCTATTTAAAGGGTTTCTTCTTCTCTTTTCCTCCACACCTCTCCTTCTTTCGCTCCTCTATTTTCTTTCTCCCCTTGAGCCAATTTTCTCACAATGCCTCGTCATCACTCTCGTTCCACCGCTTCCTCATCTGAGCACCCCGCGGATCCCCCCGTGGCGGAGGGTATGCTTATTTTGTAAAACCCCACCCAATAAGAATGAAGCAACCATTTGGGCGCCAAACCCTTTGGCGTCTTCTGTATCCTGGACTGGGGCATCCTTGCAGCCTTCGGAGTCACGGATTTGGTGAGAAACTTTCTATCCACCCCCGAATGGAGTTCCCTTTTCTCCATCTCCGAGGCCGCTTACTTCGAACTCACTATTGAGTTCTTAGCCTCTTTTGAGTTCCGGTGGGTTGGGAATGATGACGTCATCGCCTTTCGATTGGGCGGTGTTTCGCATCAACTTTCAATCTTTCAACTCAATATCCTTATGGGTTTTTGCGACGAGGCATTTTCTCTTCTCTCGCCTACGCCAATCTTTGCGTTGATTTCCCCGCAGACTTCAATCTTCTCCAATTTTGGTTGGAAATCAGCAAGGATATCTCCCCTTACACTCCCAAATGATCCAAAGGTAGCCACCTCATCTATCCCGCCTTTCGTATTCTCCACAACCTCCTTAACTTCACTCTCACTGGCCGCGTCGACAGCCATGGTGTGGTTACCAAGAGGGACATACTATCTCTATATAGTATGTACCATCGGGTACCACTTAACCTCGACCAGTTGCTCGCTATCTTCTTTCGACATCCGGACAAAAATGCGAGGTTGGGAGTGTTGGAGCATGCGCTTCGCACTCCTCCGGTTTGATAATAACAAAGTCCCTTTTGTATTTGATTCTATTTTCATTAATGGTGTGCAGATAACAGGTATGAGATGTTCACATTGCTACTGGAGCTAAAATTGAATGTGGGAAAATTTCACTGTCGGAAAATTCCGACAGCCACTGTCGCCCAGGCGACAGCAGAGAAGTTACAACTACTTCCCTCCACGGCAGATCGACGAAAGGCAGTTTTGCGCTGTCGGAAATCCGACATCGATGTCGCCCAGGCGACAGCTCGGCGGTTACAACAACTGCCCACGTCTCCACCCACGACTGGCAATTTTGCACTGTCGGAAATCCGACATCGATGTCGCCCAGGCGACAGCTCGACGGTTACAGCAACTGCCCACGACTCCACCCACGACGGCACTCCAGCGGCAGTTTAGCGCTGTCGGAAAATTCCGACAGTCACTGTCGCCCAGGCGACAGTGAATTTCTATAAATGGGTTCCTTTGGTTCGTGCATTCCAAGCTTTAGAAAATTCCAGTCCCTTCCTGAGTGCATACGAACCAGAGAGCTCTAGAACCTCCTCAACTCCCATTTGTGCAAAGAAGGATTGAAGATTGAAGACGAGATCGGGCGCGCTTCTACATCATCAATCATCTCGAGGCTTCAACAATCCGTTCAGAGATCTGATTTTCTAGGGAGTTATTCTTTTCATATTGTATTTTCATTCACATATTTTTCATTTTGTATTGGTAGAGAAATCGTCGTCTTGCGTGCGGCGTCTAAGTCCTTGCGCGGCTTAGGGGAAAATCGCTTCCTTGTGCGGAGCGTCCAAGTCCTTGCGTGGCTTGGTGGGAAATCGTGGCCTTGTGTGCTACGTATAGATCTTGGGAAGATCTAGAGGATAGGCTTGGGCTTGGTCTTGGGAGAGACAAGTGATAGCCTTCCGATCCTTAGGAGAAGGATTGGTAAACCAAAATTATTGTATTTTTATTATCATAATTGTGCCTTGATCTTAAGCATTGTTAAGATCATTTTTATTGTATGCAAATTTCATGATTAATATAGTTATGCTCTTTTCACTAATTGCAAATTTGTCTGCTTAAATCTTTATCTTAGAAATTTGTGTTTGGTTAAATACAAAAATTACATTGGTTTAAAATTATTTATAAGTAACTTTTTAGTAAAGTAAAATTTGTCTAAAAATTGTTAAGTAAAAATTATATTTTTAAACACACCCTTATTCACCCCCCCCCCCCCTCTAAGGGCGTCACACGATGCAACAAGTGGTATCAGAGCGAGGTTACTCCAAAACGGTTTTACCACCGGGATTAATGGCGCACAACGATCACGCGTTCGTTGAGGGGCAAGGAATTAGTAGGCCACCACTTTTTACGGGCACAGATTATAATTATTGGAAAACACGTATGCGTTGTTTTCTAATTGCGCTAGATATAGAAGTTTGGAATATGGTAGAATCTAGTTACACTTCTCCAACAATTGTTGTAGGAGATGTAACTATGGATAAGCCCAAAGATAAGTGGGATGATAATGATAAATTAAGATGTAAGAACAATGCAAAAGCCATGAATGCTTTATTTTGCGCACTAGATCGCACTGAATTTAATAGAGTTTGTGCTTGTAATTCTGCATTTGAAATTTGGAATTTATTAGAAATCACTCATGAAGGTACTTCGCAGGTAAAGGACTCAAAGCTATTTCAACTGGAATCTGAATTTGAAAGGTTCAAAATGGAGGTAGATGAAGAGATTGATACAATGTACACACGGTTTACAAAAATCGTGAACGACTCAAAGGTGCTAGGAAAGGTGTTCTCAAATGGAGATTTGGTAAGGAAAATCTTAAGATCACTTCCCCCGAAGTTCAATCCTAAAGTGACTGCAATTTCCGAGTCACATGATCTTAAGACCTTACAATTGGAGAGCCTCATTGGGAACTTGAAAACTCATGAAGTTGAATTAAAAATTCAACAACAAGAGTATAAGGAGCCAAGGAAGAAGGGATTGGCTCTAAGATCAAAGAAGGAAGAAACTAGTGATTCTGAGGAGGATGAAGAAGATGAGGAAAGTTTATTTGTTAAAAATTTTAGAAAATTTATGAAAAATCCGGAGAGAAGGAATTCGTTTAAGAAGTATTTTAAGAAGGAGACTTTTAGGAAGAAAAAAGGAAAGGAGGGCGATGAGGAGGAAGAGAGACCGCCACCGGAGTGCTATCACTGCAAGAAGTTAGGACACATTCGAAGCAAGTGTCCAAAGTACTTGAAAGAACTTAAAGAAAAGAAGCACAAAGGGTCGAAGAAGGTGTTGAAGGCGGAAACCTGGGATGATACTACTTCTGAGGATGCAAGCAGTTCCGACTCAAGTAAAGAGGAGGAGGCCAACATATGCTTAATGGTAAAGAGCGTCATATCTGATGACGAATGCAGTGTCCAAAGCGACACTGAGGTAACTCCTCCAACTTATGATGAATTATTTTCTGAATTTTTAAAGACTTGCAAATATTTTGAAAAAAATTTAAAAGATAATGATCTTCTAAAATCTGAAAATGGAATTTTACTTAAAGAAAACAAAAAATTGTTAAATGAAATTAAGACTATTGGAAAAAGAGATATTTCATGCCAAGAGTGTGATCACTTTTTGGGAAGAATTAAGGAACTTGAAGAATCTCTTTCCAAATCTCATTCTACAATAAAAGTACTTACTAAAAAGAATGAGATTTTAGAGAGAGATCTAAAATCTTCAATTTCCATAGTCCATGAGGGAAAGAAATCTTTTGAACGGAGATGCGTAAATCTAGTATCCGAGAATACAAAAATGAGACACCAGATTCATGACTTAACACTAGCCATGAAAAAATTTGGAATGGGCCGAAGATCACTGGATATGATCTTAGGATACCAACGCCATGGATCTGGAAGGTTTGGGCTCGGATACACATCTGGAAGCTGTCGCCCGGCGACAACCACTGTCGCCGGCGACAGTGAAAAGTCCAGAAAATTCACTTTTAAAAATTCTAAAATTAATGAAATATCAAATACTACATCCTCATCCAGTAAAAGTCCAAAAAAGTTATACTCTTCTAAATACATTTCTTGTGCCAAATGCAATAGATTTGGTCACACTACGGACTCTTGCTGGAAGGAAGGAAAAAGCAAAATTAAACAAATCTGGGTGCCTAAGGCTTCTACCTATACTATGGGTGGAACCACTTGGGTAACCAGATCTTTACTCACCTCTTCTTTCTAGGTGTGTTGGCAGGCTAAGGACAAAGAAGACGTGTGGTACTTGGACTCGGGCTGTTCAAAGCACATGACGGGCAATAAAGAGAAGTTCCTTAGCCTGGAGATGAAGAAAGGAGGAGTTGTTACATTCGGTGACAATGGAAAAGGAAAAATCATCGGCATCGGTGTTGTGGGTAACGAAAATTTTTCAATTTCAAATATTTTATTTGTAGAAGGATTAAAGCATAATTTGATTTTTATTAGTCAATTATGTGATAAGGGTTTAAATGTTTTATTTGAATCTTCTACAAATTTGTGCAAAATTATTAATTCCAAAACAAATGAAATTGTTTTTACCGCACCTAGATGTCATAATGTATATATGATTAAATTTCTTGATTTTTCAAATTCTACTTTAAAATGTTTTTTATCAAAAAATGATGAATTAGATTTATGGCATAGGCGACTTGGACATGTTAGTGCCAAGTTAATTTCAAAACTTTCAAAAGATAAATTAATTAAAGGTTTACCTTTGCTAAATGGAAATTTATCTTCTTCACTATGTGTGCCTTGCCAAAAAGGAAAATTTTCAAAATCATCTTTCAAAAGTAAAAACATTATTTCTACCACTAGGCCACTTCAATTAATACATATGGACTTATTTGGGCCAATTGGAATTTCTAGCTTAGGAGGTAGAAAATACACATTTGTTTTGATTGATGATTATTCTCGTTTTTGTTGGACTTTATTTCTAACCTCCAAATCCGAAGCATTTTCAGAATTTTCAAAATTATGTTTGCGTATCCAAAATGAATTTGAGCTAAAAATTAAACGCATACGATCGGATCATGGAGGAGAATTTGAAAATGAAAAGTTTATTTCTTTTTGTACGGAGTTAGGAATTAAACATGAATTTTCCGCTCCACGCACACCACAGCAAAATGGTGTAGTAGAGAGGAAAAATAGAACTCTTCAAGAGTTATCCCGTACAATGTTATCTGAATTCAAATTACCAAAATCTTTTTGGGCTGACGCGTTTAGCACGGCATGTTATGTAATTAATAGAGTAATGCTTCGCCCTATTTTAAAATTAACCCCTTATGAATTAATTTTTAATAAACAACCAAATGTTTCTTATTTCAAAGTTTTTGGCTGTAAATGTTTTATTTTGAATTCTAAAGATTCCTTAGGAAAATTTGATGAAAAATGTGATGAAGGTATTTTTATTGGCTATTCTTCAACTAGTAAAGCTTATAGAATTTTTAATAAAAGAACAAAAATAGTTGAAGAATCTATTCATGTTAGGTTTGATGAGTTTGCTTCATGTGTAGAAAAGAAAATTACAGGAAAAGAAGATGAACTCCTTCCCACGGTGGAGAATGATGAAGAAGAACTTGGAGAAAATGAAGAAGAAAAAGAAGAAGAAAGAGAAGAAGAAAGAGGAGAAGAAGATAGAGAAGAAGAAGAAAGAGAAGGATATGTGCCTCCAAGTGAATTGAGATTCTCTAAGGATCATCCAAAGGAGCTTATCATTGGAGATCCGCAAAAAGGGGTTAGTACTCGTTCATCACTACATGTTTTATTTTCAAACCTTTGTTTTGTTTCTGAAAAAGAACCAAAAGATGTTTCCACCGCTTTAAATGATGAATTTTGGTTTTTAGCTATGAATGAAGAACTTAATCAATTTGAACATAATAAGGTTTGGAATCTTGTAGAACGACCAAAAAATCGTCCTGTAGTTGGTGTTAAGTGGATTTTTAAAAATAAAATGGATAATGAATCTAGAATTGTTAGAAATATAGCCAGATTAGTTGCAAAAGGTTATGCACAAATTAAAGGGGTAGATTTTGATGAAACTTTTGCACCCGTAGCAAGATTAGAAGCGGTTAGAATATTTCTTGCATTTGCTTGTTTTAAGAGATTTAAATTATATCAAATGGATGTCAAAACCGCATTTTTAAACGGGTATATAAAAGAAGAGGTTTATGTAGAACAACCCCCTGGCTTTATAAATGAGAAATATCCAAATTATGTTTATAAATTAGATAAAGCGCTTTATGGATTAAAACAAGCGCCTCGTGCTTGGTATGATCGATTAACTCAATATTTGTTAAAGCACGATTATAAAATAGGAAGTGCTGATTCTACACTCTTCATTAAGCAAATTGATCATGATTTAGTTATTTTACAAATTTATGTTGATGATATTATTTTTGGAGCCACTAATGAAGAGTTGTGTAATGAAGTAGTTGAAATTATGAAAAATGAATTTGAAATGAGTATGGTTGGAGAACTTTCATATTTTTTAGGTTTTCAAATTACACAAAAACATGATGGTATTTTTATATGTCAAACCAAATGTATTCATGATATGTTAAAAAGATTTAGATTTGAAAATCTTAAGCATGCAAACACTCCTATGAGTACTTCACTAAAATTAGGAAAAGATGAAAGTGGTGTTTCAATTGAAAAAACTCTTTATAGAAGTATGATAGGGTCTTTATTGTATTTAACCGCATCTAGACCTGATATTATGTTTGCCGTTTGTTTATGTGCTAGATTTCAAGCTAATCCTAAAGAGTCACATTTAAAAGCGGTGACACGTATCTTTAGATATCTCATAGGAACATCAAAATTAGGCTTATGGTATCCTCATAATGATTCTTTTATTTTGCATGGTTTTTCGGATTCGGATTATGCGGGATGTTCTTTAGATAGGAAAAGCACTAGTGGCACTTGTCACTTTATCGGCCCTTCACTTATTTCATGGTCGAGTAGGAAATAGAATTCCGTTGCCCTCTCAACTACCGAGGCCGAATATATTGCACTAGGTTGTTGTTGTTCCCAAGCTCTTTGGATGTCACAAATATTAGAAGATTTTGGCATGCAACAAAGTAGTGTAGAATTAAAGTGTGACAATAAAAGTGTTATAGACTTATCTAACAATCCCGTATTACATTCTAGATCTAAGCATATAGATGTCCGACATCATTTTATAAGGGATCATATTAAGAAGGGTAATATAAAAATCAACTTTATAGGCACAGAAAATCAACTAGCGGATATATTCACTAAGCCGTTACCGGATTCCGGTTTTTCTATGCTTAGGCTAGAATTAGGAATTCTAGACATTTCACAATGAATATATCACTATTTAAAGCCTATAAAATTAAAAAAAAATTATTATCACAAAACATAAACTATGTACAAAGAAAAAGCCAAAATCTTAAAAATCAAAACATAAAATTTCAAAAGACTTAACAAAAATTCAACATCATTAATATTACATCAATATTGTTCAAACAAAAACAGTAGAAACAACTTAAGGATCAAGTTCATTAAACAAAAGCAGAAATCTAAAGAAGTTCACTGTCGCCCAGGCGACAGTGGATGTCAGAAATTTCCGACATCGCCCAGCTGCAGCAGCAACATAAAACTACTCTGAATCTTCATAACCAGCCCCGCTGCTCTCTGGACAATCTTCTGGAGGTCCTCGTCTCACAGCTTTGGCACGGCGAGTCCGCCTCACCGATTGGCGTGGCGATTCTTCGTCCGGTACTTGCCATTCGGCTTCTTCCTCCGGAGTTGGCTTCAACTTCAGACCTTTGACGAGAAACTTCATAAACTTCTGCATTCGACTACGGTCCTTTTTCACTTCCTTCTTGTGATCCTCTAATGAATCACGCAAATCATCAATGGACTCTCGTAGTGATCCTGCCCTAGAAATGGTCGGCTCTCTAATCTCAATCCCCGGATGAGCTTTTCTCTGCGGCTTCTTCACCTTCATTGAACCCGTATAATATATTTCCGGATAACAATCATCCAAATAAGCACCTTGCACTATCCATCCATACTTCTTATAGAGTACACACTATATTACCGCCCCCATTGGCAGCGTATGAACCTTCACCCATCTTGGATGCTTTAATCTATACGCATACCTAATCTGGGAGAGTATGAAGTCCGCCACATCAAAAATCTCATCCTCCATAATATAGTATGTAAAGAGGGTCAATTGAGCCGTAATACTTCTTGTGTCTCCACTCTTCAACATCACTGAATTCCTTAATATATCTTGGACTAAGAACGCATCCGGAGTAAGTGAGGTAACTTCAGTGGTAAGAGTCTTTTTTTGATTCCCATGTAAACTCATGTTTACAAGGGTCCAATCTCTATCCTTTCGATAATTCTCCACTATATCAGGCATATTCTCACTCATCACTAGTCCGAATTCCTCTCGTAGATCAACATGTGTTATTTCCACATGTTGACCTTGGATCCTTGATCTCACTCCTCCATCCAATTCAGTGAAATTTGGGTCTTCCAAATGGTTATAAAATTCACGAATGAAAAAGGAAGAAAACCTCTCTGGTGTGATTATTGAAATTATACCTGCGTTCGCAAGCCGATCATAGATATGATCGTGCTTTGGCGACTCAAATTCCACATACTTCGCTATTCCAACAATAGCTTTCTCCACCCCCGGAAAAACTTGATATGAAGTATGTGCATCTTCTGAAGTACTCTTTCGAGCTTTGGAACTGGAAGCCATTCTGCAATAACATACAAAAAAAATTTTGATTAAACATGGTATCACATTGTGCACTGGAACACTGTCGCCCAGGCGACAGTGACTGTCGGAAATTTTCGACAGCCCTCCAAGTGATTTTCTCTCAAAATTTTTACATATACTTCCAGATCTACTCAAAATAAATGTTATTTCAACATCAAGTTTTAAAAAAAAAATATTTTTTTTAAATCAACATATTCTACAAATCCTTTACTATTCATCATCTTCCACCTTCTTCTCTAAACTAGATCTACAAAAATCCTGTAGAAAATATTCCATATATCTATACACTATTGTGTCTTTCTATGATACTTTCAAATGACCTTACTCATGTTTAAGTTATTTTCTTTCATTACTTCATATGGCTATACCGTCACTTCATGGGCTTATTCATACTATGGCATATTCCTATTATTTCATGGACTTCAATCATTACCAACATTTTGCTTCCGCTTACTCTTCATTTCTATTTTCTATTACCTTTCCCTTAAAAGCTACTCCTTTATCTAATATTCATTTTTGCTAATACCAAAAGGGGGAGAATTTAAAGTATAGAAAGAAAAGTCACAAATCTATCACACCTAAATATTCCACCTACACAATACATCATATATTTAGGGGGAGCATATATGTAGGGGGAGCATTCATTTAGGGGGAGCTTTCATCTCGAGATAGATTATTTATTTTTAAGGAAAATATATCATGTTATTGTTTTGTGCACACACCAAAGGTTAAAATCAAATCTAAATAGACATGATTTCTTTTTATACGGATTTGTTATTATCAAAAGGGAGAGATTGTTGGAGCATGCGCTTCGCACTCCTCCGGTTTGATAATAACAAAGTCCCTTTTGTATTTGATTCTATTTTCATTAATGGTGTGCAGATAACAGGTATGAGATGTTCACATTGCTACTGGAGCTAAAATTGAATGTGGGAAAATTTCACTGTCGAAAAATTCCGACAGCCACTATCGCCCAGGCGACAGCAGAGAAGTTACAGCTACTTCCCTCCACGGCAGATCGACGAAAGGCAGTTTTGCGCTGTCGGAAATCCGACATCGATGTCGCCCAGGCGACAGCTCGGCGGTTACAACAACTGCCCACGTCTCCACTCACAACCGGCAGTTTTGCACTGTCGGAAATCCGACATCGATGTCGCCCAGGCGACAGCTCGACGGTTACAGCAACTGCCCACGACTCCACCCACGACGGCACTCCAGCGGCAGTTTAGCGCTGTCGGAAAATTCCGACAGTCACTGTCGCCCAGGCGACAGTGAATTTCTATAAATTGGTTCCTTTGGTTCGTGCATTCCAAGCTTTAGAAAATTCCAGTCCCTTCCTGAGTGCATACGAACCAGAGAGCTCCAGAACCTCCTCAACTCCCATTTGTGCAAAGAAGGATTGAAGATTGAAGACGAGATCGGGCGCGCTTCTACATCATCAATCATCTCGAGGCTTCAACAATCCGTTCAGAGATCTGATTTTCTAGGGAGTTGTTCTTTTCATATTGTATTTTCATTCACATATTTTTCATTTTGTATTGGTAGAGAAATCGTCGTCTTGCGTGCGGCGTCTAAGTCCTTGCGCGGCTAAGGGGAAAATCACTTCCTTGTGCGGAGCGTCCAAGTCCTTGCGTGGCTTGGTGGGAAATCGTGGCCTTGTGTGCTACGTCTAGATCTTGGGAAGATCTAGAGGATAGGCTTGGGCTTGGTCTTGGGAGAGACAAGTGATAGCCTTCCGATCCTTGGGAGAAGGATTGGTAAACCAAAATTATTGTATTTTTATTATCATAATTGTGCCTTGATCTTAAGCATTGTTAAGATCATTTTTATTGTATGCAAATTTCATGATTAATATAATTATGCTCTTTTCACTAATTGCAAATTTGTCTGCTTAAATCTTTATCTTAGAAATTTGTGTTTGGTTAAATACAAAAATTACATTGGTTTAAAATTATTTATAAGTAACTTTTTAGTAAAGTAAAATTTGTCTAAAAATTGTTAAGTAAAAATTATATTTTTAAACACACCCTTATTCACCCCCCCCCCTCTAAGGGCGTCACACGATCCAACAGGGAGCTGTCCACGGCGGGCACTTCATCATATATCTCGCCAAGTAGCTAGGGGTCTGGGATTCTCTTCCGCGGATGAGCTCCATTTAGACACCGATTTTCATCCAATTTCAGAATCTCCAAGCCCTAGGCTTAGCGCGGCGATGCGATGGTGAGTTCGAGACTATGCCACTGACGGTTGGCGGTGGAGATTTTGATCTCGATACTGATCTACATGGTGCCACTCATTCTCCACCCCACCGTCGCCGCAATCTTCCCCGACGTCTGGTCCTTCAACTTATTGGGATCGTCAATTCGGGTCTCTCCATACTCAGCTAGAGCAGATGGAGACCTGTTTTGATGCTCGATTTGCACATTTTGATAGTCGATTTATCGCACTTAAGCAGCGTCAGGATTCTTCGATGGATCACATTTTGAGTTTGGGGTTTTGCGAACTCACTATCCGCCGAGCAGGGATGGCAATGATGAGGACTAGACCTCTTTTGTTTTATCTTTTGTATATGTATCTGTCTTTTAATTTTTCCTGTATTCATGTCTCTTTATCTTTATTGCTTTCATTTTTTTTTAACAACAAATTTTTTTTTATAAAAAATATAATAATTGTGTTTTGCTTCATCAAGACTACTTGGTGCGGATTTGGCCACCACTCAGGGAAGTTTCTTCTCTCTATACTTGCTTGTTTTTCTTCGATTTACAACATTGGGGATACTGTTTTCTTTTAAGTATGGGGGGAGGGTATTTCACATCGGGTTTACTGCAAAGCAACACCCAAAATTTTTTTAAAAACAAATATTAAAAAAATAGTTTATTAGTTAGAAAATCAAACTTTATTTTCTTAGAAAGGGACGTTTGGGATGTCATCTCATCTTACCTCCTAGTACCGGTGAGAGCAATTCACAAGGAATACCTCGGGAAGTCTAAGAAATAATAAAAAAATTAGGCTGAATTTTTATTTTGGGAATCAATATTTCTATATTTACTCATATGCAAAATCCTTAGTAGATTTACTTTTGCATAGTGTTGTAGGGAATTTTTATACTTCATTCGATTTTGAATTTTGGAGTAAAATTGTTGACTCGTGTAGTATTCCTAGTTAAGCGCATGCATTAGTAAGATCTCATGTCGAATTAATTATTCAACATACAATTAAATTTATGTTTTTCTAACTGCGTGAAAATAATTTTTGTTTTACTTTTACATTGAATCCAGTAGAATCCGAAAATAATTTAAGTGAGTATGTAGAAGCTTACTAGAGAATTATTACGCAATTTGAATGAAAGGGTATTCTTTCTCGATGTCTAGAACTTGCCCTCTAGTGACTCTCAAAACATTTGCATAAGTTAAGTTCATTAGCAAGAATATGATATAGACATTTCATTGGCACGTTTGAGCTTTTGCACCCGCACCTAACATTCTATCATTGTTAAGCCACTTTGAGCCTTTTACATTACTTTTTGTTTCAGCTCCACCAAGCTCTTCACCAAGGCCCAAAAAGTAACCTAATCGTACACCTAAGTCTGTGCTCGAAAGTAGTTATTTGAAAAGGTTTTGTGAGTGTTTGCTATCTTTTATTATTTTGGTGGACTTTCTCTTGTCTTTTATGAAGAAAAAAATGATGATAAAAAATAATCAAATGAAAAAAAAGAGAAAAAAAAGTGATTAGGAATTGGCAATGCTCTTACAATGCCATGACTGCTTAGATTATTTTGTGCGAGCTCCCTTTAGGTTTGGGTGTGACTAGCCATCATGTTTATCTTTGTTTTTCCTCACCAAATAAAACCTAAGCCCATGTTTCAACGTAATTAAGCCCTATTGATTAATTCTTATGAGTTAAACTAGTGATGTGGCGAGTGTGTGAAAGGGCAAGCCTATGGCCATCGTCATTGATGGATTTCTTGGGAGGCTATCCTGAAATTTGATTATGTGTAATATTGATCTTAGTAAACACGCTACCCGCTCCCTAAATAACATTTTAGGATTTACCGAATTTTCAATTTAAAAGTAAAAATAATATGTTGTAACACATTATTGAAAATTATAAGTTAATCTATATGCTGAATTGGTTTTTCTACTATGATTTCTACAAGCTTAGGTGTAAGACTTCACATTTTTACTCAATATGCTCAAATTTCTTTTCTAGTATTTAAATTTTTCTACTCCTATGAAAAGTTGTTTGCTCGGGACTAGTAAATGGGTAAGTATGGCGGTATTTGATAACTCTATTTTATCTTAGTTTTTAGTTAATTTTTAATTTAATAATCAATCAATATTTGTCAAAATTATTATAATATTCTCCTTAATTTATTTATTTTTCTTTTTCACGTAAATCTGGGCTGCTGATAGCATTTTTGGGCTCACTGTATTAATCAGGAGAAAATTTGTGACTGTTTTGGGAAATTGTCA
This sequence comes from Dactylorhiza incarnata, assembly GCA_033032865.1. NCBI lineage: Eukaryota > Viridiplantae > Streptophyta > Magnoliopsida > Asparagales > Orchidaceae > Dactylorhiza > Dactylorhiza incarnata. Next base: position 6,150,449 of record JAWHQI010000079.1, on the reverse strand, counting down.
AGTACACGCCCCAGAGACACGGGCGTGACAAGGGGGTGTGACCACTGCCACGGGTCGTGCCTGATAACAACGTCAGAAATCCAAGTACACGTCGGATTATTATTACACGCCCCTCAGTCACGGGCGTGACCTCCAGTCAGGGGCGTGACCTCTTCTAAAACCGCCAAATTAACTCCAGCTCAGGCAGTTTCCCGCCGTTTGCAGATCAAGCCGAGACACACCCTAGGTCACGGGCGTGACCTAGGGGCATGACCAACAGATTTATGAATTTTGGCGGTTTTCCTCCCGAACGTTCCCGGGTATTCAAGACACCGTTTTCGCACATTACATGCCCTAGGTCACAGGCGTGACCTAGGGGCGTGTCTCTCCAACTTTTTCAACTATAAATTGTTGTCATGTTCAGATGCCAAGGAGGAGGATTTTGTTGTCCATTTTCTATAATTCTGCACTGTTTTATTGTATTTCTCATTTCAAGTTAGTACTTTTGAATTTCGTTTCAAGTTATAATTCTCGTTCAAGCAATTTCAATTTAAGTACTTTTCTTTTATCAATCATGTCTCCCTCCTTTGACATATGTATTCCCCCGTCATGATGAGTACGTAGCTAAATTCCAATTAGCACTTGATCATGATGAACTTTCGAATAAAATAAACTTTGCTTTGTTCATATAAAAATTTGGAAGCTTTCTATATTATTTCGCTTCGATTTAACTTTGAATTTAATTGCATCGAATTCATATGTAGTGAATATGTTTCTCGATCTAAGATCTGTATGCTAGTGATCGAGAGATCCATGCGAAGGAGGAGATCACTCAAAGAATAAAAAGAATTTCATACACTCCTCGAGAGAGGGTGATATAAATCTTCCGGACAGGAATCAAATCCAGTAGAGGGGTTCACCGCCTAAAGCAAGCTTAGGGGTTTCGACTGGCCGAGGGGTATTAATCGATCAACATAAGGTTAGTTGATAGTTCTCTCGAGAGAGGTTCTATCATATTTTGGTAACCTCCACGGTCGAATTAAATAATTTAGAAGATTGCAGTTTAATCCTTAAAGAAGTTTATTTTAATCCAATGGCATTCTAGATCAAGTGCTAGCTCTATAATCATCAAATTTCTCTTTAGCCCAAGTCATTTATTTTCTTCACTTTTCGAATCAAAAAATTTCGTTGGATAAAATAACAGCTCTACTTTGTGAGTACAAGTACTCGATAGCCCCGAGTCTAATATGACACTTGATGCTATACTTTAAAACGATATGTATACTTGTCTTATCGGTTTATTGTTGGAATCGCACTTTAGCAAAACAATAAAAAAAAAATCATCAACGACTCCCCGTGATTTTGCTGGATTAGGAAAAGAGCCTTGACGCCTTTCTTCCTTTTCTTTGATGTGGCGAATCACAGTAGAAAACCCCGACGCAGATCCTCAAATCCATAGATGCTCCCCGAGGGAAGCTGGTGGAACCAATCACTCGCATTTCCCTTAAAAGATAAGGCAAATAGCTTGTATTTGAAGGCATCTGTTATCTGTCTAATAGAGACGACGTCCTCAAACCACTAGAGATGTTGGAGGGGATCATCCTTGCCTGTGTAGTAAGACACTACAGGCTCCGTGAATCCTTCTAGAATGGGACCTGAGAGAATCAGCTCGCAGAACGGGCTCCCTGACCCAACTTGGCGAGCAGAGGGCACTCGCCTAATCTCCTTGCATGGGTAGCGAGAGCTCGGTGGGCTGGGAAATAGCACCCGCGCGTGAATTGCTCGCTCATCATCCCCTGCTTGCACCTCCTTCTCGAGTCGCTTGTCATGTGCATCCTCGCCTAAGGATTGCAGGGCGAGTACTGGGACCGCAGGGGTCGAGCACTCGCCCGACGGTGAGAGGGCGATGCGCAGGGTCTCTAGAATGGACTTTCTAAATTCGTCGAATTAGTCACTCTTTTTTACGAACTCTCCCAAAGGTGGTGAGTTCCCAAGGTCGCCTCCTTACCCTTCACTTCCAGTCATTGGATCTCACTCAGGATTTTCCAAACAAACTACGGTTCACGCTCACCGCACCAAAAATGTTGAACCAGGAAACCACGTTTCAACCTCTGAGCCCAGAAACCACGGCTCGAGAGGAGTTCAGACTGGTGTAGTTTACTCCTACTTCTCATGTGTTCAATCTCTAGACCGGTCACTCAGGACAAAGAAACTCACTTACAAAGGGTGGAAAACTAAAAATAGACCCGCGAGCTACAGCGAGGAGGTCCCGCCACTAACCTAGAAGATCTAAAGAATTTCCTCTCCCTAGCCAATTGCTGAGTTGGGCACCTTGGAGAGTGCCAGAAAGCCCCTGCCTTCCCACCCGAAAACCACGCACTACTAGAAAAATGATTTTTAGCTACGCTTTTTTATCAGGGTTCAAAAACCGTGGCTAATACATTAGTATTAGCCACGGTTGAAAAGGTCCTGGCTAATAATGAGGTTTTTGCTAGGGTTGCAAAAAGTGTGGCTAATATTTAAGTATTAGCCACGGCAAGCAAAAAAATGTGGCTAATACCTAAATATTAGCCACGGTATGCAAAAAGTGTGGCTAATACGTAAGTATTAGCCACGGCCCTAGAAAAAGAAGAGACTACGCATTGTGCCTTTCCTAAAAACCTAAAACAACGCAACTGCTCCCGAACCCTCACGACATCAACGGTGCCCTCTCTACTCGCATAATCGCCCTTCTCCAAGAAGAACTCCACCGATGGCTGCGACCGCTCCCTCCCCAAACTTCCTTCTCTCACGCCCTTCTCCAAGAATAACCCCTCACGAAATCGACTGCTTGAGAGTGAGCGGCGCATAAAACTCAACAATACAGCTCAAATTCTGGCGATCCGCAAAGATCCCTCATTCTCTGGGTGGTACGATGAGGAGGAAGGATTAAGTCGCTCGATTCCACCAGCCGATGAATCATATGAATGCAACACCACAAATGAATCTGAAGACTTTGATCTACCACTTCTCCAGGACGGCAGATCCGTGAGAGCCCATTTAAAGCTAGAAGGGCAGTGGTTGAATGGATTTAGACAGCGGAGCATGAATGTAGCCTCGCATAAGGTGAATAGGGATTTGAAGAAATATGCACCTATGGATATTGAGAACGGTGTTTATACCAGCGATTATGTTGCATGGATGATTTTTGTTCTTTCTTCCTTTATGTTACGATGCTTTATTTTGACAATAATGATATATACTTTTTGCAGCTGTACTAACCGCCATTGGAACAGCTTTGGATATAAACTTAAGCAATGCTTCTCTTGTTTTCATATCAGTGACATTTGCTACAATGATTTTTCATAGTTTTTGAAGTTTTGGATAACTTGGTTGAAGTTTTTTTTTATTATGTTTTCCTGGTAATTATATGTTCTAATGTGCAATGCAAATATGCTTCTCCAATATTTCTCCTCGTGTTTGCTTTTCCATTTTGGTAAGTTTAATGAGATGATTGTTCATATACAATAATAACGATTTGTTATGTTTCCTAGAAACTTGTAAAATTCAATCCTTTATGCAGCCACTAGTATTACTGAGAATTAAATACTTGTTGAATATGAAGTTAATTCAATTTGAACTCTAGATAAGTTCTTATTGATGTTTTATATTTGAGTTAGTTTAGTATTGTACTATGACATGATGTCCACTCTATTTTTATCCCACTATACTCCTAACGCTTCTTATTTCACAGGCTGAAGACTCGCAGTTTTAAGCTTGTGGGAATTATCTTGATCATTTCTTTTGGAGTTCTATTGACAGGTATGCACTACAATGCTCCCTAGCTTTATATTTCTTTTTGAAGTATGCATATGAATGAATGTGAATTTATTGGTAAAAAAAATTCTTACTTACTTTTAGGTATTATCATCATATGCCATCAACATTCTTCAATTCAGATTCTCATCAATTAATCTGGCAGCTTTGTAAAAGCAATTTGTGCTTGCCTAATTGAGGTTATTTAGTTTATTTTGGTAGATATGAAAGCAAATGCATATTTTATTATTTGGTAGATATGAAAGCAAATGCATATTTTATTATTTGGTAGATATGAAAGCAATTTGTGGGGGCCTTCCATCCTCTTCCACGAATAAAAACTGACTGGAGTACATGTGAAGCTTTTTTTTAATATTTTATCATGTTTTTATTTTATATTACTGTTTTTTATTTTGCATTTGTTAAGGACTTTGTTTGTAGTTGAATTCACAGGTATCGTGGCTGGTGACAATTTTGGTCCTGTGACTTCATCAAGCCCAAATCATGATAAGAGAAGTGGATGGATGAAAGGTTTGTTGTGAAGCTATTTTAACTGCACAAATGATTTTTCTCAATCACTTTAGAACACTTAATCAATTGGACGGATGAAAGGTTTGTTCATTTATTTCCACTCAATTTTGTTTAGTCAAAATGACGTAGTTATATGCTAATTTGTTGCCAATTTGGTAATGATTTTTATTGTTGCTGCTTATTGATTGTTTAATTGTTGACCTGAGATTTATAATCTGAACTCATAAAATAAAACTTTGTGCTCCTGCCCTGAAAGTGCACCGTGTGCCTCTGAGTATTCTCTAGAGGGGGTGAATAGAGTTTTAAATATTTTCTATCCTATTTGTGCACACACAATAAAACACTAAGTGATTATGCAATCAGCCAAGCCAAAAACAAAACAAAATAAATAAAGTTTGCAGAAAATAAACACAGAATAAATAAATAGGGACAACACAGAAAATCAATGCACAGAAGACACAAGGATTTTTATAGAGGTTCCCCAAAATATGGGTACTCCTCTCTTCTACCTCCTTGGTAGGATTGCACAACCTGTGCCTAAGTCTTTTGATAAGAAGACTATTTGAACCACTTAGTCTTTTGATATGGACACTCTTAGAACCATTGAGTCTTTTGATAAGGAGACTCTTAGAACCACTGAATCCTTTAGAAGAGGGATTAATAAAACTCTTTACAGTTGAAGAAGAAAGTAAGAAGAAAGTAAAAGGGAGAAGAAAAGAATTCTATTCTTAGAATTCTTTAGAAGCTCTGATGTTGCTTTTGTCTTTCACAGGATCTGAAATGATGAACCCTTGCTTATGATAGTGATGATTTGCAAAGTTTGTTTTGCTTGATCCTTTTCTCTGAGCACTTCTTGAAATTCAGCTGTTGTATGATGATGAAGAAGAAGTAGCTGTATGTATTCCTGTGCAGAGAGAGCACTTCTGTATTTATGTCTTTTAGGGATTGAGAAGGAAGAAGATGAACACCCTATTCGACAGATAGAATAATGTAATAACTGTGTTCTTTTCTTCTCCTCTTTTTGCATACTTATTCTGTATGATTGGGATTTCAAATTCTTTCTTCTTTTGGCATGTCCTAAAAAGGAATTCACTTAATTTCCTTTCTTCTTTTGTTCTCGGCCCGTCAATCCATTTTGAATACCTTCCAAAAATGATTTGTTGTGTCCTGGAAAGCTCCATACCATTCTTGACAATAAAAGAGCCATTGGAGAACCGTCTCAAAAGGACAGCAGAAAAAACTTCTTTTTTCTAATTGTATTCAACGTTGCGTCAACTTCATCATTCTTCATGTCGACGCTCCTCTGAGTTCTTATCGATGTAGCTTCAAATTCCTTCTTAGCTTTAGCTGAACTCAGATGTCGACATTACATCGATTCCTTATCGATGTGTCCATCGAGTTGAAGCCTTAAACTTGAGCGTTTATCTTCTGCATCGAATTGTAGTCGAAGTTGCGTCGACTTCTTAGATGTCTTCGACAAGTTCTTCCTTCTGCGTCGAGACCCTTTCGACGTTGCGTCGACTTGACTTATAATTCGACAGACTGAATAAGTTGCTTCGACTTCTAGTCAGAGTTACGTCGATATCAATTCGAAGTTGCACCGACTTTCATTCGACACAAGTCTCAACTTAACTTATTTTTTGATTGTCTTGACTTGGCCTTGACACTCTAAGGTGAGTGTGACATCCTAAGACATCTAATGACCAATTTACCCTTACTATACAATATGGGTAATATAACCTAAGAAGTAAAATCACTTATAGTTAGTTTGTTAAGTTAAAAGAAAATGAGTTTTTCCAAACACGCCCTCTCAATATCCACAAGATTTGAACTTTGCTATGATTTTATTTAACAAACTCTTTATTGTTCAAGTGTAATAAAGCTTCATAGATGCTGAGATAATACTAATCACACACTCACACATATAAAATACATTGCTATGTTTTGGAGATAAAGGTTGCTTAGAGAGCAATTAATAAATTGTCATATTATCTTAAATATAATATTTGTCAACCTCTTAGACATTTATGGTCCATCTGCCCTTTCTCTTTTCATTCCAAATCAAGATAGATTCAAAAAAGATGCTTACAGCGCCTGGCCTCCTCCTTTATATACTAGGAGGGCTTACGTATAACACAAAAATAATGACATACATTAAAGTGTGATATAGTACTAAAAATATAATAATTGTCATTCATGCACCATGGTGAGAGCTCGTGGACGGCGTGAATAAACCTGCACGTATCGATGTGCAGTAATGAAATCTCCGGTGCTCGTATCATCACACCTACACGAACACTATATTATTGTCATAATTGTGTTCACTACTGCCACCACTCTCCCACTGCTCTCCCAAACATGACCTACATCCTATATTAGGATTGCCATCAAAATTCTTTTCCATTAATATACATCTTGTTGGGTTTACGGGCACCTACTGCATGAATCATGGAGTGAATTTTTTTACTGTCGTATGGTTCTAGTTATGGAATATATAGTGCACATTTGCCGTGACTTCATGCATGGTTGCATGTTATCCATTTTTATGCTTGTTGCTTGCAAATTAATTAACATTTACTTATATAAGCAAATGATACATATTGGCTATTGCTGGTGAAACTTTTTTTTTGTTTATTATATTCTAAGGTTTTCTTTCTAAGACGTCAACCTTTTTTTCATAGGATATGGAGCATTCTTATTTATCATCAAAACCCACTTTAGATTCAATTGGATGTACACCACCTCCCCTAAAACTAATATTGATGGTACATGGGTTATCTATAATAGGTTGTTGCTTGCATCCTATTATTGTAATGATCATCTTACAAACACTACAATAATTTCGGCCTTTAACAACACTTCAGAAATGTTGCCTAAAACAGCAAACTGTTGTCTAAACATAAATAATTGTTGTCATAGAGTAGTGCCTATGCCCGCGTTACATATTCTCAAAGGCAACAGTTTTTCATACTTTTAGACAACACTATAAAAAAAATGTTGTCTTTACCCTTAATTAAGGCAACAGTTTTTAGGTAAATCTATTGCTCCATTTTTGAAATGTTGTCTTTATACGTTACATTTAATAAATGTTGCTAAAAGTATCTAATAAATAAAAAAAATTAAAATTTAACAAAAGCATACCCAAAAAGTACACTGGATTTTCAATAATTCTAGATTTGGACAAGACATTTGGCTTAGTAATTCTACTTGTAATGTATCAGAGCAGGAATCACATGAAGAAACTCGAGATCCTGAAAACTTTTTTGATATAGATGATGTTGAGGTTTTGCATCTCTCTATATAAAATTACCCACCTCAACTGCATTTATTTATGTTCTACAACGATTTTTTTTCAGTTTTGAGCTGCAGGACATATTTTTGCGGAAGTCTTTTAGATCATTTTTGCTCAACTCTGTGAAGGAGATCTCCACGTGTAAGTACATCTTTGCGGTGCAATGTTCGATTCTCTGCAAGCATCTGTGAGCCCTCGCAACCTCAAAGATCTTCTTTTTTTTAAATTGTTTAGGGTTTCTGTATGCTGTGAATGGTGATCTTGTGTGTTGATTGAGATGTTGCAGAATGTTCCAGCCAGAAAGACCAATGTGGCAGGCCATTCACTGTAATGAGGATCGCAACGAAAATTTTGAGAGTGCCCGCATCACACTGAATGATGATGATTTGGATCAGTATGCAACTTGATTCCAATATATAGGAATTTTGAGGGGGGAAATACTCCTTTTATTTTATTTTATTTTATTTAGATTTTTGTTATTAGGGAGCTAGTTTAATTATTGGTAATTATTTAGCATGGGCCTAAATTTGTATGCCAAAAATGAATAATAATATGTATTTTAACATTGATGAGCATTCCTTATTACAGCAAGATGAATGCATCTGAGAAAGTGATGGTTGTAGGCTTGGCGGCACTGAATATATTTGGAGTAATTGTTCTTGGAAACATGTTGAAGTACACATTTTTTTTAAACACATAATTTATTATTTGCCACGGTAGATAGTTTTTTTAAAAATATCTAATATATTATTAGCCACGGTTTTAAACTGTGGCTAATAAGCAGACTATTTGTCACGACACCAAACCGTGGCAAATAGTCCATTTTAATGGTTGTTTAGAATCTTTTGTCAAGGTATAAAACCGTGACAAAAGGTGAAGGTATTAGCCACGGTATTATTTATTTGTGGCTAATACTTTTTGTCACGGCCAATCCGTGGCTAAAAACTTTTCTCCATGCGACCTTTAGCTACGAATTTTTCCTGTGGCTAGACTGTGGCAAAAGCTCTTTAGCCACGGTTTTGGATTTTTTGCCAGGATAATTTGCCCTGGCCAAAAGTCTATTTTCTTGTAGTGACGGTGAGTAGCAAAAATGGACTCTCTAATCGACCAAAGCAAACCAGAGGAGAGAGAATCTTGTGAGAGATGCCCTCCAAAGGTGCCATTGAGGTCTATTTATAGTTTTCTTGAAACGGTCTATGGATAATTGAATCTCGTCTATTGGTTTTACTAAAAGCAGCCCAAATTGGTCTGTCAACAGCGGAATCCCGCTGTTTGGAAGGGCTAATCATCGGCCACAAAAGGGCTTTCCTGGAAAAACGAGAGGTCCCCCTAAAGTTCGAGTCCATGCTACTCGAGGCGTGCTCGCCTGGGGGTGGCGAGTGCCCATTGTGACTGGGTGCTCGCCGCTTGCCCCAAACTGGGGACAGATGCCTGCTGCCAGGCTTGCAATCGCACATTCGGCTAGTCATCAAACGATCAGTTAGACGCCTCATTGAATGGCAAAAAAAGGCTAAAAGCCTGTTCGGCTGGTCGTCTAGCCGATCGGCTAGATGTCTGGTCGAATGACGAGAATAAAGCTGAAAGCCCAGTCGATCGACCAGACGCGACTCGATCATCTTGGTGCAGGGTGAGAGGAAGCTACCATGTGAGCACTCGCCCCTCTTCCTTATCATTGTCTGTCGCTTTCCTTGCCGGTCCACTCGACAAATATGGGGTTGTATATAAATATGATGAAAATATTTATTTCGTCTGTCCTAATACCGCTCCTACAATGAACCTACTCGCATCGCACATTAATTCAAAAGGTTGAGTAAAATATGGATCTATCATGATGGGAGAATTAATAAACTTTTCTTTTAATATTTCAAAAGCTTTCAAACAATCAATATCAAATAAAAAATGGAGCATCTTTTTCTAATAATTTACTTAGCGGTTTTGGGATTTTTGAGAAATCTTTGGTAAATCATCAATAAAAACTTGCATGTCCTAGAAAACTACGTACTGCTTTAATTGTGGTGGGAGGTGGTAAATGTTCAATTGTCTCTATTTTTGCCCTATCCACCTCAATTCCACGGCATGAAACTTTTTGACCCAACACCAAACCTTCTTGTACCATGAAATAATATTTCTCCCAATTGAGCACAAGACTGGTTTCTTCACATCTAGCTAGAACTCTTTTTATATTTTGTAAACATAAATCATATGAATCCTCAAATACCGAGAAGTCGTTCATAAACACTTCCATAACATCTTCAACTAACTCGTTAAATATAGCTAACATGCATCTTTGAAAAAGTGGCAGGAGCATTACATAATCCAAAGGGCATACGCCTATATGCGAAAGTACCAAATGGACAAGTAAAGGTAGTCTTTTCTTGATCCTCCACGTCAACAGGGATTTGCAAATATCCAGACAATCCATCCAGAAAACAATAGTAAGCATGCCTCGATAGAAGTTCTAAGATTTGATCGATAAAAGAAAGTGGGAAGTAATCTTTTCGTGAAACATCATTTAATTTTCTATAATATATACAAACTCGCCATCATGTGACGGTTTGTGTAGGAATGAGTTCATTTCGTTCGTTGGCGACGATTGTAAGACCACCTTTCTTAGGGAATGGTAGTTTTTGTAGGATGTAGTCTTAAACACCTAGAGGGGGGTGAATAGGTTTCTTTTATCTAGGCTTAGTGTTTTCTGATTTTAGGTTAGTAAATTATCAAGCACACAGAAAACACACAAGCATTTATAGAGGTTCCTCAAGACAGGGTGTCTTGAGTAGTCCTCTTTCCCCCTTCACCTTTCTAACAATGAGTTGGACAAGTCCAACTTCTCCAAACTCAGCTCCAAGAGCCTACAGCACAGATCCCACAGGATCTCTCAGGTTTTCCCAAACCCTACCTCAGGCATAGTAGCCCTACCTCAGAGGAATCCTCCTCCTACAACTCAGACCACCTCCTGGTCCTACAAACGCAGGCCTAACTGCCCTACAATCTCAGGCCTAACTACCCTACAATCTCAGGCATAACATCCATACAATCTCAGGCCTAACAGCCCTACAAACTCAGGCAATAAAGCCCTACAGACTCAGAACCCAAAGGCTCCTACAGATGATATAATAAGGATTACAAATAGAAGGAAGAAGAGGTCAAGCCTTGTTCTTCTTCTTCTTATCAGCTGCTATTGCAGACTTGAATCGGGGAGGAGAAGTGCAGCTCCAACTTGATTCTTCTTGATCAGCCCTTCAGATGATGGACTGGATCTACTTACTAAGCCTTGTTCTTCTTGATCATCCCTTCAGATGAAGGACTGGATCTACTTGCTCTATCTTGAGATGAATCAAGATGAGCTATCTCTTTTCTCCTTGCAGCCTTGTGTTAGCTCAGTTCTTGGCTGCCGACAATGGAGCAGTTCGCTTCCGCTTCTTTGTGTGCTTGAGAGAAAGATTGATAGCAGTGGATTGTTTCTCAACCATAACTTATTTCTTTTATACTCCTTTGATCTTCAACGGCTCTTAGATGTCCTCCTGACAGGTATGGGAGTGATTGGTGGTCCCCAATACGCATTTCTGCAGCTTGCGCCAAAAGCAGAACCCGCCATATCACGTTTGAACTGTCTCGGCGGTTGGGTTGAGATGGTCAACCTTCTCAGTGGTTGCTTCTGTCCCCTCTTAGCGGATCCGCTGAGACAGACACTTATCTCAACGGTTTCTTCTATCTGCAGCTCAGCTTCCCCAGATGCCTTCTCAGCAGCTCCTGGTCTTGTCTCAGCGGTTCAGCTGAGACAGAGAGCTTGTCTCAGCTGATCAAACATTACACCATGGTGTGCCCTTGTCCTGCATACTTATGAGATAGAAATAGGGTTTATCAAATACAACTTGTACTTAGTATTGAGTGTGAGGACTCTTCAAATCAAGGGAACATTGAGGGCCATTTTCCCAATAATCTCCCCCTATTTGAAGAAGTCAGAACACCCTCAAATGCTAGAGTACATTACTCATTAATTCTTGATATGTGTTATTGCAGTAATGAATTCATCATATCATGCTCATTGCATCAAGGATTTTATAACAGATAATTAATCCAACAGTGATATTTGATAGGCATGATAATGCAACATAGATTGAATTAACCAATCAAAACAGGGTAAGTTTTAGTTATAACTTAGATTTTCAACTTAAATAGGGTGATAATTCAAAGCTCAGTTTGCATTCATATATTCATAAAACATTTCAAACAAATTATAGTTCAATTATCATCCAGCCTATTCATAAGATATTTTCTTTTCTTAGAAGATTTGTTTTGAATACTTTATCTCCCCCTTTCTTAGAAGATTTATGCATAAGATATTTATGCATTCATTTAGAAAAATCTTTTCTCATGACTGTGATGACTGCATTTGTATCCTCCCCCTTTCTGGCTTCTTCATAGATCTGTTGATGGAGGTCTTGCTGAATGTTGATAACAGCAGCTGGATCATCCTGCTCATCTTCAGTGTCAGGATCTTGATGATCACTCAGATTGACATCACCAGCATGATCATCCTCCTCCCCCTCAGAGAGATCATTCTTTTCTATTGAGTCCAGGAATGCTATGACCTGATCTTTATCAGTTGATGGCTCTTGTGGCTGCTCCCCCCTTAGATTGAGCACACATCAGTGCTTGAGGATCAGAAGTTATGACTTTGTACACATCAGAGTTGAGTTCGTCAAACTCAAACTAAGTTCGTCAAACTAAAACTAGAGTTCGTCGAACAAGAGGTTTAGTTCATCTGAACTACATCATAGAGCTGATTTCGTCGAACTCAAACTGGAGTTCATGTGAACTACATCATAGAGCTGACTTCGTTGAACTCAGAGCTGAGTTCGTCGAACTCAAATTGAGTTCGTCGAACTCAACCTGGAGTTCATGTGAACTACATTATAAGGCTAAATTTGTTGAATACAGAACTAAGTTCGTCGAACTCAAGGCTGAGTTCGTCGAACTCAAAGCTAAGTTTATCTGAACTACATCATAGAGCTGAGTTCGTTGAACTCAAGGCTGAGTTCATCTGAACTACATCATAAGTTGAGTTCGTCGAACACAAACTGAGTTCGTCGAACTCAAACTGAGTTCGTCGAACTCAAACTCGACGTTCGTCGAACCCAGGAAAGAGTTCATCGAACGGAGACTTTTCCCTGCTGTCCAAGTGCAAACTGAAGCTCAGCTGAAACAGATTATTCTGGTTAAGCTAATCATACTACTTTAAAATCATTAGAGATAGGATTACTTGAATGCCTAATCATGTCTCTTATAGGGTTGATGTGTCAACATTTTAAGTTATCAAATCAAGATTGGAAGAATGAAGTGTTTTATACTATTCTATATTTAACATTCCTAGTTCAAACTTGAAGGCATTAAACTTGGCCTCATCCAATGGCTTAGTGAAGATATCAGCCACTTGACTGTCAGTGGGGACAAATTCAAGGCAAATATCTTGAGATTCTATATGTTCTCTTATAAAATGATATCTTATTTCTATATGCTTAGTCCCGCTGTGAGAGACAGGATTCTTAGCAATAAAGATAGCACTGGATGAGTCACAATAAAGAGGAGAGTTACTTACCTTGAGGTTGTAGTCCTCTAGTTGGTGTTGAATCTACAATAGCTGTGCACAACAGATCCCTGCAGCAATGTCTTCAGACTCAGCAGTGGAGATAGTCACACTTCTTTGCTTCTTGCTGCTCCAAGAGATCAGCCTTCTTCCTAGGAATTGACAAGTCCCACTTGTGCTCTTCCTATCTTCCTTGCAACCTGATGACTGCTCTACATATACTTCCTTTTTCAGATTTCTATTTAGGAAAGCTGATTTGACATCCATCTTGTTCCTGAAGATCCATTTGGTGCCGGTCATATGTCTTGAGCACCCACTGTCCAAATACCAAATCTGCCCAAGTCTGGTATTTGAACTAACCTGCATGATGAAATTAATTACCCTTAGGAGCCCAAGTAGCTTTGGGTCCTAGGTACTTGTTAGCATGATGAAATGACCTTACACTAGCTGCACCCTTTGCAGGAAGGCTCATCTTTGCACATGGCACATCAGGATTGTGCCAACAGTCTATGGCAAAGTGTCCTACTTTACCACAACACCAATATTCATGAATGTTGTATCTCCTCTTCTAAACATTTCTTGACGGGTGCGCAGCACAGTCCACATGTTCAGGAGGAGAGACAACAGCTTTTCTTTTGTTTCTTTCAGCAAGGATTTGGCTGAAAGTCAATCTGTGGACAGTCTTAGAGGTCTTTATATTAATGGCATCAACTTGCTTTGGATTTTGGGCAATGCAAGTTTTGATGGCATTAGACACTAAGCAATTAGACATGTCCACTGATTTGGCAGCAGTCATGTTCTTGGCTGAATCAACCTTAGAAGGGCTTGCTTTCTTATTCTTGAATGAAGGGGCTGATGTACCAAATACAAATGGTCCAGGTTGGGCCATTTGAATTTCCTCATGGGGAGCCTTCATAGCACTCAATCCCATTCCCTTTCTTCCACTATGAGAAGGAGTATTTTCCTTCCTATAGGTACTTCCATTCTTCCAATGACCATACATGCTTTCATGGTCATACCTGTTGGAAGGGAGTAATACCTTTTGAAAGGTGGTTTGAGGCTTAGCCTTAACCCTGCTCTTTTCTCCACTCCCTTCTCCTGCTTCTATTTTATTGAATCTTAGTCCTCTTCTATTGGATTGAGAAGAGAAGGAGTCAATAATAGGGAGCACAGATTTTGGCTTGGAGAATTGAGCCACTAGGCTTCTTTCTTTCACAAGCTTCTCCTCAAGATCCTTGATGACCTTGTTCTTCAGGGATATGGTGCTCAGATGGGTGATAGTTATCTCCTTCAGATGGCTAATTTCCCTATACATCTGATTCATCGTGGTAGAAGATTCGGTGCATTCTTGTTTTTCCATCTTAAGGGAATCTATCTTTTGGGCTTGCCTCTTGGCTAGCTTTTTGCTCCTTTTCAGAGCTTCCAAGAGAGCATCATACTTGTCAATCAATTGATTGACATCTACCTCAGCTTCTGAATCACTTCCACCAATTGATGAAGGTGCTCCAGATTCTGGGCCAGTCTCATAATCAGAAGAGGATAATGAATGAATTAACTGTTCATTTTCTGAGATGTTCTGACTGTCGTCATCATCAGTGATGGCCATGAGGCCTAGCTGAACATTGTCCTCTTCATCCTCCTCTATATCACTATCTGAGTGTGATAGAGGGGCCCTGACTCCAACCTTGGCAGCAGGATAATCTTCATCTTCTTCTGCTACAAACAACCCTATGTAGGCTTCTTCTTCATTCTCTGAATCTGAAGTTGAGGATTCAGATTCACTCCAGCTTTTTCCTTTCTTTGCTAGGAAGGATTTTTCACCCTTCCTATCCTTTTGGTGATGATGCTTCTTATCACCATTCTCCTTCTGCAATCCAGAGGAAGCCATTGGATTGATAAGACTATTCCTTTATAGGATCTGGTCAGACAATTATGTCCTTCTTGACCAAACTCTGATACCTAGAAGGGGGGGGTGAATAGGTTTCTTTTATTTAGGCTTAGTGTTTTCTAATTTTAGGTTAGTAAATTATCAAGCACACAGAAAACACGCAAGCATTTATAGAGGTTCCTCAAGACAGGGTGTCTTGAGTAGTCTTCTTTCCCCCTTCACTTTTCTAACAATGAGTTAGACAAGGCCAACTTCTCCAAACTCAGCTCCAAGAGCCTACAGCACAGATCCCACAGGATCTCTCAGGTTTTCCCAAACCCTACCTCAGGCATAGAAGCCCTACCTCAGAGGAATCCTCCTCCTACAACTCAGACCACCTCCTGGTCCTACAACCTTAGGCCTAATTACCATACAATCTCAGGCCTAACAGCCCTACAATCTCAGGCCTAACAGCCCTACAATCTCAGGCCTAACAACCCTACAAACTCAGGCAATAAAGCCCTACAGACTCAGAACCCAAAGGCTCCTACAGATGATATAATATGGATTACAAATAGAAGGAAGAAGAGGTCAAGTCTTGTTCTTCTTCTTCTTCTTCTTATCAGCTGCTGTTGCAGACTTGAACCAGGGTGGAGAAGTGTGTTAAAAATTTTGAATTTGAATCGTTTAGGAGTAAGCAGGAGTTGCATCAACTGAGTTATAGCCAAACAACTACAATATGCCGCACGTACAGCAACACAAAACTTTATTGAATCACAATACTTGATTACAGTGCGAGGTATACATGGCGAGACATGATTCATAAGAATCATGGAGGAGAGAAGAACAAAACACCAAAAAGTAAAACTGGCGGCTTGACAAAGCAGAGACTGCACAGACCGCACAACTCCAGAGATCGCCCGGCTTGACCAGAGACCGCGCGAACAGAAAACAGACAGACCGTCTGCACTGCAAGACTGCCACCTCAGACCGCATGAACTGGAGCTTATTGAATTGAACGAAGAACAGAAGCTGACGCCAGACCGCAACTCAGATCGCCTAACCGCTGAAGGTCGCCTGACCGCTCAGCTCGCTGCGAACAGCACAAGAACAAACATAAACCAGTTCGCAGACAAGCCGCTGCTGAACTGTTTATTCAAGTCGTTGGGAAATCACCAAGTAAGGAGACCGCAACCTGCTGAACGCAAACCTGCGAACACAACAAACAGTCAACTCGCTTCCGAGACCGCCCGACCTCAAAGTTGAGACTGCATGAATTAACCTAGGCTCTATTTCTTACAGTTCTCGTTACAAATGACGGGCCATGCACCCCTATTTATAGGCGGGTAGACGGATGTCGTCACCGCACAGGAGAGATACAATCACCACACCTCAGATTGCCAGCGGTCTCACAAAGTAGACCGCGCGATCAGACCACTTGGACATCCTTCCGTCCAAGACCGCAGATCAGCAGACAGATCGCGCACAAGTCATGCGAACACGAGACCGCGCACAAGCCGCGTGGGCACAAGAACGCTCCTTCCTTAGATCACCAGGAGCAAACCAAGAACCATCTGGCCGACTTTAGACAAGTCGCCAGATCGATCAACACAAGCCACCCAGTCAGGCGATTACATAAGAACAGACCGCCCGGTCTTCTACAAAGAAGATAGACAGACCAAGCAGAACAACTCAGAGAGAGACCGCAACAACCAGGAACAAACTGGTCAACCAGCAGACCGACAGAACCAGACCGGCAGAGCCAGACCGGCAAAATACCAACACAAGCCGCGCGGTCTCTGCGGTCTCCAAAATTCAGAACGTCGGCCACCTTCCACTCCACTTCAACAATTTCAACAAAGTGCAGCTCCAACTTGATTCTTCTTGATCAGCCCTTCAGATGATGGACTGGATCTACTTGCTAAGCCTTATTCTTCTTGATCAGCCCTTCAGATGAAGGACTGGATCTACTTGCTCTATCTTGAGATGAATCAAGATGAGCTATCTCTTTTCTCCTTGCAGCCTTGTGTTAGCTCAGTTCTTGGCTGCCGACAATGGAGCAGTTCGCTTCCACTTCTTTGTGCGCTCGAGAGAAAGATTGATAGCAGTGGATTGTTTCTCAACCCTAACTTATTTCTTTTATACTCCTTCGATCTTCAACGGATCTTTGTTGTCCTCCTGACAGGTATGGGAGTGATTGGTGGGCCCCAATACGCATTTCTGCAGCTTGCGCCAAAAGCAGAACCCGTCAGATCACGTTTGAACTATCTCAGCGGTTGGGCTGAGATGGTTAACCTTCTCAGCGGTTGCTTCTGTCCCGTCTCAGCGGATCCGCTGAGACAGATAGTTGTCTCAGCGGTTTCTTCTATTTGCAGCTCAGCTTGCCCAGATGCCTTCTCAGCAGCTCCTGGTCTTGTCTCAGCGGTTCAGCTGAGACAGAGAGCTTGTCTCAGCTGATCAAACATTACACCATGGTGTGCCCTTGTCCTACATACTTATGAGATAGAAATAGGGTTTATCAAGTACAACTTGTACTTAGCATTGAGTGTGAGGACTGTTCAAATCAAGGGAACGTTGAGGGTCATTTTCCCAATAGGGACTACATGTACATGACTCACCAATGAACTATCAAAAATAGGATAGATTATTCCAGAATCTAGCAGTTTCAAGACTTCAGTTTTAACAACCTCTTTCATATTTGGATTAAGCCTCCAATGAGGTTGGATTGATGGTTTATAATCATCTTCCATAAGTATTTTATGCATAAAAAATAATGGACTGATGCGCTAAATATCTGAAATTGACTACGTTATTGCTCTCTTATGTTTTGTAAAACATCAACCAATTTTGATTTTTCGAAATCAGATAAATTAGAAGAGACAATAACTGAAAAAGTAGAATTAGATCCTAAAAATGCATATTCAAGATGATCAGGTAACTTTTTTAACTCCACAGTTGGTGGATCGTTAGTGATTTCCTTTAATCAATCCTTATCGTTCTGATTAATCACATCAAAATTTACCTTTCTAGTTAAAGATCGAGAATCCTCGAGATAAGCTAAATGATTACACACATCAACACGATTGAAATCTTTCAAGTGATCTCTCTAAAGGATCATTATAAAGAAGTTCAGAAGGTATTGAAGAAACAACATGATACATAGTACTAATAAAATAACATGAATCATCAGCTTCCAATGGTTGTTTCATAGTGTTGTTAACATGAAATGTAACCTCCTCTTCACCAACTTATAAAACTAGTTTTTCATCAAAAACATCAATTAATGTCCTAGAAGTTGCTAGGAAAGGATGACCAAGTATAAGTGGAATTTCGATATCTTCATCCATATCTAGAATAACAAAATCCGCGGGGAAAATAATTTTATCAACTTTTACTAATACATCTTCTATAACTCCCCTCGGGTATTTTACTGTACGATCAGCAAGTTGAATACCCATTCTAGTTAGGCAAAATTCGCTTATTCCTATCCTTAGAAAAAGTTTGTGCTGCATGAGATTAATACTGGTTCCTAAATCAGCTAGAGCCCTATTTACTTGGAGATTACCAATTAAACATGGAATAGAAAAGCTACCTAGATCAGTTAGCTTTTGTGGTAATTTGTTCTACAAGATCGCGGAACATTCTTCACCAAATATTATCATGGAAAGCTCCTCTAGTTTCTTTTTATTAGAAAGTAAATCCTTTAAAAACTTAGCGTACTTGAGCATCTATGAAATATCCTCAGCAAAAGGTAAATTGATATGTAATTGTTTAAATAAAGATAGAAATTTACCGTATTATACATCCATGCACTCATTGTTCAACTTTGTTGGGTAGGGAATAGGATGTTTGAATTCTTTCAAAGGCGGAAGAGGCTCCACTAGTGCTTGAATAGATTCTGGGAGTGGATCATTCTCTACAACTTCCTTGATAATAATACTTGGTTGGTGAAGTTCCCTCCTGCTACGCAAAGTGACTTCCTTGGCTTGCTCCCTTGGATTTGTTTAAGTGTTTCCTGGTAGAGCTCCGAGCGAACATTCCCAGAAAAGTTTTGCTAATTGCCCAACTTGATTTTCTAGATTACAAATAGAGCTCTCTTGATTCCAGAAAGATTTTTTCGCCGTCTGCATGAACTTTGCTAAGACTTCCTCAACTGGTGGCTTCCTTTGCTCAAATGGAAGTTGATGTTGATATCCTGGTGGTGCGGCATTTTGTTTCTTAGGACCTTGTCCTCCCCAAGAGAAATTTAGGTGATTTCTCCATCCCAGATTATAGGTTGCACTACATGGGTTATTTATGGGGTTGAAAGAGGGTCTATTCACATTGCCCATGTAGTCTACTTGTTTGTGTTACGTAGATCCACCACTTGCCGGATCCCATTGTGGTGTCATAGGAGGTGGTTAGGCAAGAGAGAGGTTGTCCATCTTTTGATGAAGTTTATCCACTTGGATCTTTAAAGTTGTGACAACGTCAATGTCACAAACACTAGTGGGCCTGGTTAGTTTGGTTCTGGCTATGCTCCATTAGACATTGTTCATGGCCATGCCTTCGATCAACTCTGTTGTTGTGTCAGGGATTTTGTTGTTCAATTCTCCTCTAACAGCATAATCTAACAATTGCCTTGTAGCTAGGTTCAGACTATTATAAAATATTTGGATTTGTTGCCAAACAGGTATTTCTTGATGAGGCAAATGACGCAATAGTTCTTTGAAGTGCTCCCAGGTGTCATATAGTGTTTCTATTTTCCAACTGAAAGTAGGTGGTTATATCATTTTTGAGCTTAGTAGATTGATGGTGGGAAATACTTCAAGAGAAACTTTTCAACCAATGTATCCCAAGTCGTGATTGACCCTCTTAGTAGAGAGTTCAACCACTGCTTTGCTTTGTGTAGCAAGGAAAATGTAAACAATATCAATCGAATGGCATCATTGGTTGCTCCATTGATCATGAAAGTGTTACATATCTCCAAGAAATTTGATATATGCATATTAGGGTCTTCGTCTTGGAGTTCATTGAACTAGACGTAATGCTACACCATCTGCATAATCCGTAGTTTGAGTTCAAAATTATTCGCTTCTACAGCTGGCCGAGCAATACTAGATCATGTTCCAGTTGTATCCGGACATGCATAATCAGCTATGGTTCGTTGCTGATTCGCTTCGTCCTGATTATCTATCATGGTTTGAGATTACTTGTATTTAGAACTGATGTCTCCTCCACTGACTAATTATTCAAACTTGTACTGGCATCTAAATTAGTCACATGTGATTGACGATGTATTCTTTGTGGTTCATACTGAAATTTGGCAAGGACGGTATTTTGTTTACTAGTCATAAACTAGCGTACTACAAAAGAAGGTCAAATGAAATAAACACACAAATAAAATAATGAACAAGATTAATTGTAAAGAGGGTTGATATTAGATAACTAGAACATGTGATGTGTATAAAATATGATAACAATAATAATAATAATAAAGGTAGATTAATAAAATCTAAGTTTTTAGAATATTGAAAATATGACGTCCCTAGCAACGACGCCAAAAACTTGATGATTAATTTCAAGTGATAATCCTACGTTCGTAGGATTAGATGAAATTCTTTTCTATGGATTAAATAAGGCAAGTGAACATATCATTCATAGTAAATAAGATATTTCTATCTCATGTTATATTCCAAGGGGTCTTTTCGATTACTCATACTCGCTTTTCATATATTATCTACCAAGGTAAATTAAAGGTGATTTTCTACTTTAAAACCAAATTACGATGGAATCAAATTCTTAATATTGATCTGAATACTAAGAACAAAATGATTCAAAGAAAGCATTTGTATGTAAAAAAACACTTAGTTGAAGTAAATGATCCTTGAATTCTTCATCTCTTCTGTCAACTCAGACTAGACCGCAAAGATTTCACAAATAAATTAACTTCTTTCTCGAGCAAATTAATACTAATTAAGTTTAGATTGATTTATTAGGATTTCTCCCAAATCAAAACCCCTACACTTGTTTTAAACTCAATATAATTCTCATCTTTAGTTTTAGCTAAAACACGGGAGAATTTTGTATAACTATTTCTAGATTAACAAGCAATTCCCTTTATCCATACTAGATCTTAGCATTCCTAAGATTTCTCAATCACAAGGTATGAAATCTACCAAGAATTACAATTCCGGATAAATAATTGAAAGTGCACAGTGTGCCTTTGAGTATTCTCTAGAGGGGGTGATTAGAGTTTTAAAATATTGTTTATTCTATTTATGCACACACAATAAAAACACTAGGCATTATGCAATCAGCAATCCTAAGACAGAATAAAGTAAATACAGATTACTGAAAATATAAAAAAAAAGAAATATGAACAATACAGAAAAGCATGCACAGAAGACACGGGAATTTTTATAGAGGTTCCCCAAAATATGGGTAGTCCTCTCTTCTACCTCCCTGGTAGGATTGCACAACCTATGCCTAAGTCTTTTGATAAGGAGACTCTAAGAACCACTGAGTCTTTTGATAAGGAGACTCTCAGAACCACTGAGTCTTTTGATAAGGAGACTCTTAGAACCACTGAATCCTTCGGAAGAGGGATTAATAAACTCTTTTACAGTTGAAGGAAAAGTGAGAAGAAAGGAAGAAGAAAAAGAATAGAATTCTATTTTTCAGAATCCTTCAGAAACAATTCTCCAGCTTCTGGTTTTCACTAGATCTGTATATGATGAACTCTTGCTTATGATTGTGATGGTTGCAAGGGTTATTTGACTGAATCCTTTTTCTGTAAGAACTTGCTGAAAACTTGTTGTTGTAAGGTGAAGAAGAAGAAGCAGCTGTTTCCTTTTCTGTTCAGAGCACTTGTTTTCTATCTTAGGGTTTTGAAAGGAAGAAGAAGAAGACCCTATTCGACAGATGAGAATAATGTAATGAATGCTCTGGTTTTCTTCTCCCCTTTGGCATACTTATTTTGTATGATTGGAATTTGAAATACCTTTTTCTTTTAGGCTGTCCTGAAAAGGAATTCTTTTTGGACACATAATTTTTCGTTCTTCTTTTGATCCCGACCCATCCATCAGATTTGAAAACATTCCAAGAGTGTTTTTGTTGTGTCCTAGAATGCTCCATTCCATCCTTGGCAATAAACGAGTCGTTGGAGAACTGTCTTTAGCCTTGTGATCCTTCTGAAAAGGTCTTCAAAGGACACCAGAAAAAGCTTCCTTTTCTGACTGTATTCGACGTTGCGTCGAATTCATCATTCTTCATATCGACGCACCTCTGAGTTCTTATAGGAGTAGCTTCGAATCCTTTCTTAGCTCTGAATGAACTCAGATGTCGGCGTTATGTCGATTCCTTATCGATGTATCTGTCGAGTTGAATACTTGGACTTGAGCTTTAACTTCTGCGTCGAATTGAAGTCGAAGTTGCGTTGACTTCTTAGATGGCTTCGTCAGGCTCTTCCTTCTACGTCGAGTCCCTTTCGACATTGCGCCGACTTGACTTATACTTCGACAGACTGGTTAAGTTGCTTGGACTTTTAGTCAGAGTTGCGTCGACATAAAGTCAAAGTTGCGTCGACTTTCATTTGACGCAAGTCTTAACTTAACTAATTTTATGATTGACTTGGTCTTGACACTCTAATGTGAGTGTGACATCCTAAGACATCAAATGACCAATTTACCCTTACTATACAATGAGGATAATATAACCTAACTGATGAAGTCACTTTAAATAATTTGTTAGATAAATCCCAAGGGTTTTTCCCAACAATCTCCCCCTATTTATCATAAATTTTTTTACAAAATAAAGTAATTGATTTCAAACATGCTTTGACATCAGTTCAAACACAAACAAGATATACATAAACAATAACAACATAAAACAATGAAAACACAGAGCACTTCATACACTGTCAAGTAGTTATATTGTTCAACACAGCTGTTTGCTCCAAATGTTATAATATAGAGTATTCATATTTACAGAATACCTGGACTTCAATGCTCCTTCTCAAGAGTTTTCTTTTTCCTTAAGAAGACCTTTGGTATCACCTTTCTTGTAGCAAACACAAGAGGTTCATTTTCTTCAGGATCCTTGTCAGCTTCATCATGAATTTCATTCTCTTTGGGAGGCTCCCCCTGAGATTGTGCATTTTTTCAGCATTTAGGGCAGCCTCCTTAGCAATCATTGCCAACTCATACATTATTTGTTCATCTTCTAGGAACTCCCCCTGAGTTGATGGGAGTTCCCACTGGGATACTACAGGAACTTCTGCAGCATGCTCCCCCTAGTTTGATGCAGGATTTTCTAGAGGATTATCAACTGGCTCCACTTTAACTGTTCCTATTTGAAAAACAGTTAGCTTATTTGGGTCATTAGCCTCAGTATTTGGAACACTTGGAGAATTCTCTTCTATAACACTCTTGTCCTTCTCCTGGACACTTACACCTCCCTGATTATGTATCTACTCCTCTTGAATCTTCTCCCCCTTCTTAACCTTACTAGCAAGGGAGGTTAAGAAATCTTTAGTGATCATTGAGGAGGATACAATTGTCTTGAGAGACAAGAGTGACTCTTTTGATTCTTGTATTTCTGACTCCATCTAGGAGTGTTTCTTATTAAATATTATGGTTTGGCTAGCTAGTAGGTCAGCAAAGGTGCTTGAGGTCAAACCTACTACTTTAGAGATGGCTTGTTCAATATCAAAAGAGGGAGTATGAGCAAGAGATGTAGGAGGAGTAGGCATGGATAGAATAACTGAGGGGATTGCTGTGAGGTTCTCATTAAAGTCTGGAAGATCTATACAGGAGTGGGATTGATAGACTTCTAGAGAGATATGAAATGGTGGTAGGGGAGCAGACTGATTGTCTATAATTATGGTGGATGATTGTTGTTGTGGTTGGAGAGGGACTTGAGGTGCAGGTTCTGTGGCAGGGATGGATGGACTTGTCTGTTTAAAGTGGGCTGGATTAGCATCTGGATCAGCCTCTGGTTGATTATCTTGTTGATTTGTTGGGATGTGCTGTTGAAGAGAACTATCCCTTGGGGGATCTAGTAGATTTGTCTCTATGTATTGTGGTGGTGGAGAAGGAGGAGGTGAATGTGCAGATTGACCAGGCTTCAGAATCTGCCTGGTCCATTTGGAGAAAATTCCAATGTTCATTCTTTTTCCTGGTGGAATTTGCACCCCTTTTGATTTGCAGACCATGAGGTAATGATGAAATATCATCTGACTCATTCTTCTCATATATGCATTTTCTTTATGAGCGTGTTTGTGCCCAATCAACCTTACAAGGCATCTTCCCTAGTTTATTTACTATTTTAGGACAAGAACTCCCATTATTTAAAATTGTTGCTTGGGAATAGTATCATGTGCTAAAATCTTACATAGCATCACCTTCCCTACTATGTCAGCTAGGAATCTGTATTCTTCTGCCACATCATTCTTTTTCAGGTGTATGGGCTTTTCCTTCTTGAACTGTATTATCTGCAAAGCCTTGCTGATCTCTTTTCCAGTAAGTTCATTTGAATCACTACCAGTGGGTAGATCATATGTTTGAGATAACATTTTCTCTGTTATACTGATATCATGTCCAGAAATTTTCCCATGGAGGGTGTCATCAGTTCCTATGTGAATATTGTCCTTTAGCTTTGACAGCTTGTTGGAACAACCCAATTAATGATTTGGGATAGGATCACTATGTTTTAACTAAGGATCAAGTTGACCTCATTGTATAGTTTAAGGGTCAAGTTTTTAGACTGTTAGAGTTGCTAGAACTTAAGGAAAATTTAAGCTCTCAGTGTTCGACAAATGTCGAGTGGCGTTCGACGAATGACTAGCATCGTTTGACGAATTTGTCTCAGCAGACTGAAGTATTATGGCCAGTTCCAGCGCTCGACATTCTCTGAGTAGCGTTCGACAAATGGCGAGCATCGTTCAACGAATTCCATCCAGAGCTTGACAAATTCTGTATTAAAGCTCAGTTCGACAAATTCAAGTCCAGATTATTTATATCAGTTATTTGTCAATACTCTGAACTCAGATCGACGACTCCAACGGATATATTCAATACATTTGGATGTATTCAAGCCAGGCAAGTAAGGATATTATATTATTCAAATATATTCCTTATTTCCTTTGTTCCAAGACAAGAATAGTCGTTGACATTTAATGCTACAGAGTTTTTCACGGCTAAGGAATTAAAGGACCTGACAGAAATCGATTTACAGTTCCAAGAAAGGATTAAGGGCAGATTATTCTATTCCAAAAATAGAATATATCAAAGACAGACATTATTGTATTATTCTCTCTCGACATAATTAAAAATTAGCATTCTTGCAGAATACAGAAAAAAAAACAAGGATAGAGAAAGAAGAACATTCAGTATATTACTCTCAAGTCTTCTTCTTCCTCCTCAAGCAGCACCCATCTTTACTCTGAGAACATCATCTTCAAGATCCATCTCTCAGATACTCTGCTGCAAGTTCAAGTCTTCTACAAGAGCAACAAGGAATCTGAAGAACCTATTCTTCCAGATCAATCTGCTACAGAAGATTTGAGTCTTCAAGAGAAAGCTTCTCCATCATCTGTCATCTACTTCAATCAGATAGGGGGATCTTTACAACAAGTCCACTAGAGTCTTCTCTCAGCATCTTGACAGAGAAGAACACAATAACCCTTTTCTCACCTCTCTTGTACAGGGTTAATACTCCCTTCAAAAGTGTAACCCCCTTGGTGGCAAGACACCTGATCAAAAAATCCTGTTGGTTTTGAGCATCTGATCAAAAGCTCTGTGGTGTGTGGACACCTGATCAAAATCACCTTGGTGTTAGGGCACCTGATCAACCCTCCTAGTGGACTCCTACCAAAGGGTGGTAGAAGAGTGGACTACCCAGATTTATTGGGGAACCACTATAAATTCCTTGTGTCTTCTGGTTGTGTTTATTTCTTTGTGCTGTGATGTGTGTGCTTTTATTTACTCAGTTATTCTGTTTATATAATTCTCACTCTGTTTACACATATATATATAACACTATTTTAATTACACTATAAAAACTAAGGAAATTTTTAACACTTTATTCCCCCCCCCCCCCCCCCCTCTTGAGTAACTTAAGATCTAACCTCCACTTTCAATTGGTATCAGAGGTAGGTTGAGTCTTTACAGGCTAACACCTGAATCACAAAGATCAATTAGATCTTAAATTAATTTAGAGTTTTTATTTATCTATTTTTTGTTAAAAACTCATGGCACAGAACAAGGAGTACTCAAGCACAAGACCTCCAATGTGCAATCTTAGCAAGTTTGCACTTTGGAAAGCAAAGATTAGGCATTATATGAACTCTATTGATGAAGAAATTTTCAATGTTATTCTGACAGGGCCTCCAGCACCTACAACATCAACCAGCACTGGAACCATAGCAGACAACCTGCTGTCCCACCTCCTGAGTGGACTGAAGCTCAGAAAAAGCAGAGAAGTGCAGATGCTAAAGCCATGAACATATTGGCTCAAACTATGTCTGATGACATATTTCAAAAAGTGGTTGAATGTACTTCAGCTAGAGAAATTTGGATTTCACTAAATAACATGGTTTCAGGTTCTGCAGATGAAAGAAAAGACAGAAGATCACACTTGATCTCTCTGTATGAAAACTTCAAGAAAGGAGACACAGAGACAGTGGCTGACATGTATAACAGACTCAGTCTCATAATTAATGAGCTGAAATCTCTAGACAAAGTGATTTCTATCACTGAAATAAATGATAAGATTCTAATGTGCTTCCCCAGCACATGGGATTCTAGAATCTGGCCAATCAAGGAAGCCAGAAGTCTAAATGAGATTACCACTGAAGCTTTGTTGGGTAAACTCAAATCTTATGAGCAGCTCATCAAGTCTAGGGAAGCTGAATCATCCACTACATCTCCAGCAACAAAGAAAGAAAAGAGCATAGCTTTCAAAGCAGCTGATGCAGAAGAAGAAAAGACTCCACAAAATGAGGAGTTTATGAGTCTCATAGCCAAGAGATTCTACAAATTGGCTAAGAAGTACTTCAGAAAGAAGGAGTCCAGATCAAGAGAAAAGCAAAGGTATGACAAATCAACTCCTAAAGAAGTTATTTGTTATGGTTGCAGGAAACCTGGACACTACCTGACAGAATGTCCAGATGAGAAAAAGAAAGAACAGAAAAAGGAGAAAGAAGAGAAAAGAAGCTCCAACAAATCTTCCTCACACAAGCACAAAAAGAAGGGAAGAGGATTCATTGCAGAATCCTGGAGTGAAACTGAATCTGAATCATCATCCAGTTCATCTAATGATGATGAAGAGAAATCAAATGAAAGTGACAAATGTCTGATGGCAATATATGACTCAGGCAGTGAGTCAGAAGATGCCTTCTCATCCAGCTCCAGTGATGATGAAGAACAAAGAACATTCTGCATGATGGCTATCAATGCCTCAGGACATAATTCTGATAAAGAAAAATCAGACTCTGAAGCAGAAGATGATGCAGATCAGGTATTATCTCATTTTGATTTTACTTCAGTTGAATTCAAGGCTGAATTTAAAGTTCTTTGCCTAGACTTAATTAAATCTGAGAAAGAAATTATCTCACTCAGAAATAAGTTAGCTAAAATGAATAATTTAAGTTAAGAAAATGCTACTCTTAAGAAAGAGTTGGCAGCCTCCAGAGAACAAACTATTCTCATTGAGAATAAATTATCTGAGGCCAAGAGATTTGAAGAATCCCTAAATGAGAGAAGTATCAAACTGATGGACATCACAGGCACTGTCAATGCTAGACTCAATAGCAAACTGGGCTTGGGTGCTTCATCAAGTGAGCCACCTCTAATTAAAAAAAACATCCTCTCTACACCTATAAAATTCGTCTCTGCTAAAGGCAAAGAGGCTACTGAAGCCAATAAAGATATTTCAAGCAAGAATATTAAGAATAAAAGAATTCAGAAGAATTCGTCGAACGGAGCTCAACAAAAAGACTTCATTTTGTCGAACGGAGATTGACAAAAACTGAGAACAGACTTTAAATAGTTATCATATGGACGGCGCTCGACAAAATCATGCACATTCGTCGAACGGCGGTCGATGAATTTACCCAAATTTGTCGAACATATATTATACAGAAAGTTCTAAGAATTCTAATTCTAAATATACTAAAAATCCTTTTACTGAATGGATTATACCTCCAAGGAGATATCATCCACAAGGCTATAAGGATCAGCCTGAAATATCCTTTATTTCTGAATATTGTGGTAAGACAAAAGGACCCAAGGTAGTCTGGGTCAAAAACAACTAGTTTATTTTTCTGTCTTTGCAGGTACACATCTATTCAAGAATAAAAGAATATTGGTACTTGGATAGTGGATGATCAAAGCATATGACAGGAAACAAGGCCAACCTAAGCAATTATAAGGCAAAGCTTGGACCCAAAGTTGTCTTTGGAGACTCCAACTGTGGACAGACAAAAGGGTATGGACAAGTCAAAGTTGGAGCAGTCACATTCAAAGAAGTATCATATGTGAAAGGTCTCAAGCACAACCTCATCAGCATAAGTCAGTTATGTGATGAAGGTTATCAGGTAACCTTTAACCCTTCCCAATGTCTTATTACCAATAATAAAAATAAAAATGTATTATCTGGTATTAGACAAGGAAATATTTATCTAGTCAATTTTGACTCTTCCAATACTGACATCTGTCTATTTAATTCAATAAGTAAGACAAATGAACTATGACATAAAAGGCTAGGACACATTAACCTTAGAACTATCTCTAAGCTTTCTAAGGACAATCTTGTCAGAGGACTGCCTTCTGGTTCATACAAGAAGGAAGGACTTTGCAGGGCTTGTCAGTTAGGTAAGCAGACTAGAAGTAGTTTCAAATCTTTATCCAAGAGTGATTCACCTAGGATTCTATATTTATTGCATTTAGATCTCTTTGGACCTACTGCTATACAGAACTTAGGAGGGAAGCATTATTCTCTAGTTATTGTAGATAACTTATCAAGATTCACTTGCGTGTTCTTTCTTAGAAACAAGTCTGACACTTTCAAAGTTCTAACAGACTTTCTCAGGTCCATCAAGACTGAGTACTCTACTTTAGTTGCATTGATCAGAAGTGATCATGGTACTGAGTTTGAGTCTCTTCTGATGAGAGAATTTTGTGGAAAAGAAGGGGTCAGGCAGTGTTTCTCTGCTCCTAGAAGCCCTCAACAAAATGGGGTAGCTGAAAGGAAAAATAGAACATTAATTGAATCAGCAACTACATTGCTTGCTGATGCTCGCACTCTCTTTTTGGGCAGAGGCAGTGAACACAGCAAATTATGTGTTGAATAGAAGCCTGATACATAAACTTAAGGGTAAGACTCCCTATGAACTACTCAAGAATAAAAAGCCTAAGGTTAGCTATTTTAAGATTTTTGGTTGTAAATGCTATGTGCATAACAATGATAAGAAATATCTAAGGAAATTTGAAGCTAAGGCAGCTGAAGGCATATTCCTTGGATACTCTCTATCTAGTAAGGCATATAGAGTCTACAACAAATCTACTCTTAAAATAGAGGAGTCCATGCATATTTTTTTTGATGAATCTAACCTATTGAATGAGGAGAGGAATACCACCTCTACCATAAATACCTTGCAGGTATCAGATTTATGTGGAGAACTAAGTGAGCTAAATCTAGAGAAAAGAGATTCTTCACCTCCAACAACTCAAACACTTGAAGATAGTGAAGAAGAAGATCATCATCCAGAAGATCTTGCTGACAAATTAATTCAAGTGACAACAGATCAAATTCCTCAAGAAACTATCATTGCTGAACCAACTCTAACCGTTGACCACATCACAGTTAGAGATCATCCAATATCACAAGTAATTGGTGATATTTCAGCAGGTGTGCAAACAAGGAATCAAGTAAATCAGAACATGATGCACACATGTTTTCTCTCTCAGATTGAACCTCAATCTCTACAAGATACAGAATAAGATCCCAACTGGATCATTGCTATGCAAGAGGAACTCAATCAATTTGAGACAAACAAAGTATGGGATTTGGTTCCTAGACCAAAGGGCCATCCAGTTATTGGCACTAAATGGGTCTTCAGGAACAAGCTAGATGAACAAGGCAACATTGTGAGAAATAAAGCAAGACTGGTAGCTCAAGGTTATTCACAGGAAGAAGGGATTGATTATGATCAGACCTTTGCTCCTGTTGCAAGACTTGAAGCAATCAGAATCTTTCTTGCATTTGCTGCATACAAAAAGTTCAAAGTATTTCAAATGGATGTGAATAGTGCATTCTTAAATGGAGAAATTAAAGAAGAAGTCTATGTGGAACAACCACCAGGTTTCATCTCTCCAACTCAACCCTCTTTTGTATTTAAGCTTAAGAAAGCTCTTTATGGTCTCAAACAAGCTCCTAGAGCATGGTATGAGACTTTAGCTAGTTTTTTTTTTTTGGAAAACAATTTCTATAGGGGCATAGTAGACAAAACCTTATTTTACAGGATACATAAAAATCAAACATTGCTAGTTCAAATATATGCAGATGACATTATTTTTGGCTCTACTGATTCAAATTTGTGCAAATGATTTTCCAATCTAATGCAATCTAAATTTGAAATGAGTAGTATGGGTGAGTTATCATACTTCCTTGGTCTTCAAGTGAAGCAAACTCCAAATGGAATCTTCATATCCCAATCTAAGTATGCTAAGGAATTAGTGAAAAGATTTGGTTTGTCTGATTCTTCTACCATGAAAACACCCATGCCCTCAAATGTTGTTGTTGATAATGATGAATCAGGGAAACCTGTTGATTCAAAAGTATATAGAGCAATTGTTGGCTCACTACTTTATTTAACAGCTAGTAGACCTGACATAATATTTGCTACCTGTATTTGTGCTAGGTTTCAAGTTAACCCCAAAGAATCTCACTTAATTTTATTAAAAAGAATTTTGAGATATATAAAGGGTTGCCCTAATCTAGGACTTTGGTATCCAACAGCATCTGAATTTGAATTATCTAGATTCTCAGATTCAGATTATGCTGGATGCAGAGTAGACAGGAAAAGCGCATCAGGAACTTGTCAGTTTCTTGGTGATAGGCTTGTGTCTTGGTTTTGTAAAAAGCAGACATCCGTGTCTACATAACAGTTGAAGTTGAATACATGGCTGCTAGCAGTTGCTGCTCACAGATGTTGTGGATACAAAATCAACTTCTAGACTATGGTATCAACTTAAATAATTTAACTATATTTTGTGACAATACAAGTGCAATATCTATAGCACAAAATCCAGTTCTCCATAGTAGGACTAAACACATAGAAATTAGGCACCACTTCCTTAGGGATAATGTGGATAAAAATAAAATTTACCTACAATTTATTTCTACTGATTTACAAAGAGCTGACATTTTCACCAAACCATTGGATGAAAAGAAGCATATCTTCTTTATAAATCAATTAGGAATGATAGATGGAGATTCAATCTGTTAAAAAATTAACATTTCTATTTATCCCCAAAATTCGTCGAACGGAGAACGACGAATTTGTATCATTTGTCGAACGGCGGTCGACAAAACCTGTTAACTTCAGAATCGATAAATACAATTTCATTTGTCGAACGGTGGTCGACGAAAAAGATATTTTTGTCGAACGCTGTCTGACGAAGACCTAAAGTCTTTTTGACTTCTGTTTTTATTAGGTTTTTGCCGAAACCCGCTCCTCAAATGCGCCCCCCTTCTCCAGTCTATATAATCTCTAATTTATTTCTTAATAGATCACGCCTACAAAAATCGTTTCCCTCCAGTTCCCCTCTGCACTTGATCTTTCTCTCTTGCAGATACAAATGGCGATTTCTCAAGCCGCGCTCTACTCGATGAAGTTCGATGCCGGGTTTGACATCGACATGGAATCTTTCACACAATCTGACCAAGTCTTCAAAGATATCCTTCAACTCTTTGAGGAGCAGCAGTTAAAGAAGTTAATGAGCATGAGGATAAAGCTGCACACAGCAGAAATTAAAGAATGGTGTTTTACGGCTAAGCCAGATGATGAAAGTCTAACAGTAACCATTTCAGGACATCAGGTTTCTCTTACCCCTAACATTCTATCTGAGGCTTTTGGTTTTGTGAATGGTGATGATGAGTTAGAGCTAAGCTCTGTTGAAAACGGTGAAGCATTGATTAAAATGGGTCATTCTACTGGAAACCCTAATCACCTGCTTAAGAAAAACTTATCTTTGGAATATAAGTTTCTTTCTGATATTGTTGGAAAAGTGTTGTTAGGGAAAACAACAGGTCATGATTATATTAATAGGCACCAATTTATGTTGATGGTGGCCTTAATGGAAAAGAAGAAAGTAAACTGGGGATCAATCCTCTTTGGATTGATTAAGAAGAAGATTTCAAAGGAAAATGTTTGTTTTGGAAGAATTATAGGAATTGTATTGCAGGAAATACACCAAGACCTTCTGGTCTCTCCCAAGGTGACCATTAATGCTAGCAAGAAGCTGACCTCGGCTCTCTTTGCTAAATGGGACAGGGTGTTTACCAAGAAGAACCCAGGAGCAGCTACACAGAAGAAAACTTCTGAAGGCACAAGGACTAATCCAGTCACTCCCTCAACCCTTCTAAAAGCTCCTTCTCCTCCTCCTCTTGTTTCTTCTCCTCCTCTCCCATCTCCACCTCAGAACATTTCCCCTGCACAATCTCCACCTCCAAATTCTCCCACACTCATTGATGACATTCCATCCTCATCTACCCTTCTAACTCCTCACACTTCTCCACCTCCATCTCCCATGCATGATGACCATCATTCTCCCATCCATCACTCTTGCCCTATTCATTCTGACATTCCTTAACAACATGCCAATGTTTCAAATATCTTTGTGCCAACTTCCATTCCATCTACTTCTCAATCCTCTTCATCCCATCAACCTGAATTTCTATTTCTACATTTCCAATTTGTTGCTGATTAGATTCTTAATCACATTCTTCCTAAGCTAGATCAAATCCTGGATGCAAAACTTGCTCCAGTCCATCATATTCTTTCAAATCTTGACTCCACATTGGATGCAAAAATTGCTCCAATTCTTCAAGCACTTTCTGAACTATCTTCTACTATATCTTCAATTCCTTCCTCTTTTTCTGTCCCTTCTTCTAGGGGCCTAGATTCAGGTCTCCCTGAAGCTAGGCAGGGGGAGATGCCTTATGAAGAAGCTCCAGAAGCTCCAATTTCAGAGGCCACAGTTTTTGTTGAAGATACAGATACAGTTGTTATTGAAGAAACAGTTCAAATTTCTGATTTAGATATGTTTGATTTGGTTGAAGCATCTGGAATACCAGCTATAGAAGAAATTAATAATATCTATATTCATCCCTCTTTAGATATTATTCATTTGCTATCTAAGTTCAATCCCATTTACTCAGTTCTGCCAAAATATCAAGATTATTCTAGAGCAATTGTTCCTTACACTGCTCCAATTGATAAAGTTTTGCTGAAAAAGATTATCAACAGTTTTGCAGTTCAAAGAGCAGATCCAGTTCATGTCTCAGTTCAAGTTCAAACTCAAGCTCCAAGTCAAGCAGAAAAATCAGTTGTAGTTACAGAAGAAATTATCAATAGTTTTGAATTCCCAACTTTTGTCTTTGATGAATCACCAATTCCAGATTTTGATGAAATTTGGAAAGCAGAGGATGAAGCTTATGAAGCTGAAGAGCAAAGAATCAAAGCTCTTAAAATGCTCAATGATTTATATGATAATCCAATTCCCTCTTCTGACTCTAATGAAGAAGATAATGAAAGTGATTCTGATAACACTTTATCAAGGAAGAGAAAGAAAAGAAAAGCAAAGTCAAAGGCTGTTCCCAAGCCTCCAAACCCTGAGAATGATATCCCTTATTATGTTCTTCATAACATTACTCTTGACAAAGATACACCACATTGGATGAAATTCTCAAGAAA
Source organism: Dactylorhiza incarnata (assembly GCA_033032865.1). Taxonomy (NCBI): domain Eukaryota; kingdom Viridiplantae; phylum Streptophyta; class Magnoliopsida; order Asparagales; family Orchidaceae; genus Dactylorhiza; species Dactylorhiza incarnata. Next base: position 6,116,437 of record JAWHQI010000079.1, on the reverse strand, counting down.
TTAGAATAAAAGAAGAAAGAAGATGAGGAAGATTGGTTACTATTCTGACAAGCCTGTCAAATATAACCATCCTCCTCCTCCTCCTCCAACAGCAGGCTCAGCAGCACCATCATCCTCCTCCCAGAAGCCCAGCTCTCAGCATTCAAGGAAATCTGGTAGTTCAAGTGGATCTCAAGTATCAGGATCAGCCAGTGATCCTCCTTCTAAGAAATTAGCAGTTGCTTTACAAGAAAGTCCAGTCATTGTTTCACCTCAAATATCTTCAGAATACATGCTCCATATTTCTGATGGATCTTTTCACAAGATCAAAAATCCTCAAAGTGGTCCTCGAGATCAAGTTGATATTTCAGAATATGTTCCCTATCTTCCAGATCCTGAAGAGAAAAGATTATCTCAAATGGCAAGACTCAAAGAAACAATTGTTTATGCCCAGATTAACAAAGCAAAATCAGAAGGTAAAGATTTCACAAATATTTCTACCATGTTTGATTACAGAAGAAAGAGTTTGACAAGTACAATTCCAAAGAGTTATTCAATGCTGAAGAATATCTTGAAAAGCACCCAGGAGCTTTTGTCCCTCATGTCATATCTCAAACTATACTGGGAGCTCAAGATCTCTATATAAGCAAGAAGAAATCTGAAGATCCTAACAGGATAATCATTTTCAAACCTTCATCAGCAAAGAAGTGAAAAAGGTTCAGACTTATTTATTCTGTTATTGTTTAAATATTTTGGCTGTAATGAACTCAGAGCACTATTTTTACTCTATCTGCTGAAATGAATTTTCATTCTGTCAGATATTTTTTTTTTGCTCTGCTGTTTATTTTTTATTTATTTATTTGATGGATTGTCAAATAGTATCCTAACCCAAATAGGGGGAGATTGTTGGAACAACCCTATTACTGATTTGGGCTAGGATCACTATGTTTTAACTAAGGATCAAGTTGACCCCATTGTATAGTTTAAGGGTCAAGTTTTTAGACTGTTAGAGTTGCTAGAACTTAAGGAAAATTTAAGTTCCCAGTGTTCGACAAATGTCGAGTGGCGTTCGACAAATGTCTAGCATCGTTCGACGAATTTGTCTCAGCAGACTGAAGTATTATGGCCAGTTCCAGCGCTCGACATTCTCTGAGCAGCGTTCGACAAATGGCGAGCAGCGTTCGATGAATTCCAGCCAGAGCTCGACAAATTCTGTATTAAAGCTCAGTTCGACAAATTCAAGTCCTGATTATTTATATCAGTTATTTGTCAATACTCTAAACTCAGATCGACGACTCCAACGGATATATTCAATACATTTGGACGTATTCAAGGCAGGCAAGTAAGGATATTATATTATTCAAATATATTCCTTATTTCCTTTGTTCCAAGACAAGAATAGTCGTTGACATTTAATGTTAAAGAGTTTTTCACGGCTAAGGAATTAAAGGACCTGACAGAAATCGATTTACAGTTCCAAGAAAGGATTAAGGGCAGATTATTCTATTCCAAAAATAGAATATATCAAAGACAGACATTATTGTATTATTCTCTCTCGACAGAATTAAAAATTAGCATTCTTGCAGAATATAGAAAAAACAACAAGCATAGAGAAAGAAGAAAGAAGAACATTCAGTCTATTACTCTCAAGTCTTCTTCTTCTTCCTCAAGCAGCACCCATCTTTACTCTGAGAACATCATCTTCAAGATCCATCTCTCAGATACTCTGCTGCAAGTTCAAGTCTTCTACAATAGCAACAAGGAATCTGAAGAACTTGTTCTTCCAGATCAATCTGCTACAGAAGATTTGAGTCTTCAAGAGAAAGCTTCTCCATCATCTGTCATCTACTTCAATCAGACAGGGGGAGCTTTACAACAAGTCCACTAGAGTCTTCTCTCAGCATCTTGACAGAGAAGAACACTATAACCCTTTTCTCACCTCTCTTGTACAGGGTTAATCCTTCCTTCAAAAGTGTAACCTCCTTGGTGGCAAGACACCTGATCAAAAAATCATGTTGGTTTTGAGCACCTGATCAAAAGCTCTGTGGTGTGTGGACACCTGATCAAAATCACCTTGGTGTTAGGGCACCTGATCAACCCTCCTAGTGGACTCCTACCAAAGGGTGGTAGAAGAGTGGACTACCCAGATTTATTGGGGAACCACTATAAATTCCTTGTGTCTTCTGGTTGTGTTTATTTCTTTGTGCTGTGCTGTGTGTGCTTTTATTTATTCAGTTATTCTGTTTATATATTTCTCACTATGTTTACACACACATATATATATAACACTATTTTAATTACACTATAAAAATTAAGGAAAAGTTTTTAACACTCTATTCACCCCCCCCCCCCCCCCTCTAGAGTAACTTAAGATCTAACCTCCACTTTCACAGCTCTACATCAAAAATTTTGCATCTTGTGGAGATCAATTTTTTTAGCCCAACTGTATGGAATAAGCTAAGAATGTCTTTGAATCTTTCGGCAGTACATTGAATAAGTCAACATCCATGTCAAAACCAGAATTTGTCTTTGGAGGAGCCATTGATGTTGAAGTACCTGCAAAAAGAAACAAGAGAGAGAGAGAGAAAGAGATAAGAGAGAGATACAGGAGAGTTGGGGAGAGGAAGAGCACGAGAGCAGGAAATAGAGAATTCGAAAGCATAATAAATTCGACGCCAATGGTGCTTAAAAGAAGACGATTCGTCGCACCATAGGGTTTTATTCGAAGCACCGTCGACAAAGATTAATAAACAGCGCGCCAAAATGTGTTGAAGCAGCTTCTAGAAGTGAAACTCCGCGCGCTTGCTATGTCAACGTTACATCGATTATGCCTCGACACACTTTCAAATTAAAAGAGTAACTATTAAATCGACATATCTGTCGATATGAAGTCGACGTTGCATCGAATGCTATTCGAATTATCTGATTTAGACAGCTCTCGAAGCTGGCGTCGAATAGAATTAGACGGTACGTCGAATTCTATTCGACGCAACTCGAATTATCCATTATATATTGCTTTTGAAGCAGGCATCGAGAATAATTAGATGTTACGTCGAGTTCTATTCGACGCAACTCTGACTAAATAGTTCTATTTTCTTTAGAAAGTTTTTGTTGTTTTTCCCAGCAATGATTTTTTATTAAAAATGGTATTTATACTATCATTTTTATGAACTACAGAAGATAACAAGAGGATTCAGAGAAGAAATCACTCCCTTGTTGGATTTAGTTCTTTATTAGGCCATAGCTCTTCCTTCCCCTTTCATTATCAACTAGGAGGGATCCTACCTAATCCTGCACAAGTAGCTCAAATATTAGTAGGAACACAGGTTACCTTGGGCCCTTTGCTTTTACCATTGTAAGGTTCTATGAAAGAGTAGAAGTGTCTTTCATGATATCCTTTTGGATGGCAGAGAGTGAGTTTATCAAACCTTGATTTATTATTTTGATACTTCAGATGTGTATAAAATGTATCTAAATATAATAAATCAACAATGTTTAATTATTCTACTTTTGTTTTTAACCTTTTGATTATTGTTGGTTAATTTCTTTGTATTACTCTTGACTAGAGATTTCTTTTCATTGTTTAGATTTACTTTATTAAGCACGGTTATTTTATTTGGATTATTAATATCCTTATCCTTAGTTAGAGCACTCATCTCACCTGTTTGAAAATCACTAGGTCTAATAAATCTAACTGGATTTTTCCAGGCTGGTCTACTAGTGATTTATGTACTAGTGCAAGGGTCTGCTCCTAGACCTAGGTGTTTAAATCTCATGGAGATATTTTGTATAATATCTTTAAGCTTTTGACTCCTCCTATTGAGAGAGTCCTCAAAGGCTTTTGTCTTTGTTAGCTCTTCTTTTAATTTTAGATATCATTTCTTATCTCTATCAATTCTATTTCTTTACCCTGAATTTTATTTCTCAAATCATTATTTATTGAATGTAATTCATCTTTTTTGAGATTTTCTAATTCTTTCCTATTTGTTTCTAATTCTTTTTGTATTTTGAGGAAATCGTAGCAAAATTCTTTAAAGCAATTTTTAAAATCATCAGAATTAAAATCAAAATCATCAAACAGTGATACATGTTCTTCTTCATCATCTGAGGATATTCCTAATACCATCATGCAGGAAGCTTCAGCGGCTTCTTCATCACTTTCTGATGAGGATGAGCTTGACTCTGCTTCAGAGTCACTCCAGGTTTCAACAATGAAACATTTGCCCTTCTTCTTGTCTTTCCTCCTAAAAGACTTCTTCTTCTGCTCATCTCTGTTGTTGCTCCTGTCCATTTGTTCCTGTGGGCACTCGGGGGTTATGTGTCATGGCTTGTTACAAGAGAAGCAAATCACCTTCTTCTTTGGAGCCTTATCAAATATGAGCTTTGAGCTCCTCTCTCTTCTCCTTGAGTCTTCTATCTTGAACCGCTTTCTGAATCTCCTAGCTAGGAAACTGAATATTTCATCTTCAGGAGTGTAGGGCTCTCCTTTAGCAGCTTTCAAAGCAAGACTCCTTTGGATAGGAGTTGGAGTGGTCTCTTTTGCCTCTGTTTCAGCTCTGTTTTTTTAGAAGCATCTCATATGATTTAAGCTTTCCTAGTAAAGCATCAGTTGAGATCTCTCTATGGCATCTGGAATCTCTGATGGCCCAGATCCTTGAGTCCCATGAGCTTGGGAAGCACATGAGGAACTTATCATTGATCTCTGTCAGAAATATCTCCTTGTCCAAACACTTTAGCTCATTGATAATGATGTTGAATCTGTCATACATTTCAGCAACACTTTCATCAGCTTTCTTTTGAAAGTTCACATATTGGGATATGAGAAGGGACTTCCTATCTTTTCTTTCATCAGAACTCCCTTCTACCATTCTGGTAAGAGATTCCCAGATCTCTTTTGTTGATTGGCAGTCAGCTACTTTCTGAAAAATGTCATCTGACATTGTGGAAACCAGAATGTTCATAGCCTTGGCATCGCATGCCTTCTGCTTCTTCTCAGCCTCTGTCCACTCATTTCTTGGGACAGCTTCCAGTGTTGAAGATCCACTGACATCTTGTCTGAGTGGAACTGGGGGACCTGAAATTATAACATCAAAGATGTATTCATCAATTGAGTTCATGTAAAGCTTTATTCTGGCCTTCCAGAGTGTAAACTTATTTAGGTTACACACTGGTGGTCTTGTTGATGCATAATTCTTATAACTCATTTTCCTTTTAAAAAATGTTTTATTTAATTTAAAATAAGGAAATGAGAGTGAGGAGATCTTTTGATCAAGGTGATAACCATTTAATGATCAACCTACCTCTGATACCAATTGAAAGCGCACAGTGTGCCTTTGAGTATTCTCTAGAGGGGGTGAATAGAGTTTTAAAATATTTTCAATTCTATTTATGCACACACAATAAAAACACTAGGTATTATGCAATCAGCAATCCAAAGACAGAATAAAGTAAATGCAGATTGCTGGAAATATAAACACAGAAAATAGAAATATGGACAACACAGAAAGGCACACACAGAAGACACAAGAATTTTTATAGTGGTTCCCCAAAATGTGGGTAGTCCTTTCTTCTACTTCCCTGGTAAGATTGCACAACATGTGCCTGAGTCTTTTGATAAGGACACTATAAGAACAACAAAGTCTTTTGATAAGGGGACTCTCAGAACCACTGAGTCTTTTGATAAAGAGACTCTTAGAACCATTGAATCCTTTGGAAGAGGATTAATAAAACTCTTTTACAGTTGAAGGAAAAGTGAGAAGAAAGGAAGAAGAAAAAGAATAGAATTCTATTTACAGAATCCTTCAGAAGCAATTCTCCAGCTTCTGAATTTCACTAGATTTGTATATGATGAACTCTTGCTTATGATTATGATGGGTGCAAGGGTTATTTGACTGGATCCTTTTTCTGTAAGCACTTGCTAAAAACTTACTGTTGTAAGGTGAAGAAGAAGAAGCAGTTATTTCCTTTTCTGTTAAGAGCACTTGTTTTCTATCTTAGGGTTTTGAAAGGAATAAGTAGAAGACTTTATTCGACAGATGAGAATAATGTAATGAATGCTCTGGTGTTCTTCTCTCCTTCTGCATATTTATTCTGTATGATTGGAATTTGAAATATTTTCTTTTTTAGGCTGTCCTAAAAAGGAATTCTTTTTGGACACATAATTTTCCTTTCTTCTTTTGATCCTGACCCGTCCATCAGATTTGAAAACATTCCAAGAGTATTTTTGTTGTATCCTGGAATGCACCATTCCATTCTTGGCAATAAATGAGTTGCTGGAGAACTGTCTTTAACCTTGTGGTCATTCTGAAAAGGTCTTAAAAGGACACCAGAAAAAACTTCCTTTTCTGACTGTATTCGACGCTGCGTCGACTTCATCATTCTTCATATCGACGCACCTCTGAGTTCTTATAGGAGTAGCTTAGAATCCCTTCTTAGCTCTGACTAAACTCAGATGTCGACGTTACATCGATTCCTTATCGACGTATCCGTCGAGTTGAAGACTTGGACTTGAGTTTTAACTTCTGCGTCAAATTGAAGATGAAGTTGCGTCGACTTCATAGATGGTTTCGCCAGGCTCTTCCTTCTCCGTTGAGTCCCTTTCGACATTGCGTCGACTGGACTTATACTTCGACAGGCTGGTTAAGTTACTTGGACTTCTAGTCAGAGTTGCGTCAACATTAAATCGAAGTTGCGACGACTTTTATTCGACGCAAGTCTTAACTTAACTGATTTTGTGATTGTCTTGACTTGGTCTTGACACTCTAATGTGAATGTGGCATCCTAAGACATCTAATGACCAATTTACCCTTACTATACAACGAGGGTAATATAACCTAACTCATGAAATCACTTTAAATAATTTGTTAGATAAATCACAAAGGTTTTTCCCAACAATATTTCCATCAAATCCATTTAGCATGAATAAACCATAGGGAGAATCGAGAGATATGAGAGGAATAAAATCAAATAACACAAAACATTAAACTAAGGTTCTTACATCCAAACGTTAAAGAAAATTAGTTACAAATCATCATAAAGACATGAAATAATAATTGAAAAACAAATAGAGACATTACAAGTTTGTTGGATATGGAACGTTCACCTAGAGGAGGGTGTTAGGTGATCTTGGTATTTTTTGATCTATTAGTGTGAGTTATCAAGATTCAAGCAATACATAAAATTATCACACAAATAAAACACACCAGACGACACAAGATCTATAGAGGTTCCTCACGACAGGGAGTCGTGAGTAGTCCTCTTTCCCTCTGCGCCTACCCAGCAGTGTGCTGGGCTCGGCAAACTCCGCCAAAAGCTTCAGTCCCTCAAGCCTTACAACACGGACCCGCAAGTCCCAACAACCTAGGCCCTCAAGCCCCTACTGCCCTCGAGCCCGCAAGCTCGACACTCAGGCCCTCAAGCCCTACAACACGAACCCGCAAGTTCGAACAGCCTAGGCCCGCAAGCCCCTACTGCCCCCGAGCCCGCAAGCTCGACAGATCGCACCCGCAAGCGCACTGCCCTGGCCCTCAAGCCTCACAGCTCTCCAGCCCTCAAGCTAGACGGTTTGGCCTGCAAGCCTTACAAGAAAATACAATAATAAAATGTTTCTCCTGCCGGATGAAGATCGGCACCTTTAGCGTATTAAAGATCGGCTCCTTGAGATTGAAGAAGATTGTTATGAATTAGATCTTGAGCGCACGGTTCTTCTTCAAATCTTTTCTTAGCCAGATGAGGATTGGCTTCTTAGCAGTCGATGAAGATGACTGCTCCTTCCTTTACTCTTTCTTTCTTGCGGCGCTTGTGTTTTTCGATTTACTATGTGCGCAAGTTCTTTCTTGATGATTAACTTTTTAGGGCAGCCTCATATATTCTTTTATAAGACTGTGATGCCCCCCAACGGTCTTCTAAGAAGTTTCTTTATGTGTCAGACCTCCATTCCCTTTTAGCATGCACTGATATCTTTTTCTTTTTGGAGTACGCGCTAATGAGTCGATTCATTAAGTGCACGCGCTGATTTGGACAATCAGGCGGCGGCATTAACTGCTGATAGTACGTTTGCACGTTTTGAATCTGTCTCGACGATATTTCCATTGTTGTGACGACATGGATAATATCTCGACGACAGCCCTTTGTCGATGCCACAAACTCTGGTAGACCTTTATGTCTTCTTTCTTCTGCCTCTGATGCTGGCATCACAACAATACGAGACATCCTGGCGATTCTTCACATATGACGATATGTCGTTTTTGACTGTGTCGTTGAGATCCTCTTTCTTGCAATATGTCGTCGTAATCATGTTGTTTACTCGACGACAATCCTTTCTTCGATATCTTTGATTCTTCTCTGCGTTCGACGATCAGCATTCTTCGTTCGACGATCTTGCCATGTCTCAGCGTTCGACGATCAGCATTCTTCGTTCGACAATTTCGCCATGTCTCTGCGGTCGACGAATACTTTGCTTCTCAGCGGCTGCTGCTCTGCCCGTCATTACGACGACAAGCACGCATTGTCGGCGATATCGCCTGTTCTTCTCGATGATATGCACTTATATTTTCTTGAGATTATGAACTAGATGTACGATCAAATACAAAGTGAAGTACTCTTGAAATGATGGCTTCTTCAAATCAAGAATCATATGGGCAAGATTCCCAACAATCTCCCCCTATTTAAAGAAGTCAGAATCTCAATTCAAGCCTACTTTCACTTGACATTAAATATCATAATCTTAGATTAAACTGTTAAAAGATTTAACTTATCTTTTGCAGAACTCTTGGAGTACATCAAGTTTGTAGCTCCCCCTTGATTTGATGCCTCTTCCTTGCTCCCCCTGCCTTTAAGGTCTTCTTAAGCACTACTTGAGCACCATTTCTCCCCCTTTCTGACTTCTCGCCTTCTGCTTTTCTAACCAAGGAGTAGGACAAGCTCCCCCTTGCTCAAGCATGATTCTTCAAGGTCCTGTGAGATTTTCTGACCACTCATCTAGAAAGGCATTAGTAAATAGTAAAGTTGAGGGTTACTCTAAGTTTAACATTCACAATTGGAATTTGAAGAAGTTAAACTTAGCTTCATATATGGGCTTTGTGAATATATCAGCCACTTGTTTGTCTGTTGGGACAAATTCAAGGGTGATATCTTCATTTTCCACATGCTCCCTGATGAAGTGATACCTGATCTCAGTATGTTTAGTCCTGCTGTGAGATACAGGGTTCTTAGCAATTGAGATGGCACTTGAAGAGCCACAAAACAGGGGTGTTTTGGTCATCTTTAGATTGTAGTCTTCAAGTTGATGTTGAGTCCATAGCAGTTGGGCACAGCAGCTTCCAGCTGAGATATACTCTGATTCTGCTGTCGAGATTGCCATACTGGTCTGCTTCTTACTGCTCCAGGAAATCAGTCTTCCACCAAGGAATTGGCATGTCCCTGAGGTACTCTTTCTATCTTCCTTGCACCCTACATAATCTGCATCTGAATAACCAGTCAGTTCACACTCATTGTTCCTAGGGTACCATAGGCCAAGATTTGATGTACCCTTTAGGTATCTTAAGATTCTCTTGACAGAGACATAGTGAGATTCCTTAGGATTCACCTGATATCTAGCACAGACACATGTAGCAAACATTATGTCAGGCCTACTTGCAGTTAGATAGAGCAAGGATCCAATCATGCATCTGTACTTGGTTTCATCAAAGGGTATGCCCTTCTCATCCTTGTCCAGAGACACATTGGTTCCCATTGGAGTTTTCATTGAAGAAGCACTCTCCAATCCAAATTTCTTGACTAGCTCCCTAGTGAATTTGGTCTGAGAGATGAAAATCACATCTTCAGATTGTTTCACTTGGAGACCTAAGAAGTATTTGAGCTCACCCATACTGCTCATCTCAAACTTTCCCTGCATCAAGTTGGCAAACTTTTTGCAGAGATTGTTATCTGTAGAGCCAAAGATGATGTCATCTATATAGATCTGTACTAGCAAGATCTTGCCCTTCACTTCCCTTAGGAACAATGTCTTATCAATCTTTCCCCTTGAGAACTTATTATCAGTTAGAAAGCTTGACAGAGTCTCATACCAGGCCCTAGGTCCCTGCTTTAAGCCATAAAGTGCTTTTCTAAGAAAGTAAACATAATCAGGATAAGTAGAGTCGACAGAACCTGAAGGCTGCTCTACATATACTTCCTCTTGAAGATCACCATTTAAGAAGGCTGACTTCACGTCCATTTGGTTGACCGTGAAACCTTTGAATGCTGTATAGGCTAGGAAAAATCTTATTGCTTCCAGTCTGGCTACTGGAGCGAATGTCTGATCAAAATCTATCCCCTCCTCTTGTCTGTAGCTGTCACAACCCGCATTTTCCCAAGAATATAATACATATTATCATAGCAAGGGGAAAATACGCGTCGTGATGCCACGCTTGCAGGAGACGACTACAGACGCTCAGGCAAACACTCCTTACGATAAATTTATAAAAGACATATATGTGTTTATATTAAAAAGAGAAATTTTCATTATTAACTTAAGACCGCGTCCCTCGGTCCGGTGGATCATCTAGTCCACAAGTAGAAAACTATATATACGCAGCGGAAAAATAGGTTTGTTTCATTTAGCCTACATGAGCAAGAAAATAACATTTCCAGAATTGATATGCACATCTAGGTTTAGTATAGTAAGAAAGGATTTTTTTCTACGAATTTCAAAGTATGCGATCTTTATTTAAAAGCATGATATGCAAGAACGACGTTTTTATGTCAATAAAGTAACTACTACATCTTAGTGAAAAGGCTTCCCAGAGAGCAAGTAAGTAAAGTACTCAAAGTAACAGCAAAGCAAACAGTAAGTAATCTAAACAAAAAGCCATACGGGCGCCAACAGCTGACACGAACCCGCAGGGAAGAAGGAAAAACAGCTAAAGGAGAGACAACAACTAAGCAACTGCCCCTTACCTAAGAGGGGAAGGGCCTCGACAGGAACACTGAACGACGCCGCTCTAACTCCTGCGGCGGCTAAAAACCTGAACCTGAGACATTCATAAGAAAAGAATGCCTCAGCCCAAGAGGGTGCAAGAAAACCAAGATTTGCAGTAAGAGAAATAAGAGAGTGCAGAAAGGAAAACTAAGCAGGTAAACATCTATAATCTTACAACAACCCGAGCCAGCTCAAACGAGTGAACTCGGTAAGAAGAAAAGCCTGCACCAGAAGGTAATAGTCAACACAATCAAAGCCCACCACGTGTCCGCCATTGCGGCTCAGATGAGATAGTCATACATATACTATCATAATACACATATATAAGCATATGTGCTTAAGAACTTGAGACTGATCAGCTCGAGGGAAAAGCGTCCCCCAAAAGAAGGTACTGCGACGGTGGTATCTTCCACCAACGCCCGCAGCCCAAAACCCGGGTCGTGGTCCTCTATCCACTGCCACCCAAAAACCAAATCCGGGTGGTGGTACTCTATCCACTGCCACCCAAAACTACCCACCGTGCAAGGCTTAAGACAAAGGTTCCAAAAAAAAACAAATTAAGTTTCAATTAAGACACGGGACGTAACCCGAGATATCAGCACCATAACACCCTAAGGATAGGGTCACAAAGAAATAAACACTACTCAACGATTCATTTGAAAACACTTGGTGAGTCCAAACTTGACTCCCAACGAACATCTCATAACAATACGACGAATAAGGCATGAAACAATACCATAACCGGTCACCAATCAAATACGGGACAACTCAAAGAATAAAGCATAGCTTCATCAAAAAAAGTCTCAACGAAAAGAGTAAAATGCTTGATAACATCGCTTGAGGTACCCGGGATCACCCGGCGAAAGAACATATAATATATGAGGAAATAATTCAGAATAAGCGAAGAAATCGACGAGAAGGACTTATATCAAAGTCGACGAGAAAGACTTATATCAAAGTCGACGAGAAAGACTTATATAAAAGTCGGCGAGAAAGACTATATCAAAGTCGACGGGAAAGACTTATATCAAAGTCGACGAGAAAGACTTAACAACAGTCAATAGGAAAATCTTAATCAAAATTGACTGGAGGACTTTATGTCAAAGAAGAAACATGATTTCCGAGAATACACTGGAAACGACTTTTCTGAGAGAATCTACCAGAACAATAAGGAAGATCACAAACAGAGCTTCACTCGCAGAAAATGTGGTGTAACAATCAACAAATGGAAGAAAAGAAAAACTTTGTATATACACTTAAATATATATATATTGCAAATATGACTCGATCTAGAATTACTCGCCAGACGACGACGACGAAACGGTAACGCCCTCTTGCATTAACACTACGCAACGATAGCTTTAATATATAGGACATTACCAATTCGAATCCCCGCTTAAAAGACTATAAGAAAAGTTGGGGCGTTACAGCCACCCCTCCTAACAAAAGTTTCGACCCGAAACTTAGACCAAGACTCAGAACACAACGAATAAAAGAGCAAAGGGAGAGGTAAGCTCACACTCGCTAGATAGAAACACTAACCGAAAAGGGTTAGGAAAGCTGATGCGGATATGACTACCCCAAAAGAAAAGAACATTACCAAGAACTCGACATGTCCAGACCGAGAACAGAAAACAGATCGCGGAACACCGGACTCGCGGATCCCCAACTGAAGGAAGCCTAAATGAAGGTCAGCTTTCGAAAATACCGAACAACTTGCTTTTTCACGAACAAGACGAGAGCACTCCAGGGCGAAGAACTAGGCCAGAAAAAGCCACACTGCAACCACTCATCTAACTGAGTGCGCAACTCTCGCAACACAAGCGGGGCCAAAGGGTACGGTGCCATAGCAAAGGACAAGTACCCAGCTCAAGGTCAGAAACAAACTCCTCGACTCGCGCAGGTAGAAGAACTAGGGGGATTAACTGGGAAGACATCAGGGGACTCCCGCGTCACAGGGAAAACCTCGATACACAACAAACTGAAAATGGTTTCTAGCATAGAAACAAGGTAAGCAACGCCATAAAAACTAAAGGCTCCTGACACACACCGCGGAAATAAAACCGGGGAAAACATAGCGCGGAAAACCAAACACGCTCGAGGGTTGACCGTTGTCCAGCTCAAAGACCAAACGCTTTACCTTACGTTGGATAACAGCATCAAACCTGGACAACCAGCCCAAACCCAAAAACACAACGAAACCCCCAGGTCTAGCACCTTTAGATTAGCAAAAGCTAAGAAATCACCTAAGAGGACAGGTCAACTCTGAAAGCTCTGATTCGACACCACAGAAACAATAGAGGGGAACTAAACACCAAGGGGATCTGCAAAACGATCAACCACCTAAGGATGACCGCCTGCGAAGCACTATAGCCAAAACATCGAGTAAAACTCAAAAAAAAAGGCACGCTCAACATCCTCTACCTTAACTCGCACAAAATTGAGATAACAAAAATCCAAATCCACATTCGCAAGCCAACGAATAAACTAGGTCAAAACCTTAACCTGAAAACACCTGGGCAGAAAAACTGCGCCTGTCTAACAACCATTTGCCTTAACAACGCCTCGATACTCTGACGCAACCCCTTAGTCACCGCCTCACTAAGCGCACCTAAGGGTTCACCCTCTAACCGGAGAGCCGACTCCGACGCACCACGCTCTGGAGTCATTGACAGCAATTACGAATGAACACCTCAAAATACCTAGCTTAAGACGCAACAACTAGGAACCAGAATTTCCTAACTCGATACAGATCAAAAAAGGGTAGATACTTGCTCTTGCTGTTACCTTGCTCTGGGAATTTGTGAAATGATGTTATGATTAACCTCGGATGATATATCATCATTCTATTAACTTTTGTGCAAATCATATGAATGCATAAATGCTAAAATTTTATTTCAAATCATGTGTGTATGAGCGCCATCACGTATGTCTTTAGCTTGGCACGTGTGCAATGCTATGTTATGATTTATATGCAGTGCTATGCAATCTAAAAAGGCCTTAATGCATGTTATGAGCGGCATACACATGCGATCTTATGCATCTCATACTACATATTATCGCATGTAACGAAAAGGAAAATCTAATGGACACGCATGCGACCTACGTTATGCATCCCATACTACATAACAGTCGTATGTTGTCACCTATGAGGATCCATATACAAACACATATTATGCATCCCATACTACATAATATGCCCCGTATACTTCTTATCATGCTATGAGTGTAGTGTTCATGCTTCAGCCAAGACATACTCATGACCCTTCGGTGTGTGTATGCAATGAATGACGATTCTCACCAGGCGGTTAACCGGGCCAACCAGAACATTTCCAGCAACCCGGCTAACCTCCCTCTGATACCAGCTGTCACAACCCGCATTTTCCCAAGAATATAATACATATTATCAGAGCAAGGGGAAAATACGCGTCGTGATGCCACGCCTGCAGGAGACGACTACAGACGCTCAGGAAAACACTCCTTACGATAAATTTATAAAAGACATATGTGTTTATATTAAAAAGAGAAATTTTCATTATTAACTTAAGACCGCGTCCCTCGGTCCGGTGGATCATCTAGTCCACAAGTAGAAAACTATATATACGCAGCGGAAAAATAGGTTTGTTTCATTTAGCCTACATGAGCAAGAAAATAACATTTCCAGAATTGATATGCACATATCTAGGTTTAGTATAGTAAGAAAGGATTTTTTTCTACGAATTTCAAAGCATGCGATCTTTATTTAAAAGCATGATATGCAAGAACGACGTTTTTATGTCAATAAAGTAACTACTACATCTTAGCGAAAAGGCTTCCCAGAGAGCAAGTAAGTAAAGTACTCAAAGTAACAGCAAAGCAAACAGTAAGTAATCTAAACAAAAAGCCATACGGGCGCCAACAGCTGACACGAACCCGCAGGGAAGAAGGAAAAACAGCTAAAGGAGAGACAACAACTAAGCAACTGCCCCTTACCTAAGAGGGGAAGGGCCTCGACAGGAACACTGAACGACGCCGCTCTAACTCCTGCGACGGCTAAAAACCTGAACCTGAGACATTCATAAGAAAAGAATGCCTCAGCCCAAGAGGGTGCAAGAAAACCAAGATTAGCAGTAAGAGAAATAAGAGAGTGCAGAAAGGAAAACTAAGCAGGTAAACATCTATAATCTTACAACAACCCGAGCCAGCTCAAACGAGTGAACTCGGTAAGAAGAAAAGCCTGCACCAGAAGGTAATAGTCAACACAATCAAAGCCCACCACGTGTCCGCCATTGCGGCTCAGATGAGATAGTCATACATATACTATCATAATACACATATATAAGCATATGTGCTTAAGAACTTGAGACTGATCAGCTCGAGGGAAAAGCGTCCCCCAAAAGAAGGTACTGCGACGGTGGTATCTTCCACCAACGCCCGCAGCACAAAACCCGGGTCGTGGTCCTCTATCCACTGCCACCCAAAAACCAAATCCGGGTGGTGGTACTCTATCCACTGCCACCCAAAACTACCCACCGTGCAAGGCTTAAGACAAAGGTTCCAAAAAAAAACAAATTAAGTTTCAATTAAGACACGGGACGTAACCCGAGATATCAGCACCATAACACCCTAAGGATAGGGTCACAAAGAAATAAACACTACTCAACGATTCATTTGAAAACACTTGGTGAGTCCAAACTTGACTCCCAACGAACATCTCATAACAATACGACGAATAAGGCATGAAACAATACCATAACCGGTCACCAATCAAATACGGGACAACTCAAAGAATAAAGCATAGCTTCATCAAAAAAAGTCTCAACGAAAAGAGTAAAATGCTTGATAACATCGCTTGAGGTACCCGGGATCACCCGGCGAAAGAACATATAATATATGAGGAAATAATTCAGAATAAGCGAAGAAATCGACGAGAAGGACTTATATCAAAGTCGACGAGAAAGACTTATATCAAAGTCGACGAGAAAGACTTATATAAAAGTCGGCGAGAAAGACTATATCAAAGTCGACGGGAAAGACTTATATCAAAGTCGACGAGAAAGACTTAACAACAGTCAATAGGAAAATCTTAATCAAAATTGACTGGAGGACTTTATGTCAAAGAAGAAACATGATTTTCGAGAATACACTGGAAACGACTTTTCTGAGAGAATCTACCAGAACAATAAGGAAGATCACAAACAGAGCTTCACTCGCAGAAAATGTGGAGTAACAATCATTAAAGGGGAAGAAAAGCAAAACCCGGAAAAAAAGATTAAAAGAGAAGGGAAACGGCAAATAGATAACTCAACAGCTAGGCTACTGGTGCGAGACTATGAGTGACTTTATAATTTAACCAACCTTTAAATATAGATGTTGAACATGCCAACCGTATTTTCTTAACCAAGGCCATATAACCAAATCAACTGAAGGCCAAAAAAACAAGAATAAGCTTGAGCTAAGAGCCGATTACACAAATTTGAATTAGCGAGACTTGCAACCCGAAGGCAGCCCACCAGTCATATAACAATAATTGAATGGAATATCGGAAATAGGATTCTTATACGGCAACCCCCAAATTTAAAATTTCAGAATGGAAATATATGTACGACTAATTGGACTATATGTGTATAAAACAGCCCAAACAGAACATTATAACAAGGCAGCCCCCCATTTAGACTTTAAAACAGCAGCCCTACCTAAACATATTTCTATAAGGCAGCCCCCCAACAGATTCTACAAGGCAGCCCCCAAAACCAAATAGATCAGAAATATATATTGCAGCCCCAAAAAAAACAACTAGATTATATGAATAAACATGTAGCAGTCCCACACATAATCATAGCAGCAACCCCCAAATAAGGGACACAGGTAAGAGCAGCCCAAACTAAAAACCCCAACTGATTGAGCAAAGCAGCCCAAAAGAAATTAACACTCCCAACGGGTTTAAAGCATAGCAGCCATCCCCTCAAACGATACCAATAGGTCCAAAAGCAGCAGCCCAACGAAATTCAGAAATGGAGCTGTAAGTCAGCACCTAAATAATCCTAATTAGAATATATATCTAGCAGCCCCCCAACTAGGGAATATATACAGCAGCCCCCATGGAACAAATCGTGAGAAGCCGCCCCCCAAATTAAGGTATATGAACAGCAACCCCAATTAGGAAAAGTATAACCAGCAGCCCCCATTTTAACCAAGGCAGGAAACAGCACCCAATTGAAGAGATGTATCAAGCATAAAATTCCTGGAGCGGTTAAACATCAAAGATTTCCTGGGCTAAACCCTAACAACAAAAGATGAGGGCTAATCTTACCCATGACTACAACAAAAACACACACAAAAAACTTCCTGGAGCAATAATCTCAAACCACCACTACACCTCAAGGAGGCAGGGGATGAAGGAGAAAGAGGGGGGAAGAGAAGAGAACCAACTATGAAAAAAAAAACTCAGCCCTCCAGGACTTAAATAACCCCAAATCTGCCTCTTTAAGCAAGCATATATATGCATTTATACACATTTTTACATGTGTATATATATATACATGTTTCCATCCAGATTTCTAGCAACGAAATGTGCAGAACTAGCATATGATCCAAGCATACAACCATCCAGATTATACTTAGCAAATGAAATCCTGTGCATAACTCCATGACCAGGGCCAAGATCGATTAAGCAAGAGGAAAGAGATGGAGGGAACGAGGAGGAAGAGTTTTCTTGCCTTGATTCGGAAGCCGACGCCTCTCGCCGAAGCGAGAACCACGCCCGGGAGGCCTCACAACCACCGCCGACGCCAACGGGAACTCTCCGCAACCCCGCTCCGGCGACGAAAACAAGCTTCCGTCACCCCTAAACCTCCTCCGACGGCGAGCTTCTGACGAAACCCTACCTCGCCAAACACTCCCCCTTCCGCCAACCTGGAGCCATCGGGAGGGGGAGAAAAAGAAAAAGCAGCGTTGCTGGGGAGGGGGGTCCTTTCTTTGTTAATATAAATATATAGCACATAAACTTTTATATGCATATATATATAAAAATAAACTTTATATATATGTATATAAGAAATATATATATATATATATATATATATATATATATATATATATATATATATGATGGACCAATATGTACATATACAAAAACATGCATACACGTATATATATATATTGCATTTAGGTAAGTACGTATAAAATTCCTATATAAAATCTTTGCATATGTATATATATATATATATATATATATATATATTAAGTCTTATGCATATTCAATTTCGCACAAATTTATGAATATAGCATATATGTATGTATGTATAAATTTTTATTTATAACCTTTGGACATGCAATTATAATGCATACGTGTATATATATATATACTTTTATACAAACCTTCGTTTTTACATATAGATACATATAATTATGCATATACCTACCTACACGAACACATGATTGAACGAGTCTGCCTATGACAACAAATGGAAGAAAAGAAAAACTTTGTATATACACTTAAATATATATATATTGCAAATATGACTCGATCTAGAATTACTCGCCAGACGACGACGACGAAACGGTAACGCCCTCTTGCATTAACACTACGCAACGATAGCTTTAATATATAGGACATTACCAATTCGAATCCCCGCTTAAAAGACTATAAGAAAAGCTGGGGCGTTACAGTAGCCTTTTGCCACAAGTCTTGCTTTATTCTTGGTGATGATTCCATTTTCATCCAATTTGTTCCTGTAGACCCATTTGGTTCCTACGATGTTGTGCCCTTGGGGTCTTGGAACCAATTTCCACACTTTGCATCATTTAAATTGATTCAGTTCCTCCTGCATTGCAGCAATCCAAAATGGATCCTGATTTGCTTCCTCAAATTTCTTGGGTTCAATTTGAGAGAGAAAACTCAGGTACAATGCTTGATTTGCAGCTCTACTCCTTGTCAGCACCCCTTGGTTGACATTTCCTATTATCTGCTCTTGGGGATGATCTCTTACTTGTCTTAAGGTAGTTGGAAGTGGTCTGGGTATTTCTGCAGGAGCTACTTCTGCAGGCTGCAATTCTTCTGCCATTTCTGTATCTTCTGCAGGTTCTACCTCTATTTCAACCATCACTGGCTGATTCTTGTTGTTGAATGAGGTGTCAACATTGTCTTCAATGGATAGCTTTTCTAATCTTTCCACTGTACCTGCATTCACTAGAAAACTAGACCAACCCTTATGGATAAGGCTAGTCTCATCAAATACAACATGAACAGATTCTTCCACTGTTTGGGTATTGAGGTTGTATACTCTGTATGCCCGGCTGTAGGAGCTGTATCCAACAAATATACCCTCACAGTTTTCTCAGCAAACTTAGTTAGTTTGGATTTCCCATTATTAAGGACATAACATTTGCTACCAAAGATCCTAAAGTAGGATAGAGTTGGTTTTCTGCCCTTCATTAGCTCATAGGGAGTTTTCTTGTAGTTTTTGATGATTGAGGCCCTGTTTATCACATGACAAGCAGTGTTGACAGACTTTGCCCAAAAATATTCTGGTAATGAGGAGTCACTTAGCATTGTCCTGCTAGCCTCTATCAAGGTTCTGTTCTTCCTTTCAGCAATCCCATTCTGTTGAGGAGTTCTGGGGGAGGAGAATTCTTGGGAGATACCTAGGTCATGGCAGAATTCTGTCATGGCCCCTGACTGAAATTCTGTCCCATGGTCACTTCTGAATTTGACCACAGTATAACTCATCTCATTCTGGACCTGCCTGACAAAATTCTTCAAGATATCGAGGGTATCTGATTTCTTTTTGAGGAAGAATACCCAAGTGAACCTTGAGTAGTCATCAACAACTACAAGGGTGTATGCCTTCCCTCCTAAGCTATGAACTGACATAGGACCAAATAAATCCATGTGCAGTAAAAATAAGCACCTTGTGGACTCTTTGTTAGAGATGCTTTTAAAGCTAGTCCTAGTCTGCTTTCCAAGTTGGCAGGCTTGACAAGGACCATCTTTGATGCACTTAATGTCAGGTCCATTTCTGACCAGGTTTTGTGAGAAAAGCTTGCCTATTGTCTTATAGTTGATGTCTGCAAGTCTCTTATGTCATTGTACACACAGAGCCTCTTTGCCATCAGCTACAAGACATATGGGCATGGAAGAATTTATATTGAGAAAATTTAAACAATAGATGTTCCCACTCCGAGTGCCCGTTAAGGTAGTCTCAGAATCTGAGAACTTCTTAATTAGACACTTATCCTTGTGGAAAGTAATAACAAAGCCTAGATCACAAAGCTGACTTATGCTTATGAGGTTGTGTCTCAACCCCTCCACATAGGCTACCTTTGTGATGGTGACTAACCCATTAGAGATATTGTCGTAGCCCCTGGTCACTCCCTTTTCTGAACCTCCAAAGATGACAGTCGGTCCATTCTCCACAGGGATGAATTCTTTCAAATACTTTCTAACTCCAGTCATGTGCCTGGAGCAGCCACTGTCCAAATACCAAATTGGAGATTGGTTGGCATTTGGACCTACCTGCAAAACAGATCACTTCCCCTTAGGTACCTAATAGGGATTGGGTCCTTGGTTTCTGTTAGGATGATAGAGCGGAATCAGAAACCTCGGAGGGCTCTGCACTTTCCTTGCATTGAGTCCTGTTGGGTTGAACCAACAGTCCAATGCAAAGTGGCCTACTTTCCCACAGCACTAGCACTCATATCTGTTATATCTTCTCTTCTGCTTCATCATCTGTGTAGCATGATAGTGCTGATGTGTCGAGGAGAAGGTGTCTTCCCTAATAGATCTAGGGTGAACCTCATGTGGGTGAGCCGGGGGAGGAATTGGCTTCACTATTCTTTAGTTCACCTTCTTGGGAGCGGGCTTTGTAGGAACAGCCACTCCCATTCTTTTAGCTGTTGTTGCTGCAGGTCTGTGGGCTAAAGGACTTGCTATCAGCACCTTCTTATAAGAAGGTCTGGCTTCAGGATCTTTGCCCATGACTGGCTCCTGATGGAAACCGATACCAGCTCTGAACTATCCAGAGAAGGTGTCAATTATCGGAAGGGTAGTTTTGGGCAATGAGAAGCTGGAAGCAAGTTTCTTCTCAGCCAGCAACATTTCTTCAAGGTCCCTAATGACCTTGTTTTTCTGCCCTAACTCAGCATTCTTAAGACTTATGGCTTCCTTAAGTTTGTCCACTTCTTTGCTCATAGAGGTTAGCCTCTCGGCTGTCTCCTGGAGCTTGGATTGGACAGGTTTTAAGGAATCTAACTCCTTGATTTGCACCTTGAGGAGTTTCTTACTGCCTATGAAGGCTTTCCATAAGGCTTTATATTTCCTTATTAGTTCAGATTCAATTTCATACTGGGATCTTGAGGCAGTGTTGTTGGCAGCAGATACCTCCTCATCATTATGCAAAGAATCTGCTACTGATTCACAATCAGAGGCAGATAGAGAAGTTCTGTGTTTTACCTTTCCAGGAGAGTTGTCATCCCGGTTGCCTTCATTAATAGCCATCAGTCCAATAAGTGCCTCATCCTCAGTCCCAGAGGAACTTAAGTCAGAGTAACTCAACGTTTTGGTCTTCTTTGCCACGAACCCCTTTTCAGAGGTTCTCTTGCTCCTGGAGCTTCTTCTCTCTTCATGGTTCCTTGACTCCTTTTTCTTGGAGGGGCAGTCGGCAGCCATGTGACCTGTTTTGCTGCAAGAATAGCAAACAGTATTATTTAAGTCATATCTACTGGAGTTGGATTTATACCTATCCTCCCTGGGAGCCCTAGATCTGTCCCGATAGTCAGATCTCCTGGAGCTTGAGGAGGAGCTTCTGCTGTTGTCCCTCCTCCTTCTGTGTAGCAGCTTTCTGAATTGTTTTGAGAGGAGGGCCACCTCTCTATCTGTATCATCAGAGTCAGAGGAGCTGGCTTTTGATTCCTCACTGTTTTCAGTTCTATTCTGAGAAGCAGAGGTCTTGCCCTTGAATCTTCTGGTGCTCACAGCCTTTAGAGCCACCGATCTTTCTCTTGAGCTCACCTTTGAGCTTTCTTCTTCTTCAGCCTTTCTTGTATTAAGCTGATGTTCATGAGACAGCAGCTTCCCGTATAGGTTCTTGGGCTCCATGTTGCCCAGTTGGCCCATCTCTCTGATGGCACATATCTTGATATCCCATTCCTTTGTGAGGGATCTGAGAAATTTGTCATTTAGATCAGAGTTTATGAACTCTCTGTCGTAGTTTCTCAGTCCATTCACGATCTTGAAAAATCTCTCATAGCAGTTGAAGACTGTTTCATTCTTGCCTTGTTTGAAGGCTTCATATTCCTGGTTGAGGAGAGATTTCCTGTCATCCCTTACCTCTTCAATACCCTCCATGTATACGATCAAGGAGTCCCACATCTCCTTGGTCGTTTTGTAGTGAATTAGATTTTGGAGGGTTGAGTCATCTATGGCACTTACAATGACATTTTGTGCCCACTTGTCTAGACCTGCCAAGGCTAGCTCGTCCTTGGTCATGTCTTCATATTTCTTTATCACCTGCCTAGTTGGATTAATAGTGGAGGCAGTGGTAGGGATGAAGGGACCCTGCTTGATTGTCAGGTAGATTCTTGGGTCAGCTGCCTCAATAAAGAGTCTTACTCTTTCCTTCCAAATGGGGAAATTCTCTTTTGTGCAGATGGGAAGCTTCATGGCTCTCATTTCGCGATTCGGATCTCCACCGGCCATGGTGAGTCGTTCCTGATCTAGATCGTACTATTAAGTCCCCTTTTAATCAACCTCGCTTTGATACCACTTGTTGGATATGGAACGTTCACCTAGAGGGGGGTGTTAGGTGATCTTGGTATTTTTTGATCTATTAGTGTGAGTTATCAAGATTCAAGCAATACATAAAATTATCACACAAATAAAACACACCAGACGACACAAGATCTATAGAGGTTCCTCACGACAGGGAGTCGTGAGTAGTCCTCTTTCCCTCTGCGCCTACCCAGCAGTGTGATGGGCTCGGCAAACTCCGCCAAAAGCTTCAGGCCCTCAAGCCTTACAACACGGACCCGCAAGTCCCAACAGCCTAGGCCCTCAAGCCCCTACTGCCCCCGAGCCCGCAAGCTCGACACTCAGGCCCTCAAGCCCTACAACACGGACCCGCAAGTCCGAACAGCCTAGGCCCACAAGCCCCTACTGCCCCTGAGCCCGCAAGCTCGACAGATCGCACCCGCAAGCGCACTGCCCTAGCCCTCAAGCCTCATAGCTCTCCAACCCTCAAGCTAGACGGTTTGGCCCGCAAGCCTTACAAGAAAATACAATAATAAAATGTTTCTCCTGCCGGATGAAGATCGGCACCTTTAGCCTGTTGAAGATCGGCTCCTTGAGATTGAAGAAGATTGTTATGAATCAGATCTTGAGCGCACGGTTCTTCTTCAAATCTTTTCTTAGCCAGATGAGGATTGGCTTCTTAGCAGTCGATGAAGATGGCTGCTCCTTCCTTTACTCTTTCTTTCTTGCGACGCTTGTGTTTTTCGATTTACTATGTGCGCAAGTTCTTTCTTGATGATTAACTTTTTAGGGCAGCCTCATATATCCTTTTATAAGACTGCGATGCCCCCCAATAGTCATCTAAGAAGTTTCTTTATGTGTCAGACCTCCATTCCCTTTTAGCACGCGCTGATATCTTTTTCTTTTTGGAGTACGCACTAATGTCTCGATTCATTAAGTGCACGCGCTGATTTGGACAATCAGGCGGCGACATTAACTGCTGATAGTACGGCTGCATGTTTTGAATCTGTCTCGACGATATTTCCATTGTTATGACGACATGGATAATATCTCGACGACAGCCCTTTGTCGATGCCATGAACTCTGGTAGACCTTCATGTCTTCTTTCTTCTGCCTCTGATGCTGGCATCACAACAATACGAGACATCCTGGCGATTCTTCACATACGACGATATGCCATTTCTGACTGTGTCGTTGAGATCCTCTTTCTTGCAATATGTCGTCGTAATCATGTTGTTTACTCGACGACAATCCTTCCTTCAATATCTTTGATTCTTCTCTGCGTTCGACGATCGGCATTCTTCGTTCGACGATCTTGCCATGTCTCAGTGTTCGACGATCAGCATTCTTCGTTCGACGATTTCGCCATGTCTCAGCGGTCGACGAATACTTTGCTTCTCAGCGGCTGCTGCTCTGCCTGTCATTACGACGACAAGCACGCATTGTCGATGATATCGCCTGTTCTTCTCGACGATATGTACTTATATTTTCCTGAGATTATGAACTAGATGTACGATCAAATACAAAGTGAAGTACTCTTGAAATGATGACTTCTTCAAATCAGGAATCATGTGGGCGAGATTCCCAACAAAGTTATCCTCCAAGCCCTCTCTCCTCCAAAGGTCTTCTTCTCTCTCAAATGTGCTAGCCCAATCCCTCTCCCGAACTCCTCTATCCTCTCTACTTAGGAAAGAGGTTCCTTTTATATGTAAGAAAATTTTTGGCAGAAAAATAGACGTACACCGCCAGGCAGACGGCCGTGTACGAAGTCATGTATATTGCATGCAAACGGTTATGTAGAAGATCATGTCCTGTAAAGAAGTTGTGTGTTTAGACATGGCTTGGTTCTATGTCGTGTCCTAGACACAGTTAGAATGCTGGTCATGTAGAATGATGGGGCCTCTGATTTCAAATCTTGCGCACGACCAGATACCCGACTGTGTGGTTAAACGTGTCAGAGAACATGGCTAAACATACGCCCGTGTAGAAAAGCCATGACCTTCTCTATCTCTTCTTGTGTCTGAAAATATCTGAATAGGGCCAAACACCCAGGCATGTGAAATGTTCGTGTCCATGTACACTTTGGGCACACGCCCGTGTGCAAGAGCCGTGACTCTCTCTGTCTCTTCTTATTGCTGAAATTTCATGAACACGACAAAGTACCCAGCCATATAGATTTTGTGTGTCTGGACACAGTCGTATTGTAAGTAGTGCGAAGAGCCATGTAGAATGAAATCTTCTCAAAAATAACTTTTTCTCGGTCCAAATACTCATGGATACATTTGTCAAGTTAAAATCTAATAAACATTCAGTAATTGGGCATTATAATGAGATTGCGCACTAAAAAATAGGGACTTACAAATCAAATATGTGTGAATACGATTAAAAATCTCATAGATAATTGATAAATATAACCTTATCAGTAAGCTTTGTTGGGAATATTGATCACAAAATTCCTGATTTGAAGAAGCCCCGGATAATAATAAACACATCATGTATTTGATGCTCTATTCTAGTTTTGATCTGGCAGGTATAACAAAAGTGCATGGCTAATGTAGGATTAAGCTTATGGTCACTCAAACAGTATTTTGCCTATGTAATCTCTCATGGTGCAAAACACATGTTGAATTATGCCATAACACTATATTAGACTTGTCACTATCAAGGAAGAGTCATTTGGAAAAGGTCTGGAAATGAAGCTGCAAAGATAGTCTATATGTTGGATTAAGCCTTAAATTGGCTAAGGCAAATATCGGCACGATGATCTAGCGACAAGGACTCTATGTCGTTTATACCACTAGTGTATCAGCTAGACGATCTCGACGACAAAATTCTATGTCGGCTAGACCATAGCTACATCAGCTAGATATGATTTATCTCTTAATATTGGCTAAGTCCAATGTCGTCTAAAAGAGCTGTGTCGTCTAGAAGAGTTGTATCGTCTAGAATGCATGTACCGTCCAAAAAGCCTATATCATCCATAAGGCATATATCATCCAGAAGGCATGTATCGTCCAGAAGGCCTGTATCGTCCAGAAGGCATATATCGTCTAGAAAAGTATATCGTCCAGAAGATTTCTATATGTGCAAGGCGCAAGAAGAAAGCCGGGAATTATGCCTTAGCTTAAACTTCAATTTGAAATCCACCATCTGATGCGCCAATCATGGGATTTCTTCTAGAAGGTCTTAATTAAATAATTCTTTCTTGATTCTTAGTCGTTGGCATATGTTTTCTATAAAAAGACCTTGAGGGCCCACAATTCAGAATTTCTTTAAGATTTTCATTCTTACATTCTATCTAAAGCTTTTGTGAATCATTTGTGACCTGAACGAGAACGAAAATTCATTAGAGGGAGCAACAAAATTTCTCAAGGAAGAAACCTAAATTGTTACTTTTTGTTCTCCAATATTCTTGCAAGAACTTCAGAGCATGTACAATCAAGATCTGATTCATCATATTGCTCACGTATTACTCAACAATTCAAATTCTCCCTAAAAATTATCTATATGAGTAAAAAAGTTCTTATTCTGCAAGAACGCTTGTTTGATCAAGATCATACTCTTCAAGAAGATTATTTCTGAGATCTGATCAAGGAAGAAGATGTTGGAACATGGTTTTCCGCATCCCTTTGATTTGAGAATAACAAATCCTACTTGTATTTGATCTTGTTGCCATTGTGTTTTTAGCATATAGGTATGGACAGTTTTGACACCAGGTAGCTGCAACAATGGTCTAGCACTAACCACAAACTGAAGGATTGAAAGTTACTCAACGCCAGATATTAATCTTAACGCTGGGCGTTAGCGCTAGATGAAATTGGCGTTCGACGAAATAGATCTTGCGTTCGACGATCTTGCGTTCGACGATCTTGCGTTCGACGATCTTGCGTTCGATGAATTTCTGGTCAACGAATGATGAAGCCCGTTCGACGAACTTGCTGCTGCGATCGACGAAATCAAACCGCTGAGAACGGAAGCTGGGTTCGACGAAATTGAATCTGCGTTCAACGATCTTGCGTTCGACGATTCTCCGTTCGACGAAATTTCGTTCGGCGAAAGATGAAGCCTGATCGACGAATTGAGTTCGACGAAATTATCTGCTCGATGAATTGGTGTGCCAGCTGATGAAAGAAAGAATCTCAACGCCAGGCGCTAGCTCTTAACGCCGAGCGCAATCCGGTCGACGAATCTGGCAAGGAGAAAGCAGTCATGATTTCAGGAGGAACATTTGGAATGATTAGCCCAATGCGTCGCGTTAGCCTTAACGCCAGCGTTGATATTGCCTAAAATAAAACATTCCTAAAGTGCAGAATCTCCTTCCTCTTCTGAAGATCTGGGACATTAATATATTGCTATACATGGTCAACGCCAGGCGTTAGGAGTTAACGTCGGCGTTAGCTCAAATTCTATAAATCGGAGGATTTTCTCTTCTCCGATGACTGATTATCGAGAGCCCTATTCCAACACTTCAGAAACTTTGTGAGGGCCGTATTTCCAGACAAACATATCTCCCACTTATATTTCAAAAGGAGGAATCAAAGGAGGCTTGGATCAACACGCTAACTCAACGCGAAGAATGCGCGCTTGGACTTCAATGATCTTCAGCGATTCTTCGGCGTCTCCTTCAGATTACCTCATAGGGAGTTTTATATTTGTATTTTGTCCTTTATTTCATCTTTGTAATCGGTTCATGAATTCGCCACACGGCGACTAGGTCTAGGTTGGACTTAGGGAGTAATTCGCCTCGTGTTGGCGACTGGGTCTAGGGAGTAGATCTAGGGGGTGCTCGAGGCCTTTCTGGTGATAGATTGGCTAGAGCGGCTTGAGGCCGTATCTGGGGAGAGATCGGCTAAAGCCAACCGGTTCTTGGGGATACGAGTCGGTATAGAAAACA
The DNA here is from genome assembly GCA_033032865.1 of Dactylorhiza incarnata. Classification (NCBI taxonomy): domain Eukaryota; kingdom Viridiplantae; phylum Streptophyta; class Magnoliopsida; order Asparagales; family Orchidaceae; genus Dactylorhiza; species Dactylorhiza incarnata. The sequence continues at coordinate 6,088,876 of JAWHQI010000079.1, read as the reverse complement.
AAAAGGGTTTTCATATTATTCGCTTCGATTTCTAGCGTCATTGAAATCAGATTTTGTAATCAATTTTATAAATGTTAATCATGTCTTTTCTTGTTTAATAAAATTGATTACATTTCTAATTTCATTATCTCTTTACTTTTGATTTAACTTCGATCAAAATATCAAAAGTTTTCTATTAAAGTTTAAAGTTTTTAAAACCCTTATTCACCCCCCCCCCCTCTAAGGGCGCCTACAGATCCAACAAGTGGTATCAGAGCCAGGTTATCCCAAATCGGCTTAACAACCGGGAATAATGACGTCTCATGATCTCGCTTCTACTAGTGGGGTAAATTTTTATGAAGAAGAAAAATCTCTTAAACCACCTTTATTGGAAGGGAGAAATTATAAAGGGTGGAAAATATTAATGGAAAAATTTATTAAAAATTTAGATATCAATGCATGGGATATAGCAATAGTTAGACCCGCGATTGAATCAAATAAATAGGAACGTCATCTAAATGCAAAAGCTTTAAATAGTATTTTCTGTGCTTTATCCCAAGATATTTTCAAATTAATATATTGTTTTTCTAGTGCATACAAAGTATGGAAATTTCTTGAAGAACTGTATGATTCTCCTTCTACAGGTATGGAACAATCGCAAGAATCGGAGAATATGCAAGCTTGCACAAGTCTTCAAGAATGCTCTTCTCATGACGGATCCATGAAGTGCACATCAAATGAAAGAGAAGAAGAAATACTATCTTCGGAAGAGGAGTGCCATAAAGATGTCAAAGAAACTATGTGTTCAAATCATGCCTCTCCCGAAAGCAACGTAAGGAAATCAAATCCCATTTTTTGTACTTCTATCTCTTCATTATAATTGCTTCAAACTACAAAGCGCAAAGTTAAGAAATTAAAAGATGCTAATAAACATTTGCGCTTAGAAAATAAAAATTTAAAGGCAAAAATTAATGAACAATCAAATTCAAATTTATCTAGTTCTATCCATGATTCTTTAGTTGACAACACTACACCTTGTGTAGAATATAATAAATTAAAAGAAAAACACAAGGAACTTGAAAAGGAACTTATTTTTATAAAAGAACTAAATGAAAGATTATGTCTAGAAAATTCATCCTTGAAAAATAATTGTGCTAAGTGTAAGGACTATAAAACTTAAATTAAAGAGATGTATGAAACATTTGATGAATATAGAAATAACTATCAAAATCATATTGATTCAATTGTTTCCACTCTTAAAAATAGCACAATCGCTTATAATAAAGCTAGACAAAATTTGAAATTGAAGAATGATGAATTAAAATAAAAAATCAACTTGCTTATGAAAATGGTAAATACAAATTCACAATATCAAACTATATCAAAAAATAAGTTGAATATGAATATGAGCATCTTACCTAATTTTAAAAACGGGAGTAAAGAACATAAAGGATTTGTAAATCAAAATCAAAATCACCATAATTTACAATATCATGTTTCTCCCAACCTAAAATTAAATGCAAACAAATTTCCTTCAAATTATAAATTCAAAAACCTTTTTGATCCAAATATTCAAGTAAATGATTATGGAAATTTGAAAACTAAAAATAATGTTTTGCTAAATCATCATGGAAATTTGAAAACTAAAAATAAAGTTAAACCAAGATTTGAATGGAGACCCAAACTTAAGAATGACGCACTAATATCAAAAGAAAGGGTCCATCCATCCTTGTCTCCCCAAAAGTCAACACGCTATATTTGGGTACCCAAAGGAACCATCCCTCTTGGTCTCCTTTGGATACATAAATCTCTCATTCATTATATCCAATCATTTGCATGAAGTAGAAATCAACTAAAAATAAAATATCAATTATCTACTTCATGATATGCTTAATTTCCTCTTTTGCTTTTATTTCTTTGAGCCATCATGATATGATCACTTTATATAACTTTTGATATGACTCTCACATATTAAACCAAAATTCATAAATAAATCAAATTGAATAAAGTTGAATAAAAAGTCATGTCATTTCTCAATTGATCTACTTCTCCTTTTTATTTTTATCCTTCTAAGATCCATTTCCTAAAAGTCTTATAAATTTTTGAAAAACAAAATTTATTATATGATATTGTTAAGACTAAATGAAATAAGTGTCAAAATGGATTTAAAAGGTGTAGTTTAGGGGTATTAGACTAAATTTATAAAATGCACAAGGTATTTAATATATTTGCGTCATTTTTGATTACCCCTAGTATGGTTAATCATAAATCATGTCAAATCGGAATTAAAAAATTGTATGAATATTATGTCACTTATTTATGATCATTTCACTCATGCATATGTTGTGCAAAACTCAAGAATTAAGGTTTAATGAGTATGGAGCTTTAATGAATATGAAACCCATGTACTAAAATTTTAACTTCCGCAATTTTTTGCGATTTCTTCTCGTCTCATCACTTCATTAGACGGGCATTACATTGCACAAACATAATTAAGAAAAATTAGAAGCAAAATCGAAGAAAATCTAGGCCATATGATTAAAATAAGCACTCTCTGTGAGCTAACGCAGGCACTGGGATCTAACATCGGCGCTAGCTCAAGTATCTGATTTTCTATAATTTTAAAATTTTGAAAAATCACTATAAATATATGTTTTTGTTTAATTTTCAAAAACCAAAGAAAAAATTTATAAAACCTTTCAAAAATAACAAAAAAATAGTTTCTCATTGTATTCATCATTCACCTTGCAATCTTTCTCATTAATATTTTGAAAAAAGTTGAATATGAATTTTTTTATATATTTCACTTATAATAATTAAGTATGAGTATCAAAATCTCTATGTGATAAAATTAATGATCATGCAAAATCAATAGATCTTATTGCTTTCAACATAGAGTTTGTGACCATGATTAGTATATGATTCTATTATACTTTGCATGTATCTCATTTATATCTAGACCGTAGAATCACCTTGACATCAATAACATCAAATCACAACATCACTTAATTCTAGGCCTTCAAATTGAATCTCTATCAATATAAAAGATATGCAATATTCTTATGGCATAATATGAACTCATCATACTAGCATTATCAACTAATAAATATTATCATCCATGCTAGATATCTTATTATTACCATAATGAATCAATCTTAAAGAAGAACAACTGAAAGTTAAAACTCATAATAAACTATGTTGCTTTAATATCAAATATAATAAGAAATTAATCACGCATAAAAGCCATAGTTTATAAATTGATTCCATAATAAGATTAAATATAATAAGAACAAAATGCTTAGGATGTCCATGATCGTTCTCCCACATTATGTGTCTCACCATAGCGGGGCTTGCGTGTAGACATATAGTTAGGGAATTATCATCTAGGACATACCTATATCATATATATTGCATACACTCTTTATGATTATATTATTCATGCATTCTTGTTTTTGAACTCTAATGATCTTGTAATATCTATGCTTATTTTGTGTTTTGCATATTTTATCTTCTTTGAGCTCTAATGATCTTGTAAAACACAAATATATGAAAACCACATACAAATATAAAAACTATTTTTGAACAAATAAAACATGCTTGAATAGCCTTCTAACTATTTCCAACGTCTCTGAAATTTCTACCCTAAGAAGGTCTATATATAATATCTATGCCAAAAGAAAAATTTTCAAAAATTCTCAAAAATCGAGCACTGTTTTGGCGTTAAGTACTTAACACTAGGCGTTAGCTACTTTGGCCAAATTGAATTTCTGATTTTTTCCAAAATATTTCTAATATTTTTCTAATGGCTTTTCTATGTTTATTTTCTAAATATTTGAAATTATTGTGTTATTAATTTGGCTGTTTCATTTCAAAATACAAAAAACATTTAAATAATTCAAAATGATCAAAAATATGCTTTTATCATTTTTTGTTGTTTTAAATATTTTCAAAATTATGGTTTGATTATATGTCTTCACAAGAGCATATATCTTAGTCATTTTGTTTCAAATGGTCAAAATTGATTAGGCATATACATTAAGATTCTCTTCAATGTCCAATTTTAATTTCAAATTTTCTAAACATTATTTTTGTCATGCCTTGACCTTAATCTGATTATGTGCAATGAAATAGTCTATAGATAATTATGTATGATTGCCTAGCATGCCTCTAAGTATGAGTAATGCTTTATGTTAATCAATGAATTATACACTCACTATTTTCGTAATCTACATGTGCTCATAATCCTAGTCTTGCATGATTGTGTAGTGTAATAATTTTAACATATTAAGTTGTATGTCTAAATTACCTACACCGTCTTTCAAAAATAAATTTCATGCACGATATAGAAGTGTTATTTCAATAATATTATTGTTTGCAACAACAAGTGAATTCGGAGACCTTTTGGCCCTTAATAAAAATCTAAAATAAAAGGCCAAAGATAACTCCACCAAGCACAACGTACCCTCTTGATAAGTCTTAATGAGCATTGTGAGGTTGAGCGCCTTGGAAAGAATTGTAAAGTGTCTTGTGCAAACATATTTCTTTCTATCACTTCTATTTGTACACCGGATCACTAAAAATAAAAATCAATATAATTACTTATGTGATCCCCCAAGCACTACTTCGCTCCCTGATAAGTCTTAATTAGCATTGTGTGGGCGAAGCACCTTGGTAGTTGTACGTATGTTATGTGCTTTGAAATTTTATTCTAGATGTGATGTGTGAAAGTAATTATATAATTACAATCTTATTGTTGTTGTTACTATTTCACTACATATGTCATGTGTTTTGATTATTTCACTTGTATACTTTTATCAAAACACCTAATGCACACATCATTGATTTTCATAAAGCTTCCACTCATGAGAATTGGATCCTAATGCAAACATTACATAATTCTCTAAAAACTCAAGTAAAAGCACTAGATTGCAATGCATGATTTCTACAATGTTTTCCTTACTTGAAATACGAATTGGTTACATTGTAATTATTATCTTTTTGAATACGTTAAATCATGCTTTCCTATTAGTTATGAAAATTTTCAAAGCTAGAATGCTCAAATGTGAAGAGTCTAAACATATTGTTGGAATGGTCAAACTATAACAAAAATACTACTCTTATTTGTTTTTTTTTCGCATTTCTCTATCTAATCATGTATCCGTATATCATGTGCTCTCATGCTTACATCAAGTCTTAAATAACTCTGATTTATTAATGGATTTCAAAATAGCTATGTGAGTTGTGTGCTTAATAAATTCAAATAAAAATATAATTCCATAGGCTATGTACCTCTCATTAGATGTAAAACGCTTAAATGTTTCCAATAATTATTATCCATGACTTCATATCTCACCATAGTGGGGGTGTAGGGTTGTAGACATTAGATTACCTGACCTCTAAGTAATGTCTTGTCCTTAACCGGGGAGGGTTCCAGTGGGGCCTTACGAGGCACTGGGGGGAAAGAGTGCTAGGGTGAATTTTAGTCTAGTGTTTGCATATGGGACTAACACCCCAACCTACGGCATGTCTGCAGCTCCTCATGCCCATCCGTCACTCAGTACGGGGCTAGGGTGTAGACATATTGTCTGGGTAGACTGGTTACTTGGAAATCATTACCTTTTCTTATGCTTAAATCTCTTATAAAGCAAGTGATTACATTCCTTTGGTATAATCATTGAATGATGTTCTTTCACGCTTATCATATATTTTTTCCGCTGTGCTACTCTCTCGCTTAGCTCGATCATGACTTACTTTATGTTTACACAAAACTCTTAATCCTCTCTTAGTTATGTCCCAACTTTTGTCTTCGTTATTCTAGTTTTGTTTCACTCCACCCTCTTTTGCTAATAACAAAGGGGGAGAATAAAATGCTAAATCATATTGATTAATGGAGTTGGATTCACTAGATTAAGGGGGATCATGTATCTAGTTTATGGGAGTATACACTAAGGGGGAGCATCTTTGTAGTGGGAGCACTAGGTTCAATGAAACTATAATTCTAATCATTATCTTATAAATTGCTTGTGTCATATATCCTTTTAAAAACACAAATGCTTTATCTATGAATCTGATTTATCTCTAATTGGATTTGTTATTATCAAAAGGGGGAGATTGTTGGAACATGGTTTTCTGCATCCCTTTGATTTGAGAATAACAAATCCTACTTGTATTTGATCTTGTTGCCATTGTGTTTTTAGCATATAGGTATGGACAGTTTTGACACCAGGTAGCTGCAACAATGGTCTAGCACTAACCACAAACTGAAGGATTGAAAGTTACTTAACGCCAGGCGTTAATCTTAACGCTGGGCGTTAGTGCTAGATGAAATCGGCGTTCGACGAAATAGATCTTGCGTTCGACGATCTTGCGTTCGATGAATTTCCGGTCGATGAATGATGAAGCCCGTTCGATGAACTTGCTGCTGCGATCGACGAAATCAAACCGCTGAGAATGGAAGCAAGGTTCGACGAAATTGAATCTGCGTTCGACGATCTTGCGTTCGACGATTCTCCATTCGACGAAATTATCTGCTCGATGAATTGGGGTGCCAACTGATGAAAGAAAGAATCTCAACGCCAGGCACTAGCTCTTAATGCCGGGCGCAATCCAGTCGACGAATTTGGCAAGGAGAAAGCAGCCGTGATTTCAGGAGGAACATTTGGAATGATTTGCCCAACGCGTCGCGTTAGCCTTAACGCCAGCGTTGATATTGCCTAAAATAAAACATTCCTAAAGTGCAGAATCTCCTTCCTCTTCTGAAGATCTGAGACATTAATATATTGCTATACATGGTCAACGCCAGGCGTTAGGAGTTAACGCCGGCGTTAGCTCAAATTCTATAAATCGGAGGATTTTGTCTTCTCCGGTGACTGATTGTCGAGAGCCCTATTCCAACACTTCAGAAACTTTATGAGGGCCGTATTTCCAGACAAACATATCTCCCACTTATATTTCAAAAGGAGAAATCAAAGGAGGCTTGGATCAACACGCTAACTCAACGCGAAGAACGCACGCTTGGACTTCAACGATCTTCAGCGATTCTTCGGCGTCTCCTTCAGATTACCTCATAGGGAGTTTTATATTTGTATTTTGTATTTTGTCCTTTATTTTATCTTTGTAATCGGTTCGTGAATTCGCCACACGGCGACTAGGTCTAGGTTGGACTTAGGGAGTAATTCGCCTCGTGTTGGCGACTGGGTCTAGGGAGTAGATCTAGGGGGTGCTCGAGGCCTTTATGGTGATAGATTGGCTAGAGCGGCTTGAGGCCGTATCTGGGGAGAGATCTGCTAAAGCCAACTGGTTCGTGGGGATACGAGTCGGTATAGAAAACAAAAAGGGTTTTCATATTATTCGCTTCGATTTCTAGCGTCATTAAAATCAGATGTTGTAATCAATTTTATAAATATTAATCATGCATTTTCTTGTTTAATAAAATTGATTTCATTTCTAATTTCATTATCTCTTTACTTTTAATTTAACTTTGATCAAAATATCAAAAGTTTTCTATTAAAGTTTAAAGTCTTTAAAACCCTTATTCACCCACCCCCCTCTCTAAGGGCGCCTACAGATCCAACAGAAGAAGCATCTCTGCTGTGCTTCTACATAAGACTCAAGTTTATTCACTTATTCAACTTTTGAGTCTAAGTTGTATTGCAAACAGTGAAATTTTAAATTGTTGTTGTATGATCTTTTGAGATCTAAGTTGCAGGGCTTTGGTGTAACCTTAGTTGTAGGGCTCTTGGAGCCTGAGCTGCATGATCCTGTGGATCTGAGTGATAAGATTCTTATGAGAATCTGAGTTTGTTGTAGGATTCCTTTGGGAATCTAAGTGCATGATCTTGAAAAATATCTGAGTGCAATCTCTTATTGTAGAGATTGAGGTAGGGTCTTGGTGGCCTGTTTGTAAGTCTTGGAGAAGAAGACTGTGATTTGGAGGAGTTTATCTAGTCTAGCACATTGCAAGATAGGTGGCGTGGAGAGAAGACTACCCAAGGCATTCTTGGAGAACCTCTATAAATTATTGTGTGCTTTCTGTGCTTGCATTTTTATCATCTTGCTGAAACTAGAATGAAAGTGGAGGTTAGATCTTAAGTTAACTCTAGAGGGGGGGAGGAGGGTGAATAGAGTTTAAAAACTTTTTCCTTTAGTTTTATAGCGGAATTAAAAATAGTGATATATATATGTGTATATGAGAGTGAGTAATAAAAACTAAGTAAAAACAAGTAATGAAATTAGCACAACAACAAAACACAGAAATTCACAGCAAAGAAGACACAAGGAATTTTATAGTAGTTTCCCAATAACCTGGGTATGTCTACTCTTCTACCACACTTGGTAGGATCCAGTAGGAGGTTTGATCAGGTTCCCTCACACTAAGGGATTTTTGATAAGGTGTCCACACACCAATGAGAGTTTGATCAGGTGCCCAAATCACCGATAAGCTTTTGATAAGGTGCTTAAAAACCACATAAGGATTTTTTGATAAGGTGTCTTGCCACCAGTGAGTTACACTTTTGAAGGGAGTATTAACCCTGTACAGAATGGAATGGAGAGGGGTTTAGATGTTCTTCTCTGTCAAGATGTATAGAGAAGACTCTAGTGGATTTGATGTTGAAGAAAGACTCCTCTGTCTGATTGAAGTTGTTTGACAGTTGAAATTGCTGGAGCTTTCTCTTTGAAAAACTTGATCCTCCTGTAGCTAATTAATCTGAGAAAAGTATTTCTCGGATTATAGTTGCTCTGTTGAAGATCTGTGTTTGCAGCAAAAGACTGAGAGAAGGTGTTGAAGATGTTCTCAGAAAAACTGCTGCTGCTCGAGAAGGAGGGAGAAGAAGAAAGTTTTATCTTCTGAATGATGCTCTAGAGGAAGACGATGAAGATCTGTTATTTTATTCTTCTATTCTTCCTGTAAATCTCTCTCTTCCTTCTCCGTCGATTTCCTGTACAGCAAATATGTAAAGTATGCTATTATATTTGATCTGTCGTGTAAGCTTGAGTATAATCTGCTGTATATCTTCTGCCTTTTCAAATATCTGACAACTATTAAATGCAGATCCCTTATATTAAGGGATATATTATTCTGAAAGCATATTTTTGGGAACTGTAACTGATACGCCGTAATTTCTTTCCTTTTTCATAATTTGTCTTTTTCAGCTGGAAGATTCAACGGTTATAACTTTAAATAATAAAGAAATATGTTTCCTTACTTGATCTTGAAGAAAAGAGTCGTTGCCTTCGTCGATCTGTGTTCAGAGAATGAAGAGAATATAATTCTGCTGAAATTTCTGTGCTAAAATAGGAAATATTTGATCTGCACAAAATTTGTCGAACGCAGACTGGAATTCGTCGAACGAAAGGATTCGTCGACCGCTGAGCCTGGATAAAATCGTCGAGCGCTGAACGTTGAGCGCTGAGCTGAAGCAAAAACGTCGAGCGCTGCACTTAGACAAATTCTTCGACCGCTGAGACGGATTCGTCGGCCGCTGAGAACAAGTCTGTTCGTCGAACGCAGAAAGCTTGCCGTTTGTCGAACGCCGATATCCATTCGTCGAACGCAGCTCGTCATTCGTCGAACGCAGAAATTGAATGAAATTTCTAGTTCTAACAGCCAAATTTCTTCCTAAACTCTTGACCCATAAACTATACATTTGGGTCAACTTGTCCTTAGTTAACATATAGTGATCCTAGCCCAAATCACAAATAGGGTTGTTCCAACATAGAAAAAGAATAAAAAAACTCATACCCCCCTCTAGATGTGATCTAGGTGACCCAAAGTAAAATAACAAGCTTTATCAGCTCTTCGATGTATGTCGATTATTTTGCCCCTTATGCTGGCCTGGGTGGGCTGCTCATGCTCACCAGTGTGGGGGTAGCCGGCGGCGACGACAACTCGCCTGAAAAATCAAAGTTCTTTGAATCTGTCGAAACATTCCAGCATCATTGTCTTGAGTTTTATCCATCAAAATGGTTTAGCGATTGGATCCATAAAACTTGTGCAAAGCATTGTTCAAAGTTACAAACCTCAAAATTTTCATCCCAAAAATGTGTCAAAAATCCATCAAAAAATTTGATTAAGGACTTATCTTATGTGTTTTTCTACTACGAATCCGCTACCGCTTTCAGAATCAAAATTTGTCGTGCAGTTCAAAAGTTATGATCCTCTGAAATTTTCAAAATCTTCCCCTTCCTCATGGCCGCCCCCTTCTTCCTCCACCAAACCTAGTTTTTTTGGGGGTAGCATTACAAGTGCTGCACGCCGCCAAATTTTGGAAAGCTGCGTCAAACACTGTTTTAAGAAGGGTGGTGGCAAAATAGATTAAAAAAATATAGGGTTTTTGACCTCTTTTCCCACCGTGGTACACCACCCATGATTTCCAATTCAGAAATCGATTCTGCCTATCGCCTCTTTTCGAAACCCTAAAGCCCGTGAAAAACCCTCCTCCCTCGTCGAAGCGGAAACATTCTTCTCAGTCGCAAAATAGAAAAGATTGAATCTTTTCTCCTCCATCGACGACGCAGAAGCCTTTATTCCCGATCGTCGGCGCGGAAGCCTCAGCGATGTAGAAGTCTTTCTTCCCGATCACCGACGTAGAAGCCTTTATTCGCCAGATCGCACAAAGTGAATCAAATATATGCTTAAAGGCCAATCCATATATAAAATCTATCATTCTTGGTCGATCATGAAAAGCTTTGGATCTAGCCTAAAGGCCAATCCATACAAATAAATCTACATTTCTACTATGAAAGAGGATAAACTTATGTCCAAGAGAGAGTAGTTGCCATGATACTTTACCTCCACCTTATACTCATGTGTCCAACAAGATCTTGAATCACCTCCCAAGAATATCTACGTGCTCACAAGATCACACCCATGCTTCCAATGGAGACTTCCTCCAAAGATCTACTTCATTTCTCTTAAACATATACACCATACGCATGGGGAGGAGTGAAAAAGAATATGATAAGAGAGAGTTTTCCCAAAAGCTTTAGGACATGAAATGCTATCATATTCCCTTTAATCCCAAACCTTAAATGAGGTGTAAATCCAACGTCTAGGACTAGAAAAAACCTAACAATAAAATGTTTAGATCATCATATTGGGACAAGATAAGACTTTGTGACAAAATTCAAAAAATATATTGTTGTTTGATCAGGATCATGATACGCCCATATCGAGACCCTAATAGAGCCAACAACAACATATTTCCACACGGTAATGTTATATTTCATCATAGTATCGTTGTAAGGCTAACAAGACCTTGAAATTTTAAGGGTTCATTGAAATATTGATCCAATTAGTCCCTTGATAGTCTATTATGCTCTTGATAGGTACTTGACTACTCGACTAGTTGGATCAAATTGGATTGTTTATAGCAGAAGCTCACAAATGACTAACATTGATCGGACCTATGCAAATTTATAGGTATATAATAGGAGCCCGGTGCAGCCCGGTGCAGCCCGGCCCACTTATACCTTTCTAATGATATCTAGATCACAATGAAAACATATCCTACGGTCCAAAACCCTATATAAACTTAGATTAGTTATCACCCGTTGGATTTGCCGAGCCCTAGAAATGGGAAACCCTCATCCCCCGAGCCGGCCACCGTTCCACTCTTCTCCTCTCACAGAGTGAGTCAAATAGCGAGGTAGGCATCAGAACGTAACCCTAGCTTTCTCTCCCTCGTCAATCTTTCAATATCGCTCTTTTCGATTGCACGGCTGCTCCTTTTCACCACGATTGCTCGGATTTAGGGTTTTCTCTCTCTTTTGATTCCGCAGAGGGATATCAATGGCGGCGGAGGACGCGAAGGCTGTGATACCTGAATCTGTTCTGAAGAAGCGCAAGCGAGAGGAACAATGGGCTCTCGAAAAGAAACAAAAGCTGGAGGAGAAGAGAAAAAAGAATCGTGAGAACCGCAAGCTAATCTTCAAGCGCGCGGAGCAGTACGCGAATGAGTACCAGAAACAGGTAGAAGAAAAATCGAGAGAACTACACCTGCGATCTTTCCGTTTTTAGCGCGTTATGATCATCCTTTGTTCCTTTTCTAGGAGAGGGAGCTGATTCAACTCAAACGTGAAGCAAGGTTGAAGGGAGGATTTTACGTTAGCCCTGAGGCCAAGCTTTTATTCATCATCAGAATCCGCGGGTTCGCCTTCCGAAATCCTTTTTTTATTATCATTATCGTCCTCTAATTACTTGTTTTCTGTTTGTTGTATATATAATTGCTTGGATGTTGCATTTTTTTCCATGAATCAAACGAAGGTAACTACATATCAGATCTTAGATCTCATTTGTGTAATCGATTCTGTGCAGTATCAATGCCATGCACCCAAAGACTAGGAAGATTATGCAGCTTTTCCGCCTGAGACAGGTTTTCCATCTAACACATTTTTATCTATTGCTCCATTTCCACCCCGTTTTATAGCAATTTATTATCAAATTTCAAATTTTTTGTAGATTTTCAATGGCGTGTTCCTGAAAGTGAACAAGGCCACTATCAATATGCTGCGCAGGGTGGAACCTTATGTTACATACGGGTATTTTACTTCTTTGATTGTTTTCTTCCTCTCAGAATATCTTAGGATATACCTATTCGTGATTATCTTATATTAATGCTTCAGTTATCCCAACCTGAAAAGCGTGAGGGAATTAATTTACAAGAGAGGCTATGGGAAATTGAAAATGCAAAGGATTCCTTTAACTAACAATGAACTCATTGAACAGGTTTGATTTTCTAATTTTTTCAAAAACTTCATTTCATAATTGTTTTTGGTGATTTGTAGTTTTGATTTCACCGCTTTCATGCCACAGGGTCTTGGAAAACATGGCATCATATGCATTGAGGATCTGATCCATGAGATTTTCACTGTGGGGCCTCACTTCAGAGAGGCCAATAATTTCTTGTGGCCATTCAAGTTGAAGGCACCACTGGGAGGCCTCGAGAAGAAGAGAAACCATTATGTTGAAGGAGGAGATGCTGGAAACAGGGAAAATTATATTAACGAGTTAATCCGACGGATGAACTAATCCTTAGAATTATGAGTTCTGAGCTTTTTTTTCTAAACTGTTTCAGAAGAGAAATTGGTGTTCTACAACTTTGCTGTCTTTGATTTCTGCAACGTCAAGTAAGCTATTCTGCATCACTTTTGATGGAAATGTTATCACTTCAGGATTTTGCTTTGATATTGTTTTGCTTTGAATTTATTTATGATTTACTTACTACAATGCTGCTTGCCTTTTCATCTTTACATGCTCCTAATTAGGGATACAACTCAGGTCGGTTCCACCTAAAACATGGAACCGATCCATGTAGGTTCGTTTCTACTTTTGGGAACTGGAACTTATCCACGTACCCAAGGTATAGAACCGGATCCAACCCAGAAAGCTCGGTTCGGTTTTTACTCATGCTCATAATATTTTTCACATATACCCTTATATATGTAAGCATTCGTAACTATTGAACAAAAAACTTATAGAATCATATACTTCATCTTAATTAATGGGTTTAAATGCTATATAGTTTCATATTGTATCAATCATTACAGAAGTGCTCAAAAACTAGTGAATCACACTAAATAATAATTTAATTGAATCAAATTTTAATCTTTAAAATTTCATAGCCCTAATTAATTTCAATAATTTGGTTTTGGGTCAGTTTTTGGGTACCTGAACATAAGAACCAAGCACTAGACCGAACTACCCGGTTCTAATTTTTGTGGATCTAGAACCGAAGCGAGACCCATGAGAATCAAATTTCGGTCCGGTTCATCGGTTATTTTTGCATACTCCTACTTCTAATTGAAACATATTTGGACTAATTTTGTTCTTAGTAATATATGTTGAAAAGCAACATCAAAATGTTTGATTTGTCAAGGATTTTTTTATTGTTTATTGGAATGATAAAAATACACTACATTTGATTGATGTTTTTTTATCATGAAGGAATTCTTTTGTTCATTGTTAGTAATTAACACCACGAAGTATCAGGTGTATCCACGGACTAGAGTAGCTGGTGACTGGTGTATCTGTTAAGCATTGAGTACGTACCTGTACCAAAAATGTACACGATACGGGTATTTTATCCATCTTATCCCTACATTTAGTAAGCGGAAATGGAGTGACAAATTGGACCAATTTATTTGTTCGTTCTTATTCGGCATAGTTACATTAGATAGAATGTTACTGTCTTATTTTACTTGTGTTTATCTGATGTTTCTTACCTATATGTCTTCTTTTACTGGTAAGTGAAAGCTCTGATGGTTTTTTTTTATTTTTTTAGTATCAGTCCCTGGGTTTCAACATTTCTTTTAAATGGTTTCTAAAAAGTGTATAATTAGGTCTTTAAAATTTAGAATCGTGCAAAATAATGACATTTTCTAGGGTTTATCCCAAATCTTGGTGTACATCCCTAGTAATTTTGATTCTGTTTGGGATGACTATGGCCACAAGAAAAGCAGTGGTGGCAAACCAGTGTTGGGATTAGAGCTATTAGAAAGCAGTGCTATGAAAAGTTGTAGGATGAGAAATGAGATGTTGACCTATGGGAAAAGACGCATGAAAACAAGGAAATGGGAAGAGAAGAATGAGAATGTGAAAAATCTAATTTAGCTTTTCTGAAAGTGGGAGGGTTCAATACTTAACACCTTCAATAATAGCAGTGACTACATGAATATAACTTTTTCCACCGCCACTAGTGTTCCAAACAAAACCATTTTCATGCTTAAGCATAGGTGTTGGAGCTCCACTGACATGCCAGGCTATAGAAAGAAATCATAATAGGACGGTTAAACTTTATTAAGTATATCATATAATTTTGTGATTTATCTCAAATATTAGTGTACATGTCAAGGATTTATCTCATACCAACTAACATATGTCAATTGCTCTTCTTTGCTAGTTATTCAAGGGTTCAGATATTTAATTATTATATATGTATATATACTATATATACAAAGATGTATGGAACGTCTTTTGGTGTAACACTTGAGGCTCATCAGGGGAATCTGAACCGTCCGATCAAGATTCAAACGATCCTATCCATTCGCAGGTGGTCTGCGAATATCCTTTCAGTTTTGCGCTGGTTGGCTATTCGCAGGAGTGTCGTCGTTCGTCAAACGCAGGAGGCCGTTCGTCGAACACAGAAGTGCCGCCGTTCGTCGACCACAGGAGTGCCGTCGTTCGTCGAACGCAGTAGGCCGTTCGTCGAACGCAGGAGGCCGTTCGTCGAACGCAGAAGTGTCGTTGTTCGTCGACCGCAGGAGTGCTGCTGTTCGTCGAACGCAGGAGTACCGCCGTTCGTCGAACGCAGGAGTAACGCCGTTCGTTGAATGCAGGAATTTCGCCGTTCGTCGAACGCAGTAGGCCGTTCGTCGAACGCAGGGAGCGCCGCCATTCGTCGAACGCAGGAGGCCGTTCGTCGAACGCAGGGAGCGCCGCCGTTCGTCGAACGCAGGAGGTCGTTCGTCGAACACAGGGAGCGCCGCCGTCCGTCGAATGTAGGAGGCCGTTCGTCGAACGCAGGAGTCTGTTCGTCGAACGCAAGATTGCCGCCGTTCGTCGAACGCAAGATTGCCGCCGTTCGTCGAACGCAGGAGTTAATATATAATAAACATATCATTACATTTCTAAAAATGAAATACAAACTTTTTATTATTATTAAATAAAGATATTATTATATTTTTAAAACATAAAATGCAGAACCCGCCGGGGGCGGGCGAAACCCGCCGGGGGCGGGCGAAACCGGCCGGGGGCGGGCCGGGTACTGTCGCGCGGGGCACGGGGGACCCCCCGTGCACTGTCACTCGTATATATATATATATATATATATATATATATATATATATATTTTATGTGTGTAACCTTTTGAATAGGGCTAAGCATATTATTCGAAACTTGAAAGTCGCTCGGATATTGAGTCGAATCAGAATCGATTACAATTTATTCGACTCAATTTGACTCGAATAATATTTTGAGACGATTTCGAGTCTGTCCTGAATCACTCGAAATATGATTCGAATCTACTCAAATTAATTAAAATATTATATATTTATTAACATATTATTATTTAAACTTGAAAATAGTAAAATCTAATCCTAAACTAATTGATTAGTCTTGAAGTATTTCATTTCCTCAATTTCGGTCCGACTCATAATTTTGAGTCGTCTCAATTTAATTTCAAGCTTGAGCCCAAATCGCTCAAACTCGACTCGAAATCAACACTAATTTTGAAGTTAAATTTAGTTGATATTTTATTTTAATCAGATACTAATTGAAATGATTTGAGTCTCATATCAAATTTTGAGTTTATTCTTAGCCTGGATAAGCTCCCTAGAAAATTGATCGTGGACTTCTCGGTTTTGAATTTGATTTTAATGTGGCTAGATTTTGATTTTAAGCTCTCATGTTCCATAATCTCAGTTGGTTCCTTCCATGTTTTTATCTTTCTACTGCTCCATAAATCTGATTCAATCCTCTCCTTCCCGTGCCAGCTCTTCCAACTCACTGCAGCCGCTTGTTACCCTAAGTTCCAGGTCTAACAAGAAATTGATGAAGATCCTCGCCAGCCTAGTCAGGCTTCTTAACCTGCATGTTCGCTTTCCTCGAATGCGAGAGAAGTTCTTGGAATACTTGTGATTGCCTTATTGGTTTATCAGCGTTTCATGGATTTTGTGGGTCTACCTTCTTTGTCATCTCTCTCCTCATCCTCTTAAGTTCCCTCTATTCAATGCATCCCACATTCTGCAAACCAGCTGAACCTGGCTAAGCTTTAGTGTTGTTTTGTTAAGTTGAATAATATGATCAACAGAAAATGATTTGATCAATTTTATTTTGGATTTTAACTGAGATTGGGAAGGAAATTGTCAATTGAATATATATATATATATATATATATATATATATATATATATATATATATCTTTGCGTTTCCTATGTAAATTCAGTGTCTTGTCTTATCTCCAAACCAGACATTCCCAGTCATTGAACATTAACGGGTTCGAAGTCCTGGAAGCAGCCTCTTGCAAAAATGCAGGATAAGGCTTGCCTATATTTCACCCTTGTTGTGTGAGCCTTCCCCAAACCCTTGCTGCCCGGGGATGCTCTGTGCACCGGGCTGCCCTTTTTAGTCATTGAACATTAACGACATCAGATTTTTCATACGATTTGTTTTTTTTATTAATTAGCTATTTCGGTTTAGAGTTCCATGTTGCAACCAAGGTAATTGTTTACTGCCATTGTAATTCTTGCAATAGTATAGTTTCTATCCTGCAAACCATGATGTATGCTTGACATGATATGACATTTTTGCATGAGTGTGTTATTCCATCACGAACAAAGCTCTGTTTGGTTCTTGTTATGTGTGACTTATACCCTCATGACATGTATTTTTTATATAGAATTTCATCTCCACTAAAGCAAGTCAAACAGATATCACTTTGATTCCAAGTAAAATCTTAATCAAATTGGATTTTCCTCGTTTCAAGAATAATCC
Organism: Dactylorhiza incarnata; assembly: GCA_033032865.1. NCBI lineage: Eukaryota > Viridiplantae > Streptophyta > Magnoliopsida > Asparagales > Orchidaceae > Dactylorhiza > Dactylorhiza incarnata. Next base: position 6,071,405 of record JAWHQI010000079.1, on the reverse strand, counting down.
CGATATTATTAATTTTTTAACCAAGGAGATTAGATTATCTTGATTGTGTGGGCATTATCCAGAATTTGTAGCGCCTCATAAACAAATTAGCCGCGATAATCTGACAATTGCAGATTAATCTTGAGCAGTGAGCAACACAAAAGGCAAATATTATTATAGAGGACTTGTGACAACCCGTCATTTACTCTCTCATATTATTTATATACTTTTTAGGATAAGTTAAGACACAAGAACTATCTACTTTTGTCTGGGAGATAAAGTTTCCAGTTGTGTTGGGGTTCTTAATTGTTCTCTTTCCATTCTTCGGGCAAGATATTGCCTAAAGATTTCTACAGGTAAATTCTCTTTCAACATTTGGTGCTCGGCTTCCACTGACTAATTAACTTTTAACAATGTACACTAATGTTTTACATGAGCTTCTCCAATTAGTAATTTACATTTATTTGCTTGTTGAAAATCTATTAATCTCTTTCTTAGGAGAATGCAAAAGATATTTAAGGGATTCTCTACGACAAGAAAGGAGATTATTATACATCTTATCTATTATATTGGGCCAATAAATATGTCACCGACATTATCAGTCGATGTGTTTGATATCGGTTACGTGTTAGCCATGACCGTCTATCTAGTATTGGTGGTGTATGACTTGTGGATGTCGTACCTTGGGCTGGGTTTCTCTTCTATATAACTCATGTTGATTTTGAAAATATTCTGTTTGAGCATAATGTATTAAGTTATGAGATTTAAGGAATGAAAGTGGAATTGATTTTGAAAAGCATACATAAAATAAGATTTTATGGTTCTAATGAGATACTTATTTAGATTTAGAGAGTTATGAGGAATATTGGGTGTTTTGATTGTCAATTTTTTTCAATGAAAATTTGAAAATTAATAGGATGTCAAATTATTGGAGAAGAAGCATTTTGGTATCAATAATTAAGCACAAATAGGATGTGCAAGATTTAATTAGTTAGAGATGAACCAAACATATGCATCAGATAATGAAGTAAAAAATTTATGTAAATTGCAGAGAACGGAATTAATGTGCAAAGAATATGTTCCTATAATTTTTATTAACCTTGAAAACGCTTGTGACTAAGCATCTATATTGAAATTATTGAAGATATGTATGGCTGAGTATTAGCAGCTAGTATTAAAAGTAGTTTGTAGTGACCAAAGAATTTCTAATCTTATATTTACATCATGTATTGGTGTTGAGTTCATATTGTTTTGTAAATTATGGGGGAGAAGCTAACGAAGGATATTTAAAGTGGTGAGGTTCCTTTTACATGGTTTATGCAAAAGATGTAGGGTCCGTTTGGTATGGCGGTAGAGGTTGTGAACGTGGTTTCGTAAACGCTCGACCTCACCTAAGCAAGTGCATCCATTTTTATGTTTAAAATTAGTTTTTTTCTTCGTAGTAGTCATAATCTTTGTTATGTCAAATATGTATTCATGATGTTGGCATTTTTGTCCAAACTCATTGGTGCAAAAATGTCTTGCCAAATGGATGATGGTTTGTAACCACCGCGTTCTCGTTCGCCACCACCGTGCCAAACGGACCCGTAGTTTTGATCGTTGTGTCTTCTGAGTTCATTGAATTATTAGAACAATATAGATGTTTAGAAGAACACGAAATTTTAGTGGGGGCGTTATTGTTATTTATCACTATTTCAAATTATAAGATCGATATTGTTTGAAGGGAGACTTACGTTGGAGAGAACCCCACAAGGGAACGCCAAAGGCCTAAAGTACCCACTGGAACTCAGCAGAAATCACTACAGGCTATATACATTAGCTTAGCTCAGTGAGACCCCTCTCTTGCCTACTCCCCTTTGCCAGGTTGCCTAATGGATTCTGCTGAGAATAAAAAAATGGAAAGAGCAGTTACAAGATTGGAGAAATTTTAGGGTTTTACAATGATTTATAGATTGGTTTTCTTATATCTAATGGATTCTACTGAGGGTTGAGGCAATTAAAATCTATCTTGATTGATCTCAGGAATAATTGTTGAGAAACCTGATTAGATCGAACTAGGAATATGGATTCAAGTCAAAGAAGATCAAGGAAAGAATGCGAAGGGAGAATAGGAATGTTTACAGATTTCAAAAGCTTTGAGGGAGCCTGTTTGAGCATCCATAGAGTTTCCCAAGTTGTCCAGATCAAGTCGGATTCAACCGACCCTTTCAAGTTAGCGTGCCTCTCATCACCTTGATTCTTTTGTATGGATTGCTATTTTGAATGAGCTTGGTGTTTATCCTACATAGATGTGCTTGTGAATGTGTTTTTTTTGAAGACGCAGTCACAGACCTGTAGGTGTAATGGGGGACTAGCGGCCAGGAACTCCTTGAGTACAAGAAAATATAAAGTTTTTCAAATGTTGCCCCTGAACTTCTAAATGTAAGTAAAACAGCACGGGTCTATTTACTAATATATATGGGTCTGTTAGGCATGTCCTAATATATATGGGTCTGTTAGGCATGTCATGGTTATGAATATCAGTCATGAATGCCCAACCTCACTTGAGGAACTCCCATCAACCTTTATGTTCAAAAATAGCTTTCCTCTGGAGGTTATAACCGTTGTTTTATCAAACACATATGGCTTCGTTTGGCGCGGCTTATTTGCTCCGGGAGTTGGGTCAAAAACGTCATTATCATAGATTGTATGTTTGGCAAGATAAGGGTTACGACCGCCACCAAGAAAATAATCTAGTTTTGAGCATAAAATGCTTGAATTTTTTTAGGTGAGGTTGGGTGTTCACGAACGACGGTTCGTTACCACCACATTCACGACCGCCACCACCGAGCCAAACGAAGCCATATTTTCACAATTTTGTAGTTCAAACACCACAGTTGTCATAGGCATAGCCTTCCAAGATTAACATACGATTATCTAGTTGCTCCGAATTTCCTTTTGCTTGAGATTATTTGTGGGTCCTGATATAAAAGACTATCCAAAAATATAAAAGATTTGGTATTGTCCATTTGTAGTGGGGATATATTTGGTATTATCAATCATGCTATATATATATATAGATAGAGATAGAGATAGAGATAGAGAGAGAGAGAGAGATATTAGTCTCTTCCAACTACTCGGTTTGGTGTAGGAGTGATTTTAATTTAGGATAACCATCCTCTTATGATTCGGTGCGGTTTTTTATTTATAAAAATCAAGGAAACCACACGGAACTGAAATAAATTAATAACACAAATATATTTTATGTAATCACGGTAGTGTTATAGAGCTTCTAAGGAAGCTAGTGAGTCACAAATTAAATCATCCCTTTAGTAAGTCCAAAGTACTCATGCTATCATCATCCATTCAATATTTTCAATAGAGAAACAATATTACAAAAAACATACCCTCTTGGTTGGTGGAGCTAAGTAAAATCCTCATATTCATCCAAATGGCTTTTTGTTAGGAAATAGTACATCCTCACATAAGCTTGAAATGTTTTTCCTTCTGGCACATAACAGTTTATCCATCATTCCATATGAGAAAGTTCTGGAATCAGCCTACTAGCTCAATATGTAATCCCACACTTAACCTTTGGATCTTAAACCACTACATCCATAAATAGTGGACATTGATTCAACCTCTTCTTCGTGCATATGTAATTCTATCCCGAATTACGTAGACACGATAAGTCACTAAAAAAATGATTTCAGGATCTTCGTATTCCGCCGATGTAGGTTATCTTGTATCTCATTTTATTCTTTGGAATGACAAAAAACTATTTGTTTTTCTTGGTTTTGCAAATTTTTCATTGTTTATGTTCGAGTCCGGGAAGCAGCCTCTTGCAAAAATGCATGGTAAAGTTTGCCTACATTTCACCTCTGTGGTGGGACCCTTCTCCGAACCCTCAGATGGAATGCATGTATTTAAAGCTTTGTTTGATGTGCTCTTCAATTTGAATTGTTTTCTTTGCAATGAATGTTTCAATTTTGCGCTTTAAAAATACTTATAATAAAACCTCGAACCGCCCCAAAAAAAATATTGCATATTTTTTTGACCTAGCTCTTCAAAGACCACACTGCAGCCCTGGCCACCTCTGGCAATTGCTGCGAACCATTATTTTTTTGTTTCAAATTCTGCTAATCATGCTCCTTCACCTTGAAAAATTGCTTCAAACCACAATCAAGTTTGTTTTTGTGGTACCAGCAGTTTTTGCATGAGTTATGCTTGTACTCGACTGCTCTTGATTGCGAATATGAATCACCTGCATGTGGGGCCTACCATGCGATTGTGACAGTATTTTGGATGCAACACTACTTAGTCCCGACATCTATCTCTTGAAATTCCTGTGAATATAATTCTTGATGCAAGAGGTCCAATTAAGTTAGCTAGCAGTAAACTAATGCTTCGTTTGGTGCGGTGGTGGTGGTTGTAAACGATAGCGGTGGTCATGAACTGTGATTCATGAACGCCCGACCTCACCTAAAAAAATTCTTGCATTTTATGCTCGAACTAGTTTGTTTTTTTGGTAGCGGTCATAACCTGTCTTGCCAAACATACAATCTATGATAATGATGTTTTTGACTCATCGGAGCAAATAAGCCACGCCAAACGAAGCCTAAGGCTTGATTTGTTTGCCAATTTTTTTCTGTCTGTTTACAAAAAAATGCAAATGTTATTTTAAGTGTCTTCCAAACTTTCAAAATAAAAAAGATTAGAGAAAATGCTTTGCCAGAGAGTTGGAGAGATGACAATAAGAACTCATATATTAAATATATACACAAACATATGAATAGTATATACCATTCCAGCTCTGTCCAACAGATCCATTCTCTCTCGTCCAGGTTATGTTTGACATTTCCAAGGCCTGCATGTCGTCTCCTGCATCCTGTTTGTCTTTCAGCCATCCCCTCCACCTTCACCCGACCTCCAACAACTCGCAGCTAGCCAGACTGCCGCCTCTCAGGGCCTGTTTGGGAGGGCTTTTCAGAAAGGAGAAGGAGTGGTGGCAAAAGGAAGGTAGGAAAAGGAGCTTTTGGAAAATGTCTATTGCAAAAGGGAATCTGTTTGGGTGAACTCCTTTTGCAAAACTTTTCAGAAAGGAGAAGCACTTTATAAACTATTTGGAAATCTCCGTTGCAGTGACTTTTTTTATTAAAAATGCAAGCCCGGACAGAAATATGCGCGCCCGGGGGAAAATGAGCTCCCGAGCGCGAATTTTTTGCCCAGACGTGCATATTTTGCCCGGGCACGCATATTTCGCCCGGGCGCGCATATTTCTGTCGGGCGCGTATTTTTCTCTGGGTAAAAAAATGCAAGCCCGGGCAGAAAAATGCGCGCCAAGGAGAAAAATTCTCGCCCGGGCGAAACATCCGCGCCCGGGAAGAAAATGCGCGCCCGGGCGAAAAATGTGCGCCCAGACGAAAAATGCGCGCTCGGGCGAAAAATGCGCGCCCGGACGAAGCATGCGCGCCCGGGCGTAAAAATACGCACCGGGGCGAAAATTGCTCTCCTGGGCGAAAAATTCACGCCCGCGCGGAAAATGCGCGACATGGCGAAAAATGCGCGCCCGGGAGAAAAATGTGCGTAGGGTCAAAAAATGCGCGTCGCAGCGAAAAAATGCGCGCCCGGGCGGAAAATGCGCCACTGGGAAAAAAATGAACGACCGAGCGAAAAATTCGCGTCCGGGCGCCGCGGCGAAAAATGATCGTCTGCGCAAAAAATGCGCGTCCACACGAAAAAATTCGAGCCCGGGCGAAAAATATGCGTCCGTGCGAATAAGGCGTGCCCGGGCGAAAAATTCGCTCCTGGGCGAAAATTTTGCGCCCGTGCGAAAAATGCTCGCCTGGGCGAAAAATATGCGTCCGTGCGAAAAATATGCGCCACGGCGAAAAATTCGCGCCCGGGGGAAAAATTCGCGCCCGGGCGAAAAATGCACGCCGGGGCGAAAAATTCGCGCCTGCGCGAAAAAATGCCCTCCCGTGCAGAAAATGCGCGACATGGCGAAAAATGCGCGCCCGAGCGAAAAATTCACGCCCGGGCAATAAATTCGCGCCATGGCGAAAAATGCGCGCTGAGCCGAAAAATGCGCGGCGCGGCGAAAAAAATGCGGGCCCGGGCGGAAAAATCGCGTCCAGGCGCGCATTTTTTCCTCCGGGCGAGAATTTTTCGCCCGAGCACAAATTTTTTCGCCCAGGCGAAAAATGTGCGCCCGAGCAAAAAATGCGCGCTGGGGAAAAAAATGTGCGGCCGGGCGAAACATGCGCGCCCGGACCGAAAATGCACGCCGGGGCAAAAAAATGCGCGCCCGCGCAATAAATGCTCTCCCTGGCGAAAAATTCGTGTTCGGCCCCGCAATTTTTCGTCCGGGCGAGAATTTTTCGTCCGGGCGCCAATTGTTTCGCCCGGGCAAAAAATGCGCGACCGGGCGAAAAATTATCGCCCGCGTCAAAAATGCGCGTACGCACAAAAAAATTCGCGCCCGGGCGAAAAATATACGTCCTTGCGAAAAATGCCCGCCCGGGCGAAAAATTCGCTCCCGGGCAAAAAATTCGCTACCGGTTGAAAAATGCGCGCCCGGGCGAAAATTGCTCGCCTGAGCAAAAATATGCGCGCCCCAGGCGAATCATGCGCGCCGGGCGAAGAATTCGCGCCCGGCCGAAAATGCGCGCCCGGGTGAAAAAATGCGCGCCCAGGCAGAAAAATGTACGCACGGCGGAAAAATTTGCGCTATGGCGGAAAATGCGCTAACTTTGTGTTGGGATGAGGAAGTGCTTTTCGAAAAGGTTAAAAAGTAAGGGACAAGTGACTTTTCAAAAGGAGGAGAAAAAGGAGTTTTTCGCGGTAGCTTTTCCCACCGGAAGACAATCCAAACGGTTTGTTTGGTGCGGTGACGTTTTTCAGAAAACGGAAAGGAAGTAAAAAGCCCTCCCAAACAGGCCCTCAGTCACCTTACCACCTCCACCGAGTCCCAGTCAGCCATCTTCTTCCATTCCGAGCAGTCCCAGCCTCACAAACCACTCCCTTGGCCCAACCCCGCACTTGAAACTACTGGAACCCTCTTACCAGAGTTCCAAGAACCCGAACTCCATACATCTGTGAACCTATGGGTATACCTTTTTCTCTCTTTGCCCTAATTTTGTTAAATTGATTTAATGTTTTTTATTTATTTGATATTTTAATTTTTAGAACGTGCTTGCCTTTATTTTCATTTGTAACTATTTGTCGTAAATTTGAAAAAAACTATTGTTCGTCTTTACTTACGTACTTGTGGATGAGCTATTTTAAGTTGTTAATTATGTTAGATTGTTAGATCCGTATACGAGTCTTATGAACTCTAAGTTGATTACCACTTTTTATTATTTGATGAATCTAATATGCGCAGATCACGATAAATTCGATCGCAAAAATAACTTACCATCAAAACTTTAGTTTTGGTTTACACGTTTGGTATCAGAGCCTCATTAATTCACTTCTAATGTGAATTAGTCGATCATTTGTTACTTTTTTTTAAAAATTGTTTTTAAGAGTTTGTTTCTAAAAAAACATTATTTTTAAAAAATCTATCATTAAAAAACAAGGGTCTTTTAAATTATTACAAATATATATGTTTTTAAGTATTTTCTTTCTTTAATAATTAAGAAAAAAATCTCATCAAATATCTCATAAAAAAGGGGGTCTTTAAAATAACAAAAAAAAAATTTATAAGTTGTTCTAAATAATTTTAAATCTAATATTTTCTCTCAAAAATTATTTAAAATTAAGCTATTTTAATATTTTAAGCATTAAAAAGAAAAGAAAGAGAAATCTCTTTTAAATTAAAAAATCGCGTGGGTCATTTAGAAGATAGTATTGTCGAACTGAGTGCACAAATAAAAATTTGACTAAAATAATTGAAGCGTTTACTACAAGTGTTGAAGCCAGGAAAATCCCGACTCGAAAATTCTGATCAATGCGGTGGCCGGCGAACCTGCGGTGGGCACTCCGGTGGCGCTCCGGCAGGGCGTTCACCGGCAGTGGCTCCGATCCAAGCCCGATACCAATTTCTCCCCTTCCTGTTTTTGTCCCTCACCGCCGCTGGAGTCGCCGACAGCCTGACCGGAGCCCACCGGCGAGGTCGCCGGACCCCGGCGATCTGGGCCTCACGGTCAGGGCCAACGCCGGCGGTGGCCCTGCCGGAGCGCCGCCGGACTAACCCTAGATCAGCCTCACGGTCAGGGCCACCGCCGGCGGTGTCCCTGCCGGAGCGCCGCCGGACTAACCCGGTAGGTTCGCCGGGGTCCGGCGACCTCGCCGGTGGGATCCGGTCAGGCCGTCGGCGGCTGCGGCGGCGGCGGGGAAGGGAGACGTCGGGGCTGGCACGAGAGAAAATGTGGAATCGAGCTTGGCTGGGAATCCTTGGAGGTATTTCTGAATTTGGCTATTTGCAGCCCGTATCATCTTGATCCAAAGGTTGTGATTCAATGGGTGGTTCTATTTTGGCCTCAAAATGGGTCTGGAAGTTTTTCTTTATATAATATTGATTTGGGGTTGCTTCAACTTCCTAAAAATTTAGACAACTAAAGATTTGGTCATAAATAACATGACTAGGTGAACATTTTACCTCTTCAATTGTTGTAAAAGCAAACTAAGAGAGTAAATAGCAATATGCATAAATATTTAAACTGCGGTATAAGGAAAATGCAGTGGTAGTAATGAATAGTACAAGAATGTACAATATTTATGTAAGAGTATTTGTATTTTAAATTTTTATATTTTCTACTATTCAAATCTTTTATTCTTCATTCGGGAAAATTCATTCTTATGTATATCATTTAATCACTCTTTAATTTCATTAAGTCAAGAAATGTTAAAAGATTTTTTTTCAACTTTTCTTATTCTCGGTCCCACCCATCAAGGGGCTATTATCAAATTTTCTATGTCTAGCTAGGGCAATCTTCACACGTAAAAGGTCTTCAACAATCCACTGATTAGAACTTATCCTTTCATTCTAGGGCAATTTTTACACGCAGCAAGCCAACTTACCTTCATTGTCTGAAAAGTTTCTCTTTTGTAGGCAAACCCCATACGTAGGTTGACCTTTAACATTTCTTATGCATTGATGCTTCATTTGTCTTCTTATTTGCCTTTTAACTTTTTTATTCTTTCTTTAATGTTTTATTGATTTCTTATTTATATATATATTTATATACATATATATTTATATATATATATTTATATACATATATATTTATATATATATATATATATATTTATATATACGAGCATTTTCGCACGGGCTACGCCCGTGCTCGATGCTCTCGGGCGGCCTTCGGCCGCATCAATGGGCTTCGCCCGCTTGTCATTAAAGACGTATGGGGGTATTTGATGAATAGAAAATATTACATATTTTTAGTATAATTTCTAGCCTAATTTTGGGTAATTTTGTAGATATTGCATATAAATTATTGAATAATCACTTGTTTTATCTTATGCATATAACTATTCATTTATTTGAAAACTTAAGTTATTTAAGTATGAAACAATTTGTAAATATATGTAAATATTATAAGTATAAATAAATATTGAGGTCGCATGAAGGCAGCCTGGTAGAGATCCAAATAGCGGCCTTAAAACTTCATTAGTTGTAATGTGGTTGAGGTTGTTGAGTAGTACATCAAAGTAGTAGTAATCACACATATTTTGCGGGACGTTGTTGTAGGAGTCAGCACTGGTTGCAAGGTTGTTCTCATGCAACATGTGTGATGCTGACGAATACTCGGACATTATGAACGTGTGTGTAGCTAATGTACAACATGATAGCAATGTGCATTGTAGTTTAAGAATCGAAATATTTATTAGTAATGATTGCAGTAAATGTGTGTGAGCAAAAACAGATATAATTAGTAGTAAAAAATGGTTAGTGTGATTTCTGTACAGTCAATTCTATTCATAGGCCCTAATCATAACCTAAACCCCAATTAATTGAAAGCAACAACCAGAGCGAAATTCAAACAACGCCCATGTAACATCAGGTGGATTGAGATTAAATAGTATAAACAATAAATTTATGCGATATAAATTTACAATGTTGCTGATTAGAAGCACAATGAAGAATACATTTATCAATGCTATCAAAGCTTAGAATCTACCCAGGGATGGAGAGTTTCCTTAGTTTCATTCAGTTATCCATTTACTTGGAGAGTTCTGTGATTTTTTTATGTAGTAGTTTTATGTTGTCTAAAAAATTTCTGGCAATATGTTCTGCATTTTACATTAAAGAGACCATGGATCAAGTGATGATTCATCGTTCTGATGTTTTGGTATGGAAGTCATATATCTTTGCAGCTTTGATAGTTGTTTTTTCTTTTTGGATTTGTTTATATATTACTTCTTTGTTGGTTTGTAATGTTTTTTATAGTGCATATTTTGGAGCAGTGAGCTCTCAAATATCCGAAATTTCAAATGAGTGAAGGCATCGTAGCAGTGTCTCAAGTAGCACATGCATTGTTGCCCAAAGTCATGAATCCAGCAATTGAGAAAACCAAAATAGAAATAGCGAAACACAGAAACATAGGAAGGTAGCAGGAAGGTAGCAGGTGGAGGCATATGCAATTGAAAACCGAAACATAGAGGCAGACATAGTAGGTGGAAGAGTGAAAAAAGTTTAAGTAAGAGAAGGACGATACCTTCTGTTGTTCTTCGCGACGGTCGCTGTAAGGCGGAGTGAACAGGCCGGCGGGATCCAGATGAGAAGTAAGAAGCGAAGCGATGTGCAGATGGTACCTGGAAGCAGCTGCAATTACAAACCCAAAGCTGCAAGAGTGAAGGAATTTCAGTATGAGAAGGATCGCTCAGGGAAGAGGGGGCCAGGAGCAGAGGAAGAAGAGGCGTAGGAAGGGATGCGGAAGAAATCACGGGTGAAGAGAGAAGTGGAGGGCGTTACCGTAATATGTCTATCAGAAGCGGCGGAGGGGCCGCGCGGTAGACGGACGACGCAGCAGGGGCATGCAATGGACGGGACACGCGACATGTTCAGTGGGAAGCGGAGGGCGGGGTACGCGGCGGCCGATGAGATCGGCATCATCGACGACGGCTGGCATGATCGGAGCCGCGATGATGAGCGAGGTTTGATTTCCTTCCGCAGAAGGTTGCACGCGTCGGCCGACGTCTGAATCGCGGGGAGAAAGGGAGGTTATACCTGGCGGAGAGGATCCAGGCCGTCGGTTGCTGAATGGATCGGGCGGTGTGGAAGCACCGGATGGTGTTAGCAGAATAGGTATATTTCCTTTATAATATAGATATATATTTATATATATACATATATATATATACATATGTATATACATATATATATATATATACATACACACACAAACACACACACGAGCAGTCGTGCACGGGGGACCCCGTGCCGGGGGGGTGACATTGGTCAGGGCGGCGACATTGATCGTGGGCGGCGACATTGGTCGGGGCGGCGACATTGGTCGGGGCGAAGACATTGGTCGGGGCAGCGACATTGGTTGGGGGGGGGGGGGGGGGGGGGGGGAGGCGACATTGGTCGCGGGGGATGACATTGGACGCGGGGGACGGCATTGATCGCAGGGGGTGCCATCGGTCGGGGCGGCGACATCGATCGCGGGCGGTGACTTCAAAACATCAACGGCTAAAAAGTAAAAGGATATTTGATAACTAAAAGAGAACAATTAGAATAGATGAGATCGTAGATTTAAAAACAGATTTAAAAACATGAACAGTTAAATGATATCTGTAGACTGTAGTGTATATATTTTACTATAATAAAATGATATCAAATATCTGTATTGTATATATTTTTGTAGTATATATCTGTAATATAAATATATATCAACAACTAAAACATCAAGAGCTAAAAACCTTGATAGAGTTGAAGGTGAATAAATTAGTATGACTCATCCGACCATTCTTAAGTGGAAGGGAGGATGGATAAGCAGAAAATCAATCTAGCCATTCATAATAAACATTTATTATCATCCGGTCATTCTTAAGTGGAAGAGAGGACGGATAAGCAAAAAATCAACGGTCCAAGATAACCCCAAATAAACAGAAGGTCCGGAAATGCGACTGTTTTTAAATCATTCAATAGAAGTTAAAATAAATGCTGGAGTGCGTATAAAATGAGCATAATATTTCATTTTAAATGGTATAAAATGGTGTGATACATTATGAATAACATTAACTTTCAAAGATGTCAAACTTTTCAGATGCTCAGAAGTTCAACTTTCTCAGAAAGTATTACTTACTGGTGTAAAAGTTACTTTTGCTAGGATGTAAATGATGCTGAGAAGGTGAGAACAAAATGAAGAGAAGGAGATGTGCATACATCTGCGGTGTAGTGTCTTGGAGAAGGGGAGATGATGTGCGGCGTTGGAAGGAGGCGATTAAGGTGTCTATTAAGACCTCTGCAAGAGAAGGACAGATATCATGTGCCAATAGGAAGCGGCAGAGGAAGTCAGAGGCTTGGAAGAATGCGAGAGAAATAGCTGCGAGCGGGTGAAATACCTGTTAGAGGAGCGGAAAAATTATAGTTGAGGAGACGAAAAAATTGCAGAGCAAAAAAATTGCCCGGAAGAACAGAAAGAATGCGAGAGAGGTAGCTGCGAGTAGGTGAAATACCTGCGAGAGGCAAGGAAAATTTATAGTTGATGACAAAAAAAAAATTTTAGGGCGAAAAAATTGTCCGGAAGAGCAAACCTAAGCCGAGGAAGAGAACCCTGCAGAGGAGTTGCAATGGATCACATATCTCTTCGCCAGATGAGCTGAGGAAGAGATGTTGATAAATGGAGACACAACGATGGAAAAGAGAAAGGATTTCTTGATTGCTTAACATCAACAGTTACATAGCCATGCATATTTATACTAATTTAAGCATTTACTTAATGCAGGAATACGAAGCAAATAAGACATGGGAAAAGCAACAGGCATTAAAGCAAAAGGGGGAATCACAACGGGCCAGCACAGGGAACAGGAATAGGCCGGGATACGAAGTGTTGCGCAGTCCAGATTAATTCTTCAATACTCCCCCTTCATCTGGACGGCCCACAATCTTCATAGCGATTCGAAGTTTTAAAAACTTATCACGATGCAGGGCCTTTGTTAGGGCATCGGCGAGCTGAGCTTCAGTCGGGCAGTAGTGGAGCTGGACGATTCCTTTGCCAACCTGCTCGCGGATAAAATGGTACCGAAGCTCGATATGTTTGCTCCGGTGGTGGAATACGGGGTTCTTGGCGAGCAAAATGGCGGAGACGTTGTCGCAGAATATTCTGGTTCCTTCTTCCTTTTTATGCTTCTCGCCGCCTTCTTCTTCTGTGTTGAGCTCGTGCCCCTGGATGAAATTATCTGCTTGCTTGAGCCATATCGCTTCACTGGCGGCAACTGTGACTGCCATGTACTCGGCTTATGTGGTCGAGAGCGCAACAGTGTGTTGTTTGCGAGACGACCAGGAAATGGGATTGCCCCCTTTGAAATAGATGTACCCTCCGGTGCTCTTCCGATCAGTTGTGTCACCTCCCCAGTCTGAGTCTGAATATCCGCATAGTGTAGAATCCAGATGGTGTTCGTAGAGAATGCCGAACCCCAAAGTTCCTTTGAGGTATCTGAGGATTCGCTTGGCGGCTTGAAGATGATGATGACTTGGATCTGAAACATGCCTGGAAACAATATTGACAGCAAATTCAATATCAGGTCGTGAATTAGTTAAATAGATCAGGGACCCAACAAGAGATCGGAAGAGTTCAATATCAGCTTTATTCTCCCCTCTTTTCTTTTCTCTAGACGTTCTCCTGGAGACATAGGGGTGAGAGTGGGATTGCAGGATTCAAGCTGAAACTTCTTCAGGAGATTTCTGGCATATTGTTCCTGTGATATAAAAATGAAGTTGTTGGCTTGGATGACCTGCAGACCCAAGAAAAATCTCATCAAGCCCAAATCGGTCATATTGTATTGTGTCATGAGGTTGGACTTCAGTTCTTGAATCAAGGTTTGGGATGTCCCTGTGATGATTAAATCATCAACATAAATGCATATAATTGCTGATCCAGAGCTTCCAAGTTTTCGGTAGAGAGATGGCTCTACATGGCATTTAATGAAACCTTGGTTGCATAAGTATTGGTCTATGTTGGCATTCCATGCCCGTGGGGCTTGCTTGAGCCCATAGAGGGCTTTGTTCAACTTATAAACCTTACTTTCAGCTCCTTTTACGACAAATCCCATTGGCTGTTCAACATAGACATCCTCTGAAATTACTCCATTTAGGAATGCCGCCTTTACGTCCATTTGGTAGATTGGAACATGCTCTTGAGCTGCGAATGCAAGGATCATTCGTATGGTCTCCATTTGAGCAACGGGTGCGTAAGTCTCTTCATAGTTCCGTCCAGGCTGCTGTGAGTAACCTTTAGCAACGATACGAGCTTTGTGACGCACTACATCTCCTGTCTCGTTGGTTTTTAGCTTAAAAATCCATTTTAAGCCGATGACATCAACATTAGATGGCTTGTCAACTAATTCCCAAGTTGAATTGCTGTGAATGGTCTCAATTTCCTCTCTCATGGCAGCTTCCCATTCCTTTTGCTTTATAGCTTCATAATAGCTGGAAGGAGTGGAAGAAAATAATGCAATATCACATGTGTCATAAATCTCTGATAGATTTCTATACCTGAGGGGTGATGATGATTCAGGTTCTGTGAAGTGAATTTCATGATGATTTTCATTCTCAGGTGAGTTATCATGACTGGGTTGGATGGTGTTGGTGTTGTTTCCTAGCTCAACCCCCAGATCAGGGATTGGAACTACCTGAATTGGATCTGAGCCCCAGTCCCAGAATTTTTCTTCATTGAATACAATGTCTCTGGAAATTATCATTTTTTTAGATAGGATCGAAAGTCCGGTAGGCTTTTGAGTGCTCAATGTAACCTATAAAAATGGTCTTCTGACTTTTGGGTTCCAGTTTGTCTCCTTTTTCTTTCAAGATGTAGGCAAGACATCCAAATGTGCGCAGATGGCTGATATGAGGTTTTCGTGAGAAAAGAGTTTCATATGGAGTGGATTTTTTTAGACTTCTTGTAGGTGATCGATTTAGGATATATGCAGCGGTGTTGCAAGCTTCTGCCCAAAAATTTTTGGGTAAGCCAGAGGTAATGAGCATAGCTCGAGTCATCTCAACAATCGTTCAATTCCTGCGTTCCACAACCCCGTTCTGTTGTGGTGAACGTGGAGCAGACAAGTCCCTCTTTATACCTTGTTCATTACAAAAGCTAGAGAAGGCGTGAGACATAAACTCCCCTCCTCGATATGTTCTTAGAGATTTAATCTTGCAGCTGAATTGATTTTCCACAAACAATTTGAATTTCTTGAAGCATTCGAAAGCCTCTGATTTATAAGTAATGAAGTAGATCCAAATGTACCTGGAGAAGTCGTCGACGAAGAGGAGATAGAATTGTTTTCCTCCAAGAGAATCTGAAGAGGCTGGTCCCCAAATGTCGGCATGGATAAGTTCCAGGGGATGTGTGCTCCTGGAGAGGGAGAAAGGAGGAAAACTGCTCCTGTGGCATTTTGCTTCAGCGCATTGTTCACACAGTGATCTTTGAATATGAAGGGAAGGAAAGCCATTTGCGAGTTTGTGACGTTGCAAGTTTTGAATAGCTTCCCAGTGGAGGTGCCCCAGCCGGTGATGCCATAGAAGAGATTTGTGGACGCCGGTATTGCTGCACATGAGGGCATTCGTAGGAGATTGAAAGGTTAGTATAAAAACATGATTTTGAGATATGGGTGCCGAAGCAATCAATTTTCCTGATGTTTCTTCTGAAATGTGGCATCCGCCATTGTTGAACTGCACAACAAAACCTTTCTCCACAAGTTGGCCAACGCTCAGAAGATTCTGGGCTAGATTAGGTACCCAGTTGACATCGGAAATGTATTTGATGTTACCGGCTTTGGTAAGAACAGCGATGCTTCCTTTCCCTTGAATCTTGAGGGGTTTTCCATCACCAATGAATACTTGAGAATGAAAGTTTTCATCAAGAGACGAAAACAGGGCTTTGTTGTTACACATGTGGTTGGAACAACCACTGTCGATAAACCAGGCAT
Organism: Dactylorhiza incarnata; assembly: GCA_033032865.1. Taxonomy (NCBI): domain Eukaryota; kingdom Viridiplantae; phylum Streptophyta; class Magnoliopsida; order Asparagales; family Orchidaceae; genus Dactylorhiza; species Dactylorhiza incarnata. Next base: position 6,055,346 of record JAWHQI010000079.1, on the reverse strand, counting down.
TACTTTTGCTGTTTTCGTCTTTTGAGTTTGAATAGAACAGTACTTCTTCTTCTGGCTCTTTTGCCTCCTCTTCTCCATCTTCGCTTCTTCTTTGTGCCAACAATCTTTGTCCAAGTGATTTGGACGTTTGCACCGTTTGCATTTCCAGAAGCAATCCTTCATTTCATGGTTAGTTCGTTTACATAATGTGCAAAAACGGTTTTGTTTATTATTAGTGGTAAACTGAGTTCTTCCTCTGCCTCTCCCCCTTCCGGAAAAGGCAGTGTGGGGATTCGTGGATTCAATGTTAAGGGATTGAAAAGCTGTTTCTAAAGGAGGAGTTCTCCCCATACGGTCCTCGTGGGCCTGGAGGGAACCTTGAAGCTCGGCTACAGATAAGATGGAAATGTCACGAGCTTCCTCAATGGCAGTGACGACATTGTTGAAGACTGGAGGAAGGGAGCGAAGAATACGAGAGACAACCTTGGATTCATCAACTTGAACTCCAAAATTTCGGATTTGATTTACAATGGTGCTAACGCGTGCTACAAAATCTTGCACCTTTTCTCCAGGGGACATAGAGATCATTTCAAAACTTCTCCATAAGGTTTGAAGTTTAATGGCTATTACCTTTTGTGAGCCCTTAAATTCATCTCTGAGAGTAGACCAAGCTTGTCTAGCCGAGGTGGCTCCCATAATACGGGGAAAAATTGAGTTCGAGACACCTTGTTGTATGATGAGAAGGGCTCTTGCGTCACGCATTTGATCTTCCTCGCTGGCAGCAGGGCCAGACCCTTCTGCAGCCTTGCTTCCTTCTGCAGCCTTGCTGCCTTCTGCAGCCTTGCTGCCTTCTGCAGCAGCAACATCTGGATTCACAACATTCCATAGTCCTTGAGACAGGAATAGGGTCTTCATTTTGATAGCCCAAAATTCATAAGAGTCTCCTTCAAATAGGGGAACTCCGGATAGAGAGAAACTGGTAGATGATGAAGCCATGCCAAACAAAAATGAAAACAGAATTCAAAAGGATCGAAAGGCAGTCCTCTGATACCAATGTTGATAAATGGAGACACAACGATGGAAAAGAGAAAGGATTTCTTGATTGCTTAACATCAACAGTTACATTGCCATGCATATTTATACTAATTTAAGCATTTACTTAATGCAGGAATACGAAGCAAATAAGACATGGGAAAAGCAACAGGCATTAAAGAAAAAGGGGGAATCACAACGGGCCAGCACAGGGAACAGGAATAGGCCGGGATACGAAGTGTTGCGCAGTCCAGATTAATTCTTCAATAAGAGAACCTTGTGAGCAGGTGAAGGAGCAGTTGCTCTTGAGCTTCGCCGGAAGAGCTGCCTAGGAGGAGATGCGGGGGAGGTTTGCATTGTATGGGATTTGTTGGAGGTGATTGTAGCGTGCAATGGAGGAGTTGCTTTCGACGGGCATCAATGAAGGCTGGAAGAATGGAGGAGTTGATGATGTACCTGGATTGGTTGTGCTTTCGACTGGCAGTAGTGGTTGGGAGGTTTGAAATAAAGAAGGGATATGGTGGTATTTTTTGGGGGGAAAGGAAAATTACCAAAAGACCTTAAAATGATAGAATGGATATAATTGTAGGAGTATATTTGGGAACTCAAATGTTACACCAAGCTAAAATCCTCTTCCCTTATATAATAAAGATATATAGCTACCATAAATGTTGTAAAGGAGAGAGTTGTTTAGAAATTTAAATCAAATGTCAAACAATGGATTTTCTAGATGATTCAATGCTTCAGAAGAAAACCACTTCATAACTTAAAGGCTGCATGGTCCATTATTAGTTTGCCTCATAACTTAAAGCCAAGGATTCTCATAGAGGGAGTATAAAAAATTGTACAACTATGATCCGAGATAGAGGAAACATCAATCTATAACGTACAAATACCTGAAGCTTCATTAATACATTGCAATAATGTGAAAGAGCAATATGTACATATATCAGAGTTGGATACGGCAAGTGGAGGCCTACTGGAGGAGGCAGGCTTTTTTGATGGGGATTCGCCCCTATGATCTTGTCTCCAAACACCATACAATAGCACCAAAATTCAAAATGAAAGAGGTAATGGAATAAGTCTCATTAACTCTGGACTGATAGGCAGCTCCAAGAAAAGAAAAATAATAGTAAACAATGGACTGCTTGGCAGTTCTTGCAATGGCTGGGTGAAGCTCTCATTCTGCACTGCAATGAAGAAATCTGCACTGCAATGTGCAGATGTGTAGAAATCTTCACTGCAATGAAATATTTGAATTTCAAAATGGAAGATAAGAATTTCACCCAATTCAAGGAAATAATGTTCAAATAATACTCAGTAGTGCTCTATGCTGGAAGGTGAAAGCCTGCTTCACATGGTTGAAAGGCGAAAACCTACTAGAAGGCGGAAGCTTAAAAAATAAAATAGGAGCCGTGTAGCGTACGGGGCAGATAGCTATTGAAAACTACTCATTAACAAGCAAATAACAACTAATTAATAGGACACGTGTATAATACATTAAAAATGAAGGTTGGATAATGCTAACAATTTATTACCCGCAAAATCACATTGTTTTATTTAAAGATGATAATCAATTAAGTTGCATTTTCCTCTTATTAGCCAATCTTTTGATGTAGTAGCATAGTAGAAGAAAATGAAGAACATGAGATACATAGGTGTTGAGCGAGGAAGAAAATATAGTGTTGGCAAAAGAGTGTGTGCGACGGTTGGCAGTGTGAAGGTTTGCTCGAAGCATCCGGAGGAGGATCAAGGTGGAATCAACTCTCCGTTGCCCCTAGCGGGTATATATAGGGAAAACCCTAGGAGTACCTACGGGGATGGGTATCCGTGTACCCAACTGACCCGTTATACCTTCGAACCCGTTATTTGACCAAATATACATTAACAACCTCCTCCTATATTTGTGACAAATAACGTATACGTTTCGAAGTGCAGAAAGTAGTAAAAGCAAAAAGAGTTTTCGACTTAACATAACCAAAAGAGTTAGCACAATAAGTAACAGCAGGATTTACTTATAACATCCAGAATAAAGTGTTACTCAATAAAATAAAGTCTGAAAACATAATGACATGGATAAACAAATGACAATTCTACTCGTCTAGTAGATCATCAACATCCGTGTCAAATACTACTCTCTCCTCCATCTCCACCATAGCCTGCAAGGAATTTCATGAGTTAGAAAACTCTATGAATTCATGAACATATGCAGTAATGTAGAAAGAGAACCAGCTCTTACATAAGTGAGCTTAGAACCTGTAGCATTGGTGAAGTAACACTGTCAGCATCTCTATCTGGTCTAGAAGGAACCAGTCTAGTGTTGATTTTGTAAATCAACCGTTATCATATCCATTAGTGATCATTATGTGCCTCATCAACAAAAGTTGAATGATATGGCACAACAACGTTTGCAACATTATCAGGTGTGAAATAATGTGCTATGATCATTAATGTTAGATAACCGACTACAACGACTTTCTATTCCCAGTTGAATAATTTTCGAATCAACTTACAATGAGAAAGATGCTTAGTTATCAAATGTGGAATAACAGACATCTAACCATCTTGGGTTTTCATCAAGAAATTATTTGGGGTTTTCAATCTGTTATTTAGATGCTTGAATGTTGCGACTATGGGTTCTCACTATCAAAACATAAACTGCGGAGGAAAGTTTCATATTTCTATGAACTTTAGTCTCATTTCCCCCGATGTTTTTATTGTGAGAGCTCTATTCAAGCCTTTGGTCAAGGCGTCTGCAACATTGTCTTTCGATCTCACATCAATTAGGGTCATTATCCCTTGACTTGTGAGTGAGGTCAACCTGGATTATTTCAGCCTGAGATGCCTTCTTTTGCCATTGAACAAAGTGTTCATAGCAATCGTTTTAGTAGCCTGATTGTCGCAGTAAACTGCAACAGAACTCATTTTTAGGCTCGACAAAGGAATGTCCATCACCAAATCTCTTAACCACTCTGCTTCTTCGCCTGCTGCAGCAAGAGCGTAGAGTTCGGATTCCATAGAAGAGAGTGCAATACAAGATTGCCTCTTGGACTTCCAGGCTACAGCTGCTCCTCATAGTGTGAATACAAACCCACTAGTGGGCTTGCTGTCGTTTAATTCCGAGCACCATGATGCATCAGAATAACCTTCAAGAACTGAAGGATGACCAGTGTAAACTAAAGCATACTTTTGGGTGTGCTTTAAGTATCTCATGAGCCTATCTAAGGCGTTCCAGTGGTCTTGGCCAGGATTACTAGTGAATCTGCACAACATGCCGACCGTAAAGGCTATGTCAGGTCTAGTGCAGACCATATCATACATGAGGCTACCAAGCAGTTTAGAATAATCTAACTGTCTAACCATAACTCCTTCATTGGGCTTTAGGCGGTTAGTGTAGTCGTATGGTGTCTCAAATGCTCTACTGTCACTGTATCCACACGTGTCCAACATGGACTTTATATAGTGGCTTTGACTTAGGGAGATGCCAGTCTTCCCAAAGCTCACTTGCATGCCTAGTATAGTGTTAGCTACACCTAGGTCTTTTATGCTAAATTCTTTTATTAGATCTGACTTAACGTCATCCACTTCGGATTGATCAGATCCTAGAATGAGCATATCATCTACGTACAAGCATATTATGGCAACTTTATCCGATCTATTACGTATGTAAAGACATTTATCCAAGAGACTCGACATGAATCCCATGTTATTTACACTATAGTCGAACTTCTCATGCCATAATTTCGGTGCTTGCTTTAGTCCGTATAAAGATTTAAGTAATTTATAGACCTTTGTTTCGTGACCATCTACAATGAAACCTTCAGGTTGACTCATGTAGATCTCTTCGGTCAGATCTACGTTCAAGAATGCAGTCTTAACATCCATTTGATGAACAATAAAGTTCTCAATAGACGCAATAGCAAGGAGGGCCCTAATGCTTGCTAAGTGACACACTGGTGAGTAGACATCAAAATAATCTACTCCGCTTACTTGTGTGAAGCCTTTATCCACAAGGCGTGCTTTATACTTAGATACGCTACCATCAAGGTTTAGTTTCTTTTTAAGAATCCACTTACACCCTACAGTTTTAGCCCCTTTTGGCTTATCAACCAACGTCCAGGTGTTATTCTGAAGTAGAGAATTCATCTCTTCATCAATAGCTTATTTCCAGAGTAGGGAATCCCTGGATCTCATCGCGTCCTTATAGGTGGATGGATCAGCCTCAACGTGGCAAGTGACAAAGTCACTACCGAAGGTTCTGGGAATTCGCTCTCTTAGAGAAGTTCTCATAGACTCTAGGCCAGAGTTATCTACCGGAACAAAATAGGAAGTGCTCGGTACTGAAGTAGGATCCTCTTTAGTAATAGTTACTTGCATACCTGGGAGAGACAGGTTCTTATCCTTGAGGAACTTATCTTCAAAGAACACTGCATCCCTAGATTCTATAACGACGTTATTAGAAATATCTAAGAATCTATCTGCAGCACTATCCTCAGCACAACCTAGGTAGACACATGTATTGGTCCTAGGTCCAATCTTAGACCTTCTAGGGTCAGGGACCCTGACATAGGCTATACATCCCTAGGTCTTAAGTCTAGTGAAAGATGGGGGTCTCTTAAACCAAAGCTCGTAGGGTGTAACTGTTGGAACAACCCTATTACTGATTTGGGCTAGGATCACTATGTTTTAACTAAGGATCAAGTTGACTCCATTGTATAGTTTAAGGGTCAAATTTTTAGACTGTTAGAGTTGCTAGAACTTAAGGAAAATTTGAGTTCCCAGTGTTCGACAAATGTCGAGTGGCGTTCGACGAATGTCTAGCATCGTTCGACGAATTTGTCTCAGCAGACTGAAGTATTATGGACAGTTCCAGTGCTCGACATTCTCTAAGCAGCGTTCGACAAATGGCGAGCAGCGTTCGACGAATTCCAGCCAGAGCTCGACAAATTCTGTATTAAAGCTCAGTTCGACAAATACAAGTCCAGATTATTTATATCAGTTATTTGTCAATACTCTGAACTCAGATCGACGACTCCAACGAATATATTCAATACATTTGGACGTATTCAAGACAGGCAAGTAAGGATATTGTATTCTTTAAATATATTCCTTTTTTCCTTTGTTCCAAGAAAAAGATAGTCGTTGACAATTAATGCAAAAGAGTATTTCACGGCTAAGGAATTAAAGGACCTGACAAAAGTCATTTTGTCTTTGTTGTTATTCCAAGAAAGAATTAAAGACAGATTATTCTATTCCAAAAATAGAATATATCAAAGATAGACATTATTGTCTTGTCTCTCTCGACAGAATTCAAATCAGCATTCTTGCAGAATATAGAAAAATAACAAGGATAGAGAAAGAAGAAAGGAGAACATTCAGTCTATTATTCTCAAGTCTTCTTCTTCTTCCTCAAGCAGCACCCATCTCTACTTCTCTGAGAACATCTTCAAGATCCATCTCTCAGATATTCTGCTGCAAGTTCAAGTCTTCTATAAAAGCAACAAGGAATCTGATGAACCTGTTCTTCCGGATCTATCTGCTACAGAAGATTTGAGTCTTCAAGAGAAAGCTTCTCCAACATCTGTCAAATACTTCAATCAGACAGGGGGAGCTTTACAACAAGTCCACTAGAGTCTTCTCTCAGCATCTTGACAGAGAAGAACACTATAACCCTTTTCCCACCTCTCTTGTACAGGGTTAATACTCCCTTCAAAAGTGTAACCTCCTTGGTGGCAAGACACCTGATCAAAAAATCCTGTTGGTTTTGAGCACCTGATCAAAAGCTCTCTGGTGTGTGGACACCTGATCAAAATCACCTTGGTGTTAGGGCACCTGATCAACCCTCCTAGTGGACTCCTACCAAAGGGTGGTAGAAGAGTGGACTACCCAGATTTATTGGGGAACCACTATAAATTCCTCGTGTCTTCTGTGTGTGTTTATTTCTTTGTGCTGTGCTTTGTGCTTTTATTTATTCAGTTATTTTGTTTATATATTTATCTCACACTGCTTACACATATATATAACACTATTTTAATTCTGCTATAAAAACTAAGGAAAAGTTTTTAATACTCTATTCACCCCCCCCCCCCCCCCCCCTCTAGAGTAACTTAAGATCTAACCTCCACTTTCAGTAACCTCTAACTTGGCATGAGGAACTTTATTCAAAATGTGATTTGCAGTTAGGACTGCTTCTCCCCAATAAGCGGAAGGCATGCCTGCAGTCAGGAGCATAGAGTTTAACATTTCTGTTAACGTGCGATTTTTACGCTCAGCTATGCCATTAGACTGGGTCGAGTAAGGAGTAGTGGTTTCTGCAATGATTCCATGTTGGGCAAGGAAACATTTAAACTCACTGGACACATATTCTCCTCCTCTATCACTTCTAAACCTCTTAATTTTCATGCCTAATTGGTTTTCTACCATGATTTTGAAAATACAAAATTTTTCAAACGCTTCATCTTTAGTTTTAAGGAGATAAATGTGACAAAATCTAGAACAATCATCTATGAAGGTGATCAAATACTTCCTGCCTCCTCTAGTGACAAAACTTTTGAAGTCACATATGTTGGAATATATTAGTTCTAAGGGTGTTGTGCTCCTAGTAACCGCACTACAAGGTTTCCTAGTGATCTTAGTCTGAACACACACTTCACATTTATCAGTTTTGATTGTAGTGTCTAAAGCTATCTGGTGAGTTCTAGCAATTTGGAACATTTTCCTATAGTTTATGTATCCTAGTCTCTCGTGTAGAGTCTTAGGGCTAACTAAGTTTGTTTGAACTTGTTGAACTATTTCGTTTGCTAGACTTAATCTGTACATCCTATTTTGGATGTATGCACATCCAAAATAGTGTGAGTTAACTGACAATGTTACTCTTCCACTGCAGAAAGTAAAAGACATACCAGCATCACATAGTAAGTTAATAGACACAAAGTTAGCAGCTAAAGAAGGAATAAACTTAACATTCTTTAAAGTTAAAGTCTTACCTGAGGATAGCAGCAAAGTTGCGTTCCCCACCTTCAGAACGTCAGTTGTCTCACCGTTGGCAATGGTCACAGATTCTCTTGCATCAGTATGACATGTCATCAGAGTAGGGTTGTTGCAAACATGGCATGTTGCCCCCGAGTCAAGGTACCACTCTATACCGGCCTTCTCGTTTCCAACCATGGAAACAAAGTTGGATGGCTTAGTGAGACTAACCATGTTAGCATGGTTGCCTTCCTGTGGTGTCTTTCCCTTCTCCTTACGAGGAATCCTGCAATCAGATGCGCTGTGTCCTCACTTGTTGTAGTTATAGCACTTGCCCTTAAACTTTTTGATTTGTTTACTTGGGCCTGCAACCTGGGAGCTACTCGGGTTGGGTTTTGACTTACTAGGGTTCAGCGCGCATCTAGAGTTCGAAATCATGTTGGCAGCAGCCTTCTGCTTGTTAACAACTTCTAGAGCGTGTCGAGTCCTATTTTCGTCCTCAATGCGTATAAAACGCTTGAGTTCATTCAAACCCACCTGCATCTTCTTGCGGTACATTTCAATTTTGAAATTGTACTGCGTAGAAGGCAACTTATACACAATTGTGCCAGCAACAAAGCTATCTGGCAACACAATGTTCTCGCTATGCAAGGAATCAACTAAAACTTCAAAATTTGATACATGGGGGAGAATGGCCTTCTCCTCGTCGAAGGTGAACGAGTGGAACTTGTCCACCAAGTGCGCCTTGGATAGGTCCTCCTCCTGCCTGAAGTGCTCCTGCAACGCATCCCAGATTGCCTTAGCTGTCTTCAGCTTCATGTACATCTTCGCCAGATTGGAAGACAGGCAGTTCAGCAGGTAGTCACGGCAGAAGTCTTCATCAAAAACCCACTGAGCCTCTTCAGTAGTCCATACGACCTCAGCACCATCAGACTGAACTGTGTAGAACACGTTCAGAAACTTCATCCCGAACTGAGTATTCAACTTCCAGTCGTTGAACTCAGTCGTCGTGAACTTCTCCAGCTTTATCATCGAAACGGGGGACGCCATGTTGTTCCCCTTCATCATTGTGTGCCCGACAGACGAGAACAAGACACCAGACAGAGGATTCAAAAACTCTGTAGCTAGCGCCGGTGGTAGCCTGGGCGGTAGCCTATTCGGCTGCTAGCGCCAGGCGCTAGTAGGTAGCGCTGGCGGTAGCGCTTAGGGATGCACTTACTTGGAGCTTGGAGACGGCGACAACAGGTGATTGCTGATGGCGGCGGCTTAGAACCACCGAGACGACGACTTGGAACCGCTGAGACGGGATCTTGGAACCGCTGAGACGGAAGCTGGAACCGTTGAGATGGGAAGCTGGAACCGTTGAGACGGGAAGCTGGAACCGTTGAGACGGGACTTGGAACCGCTGAGACGGCAGTTGGAACCGCTGAGACGGCGACGCTGCGGCAGATCTGAGGCGGGAGGGTTCGGATCCGGCGAACTCCTTTACGAACGGCGATGGAGAACCAGAGAGGAGAATTCGCAAGCTCTTCCTCTTCGTGATCGGTGACGGGATCCAAGAAGAACAGCAACGGGAGGGCTCCAGAGAGCGCTGGCGAAGCGGCGGCGGGATAGGGCGCAGCGAACGCGAGCGCGAGCGGCGGCTGGGCACGAAGATCTCCTTTGCGAATGGCGGGAGCGGCGACCTAGCACACGACCGGCAGCAGGCCTCCTTCTTCACGAACGACGATGGGAGAGCTCCAGCGAACGAGAGCAGTGAACGGGCTTCCTTCTTCGTCGATCGCGAGCGGCTGCTGGGCACGAAGAATCGCAGATCCTTCGCGTGAACAGTGACGGCGCGATCCCTTGCGAACGACAGACGAAAGAAAACCCTAGGGGCGTGATTCGAGATTGTTAAGGTTTGCTCGAAGCATCCGGAGGAGGATCAAGGTGGAATCAACTCTCAGTTGCCCCTAGCGGGTATATATAGGGAAAACCCTAGGAGTACCTACGGGGATGGGTATCCGTGTATCCAACTGACCCGTTATACCTTCGAACCCGTTATTTGACCAAATATACATTAACAGGCAGAGTGAGGGCATTTAGGAAAGCGAGGAGCAAAGGTGTTGTCTACATCGAAATTATAATAGAGAGTGGAGAAAGATATAAGAATATTTGCCATTTGCTTTTTACAATAGATGAATTGATAATACAATTGATCAAAATGGTGAATTTTTTATAAATGACGACATAAACCACAACCTAATCCTCCATATATTTCTCCTAATAAGAAACTAAATGTACAATTCAACTCTCCATTCTTCAATTTTTTTCTCTTTTAACAACTTTCTTCACTTTTCTCTATTAACATATTTGGTATTTTAACATTTCCATTAAAATGAAGTTGATTTGAAAAAAAATTCATTGAAAAGTAAAAATAGGTACAACTTCCAAAAATATATTGCAAAGACCAAGATCAAAAGAAAGGGGGAACCTGTTCATAGGCACCATCCTCAACCTTCTCTACAGAGGTAGCCACGGTCTTCTCCACTCGCCTGCATTAAATGATAGTTCAAAATCTAGATTATTATGTTTTGTATATAATGAAAAAAAGTTAGAGTATAGCAAATCAAAAGTTTAGTTTGGGAGCTAGCAATTTGGTCACCCAAGATTCCAAGAAATCTAAATGGGTGTAAATTAAATTTAATGGAGTCAAGCATGCTTTGTCATTAACATCTCCAATAATTAAAAAAAATCTAATGAATATAATAACAATGGAAAGTGAGTGGACAGAATGAATATAGCACAGTATCTGCAATAGTTCACATCAGGAATGCAGAATCACACCTAAAAAAAGAACTTAAAAGAACTTAGTGAACATTGAAAAATCGAAGGAAAGGCAAAAATATTTAAAGAAACTTAAAATTATGTTCTTAGGCTAATCAATGTGATTAATGTACAAGCACATGAGAGTGGCCAGTAACACTCAAATGTTATATATTTGCAAATTGAAAATTGGAAATGAAAATATAAAAGTCGTTTATCATGCTGAAAAAAATTGAAGATGATATTTTATATTTAAATAGCACATCAAAACAACAATGATATATTGAGAACTTGAAGAAATCTGCTGTGCATTTCAGCATTGTAGATCATTTTGTATAAATATTTAGAACTTATCATTTCTGCATTGTAGATCCAATCCATATATTGTATAGATATTCAGAGCATAATAACTTGATCTTTGGATGGATTTATTGATACCATGTCGAGACTTTCATGATCAAGTCAGACTTGTATAAAAAAAAGAACTAAAACATTGATACCCACATCTTTCCAACCAACATCTTTAAACAACTATATGCATGTCTTTAACTATATGCATTGACGATATGGAGTTGTCACTAGTGGTAGAGAGGAGATAGGAACAAAGAGATCCAGCGATAGAGAGAGGTGTCAGGTATCTTCGCTGGAGGGCGAGGGCGGAGGAGTACTCTGATAGCGACATGAAGGAGCGAAGTTTGGATGTCGCGGTTTCCCTAGTTCTACGTGAAGAGAGAAGAGGGAGGCTGACGGGAGGAGTGGCTATTTTATTTTGCAGTTTGAGGAGTGGGGGATCAGAGGGATGTAAGGAGCGCACAGGAGGATTTCGGCGGGTGGTAGTCGAGGAACATCGTAGAAGAGGAATAACGCAGTCAAGGAACGGTGCAGTCGAGGAACAGCGCCGCGGGATGGGACTTTCCGTGTGGGAGGGTTCTTTCCAGGCTTGCCGAATAAGGTGGAAAGCTGGCGGGTTCTCAATTTCGAATGCCGACGAGAAATTGTAATTACCAAAAAACCAAGAATGAGGGTTGTGGGAGGAAATTTTTTGAAGGTAATATGGGTACACACACACACACACACATATATATATATATATATATATATATATATATATGGATTACACGCGCGAGTTTGTATCCGTCGGATCCCGCTCCTATTCATCATCCGCGATTCCCCCTTTCTTATTCATCATCCCGCTGCGCGATTCCCCCTTCCTATTCATTATCCCGTTGCGCCCTACTCGACTCCGCCGATTCCCCCTTCCTCCGCGCGCGTCTCGCCTCCACTGCGCGCTACTCGCCTCCGCCGGATACTATTCAGTATCCTGCTGCGCGAGAAAACCCGCGCGCTACTCGCCGCTGCTGGATCCGGCTAACAAACTGCTGCGTCGGTGCCCTACTCGCCGCTGCTCATTTTCCTCCGGAGGGAGAAAATACGATGGATAATCACGTCGGTCTGCGGCGCCCTACTCGCCGGTGCTCCCCATTTCCGCAGGTAATCCAGTAGATGTTAGAGATGTGAATTTTTTGATCCTTTTTTTATGTGTGTGTATGTGCGTTTATATAAGTGTGTATGTGTGTATGTGTGTTTATATGTGTGTGTTGTTGTGTGTGTATGTGTTTATATGTGTGTGTTGTTGTGTGCTTATATGTGTGTATATGTGTGTTTATATGTGTGAGTATGTTGTTGTGTTTGTATGTGTGTTTATATGTGTGTGTTGTTGTGTGTTTACATGTGTTTGTTGTTGTGTGTTTGTATGTGTGTGTTGTTGTGTGTGTATGTGTGTTTATATGTGTGTGTGTGTGTGTGTGTGTATGTATGTTTATATGTGTATATGTGTGTATATATGTGTGTATGTTGTGTATTTGTATGTGTGTGTGTGTGTGTTTGTATGTGTGTGTATGTGTGTTTATATGTGTTTGTGTGTGTGTGTGTGTGTATGTTTTTGTATGTGTGTGTGTGTTGTTGTGTTTGTATGTGTGTTTATGTGTTTGTATGTGTGTATGTGTATGTGTGTATGTGTGTTGTGTGTGTATGTGTTTTTATATGTGTGTACGTGTGTTGTGTGTGTATGTGTTTTTGTATGTGTGTGTTGTTGTTGTGTGTGTGTGTTTATATGTGTTTGTATGTGTTTGTATGTGTGTGTATGTGTGTTGTGTGTGTATGTGTTTTTATATGTCTGTGTTTATATGGTGTTTATATGTTTGTATGGGGGGGGGGGGGGGGGGTATGTGTGTGTTATACTATTTTTTGTTTTTGATTTTATGCATTTCTAACATTTGAATTTATGCTATCTTCAATAACAGGGTAGATACCTTCCAGATATTATTTTGTGTCAAGTACTTGCTACCAGAATTATGGAGTTCACAGTAGATCCGATTCAATCTGAGGTTGAAACCAGTAATGAACTACAATCAGATGATGTAGATTCCCGTATTAAAGAAACTTATGTTGGAATGGAATTTAATAGCATCGATGATGCGTATTCTTTTTATAATTGCTATGCTCACCATTCCGGATTTGGCACTAGAAAATCTACAAGTAGTAAATCGCATGTCTCAAGGGAAATTATATCGAAGAAGTTTGAATGTGATAAGGCAGGGTTTAAATCAACATCTACTATTGTTAATCCTCTTGTTAAGCATCAACGTGAAACAAGAGTTGGCTGCAAAGCAAAAATTGAAATTCGCAAAAATAAAGGAGGGCTTTGGGTTGTAACTGTGTTTGTCAAAGATCATAACCATGAGCTAGATACTCCAAGGCGTGCGAAAAAACATCGCTCCCATAATATGGTTCACAAAAAACATATTGTAAAAAAATGTATGGACGAGTTACACGGTTCCGGAATGGGCCCTTCAAGAATTGCTAAGACCTTAAATGTCACAAGTGTATACGATTCTATTTCTGCTAAAAAGGTTTCTGATCATTTGAAGGGAAAAAGGTTGAAATCAATAGGATGCGAAGGAGCTTTATTGTACACTTGTTTTCAATAACAGAAAGTTTTAGATCCTGATTTCTATTTTGCTATTCAGTTGGATAATAATGGGATTTTGGAATCTATTTTTTGGGCTAATAGGAGACCGAGAAATGATTATTTTACCTTTGGAGATGTGATAGTTTTTGATGTTACATACAAAACTAATAAATTTACGATGTCTTTTGCCCCATTTACTGGAGTCAACCATCATAGACAAACAATTTTATTTGGATGCGCACTGTTATCAAATGAAAGTGAGGAATCATTTGTTTGGCTATTTAAAGAATGACTAATAAATTTATGATGCATTTTGCCCCATTTACTGGAGTCAACCATCATAGACAAATAATTTTATTTGGATGCGCACTGTTATCAAATGAAAGTAAGGAATCATTTGTTTGGCTATTTAAAGAATGGTTAAAATGTATGTTGGACAAAGACCCTAAAGTTATTATTACAGATATGGATGCCACGATGTATAAAGCAATAGAAATCATATTTCCCAATACTCATCACCGTTTTTGTTCTTGGCATATAGGGAAACACATCTTGCTGAACATGTTCATAATTTTCGAGATAATGAGTTCAAAAAGGACTATTATACATGGTTTAATAGTACCTCGGTCAGTTTTTGTGAGCACAGTTGGTGCGACTTAGTTACAAAGTACGAAATCAGTGATAATAGTTGGTTAGCAAAAATGTGGCTCAAAAGAGTACATTGGGTTCCTGCTTATCTTTCAATTATTTTTGTGGGTGGGATGACTTCTAGTAGTAGAAGTGAAAGTATAAATGCATTTTTTGATGGATTTGTAAATGCAAACACTCGCTAAAATGAGTTTATTATGCAATATGAAAAAGCTCTAAAGTCACGTCGCGACGCAGAAGAACAAGAGGATTATATGACATTGAACTCAACTGCAGCTTTATTCACCAGTTTTTCTATTGAACAGAAAGCGGCAAAGGTATACACAAAATCAATGTTTAAACTATTTCAGCTTGAGTTCAAATTAAGTTTGGAGTGCTGGCACAATGTAGTACAAATTTTTCCTACTTGTGCAACCCATAAAGTGGGACTATCCTGTGAGGATAATAGCAAATGGTTTTTGGTGACTTATGATGAGTATGAAGACATTAAAGCTAAATGTGTGTGTGTAAAATTTGAGACACATGGTTACTTATGCAAGCATATCCTTCATGTCATGACAAGTATTAAACAATTAAAGGAGATACCGCCAAAATTTATATTGACGCGATGTACAATTGATGCTAGAAACATAATCCCTATGCATGGTGATAGTGCCCGGGATCATGTTGTCTCTCCGATGATGAAATGACGACTTGCAGGACTATCCAAAACCTTACTTGATCAAGCTTCCATATCAGTGGAAATTTATGAAGAAGTTTACGAAATCTTTAACAAGCTGTCGCAAAAATTTGATTCTTCTTTGCATGGTGATTGCGCCGATACCATGTTGAGTTAAGTGGGTTCAAAATTGGATTTACATAAAATCTCTGAAATTTCAATTCGGGATCCTCCAATTGTGCGTACTAAAGGTCGGCCAAAGCTTGCTACTAGAATTTCATCTGGTATTGAGGAATCTCAAAATCTAATAAAACGAATGACCCGTGGATCATGCGCTGGAAAGGGCCACTATGCTACAACATGCCCAAATAGAAAGGAGGTGCGTTTTTTTAATTATAATTTCTTTTCTATTTCTTTTTCTAACAAAATTTCATTTTTGAAGGATACACATGCATGTTGAACACTTATGACTATTCCAGTCGGTGCTCGATTCTAAAATTAGAGTTATTTGAAATTTAATCGAAGGTACATATTGATTTATTTAGAAGATACTAAAATGCATACTCGGTAAATCTGTCTAATTAACATACACCTAAATGATGTAAGCCCTGAACCTCATTATAAATCCCAATAAAATCACATTGAATCATTATTCATATTATACCCAATTGTAACTGACTAGTTTCAGGGTTTGCTAAATTTGTTGAGTTCAACTTCTGGGTTTAACTAATACTTGGCACTACCTGTTGGAAAACAAATGTGTTTAATTTGGAATTTAAAGTGGGTTCCAGAATATTTTGTAAGGGGTTCTTAAACCCGAAGTTGTGTATTATTTTTTCATATACATATCTTCTTTTTGCAGTACTTGCCAAGGTTCTTGGGTGACATATTTCAGAACTACTTGCAGGCAGTTCTTCCCGCTATATTGGATGGTGGAACTAAAGAGCTTTACTGAACCTGACTAGAATTGGATACAAGTTTCATAACTCTAATTTTTATTATGCTGCCAGGACTTGCTGATGAAAATTTCTTATTTTATTATCCGTTGAACTCTTTTTTTCCTATTTATTTTATGTATCGGTGAACTACTTTCTATACATGCAGTTTCATTAACACAGGTGCAGTTTCATGTACTGGTTGAACTCATGCTAATTTCAGTAATTATAGCACAAGTGTATATTCTCCATCCCCTATTGAATGTAAAAATATAAGAGTTATTTTTTAAATTTGTCCCCTCATAATTTTATAATCGATTCATTCTGTTATTTCATATTTAGCCTCTTAGCGATGTTCATGTATCAATGATTTCATATTCTCGAACTTCTTTAATTCAACGAAAATGCACAACATTAAAATCGATTCACTGTGAAAATATTGTACTGGAAAATACTAAAAATAGTTTAAAAACTAAGTATAATTAAAGAGATAAAAACTCATTGTAGCTATCTTTTTTCCCTTATCTTTTTCGGGCTCATTATTGTGCCTACAGCAAGACATCATCATTGGTTGCTTCTGAAATTTTTAGGCATCTTTTAATTGGTTACGTCTCTTAGGTAAAGGTCATCGTTAACTCCTAAAATGATTTGAGTTTTATACGTCTAGGGTTCGTGATATTTAAGGTGAGTTTTAAAGAAAATTATAATTCAACTATTGTAGTTACCGAAAACTCAAATTATAATATTATGTTTGGGCATAAGATAGAACTAAATCCAAATTCCAAAATATTTAAAAATAGATCTCAAATCAATCGGCTATTAAAATAAAATTCCAAAACTATTTTAAGTAAAATACATCTTATAAGAAACCATTCCTTCTCTTTTTTTCTCTCCTCCTCTCCGGGCTTCCGTGTGCTTCTCTCTCCTCTTTACTGCCCCTGGTGGTTTCTCTCCCCCCTTTGCTTCTCCCGCCGCCCAGGAGCCTTCCTTCTCTTTGCCGCCGCCGAATCTTGCATACGCCCGACTTCCCTTTTGGTCTCCTCCGATTCTGTGGTCGTCGAGTGGTGGTTGGTCGGTGTTTATCTTCTCCCTCCATGGAGCTGTCTCTGCTTCTTAATCTCTCTCTTTCCCTTGCTGTGTCTGGTGACTCGTCTGAGTCTCCCCCTCCCTTAGTTGGTGCGCCCTCACTTCCCCTTCTGGGATTTGGGGCTTCTCTGGATGCTATGACATCTCTCCCGTCTATGAAGCCTTTAAAAACTTGTCCTGCTCTCCCCAGCCGTGTTCAACCCCCTCTTTTGCGTTCTTCAGATGTCACAACAGTGGGCCACGTCCCCATCATTCCAATCAACATCGGGATCTTGTCGCGCCACTCGAGAACCATCAACAGCAGGGATCAGGCCTTACTAAAGAATTGCATTATAATAGCTGTCAGCTGTATTAATATGATGTAACTGCTAGTTTGTGACGACTCTTATGTTTAGCCTATAAATAAACCTGTAAACTTGTAATAAAGACTAAGAAGAGTATAATAAAGTTTTAGTTTTGTTTCTGCTCCGTTCCCAGCCCCTTCTTCTCTCCTAGCTCCGGCCACCTCCGGCCATTCGCCTTCTCCCTAGTCTCCGACCACCTCTTCTCCGGTCATTCTCTTGTATTTCTAATATCGCAGATTCTACAATCGTTACATTGGTGCTCTCGTCTTGTGCTCTCCCCTTCCGCGAAGAAAATCTGGGATAAAGCTCTTCTTCTACCCAAGATCGACAACTACCGGTTCATCCTCCACCACCTCCGACCAGAGGCTTTAAGCAGAGCCATCGCTGTTTCGACGACGCCGTTCTCAACCCCCTGTAGGCAAATCCACCTGAACAAACCAGCCGTCGGACAACGATCATGCGCCTCCGCCGCTGCGCTGCCACCATCGCCTACGCCGCCTACGCCACTTCGTCGTTGCTTTGCAGCCTCCGCAGAAAAAAAAAAACCAACAGAAAGAATAGAAATCAAGAAACTGCCATCCTGTTCATTCCCTGTTGGGAATAAGGCCCTCAATGTCCCTTGATTTGAAGAGGCCTCACACTCAAGGCTAAGTACAAGTTGTATTTGATAAACCCCACTCATCTCATGACTATACAGGGTTAGGTCATACCAGGGTATGTAGTGAGTTCAGTTGGCTTGCTGCCAAAACCGCTGAGACGAGCTCTCAGTCTCAGCTGAACAGCTGAGACAAGGTCAGGAGCCGCTGAGAAGGAGTCTGCGTCAGCTGAGCTGCAAATATAAGAAAATCGATGAGACAAATGTCTGTCTCAGCGGATCTGCTGGGACGGGACAGAAGATGTCGCTGAGACCGGAAGCTGTCTCAGCCCAACCGCTGAGACAGATTCAAAAGGACTGACGGGTTTTACTTTTGGCGCAACACCTGTAAAGCAGGAGAGGATGTCCTAATCACTCACATGATGTGTTAGGAGGACATATGATAGTCGTTGAAGATTAGTGAAGTACAAAGGAGAAAATTAGGGCTTTGTAGAAGCAGACTTACTCTCTCCAACTCTCCATCACACAAAAAAAGAACAAGTTTAATATTCCATTGACGGCAGCCAAGAAAGCTCTCACTTCCTGTTTCCTGAAGCTACAAGGAGAGAATAGATTGCTCCTCTTGATCAACTCAAGACAGAGCAAGTTGATCCTCACTCTTTCTCCGAAGAAAAGGATCAGAAGAATCAAAGTTGAGTCCATTGAACTCATCCCAGATTTAAGACTGCCACAACAGTTGTTCTGCAACATAAGACTAAGTTTATTCTATCCTCTTTTGTAATCATACATTATTATTACTGTAGGAACTTAACAGTTCTGAGCTGTAGGGCATCTTTGTCTGAGGAAGTAGGTTTGTTTAGCCTGAGCAGTAGAGCTGAGAGGTCAGCTTGAGTGTATGATCAGTGGGTGATCTGAGGTAGGGCTGTTGAGCCTGAGGTAGGGCTGTTGGGCCTGAGGAAGGGTTTGTGAAGACCTGAGAGATCCTGAGGGATCTGTGTTGTAAGCTCTTGGAGCTGAGTGTGGAGGTGTTGACCTTATCTAACTCATTGTTAGAAAGGTGAAGGGAGAAAGAGGACTACTCAAGACACTCTATCTTGATGAACCTCTATGCACAACCCTCATTCTCCGAGGGTGGACCCACTCATGGCCACGTAGACGGAAGTCAAAGATCAAAGGGTCAGCACGGAGACCAGCATTCCAAGGCAGAAGCAGAAGAGACCCTGGCGAGTATACAGGTGATACTCGCCAGGTAGGCGAGTATTAACCAGAGGAGCTCGTCGCGCGTAGGAAGCAGCAGAAGCCCTGGGCGAGTATTGGCCCGGCGTGTACGAGCAGCTCCCAATACTCGCCAGATGGGCGACTATGGCATGGTACTCGCCGAGTAACCCATAGTCGCCGGGTTGGGGGCTGGGCTATAAAAAGCCCCCCTACCCTTTGGTTTTCCTATAAATAGGACCCCAGGGGTACTTGGATTGGCACCTGGACTTGAGCTTTTGGACCCCGATTCCCGAACTCTCGAGCCCGTCACCCTTGCTTTTAGCCAAGTCGGTGCCTTCCCTGTACCAAGCTCGGCTACTTTGGTTTCGGAGGGGAAGACTCTCTTGAGCTTCTGGGTACGTGGTGGGACCTCCCTGCCGCAGCACCTGGGGTCTTGTCTGTTGCTCTTCTAGCTTTGTCGTCGTTGCCAGCCAAGTCATCTCGTTGGATTGTTGGGCGAGTATCCTCCGGCTGCATCGGACTGAATCTTGAGGTCAGGATTTTCCTGGCGTCAACACTTTGGTACGGTGAGCGTGGATCGTAGTCAGAGAAGGAAAGTTCAGTAAGAATGCGAGATGGCCATAGTTGGCGACCATGGGGAGGTAGTCGACAACTCGTCTGCGAGCGGCGAGTTCGTGACGTTAGCAGTTTTCGAAGCCTTCGCGCAGCGCATTGAGGGGACCATGCGAGCAGCGCTTCAGCCGCGCGCCGAGGTCACGACGACCTCTCCGCATCGCCCGGTTCTGACCGAGGGAAGGAGTCCCCCTCGGCGAGCAGGAAAGGAGCATGTGGAGGATGAGACCGAGCGACCAGGGAGGTCACAGTTCTACCCAAGCTTGCAGATGTCGGATGTCGGACTCATGTCGGTTTGGTTTTTTTATGTCGGATGTCGGATTGCAGGGGATATATCGGGGACATTTCAAAATGTCGGATTGTAATATTATATGTATATATATATTATATATCATAATATTTTTTTAATTAGATGATAATTGTTTTATTTAATGAAGTATACACTAAAATTCATATTAGAAAATGAAACTACTAACAAGTGTTTAATCAATTTGTAATAAATAAGAAATGTTGCATACTTTCAAAATGTCGAAGTGTAACCAAAGGAGAGCTGCGAAGAAGACGAGAGCCAGAAGCGGAGATTAGGGCAAGCAAAGAAGATGAGAGCCCAGAGTGTCGTGAGGAGGACGCGAGGGAGATGAGGAGTCGTCGTGAGGGGCAAACATAGTATAACTATATAAGTATATAATAAAAACTGATTTAATTATAAAATTTAATAAAATAACTTATTAATTTCTACTGGCCGCCATAACCCGCCATAACCCGCCATAACGGGCCGACATGTCCGACATGTCGGCCGCCATACTGGAAAACGCCATTTTTCTCATTTGTGTCGCTAACGTTGCGATTTCCCCTCAAAAATGACATGTCGGCCGACATGTCGGACATGTCGGCCGACATCTACAAACTTGGTTCTACCAACCGACCTCACAAGGGATCCGTTTCCGCGAGACGGAGGAGCATGCGAGGTACCAGGATACTCGCCCATATGGCGAGTATGGTGGTGATACTCGCCAAGTGGAGGATCGTCGCCGGGCAGGAGGGAGGAGCCCCTTCTGCGAGGAGATCCTTGCCGCCCGTGTCAGAAGGGTTCAGGGACCCCGTCTTGAATTATTATTCAGGGAGGGATGACCCTGTCCGGCACATCCAGTGGTTCGAGGATATAGTCTCTATCCGAACCATGTCGGATGCCTTTAAGTGCAGATCATTTGCCATCACCTTCCGTGCAAAGGCCTGGGACTGGTTCCACCAGTTGCCCGCCGGCTCGATCTACTGCTTTGAAGACCGGTGCCGTGGAGTGACGACCCGGTTCGACACGGCCTGGAAGCTGAAGAAAGAGGCAACGACCCTGTTCTATGTGGTACAAAGGCCAGATGAGGCGTTGGGGCCCTACATCGAGCGCTTTCAAGAGGAGGTTCTGCAGATCCAGGAGGTGGATAGCAACATCCTGTTGCTGGCCTTGACGTTCGGTATGAGTCAAGGCCTCTTCAAGTTGGAGCTCAGTAGGAACCCTCCCTATTCCTATGACAACCTCATTCAGAGGGCCAACAAGTTTGTCCGAGGAGAGGCTTCCAACCCTGACTTCCTGGCCAGGATTGCTAAGGTGACCGGAGGTGAAGAAGAAGAGAGGGATACGATCCCTGAGAAGAGGAAGAGAGAAGAGCCCCGGAGGGCGGAAAAGAAGAGGCCGGAGCGGCGCGAGGAAAGGAGAAGAGAAGAGAAGAAAAGGGAGGAGCCCAGGAGGGAGGAAGCCAGGAGGAGCGATGAGAGGAGGCCCATCGTGACCCCGGAGCGTCAGGAGGAGGAAAGGCGCTATCAGGTTCCCGTCAACCGGCCACCTTGGAGGCCGGCTGGACGGCACCAGCGTCGGGATCAAAGGGGAAGATCCCCGGAGAGAAGACCCTTTCGCCAGCCGGAGAGGCATCAGGAGAGGAGGAGAGACGAAGCGATGGCGGTAGCCAGGCGTGGCCGCCGTCAAGGAAGGAAGAAGCAGCGGTCAAGAAGACAGCAGGCGGAAGAGGTCCCCCTCTACTGTGACTTCCACCAGGCAGAAGGGCATGTGATGATGGCTTGCCAAACTTTTGGGAAGCCAGGAGGAGGCTAGCAGCAGTGGAGGTGGAGGGGATCAGCGAAGGACCGAAGCCCCTGTCGAGCCGCCGGCAGTGCAAGCCGTCGCTCGAAGGAGGAATGAAGACCGGGTCGACCAGGGAGGCCGAGGAGACCTGGTTCAGGGAGGCAGAGTCGGAGTGATCCATGGGGGAGCAGGGCTGGAAGCTTCCCGCAAGGGGAGCCTCCATCAGATCTATCGCAGGAGCGTCGCCTCGACCTCACAAGCACACCCCCTCGATGGAGGAGATCACCTTCTCTAAGGAGGACATGTTAGGGAATGAGAACCCCTTCCATGATGCCATCGTGATCCAAGCCGCAGTAGAGGACTTCACCGTTGATCGGATTCTGATCGATAACGGTAGCTCCGTAAACGTCATTTTCAAGGGGACGTTTGACGGACTGGGAGTCGGACCAGCAAGGGTTCGGGCAGCCGATGGTCCCCTCTTCGGCTTATCCGGAGAGAAGAAAGAGGTGGAAGGAGGAGCAGATCTCCTTGTAACGCTCGGTGGCACCTCCATCAGCCGTCGATTTGTCATCGTCGATGCCCCAAGCTGTTATAGGGCTATCTTCGGGAGGCCACTTCTCAACGCCTTCAAGGCCGTCCCATCCTCCTACCATCAGTGCTTGAAGTACTGTAAGGGAGATGTCCAGGTGAGGATCGGGAGCAATCCAAGAGCCGCTCGGGAGTGCTATCACAGTGCCGTCAGTACTATCAGCTGGATGGCTGACGCGGAAGAGTTCGGAAGGGTGTTGGAGAGCCCGGCCAGGTTGGAGGTGGCCGAAGAAGTTGAAGAAATTGAGGTACTCTACGCAACAGGAGTACCTGGGTTGCTGAAGATTGGCGGGTCGCTGAAGACGGAGGAAAAGATCGAGATGGCGGCGTGTCTGCAAAAGAACGTCGACATCTTTGCTTGGAGTGTCGCCGAGATGCCAGGAATCGATCCTGAGGTTGCGTGCCATCGCCTCAACTTGGATCCCGCGATCCAGCCCGTTGCCAGAAGAAGAGGAGGAACGCCACCATCTTAGCCAAAATAATCCGGGAGGAGGTGAAAAAACTGCTCGATGCAGGCTTTGTATCGGAGATCCAGTACCCAGGATGGGTCTCCAATGTTGTAATGGTGAAGAAAGCGGGGGGGGGGGGGGGGGGGGGGTAGCTGGAGGATGTGTGTTGATTTCTCTTTGATGAATAAAAGCTGCCCTAAGGATTGTTATCCCCTCCCTCGAATCGACGCGCTGGTTGATTCAGCCATCGGTTTTTCTGTGATGAGTTTCCTTGATGCGTTTTCAGGATACCACCAGATCTAGATGCATCCCCCCGATTGCCGCAATGTCTCCTTCATCACCGATGATGGCTGCTACAACTACAAGATGATGCCCTTCGGGTTGAAGAATGCGGGAGCTACCTACAAGCGGATGATGGACCACATCTTCAAGAAGCAGAAGGGGAGTAACCTGGAAGTGTACGCGGACGACCTCTTGATAAAAAACAAGAGCGTCCAGGAACACGAAGCTGATCTGGTGGAGACCATCGCGGCGCTGAGGAAATTCAAGATGAGGCTCAATCCGGCAAAGTGCGTCTTTGGAGCTGGAAGAGGAAAGTTCCTGGGGCATCTCCTTACCCCGGAGGGAGTAGAGCCTAACCCCGACAAGGTTAAGGCGATCCTGGAGATGCCATCCCCAAAGACAATGAAAGAAGTGCAAAGGTTGACAGGAAGGCTGGCAGGTCTTAGCCGCTTCCTATCAAAAGCCGGGGAGAAGTGCTCTCCTTTCTTCAAGACACTCCGCAAAACTGAAAGTTTCGAGTGGTCCCAAGGATGTGAGAAGGCGTTCGAAAGACTGAAGGAGCAGTTGACTCAGACACCTCTCCTTCAGAGCCCGAAGGAAGGCGAAGACCTGCTCATCTACCTGGGAGTAGGAGCAGAGGCAGTAAGTTCCGTGTTGGTCCGAGAAGAAGGAAGGAAGCAGCTGCCCATCTACTATGTCAGTCGGTTGTTGAAGAAGGCGGAGTTGAAATATCCGATCCTGGAGAAGATTGCTTTCGCCCTGGTGGTGTCGACGCGGAAGCTCCGCCCTTACTTTCAAGCTCACTCCATCCGGGTTGTGACTGATCATCCTCTCCGAAATGTCCTAGAGGGAGTGGAGCATTCAGGGAGGTTAGCGAAATGGTCGGTAGAACTCAGCGAGTTCGACATTTCCTTCTCACCCCGGGTGTCGATCAAGGCCCAGGCGGTAGCAGACTTCCTGGCTGACTTCTCGGTGGAGACAGAGCCAGGGGAAGAAGCTCTCAATCCAATTCCATGGGAGATGTTCGTGGACGGAGCTTCGGGCAGAAATTCTGTGGGAGTGGGCATCGTGCTCGTCAGCCCACAGGGAACAAGAATCGAGCAAGCCGTCGAGATCCTCTTCCCCGTCACGAACAACCAAGCAGAGTACGAGGCCATAGTGGCAGGCTTGCGCCTTGCCAAGGAGTTAGGGATCCGTGATGTCCGGGCTTTCACAGATTCGATGGTGGTCGCGTCGCATATTCGAGGAGAGTTCGAGGTGCGCGACACCACCCTGCAGAAGTACTTAGTGAAGGTGAAAGGGTTGATTGGAGGCTTCCAGTACTTCTTCGCCGAGCATGTGCCAAGAGAGGAGAACTCGGCAGCAGATCGCTTAGCCAAGTATGGGCCGAGGGCTGGAGGAACTATTACCGAGCTATTCCGCCCATCTATTGAAGAGAGAGAGATGATGGAGATCGAGCAGCGCCCTTCATGGATGGATCCCTTCGTAGCCTTCCTGGTCAGCGGCCAGCTCCCAGCAGGCGAAGGGGATCAAAGAAGATTTCGGTACAAGGCGGCGTACTATTTACTGCAAAACGGAGAGCTGTACCGCAAAACCATCTCAGGCCCCCTGGCCAGATGTATCTCTGAAGACGAAGTACCCCGAGTGTTGGAAGAGATCCACTCGGGAGAGTGTGGAAGCCATTCTGGGACCCACACTTTGGATCAAAGGATCCTAAGGCAAGGTTACTTCTGGCCTACTATCCGAAAGGATGCTGAGACCTTCTCGAAGAAGTGTCAGAAGTGTCAGCTCTTCGCCCTCCTTCAGTTGCAACCAGCCCAGCAGCTCCGATCAATCACCGCCCCATGGTCGTTTTCCATCTGGGGGATGGACTTGATCGTCCCTTTCCCTCAAGCAAGTGGCCAGAGGAAGTTCGTTCTCGTCAAGATCGACTACTTCTCCAAGTGGATCGAGGCCAAAGCTTTGGCCAAGACCACCTCTCAAGTCGTGAAGAACTTCATCTGGGGGGAGATCATCTGCAGATTTGGAATCCCTCTCGCCATCGTCACCGACAATGGCCCCAAGTTTGCCAGCTTAGAGTTGGATTATTTTTGCAGGCAGCTGGGAACCGATCTTCGATTCGCCTCCGTGCACCATCCCAGAAGCAATGGTCAAGTGGAGGCCGCCAACAAGCTGATCATCAACCTACTGAAGAAGAAAGTGGAGAACCTGAGAGGTAGTTGGGCGGATCAGCTCCCCTCGGTCCTATGGGCTTTGAGGACCACTCCTAGCTCAGCCACCGGGGAGACACCGTTTAAGCTCTCTCACGGGTCGGAAGCTCTCATTCCAGTAGAGTTTGAAGTCAGAAGCCCAAGGGTGGTAGCCGCGGAAGACGGAAACAAAGAATGGCGATTAGAAAATGAAGAAGCGCAGAAGCTATCCCTCGACTACATAGAAGAGCTGCGGGACCTGGCTTCAGCCAGGAAAGAAGAGATCAAGCGCCGAATGGCAAGACATTTCGACAAAAATGTCCGCCTCAAGCACTTCCAAGCAGGTGACCTGGTCCTAAAGAAGGTGGATGCGACAGGAAGATCAGCAACCGTCGGAAAGCTTAACCCAAACTGGGAAGGACCCTTCATCATCCAGGAAGCTCTCCTGACAGGAGGGTACCGCTTGCAAAACCAGGAAGGCGAGCTGCTAGGGAACACCTGGAGCGGCGATGACCTGAAAAGGTTTTATCCCTAAAAGGGAATGTACATACCCCCCTTGTAAATTCATTTACGTATAAATAAAAATTTACATCTCCCTGAAACATGGGATGAGGCAGTCCTTCCTATCCCAGAGAAGTCTTTAAGGAAAGGAGGCCAGTGAAGTCAATCTCCACGCTAGGTTGGGAAATGAGCCTCTGACTTAACCCTCATAAAAACTCAGAACGGATGATGGGACAGTGCCTCGGGTGTGCGTTCCCTTAAGTCCAAACCTCTGCAATGACGACCGAGATCAGCTCCCCCTTTCACGTTGGCCGCAGTTCCCACCGACTGCACTTCTCGTCCGACTGGAGAGATTACCAGGAGAAAAGTCTGGACGCCGACCTCCCGATTCGGCGAAGAGATGATCGATTTAACTAGCTCAGGGGACCTTTGAATAAAGGTGTCGTGTACCCTCGAGAGCTAAAAGCTCGCAGCAAAGCAATCCGTTTCCTGAAATTGTTGTGTCCGATCATGTGAGTTGGTGTGCTTAAGTGTGCTTAACTCCCTGCCAATTTGTTGAGAAATAGGAAGCAGGTTTGATCCACATCTAGCACCCAAGTAGGATGGAGGCCTCGGGATGGTGTGTCCTTTTGGACCTCCCCGACTGCCACTCCCTGCTTGACGTCATCCTACATCAACATTCAATGCCACAAGTTGGAAAACGAGCCTCCAACTTAACCCACGTAAAAGCTCAGAACGGATGATGGGACAGTGCCTCAGGTGTGCGTTCCCTTAAGTCCAAACCTCTGCAATGATGACCGAGATCAACTCCCCCCTTGCACGTTGGTCGCGGTTCCCGCCGACCGCACTTCTCGTCCGACTGGAAAGATTATCGGGGGAAAGTCTGGAAGTCGACATTCCGACTTGGGAAAGGGCAAAAACCGATTCGACCGACCAAAGAATGGAGACATTCTGGCATCCGAGTAGGATGGAGACCTCGGGATGATGTGTCCCTCCAGACCTCCCCGACTCCCCTTCCCTATCTCTTTCCCCTTGAAAACCCCATTATTATTAAAGTGATTCTAATGAACTCTTCACCAGGTGCAAGGCAAGGCCCTTCACGTCTCGACTCAATCAAAAGATACCTTTGAAAAGGCGAGTATGCAGGTAATACTCGCCAGATAGGAGAGTATACAGGTATGAGTATGCAGGTACGAGTATGCCTAGCGAGCACTAAATCTCACCTCGATCCTAAGAGCCTAGCGAGCACTCAATCTCGCCTCGAGCCTAAGAGCCTAGCAAGCACTCAATCTCGCCTCGAGCCTAGGAGCCTAAGCGACATTCAATAAAGAAAGCAAAGCAGAAGAAACATGCGAGCAAAACTTTGTCCTTTTCATTTATAGGTTTGGTATAAATTGCAAAATATCTTCAAAATGGTTTACAAAAGGTCGTCGGGCGAGCAAAAAGGGTACCCAGGCGATTAGGCGTCATCCTCGCCATCAATATCTGCATCTGGATCATCGCCACCATCATCATCATCCTCGTCCTCAGAATCATCGTCCTTGGAGTCACTGGACAGCTGGGGAGATACTCGCAAGGGGGAGGTGGACTCCTCGACGAGCAGCGCCGGGATGAGGTCCACCACTGTCAGCTCCATCGCCGCCGGCTTTAGAAGGTCGTCTGCCTTCAGTTGGCTTAGGATGACAGTCCCTGTGGCTCGCGCGATCTCCCGACGAATGCGAGGCATATCGTCTCCATACATCCTGATCTTCTTGCCGACCCTAGAGGGGCCCGCCACCGCTGGCTGTTGCTCAGCAGGCCGAGTTTCCAGCTCAGCGATGTGAACTTGGGTGGCCTCCAAAGCTAGCCGGGTATCATCCAGCTCCTTCTCCAGCTGGGAGGTCTTCTTTTCCATCTCCACCTCGGCGGCCTGCAAAAACGAGAAGACGCGGAGGGTAAGCAAACTATTCGGCAAAGTGGCGAGTATCCCAGAAGCGAGCATAGAAGCGAGGCGAGTACCTCATGCTCCTTCTCTTTGAGCCCCATGGTGATCATCTTCTTGCACTGGGTTTTGATCACCCCCTCATATTCGAGCAATCGCCTTGCTGTCGAATGGGCCAGCTCGGCAGATCGCAGCAGAGATCGCGAGGTCTGGTGAACCAGATACTCGGAAGACTCCTCTTGCAGTCTTTCCGCATCCTCGTAACCATTAATGGCGTGGAGCACATCGAAGCCCTCGCCCTTGTCCTCCCAGTCCTCTGACCGGAGCGGGAGGTTGGAGCTTAGAGACACCACGTGGGCGCTCTCCGACCAGGCCACCAACGGGCGACCATAGGCATCCTCGCCACGCCCGCCGAGGTTGAAGTTCAGGTGGGCATAAGGCTCTCCAGCCTCAGAAGCGTCCGCCTTCTTGCCGAGGTCCCTATGAGCGACCTCCTTCTTCTTTCGCTTCTTCGAAGGCCCAGAACCATCGCCGACGATCATGGTCTCATCGCCTCCTGGCGACAAATCGATAGGCAAGTAGACCCCATCCCCGCGAGCGGAGGTCCCCGCACCTCCTTGTGTGGAAGACGCCGCCTTCAACGCCACGGGGAGAAGCTCACGTGGTAGAACGTGGACTGCTGCAACAAAAGGAAAGACATCTCCAGTTAGTTGCCAGATTGAAGACGAAGAACGAGTATTGCGAATACTCGCGCAGTAGGTTACCTTCGCCCGGGAACACCTCAGCGAGTTCGTCTACTCGCCTCCTCCAGAACACCACGTCAAGACGGCGATTCTTGAAGGATTCGAGCAGTTTCTCGCCACCCTCGCTCAGGAGAGAAGCCCCGAAGGCGCTCTCCGGCGGCTGGAAGGACCTGTCGGGAATGGCTTGGAAGTCACCATTGATGACGACTAGTCGCTCTGCCCAGCGATGATTCTTCTTCGCCGTGCCAACCAGCGTGCAGTCATGGCTGCACAGGAAGACGACGCCCTCGCCTGTCGCCATGAAGTGGAATATCCGCCTGAAGACGGAAAGGTCGAAGGCGATCCCCTGGTCGCGCAGATAACAAAGGAACTCCACGATCATCGCCACCCCTTTGGGGTTGATCTGGGCAGGGACTATCCCAAAGTAACGGAGGATCTGGCTGAACTCCATCCACAGTGGTAATCGCAAGCCCACCTCGAAGTGGCGAGTAGGAAACACCCGCTCGGTGGTCAAGACGGTGTTTAGTCGCTCTCCCTGGCGAGGAAGACGAGCGACAAACCCTGGCGGGACGTACTTCGTCGAGAACATCTCCAAGTCCTTCTCGGTTGTGATGGACTTCTTGAAGGCGGTCGCCGCAAAGTTCTTGGCGTGATTGGCACGCCGAATAGTCGCCTCGTCAGTCATCTTGGAGAAAAGAAGGAAAGAAGGGCGAGTATCAAAGAATGCGAGAAGAGGAAAGGAGGATGGAGGATACTCGTGTGTGAGCTAGAAGATCGCCGAAAGCGTAATAAATACTCACCCCCTATTTATAGTAGTCGGGTAGCTTGGCTTATCGAGCACGACGGCGCGATTAGGAATAAGGGGATGGCGAGTATTAAGACAAGGTCGCCAACTCAGCAGCGCGCGTCAGAAAGGTGCCGACTTCCAAAGCACGAAGACCTGCAAGAAGAAGCATGAAAGAAGCTTGCCAGGTACAGGCGACATTCAGACACTACTCGCCAAAATTAAAGAAGATAGAAAAAATAACTGACAAGAAACCATCACAGAAAAACAAAGCAGGGCAAGTAATAAAAGACGAGTTTCCAATACTCGCCGAAATAATATTACATCAGATGAAAGTCAAATGTTCAGAATTACACGAATGGTCGCCAAGGGCGACATAGCATAGAAAGAAGAAAAGAAAGAAGAAAAAGACAGCAGCTAGGAAGGCCCCTGGAGATTCGCCTGAGGATCCGGAGGCTGAGGATGTCGCCCGACCCACCCCAAGCTGCGAGCTCGCTTAAAATGCTCTGAGGCTACGGACATCACATCCCCGCCTTGCCGCAGTTGGTCTTCAATTCTCGCCAGCCGACCAACCGAGCCCATGCTCGCACGCATCCCCACCATCTCGTCATGGTGCAGCTGCTGGCGATGTTCGAGCCTCGCAACTCGACGCTCCAAGTCGCTGACAGTATGAAGGCGAGATTCTGCACCAGCCAGGCGAGTATCAAACTCTTCCAGCCGTGATACTCGCACCTCCAACTCGGTCAAGCGACGATGAGCGTCAGTGCTCGCCAGACGCTCAACCCGCGACTCCATATCAGTCAGGCGGCGATGAGGCTCACTGACCGCCAGGCGCTCTAGCTTCGCCTCCAAATCGAGGATCGCGCGAGTAGTCCTCTCCTGGTACTCACGAGAAGGAAGCCCGACGGCGTCGATCAAGGCTAAAAGGGAGGTTTAGTTTTAATTTATCTTATTAAAAGATCTTGATTAAGTTTTGCTTTCAAAAATAAATGATATAAATATATATATATGTGTTTGGTGTATAAGTAATTAAAACAAACAATGTGAATGCATAGCACAAACAAAAACATAAAATAATAAGCAAACCAAACAATCCAAATGATACAAGGAAATATAGTAGTTCCCCTCAACTAGGTACATCTACTCTTCTACCCACTAGTAGGAATCCACTAGGAGGTTGTTGATAAGGTTCCCTCACACCAAGGTGTTTTTGATAAGGTGTCCACACACCAAGTGAGCTGTTGATAAGGTGCTCTAACCAAGATGCAGGTTTTTGCTAAGGTGCCATGTCACCGGGATTAACTTTTGATGGGAGTTATAACCCTGTACAGGATGGGGTAAGGAAGTAATGAAAACAGAAATTATATTGTTCTTCTCTGTATAAGAAGACTCTTGGAGATCCAAATGTGGTATTGAATGGATCTGATGTTGAAGAGCTCCTTCTGTTTGATATGGTTTGATGACAGTTCTGGAGGCCTCTTCTTTTAACCACTTCTTCCTTCTTTTGCAGTGATGTTCCTGAGCAAGTAGTTGTGATTTGTGTCTCAGGATGTTTGTGATCTGCAGGAAGATGTTAGCAATGAAGAACAAATTGATTTTCTCTTTATTTCTGTCGTGTGTTCTCTATATTGCTTTCTCTGTAACTGTCTTCTTATAATCTCAGAACCTTTTCTCTTAATTTGAATTCTTCTCTCGGGAAGAAGGAAAGAGATAAAGTCTCTTTAATTTGATTCCTTGGGAAAAGGTGTTGCCGTCTTTGACTCTTCAGCAAACGGCTATAATATTTATTTCCTGCAACGGCTACATCAGAAAAGCATGTATAATAATATAATAATGTTAGTCGAGCAGTATAAATTGATTTAATAATGTTGCTGATAACATTTTCGACGAGCGTTGTTCTGAAATAGATTTGTCGACCGCTGACTTGAGTTTGTCGAGCGTCGTTCAGAGAATTCCTGGCCGCTGAGGTTATTCTGACTGAATTCGTCGAGCGCTGTTCGCCATTTGTTGAACGCTGTTCTGATGAAGATTTGTCGAGCGCTGGCTGGCTGGAATTTGTCGAGCGCCATTCGACATTCGTCGAACGCAGAGAGCTTGTATTATTTTCTTATGTATATTCTCTGATTCGATCGCATCATATTTAATTTATGTTTCCTTAGTTTTCTTAGATGAATTATTAACAAAAGGGATGGATCCTAACTCAAATAAAAAACTAAGGTTCTAACAATCTCCCCCTATTTGAGTTGGGATCCTAAATCAAATTAAAACTAGTGGCCTGGTGGTCTCCCCCTATTTGGTTTAGGATGCTGACAGTTTTAATTTTTATTTTCTCCTTTTCTCTCTCACTTGGTTTCTCTGAATTTCTCATTTTCTCTCTCACTTGGGCTTTTTGTTCTTAAATTATTTGAGCAACTCTGCTTTCCTAGATTTTGATTTCTAAGGATTAAAATTTTCAATTGCAGCAACCTTTAATGGATTTTGTAAGGAATCTTTGTCTGATACCTTCTTTCTTAAGAATCCCCTTATCAGAAGAGACTCACACTCAATGCTTCTGATTATTTCTAATCAATGCAACTACAGTAGAATGCTCAACTTAATTTGGAGAAGGTCTATAAGAATATTGAAGTTATCTGACATTAATATTCAAATGATTTTTATGCTTGGTTATTAGGAATGGAGTTTAATGGTGAAAAACTTTTTAATACCATTTGAAAGTTCTTTTAGAAATATATGTCTTAAGGACTTTAAAATCTGATTTTTGATACTAATTGAAAGTTTTCTTTTGTAGTCGTTAAAATATATGTTTGAAATTATTTTAAAGTTATTTTGACAATTTTTAAGCAATTTATCCTTAATTGATTTATTTTGTGTTTTTGATTTTTCTTCTGTTTTATTATTCTCAGAAGTTAAATATTTTATGCTTGTTAACTTCTTTTTAATTTCTTTGTCTATTGTTATTGAATCTGTGAGTGTTAGTTTAAAAATAGTTTTAGAGGTAGAGTTATGACTTGATTTTACCTCATTTACCTTTCCTAACTCTGCTTATGCATTTGGATTTTGGTATGATCCATTTATGGCCATCATGCAGAAAGCTCTAGCTCTGTGCTCCTTTTCTTTTTCTTCTTCACTCAGATTTATTGAAGGTTCTGCATCATAAATACATTTAGTTAGAGTAATGGAAGAGGAGGGTTCATTTACCATCCTAGAGAGGGAGTTCCAGATTCCACTTGCAGAAGTGCAGTCTTCAACTCTTTGAAGAATGTCTTTTGACACAGATTGAGTCAAGATCTGCATAGCTTTGACATCTGCAACTGTTGAGTAGTCTGAAGATGGGGAAGGTCCTTTATGTTTATCAGTCTGCCCATCATCAGTACCAGCTTTGAGTTTATCTGGCTTCATTTTGCAAACACGGGCAGTGACATCAGTTTCTCTGTTGGTAGTCTTCTTTGAAGAAGATATATCAGCACCAACATAAACATGCCCTTTCATTGCTCTCGAAGGGGACAAGAGACTCGTGGAACTAGGTAATGTAGGTGTAGCTGTCTTTGATGATATGAGGGGAGGTCCTGTCAAAATAAATTTGTAAATTTCTTCATCTATAGCATTCATATATAATTTAATTCTAACTTGCCATAATGAGATATTATCTAAATTACATATGGGTGGATCTGAGAACAGAAAGGTTTCTTGTGCCATTTTGAAAACCCTAAGAACTAAAAGTGATCTTTGTGATTTCAGGTGTTAGCCTGTAAAGAATCAACCTACCTCTGATACCAATTGAAAGGGAGGTTTAGTTCTAATTTATCTTATTAAAAGATCTTGATTAAGTTTTGCTTTCAAAAATAAATGATATAAATATATATATGTGTTTGGTGTATAAGTAATTAAAACAAACAATGTGAGTGCATAGCACAAACAAAGACATAAAACAATAAGCAAACCAAACAATCCAGATGACACAAGGAAATATAGTAGTTCCCCTCAACTGGGTACATCTACTCTTCTACCCACTGGTAGGAATCCACTAGGAGGTTGTTGATAAGGTGCCCTCACACCAAGGTATTTTTGATAAGGTGTCCACACACCAAGTGAGCTGTTGATAAGGTGCTCTAACCAAGATGCAGGTTTTTGCTAAGGTGCCCTGTCACCGGGATTAACTTTTGAAGGGAGTTATAACCCTGTACAGGATGGGGTAAGGAAGTAAAATGAAAACAGAAATTATATTGTTCTTCTCTGTATAAGAAGACTCTTGGAGATCCAAATGTGGTGTTGAATGGATCTGATGTTGAAGAGCTCCCCCTGTCTGATATGGTTTGATGACAGTTTTGGAGGCCTCTTCTTTTAACCACTTCTTCCTTCTTTTGCAGTGATGATCCTGAGCAAGTAGTTGTGATTTGTGTCTCAGGATGTTTGTAATCTGCAGGAAGATGTTAGCAATGAAGAACAAATTGATTTTCTCTTTATTTCTGTCGTGTGTTCTCTATATTGCTTTCTCTGTAACTGTCTTCTTATAATCTGAGAACATTTTCTCTTAATTTGAATTCTTCTCTTGGGAAGAAGGAAAGAGATAAAGTCTCTTTAATTTGATTCCTAGGGAAAAGGTGTTGCCGTCTTTGACTCTTCAGCAAACGGCTATAATCTTTATTGCCTGCAACGACTACATCAGAAAAGCATGCATAATAATAATATAATAATGTTAGTCGAGCAGTATAAATTGATTTAATAATGTTGCTGATAACATTTTCGACGAGCGCTGTTCTGAAATAGATTTGTCGACCGCTGGCTTGAGTTTGTCGAGCGTCGTTCAGAGAATTCCTGGTCGCTGAGGTTATTCTGACTGAATTCGTCGAGCGCTGTTCGCCATTTGTCGAACGCTGTTCTGATGAAGATTTGTCGAGCGCTGGCTGGCTGGAATTTGTCGAGCGCCATTCGACATTCGTCGAACGCAGAGAGCTTGTATTATTTTCTTATGTATATTCTTCGATTCGATCGCATCATATTTAATTTATGTTTCCTTAGTTTTCTTAGATGAATTATTAACAAAAGGGATGGATCCTATCTCAAATCAAAAGCTAAGGTTCCAACAAAGGCTCCTATGGGAGTACGAGCGCGAGCTGCAAAGAAGGCAAGAGTATCAGAGCTCTGACAAAATGAAAGGAACAGAGTGAAGATAGTGGAGACTATCAAAGACAGCGACCAAGTACCTGGTCGAGGACTGCGAGATTGACAGCGAGGAGAGCCCCTTCCTCGCTGAGGAGACGCGCTGTGATGGTGATCGCCTCGCCGAGCAGGATGGGACCCAGTGGCCTGACCCCAGCTAGGAGGCGCGTTCCCTCGACCGTGACTATCGGATGGTCGCCCTCCCCCCATCGGGGGAAAGAAGCCCGAAGGGCCCTCAGTCCCGCCACGACGCGAGGATTCGCCCTGGTGGGTTGAGGGAGCAGTAGAAGTCGAAGGGCACTGCTCGCCCTGAGTAGTGGCAGAAGAAGGAAAAGGAGGAGGTGGCGGAAGCCCACCCGCGGGCAGCTGCGAGCTGCTCGCCAGCCCTAAAGATTGAAGAGGCGGTGGTGGCGGAAGCACACTGCCCGCCAGAGGAGCCCGTTGCTCGCTCATCGGCCTCTTCTCCAGCAAAGAGCAATGGAGAACTCGCGTCGAGCGCCCACCACCCCTAGGCGAGATCATGGGCGACGATCTCAGAGGAGGTACGGCTAAAGGCTCCTCCTGAGCACCGATGGTGGACGAATCTGCGAGCATAGAAGAAACATTTAGCAATACGGATCAAGTTGAGGCTAATCAAGGAGGTGGCGAGTAGGTAGCTCTCTACCTCGCGTAGGAGCGAGATTCTCCGATTGATTCTGGGCCGAGGTCCCAGGCATGCTCGCCTCCTCGGCGACATTTGGAATAGGAAGATCAGTGGCCGGCGAGTTGCCCTCGTTAGAAAGCCCCAACTCGTCCAGCAGCTGCTGATGTTGGTCACCCAAAGGGACGGCGCCATCATCTTCAGCAACCTTCTTCTTCCCCTTCTTCTTCTTCTTCGCCAGCCTCTTCCTCTTCTTGGAAGCGAGGAAGTCCTCAGCCTCGGGACCTAGGCGTGGAGGGAGCGAAGGACCATCGAACATACCTACAGGACCAGCCATGGCCACCTTAGCTTCTGCAGCATAGTCGCGCGCCATCGTGAGCGAGTTCAGAAAAGTCGTGCCACCAGAGACCCCTGCCCCTCTATTTATAGAGTTCGAGCGTCGGGCAGCGAGACGGTGAGTATAAGCCAATAGTCGCCAGTAGGGAATCTCGTCGAATGAAGGTTGGATGATTCTTTCCGAGCAACTACGTTCCTCACAAAAAGCGGGGATTGTGTACAACCCTCATTCTCCGAGGGTGGACCCACTCAAGGCCACGTAGACGGAAGTCAAAGGTCAAAGGGTCAGCACGGAGACCAGCAGTCCAAGGCAGAAGCAGAAGAGACCCTGGCGAATATACAGGTGATACTTGCCAGGTAGGCGAGTATTAACTAGAGGAGCTGGTCGCGCGCAGGAAGCAGCAGAAGCCCTGAGCGAGTATTGGCCCGGTGTGTGCGAGCAGCTCCCAATACTCGCCAGATGGGCGACTATGGCATGGTACTCGCCGAGTAACCCATAGTCGCCGGGTTGGGGGCTGGGCTATAAAAATCCCCCCTACCCTTTGGTTTTCCTATAAATAGGACCCCAGGGGTACTTGGATTGGCACCTGGACTTTTTTGGACCCCGATTCCCGAACTCTCGAGCCCGTCATCCTTGCTTTTAGCCAAGTCGGTGCCTTCCCTGTACCAAGCTCGGCTACTTTGGTTTCGGAGGGGAAGACTCTCTTGAGCTTCTGGGTACGTGTGGGACCTCCCTGCCGCAGCACCTGGGGTCTTGTCTGTTGCTCTTCTAGTTTCGTCGTCGTTGCCAGCCAAGTCATCTCGTTGGACTGCTGGGCGAGTAGCCTCCGACTGCATCGGTTTGAATCTTGAGGTCAGGATTTTCCTGGCGTCAACACTTTGGTACGGTGAGCGTGGACCGTAGTCAGAGAAGGAAAGTTCAGTAAGAAGGCGAGATGGCCATAGTTGGCGACCATGAGGAGGTAGTCGGCAACTCGTCTGCGAGCGGCGAGTTCGTGACGTTAGCAGTTTTCGAAGCCTTCGCGCAGCGCATTAAGGGGACCATGCGAGCAGGGCTTCAACCGCGCGCCGAGGTCACGATGACCTCGCCGCATTACCCGGTTCTGACCGAGGGAAGGAGTCCCCCTCGGCGAGCAGGAAAGGAGCATGTGGAGGATGAGACTGAGCGACCAGGGAGGTCGCAGTTCTACCCAAGCTTGCAGATGTTGGATGTCGGACTCATGTCGGTTTGGGTTTTTTATGTCGGATGTCGGATTGCGGGGGATATATCGGGGACATTTCAAAATGTCGGATTGTAATATTATATGTATATATATATATTATAATCATAATATTTTTTTAATTAGATGATAATTGTTTTATTTAATGAAGTATACACTAAAATTCATATTAGAAAATGAAACTACTAACAAGTGTGTTGGGAAAATGATTTCTCTTAACCCCTGACCATAAGTTGAATATGAATTCCAAGAAAAGAAAATCAAGGTTAAGTAAATATACGTCGAATAGTATTCGACGCAACGTCGAGACAAAGTCGACGTTTCTACCAGAATGATTCGAAGTAGCTCCAAGCAGAATTCGACGTATCCTATGTCGACGTAGCTCTGACTTCTAGTCGACGTATCTTGAGAAGTCGACGCACCCTAGTCGACGCACCCTAGTCGACGCACCTTCCTTATTCTCCTCTCAACGCTCTGCCAGGATGAATTCGACGCCTACGTCGAATAGTAATCGACGCACGTCGATTTCTATGATTAATTCAAAAATCGCCAGATCTTTTTCCTTCTTTTATAGATCTGTTTTATATGGAATCAATTTATTCTTTATAGCCGTTCTGAATCATTCTTTCCTCTAATAGATTCTTGACTAAATTGATTAAATCCTTTATGGACATTATTTGAAATCAGATTGAATACTTTCCTTCTATGGATATAACTGTTATGGAAATTTCTCTTTCTTTCTAACCCTCTGCCTGCTAATTGATTACTCTCCTATAGTGTTATTTTAATAAACAGAGCTATAAATAACCAAGGAGGTCGGCAGAGAAAAACAAGAAGTGATCCACCATATACACATTGAAAAAGAGGAAAAGCTCTCAAGTAAAAAGAAAGAGAGTTGAGAAAGATTCCTGCAGCAAGCATCAAGCATTCTTCTTCTTCTGCTTCTAAAGCCATACTGCTGCAAAATTCTGAAAATCTTACAATCTCCTTCTCACTATAGAAGGGAGATTTAATTCACTACTTCTTGTGCTTCCAATCTTCTTCCTAGGAAGAAGATTCATTCTTGTCTTAAATACTTCTTTTCCTTTTTCTTATTTTCATTCTCACATATTGTAAAAGAGTTTTTAGAATCACTCTTCAAAAAATTCAGTTGTACTGGTTCTAAGAGTCTCCTTTTCAAAAGACTCAGTTGGTTCTAAGAGTCTCCTTGTCAAAAGACTCAGGGTGGTTCTAAGAGTCTCCTTATCAAAAGACTCAGTGCAAGATAGTGAATTTCCTACCAAGGGGGTAGAAGAGTGGACTACCCAAAGTTTGGGGAACCACTATATCTCTTTGTGTTGTGCTGTGATTTTTCTTATTGCATTTATTTTTCTTTACTTGTTTAATTCTTGTTGGTGTGTGGGAAGCTCTAATCTGTGATCACTACACCCATATATATAATTATTAACTTTGCACAAAAATATTTTAAATCTCTATTCACCCCCCCTCTAGAGAATTCTAGTGAGGTTAACTGTGTACTTTCAATTGGTATC
Organism: Dactylorhiza incarnata; assembly: GCA_033032865.1. Taxonomy (NCBI): domain Eukaryota; kingdom Viridiplantae; phylum Streptophyta; class Magnoliopsida; order Asparagales; family Orchidaceae; genus Dactylorhiza; species Dactylorhiza incarnata. Next base: position 6,017,075 of record JAWHQI010000079.1, on the reverse strand, counting down.
AGAGGCAGGTTGATCTAAAAAGGTTAACTCCTTGATCAAAAAGATCCTACCTCTTATTTACATATATATATTTTTCTAACAATCATTTTTCACATGGCACAAATCAAAGATTATGCTTCCACCAGACCACCAATGTGCAATCTTGAAAAGTTTGCAGTTTGGAAAACAAGAATTAGGATTTATATGAATTCTATTGATGAAGATTTATTTAATTTTATCTTGACAGGTCCTCCCAAACCTTATAGAAAAGACTCAAGTGGTGAGGTGACTCAAACACTTGTTCCAAAGGCTGAGTGGACAGTTGAAGAGAAAAAGGCAGGAACATGTGATGCAAAGGCTGTAAATATTCTGGTCTCAACCCTTTCTGATGAAATCTTTCAAAGGGTGGTGGATTGTGAATCAGCCAAAGAAATTTGGGAGGCTCTCATAAAGATGGTAGAAGGAAGTGCTGATGAAAGAAATGATAGGAAGGCTCTATTGATCTCTCAATATGAGAACTTCCAAAAGAAGAATGAAGAAAGCATCTCTGAGATGTATGACAGATTTAGTCTGATCATCAATCAACTAAGGGACTTGGATAGAGAAATCTCTCTTACAGAGATCAATGACAAATTGCTGATGAGTCTCCCAAGCTCATGGGACTCAAGTATATGGGCAATAAGAGACACAAGAGGTCAAAGGGAAATTTCAACAGATGCTCTCTTAGGAAAACTCAGATCCTATGAGCAACTGCTGAAAACCAGAGAAGAGAAGAAGAGAAGAGAAAACATCCCAACCTCTTCAAAGGACAGGAACATTGCATTAAAAGCAACAGAGGAAGGAGGCTCTATCACTGAAGAAGAACTATTCAGTTTCCTGGCCAGAAAATTCAAGAAATGGGTCAGGACAGATGGATCAAGAAGGAGAGAGTCAAAACCAAGGTATGACAAAACTCCTACTAAAGAAATTTTTTGTTATTCTTGCAGGAAACCTGGACATATTGCCCCAGAATGTCCAGAAAATGCTGAGACAAAGAAAGATCTGAAAAAGAAAGATCTCAAGAAAAAGGGGAAGAAGAAAGAAAGAGGCTTTATAGTAGAAGCCTGGAGTGATACAGACTCTGAGGACAGCTCCTCTTCTAAGAGTGACAATGAAGAACCTAAGCAAGAAGACCTATGCTTAATGGCATTTGAAGGCTCAAACAAAGATGATGGTACCAACTCATGGAGTGAGATAGGATCAGAAGAAAGCATATCTTCTGAAGATGAAAGAGAAAATAGCCTCATTCTCATAGAGGAATCTGAGGATGAGGTAAACATTTTTGATGAAATAGACTTTCAAAGTGATAATTTCAGAAATGATTTTATGGGAATGTGTCTAGATCAACTAAAAGCTACACAAGAAATTAATGATCTAAAAGATCAAATTAATATGGCTAAAAATCAGAGAAATAGAGAGGCTAAATGCTCTAAAAATTATGAAGTGAGGGCTAACATCATAGAAAAGGAAGTTGAAAGGGCTAGAATAGAAAACCACCTCCTTAAGGATAAGGTATCCCAGACAAAAGCCTTTGAAGAATCAATAAACATGAGAAGCCATACTCTCAAGGAAATCACTGAACAACAAACAAGGAGACATAAAAATCTTGGTCTAGGGGCTGATCCCTCAACCAGCCAAATTCCATCCAACAAACCTGCTTGGATGATCCCTGTAAAATTCACCAAACCCATCAAATCAAACCAAGAGAAAAATTCACAAAAAAAGGAAGAGGACTTCCTCAAGGAAATAAAACAATTTGATGAAACATTATATTATTCAGCTGATGACTCTCGAACTTCATCTGAAGAAGCAACTAAGCCAAAGGAAACAATACATAAAAGAGCAAAATCAGAAAAAGGGAAAAAGAAAATTTATGAAGAAATAGTTGTGTCGACTTCATATCGACGTATGAATGATAGTGCGTCGATTTTTACTCAACGTAACCTCTCAAATGCCTCGACCTCTACTCAACGCTTGAATAAAAGTACGTCGACTTCCAATCGACGCAACTTTGTCCATGCGTCGATATCAGATCAACGCTATCGGGAGAAAGCGCCGAATATAAATCAAAGCAACTATCAACATGCGTCGAATAGATATCGACACACAAAAATTCAGAGCAACTTAAATGCCTATCCTCCAAAAACCTTCTATAATTCCCATTCAGGATCCATTCATCCTAACCATGATTTCCATCATAATCAACACCTCTATCCTAACCAAAATTTCTACCCTAAACCTGGTAACCAAACTTTCTATCCTAATCAACCCTTCTATCCCTCTCTAAACTCAAATTATCATAATAATAAGATAATCAAGTGCCATATATGTAACAAAACTGGCCACCTTGCCAAACAATGTTGGCACAACCAATCAAACTATCTGTAAAAATTAGTCCAAGACTGACTTAGAACTAGGAAAAGATAAAAAGAAATAAAAACCTAAAATTCTTCAGGAAAATCAAAAGTCACGTCGACTTCTAATCGACGCAACGTCGATGACTCAACTCAATAAGTGAAATCGACGCATACGTCGATTATAATCGACGCATACGTCGATACGAAACCCTAACATCTTAACGCAGGCTGTATCGACGCTTACGTCGAGTTCCACTCGACGCAACGTCGACTTCATAAAAACGAGCGGCAATGCTAAATATTTTCGGTCACATCCACTGAAGTACCGAATAAGCCTCGAATTGAGTCCCGTTTCGACGCTTCACCTGACTTAAAAAGACTCTTCAGTTAGAAACCTTCACTACTTTGCATCCTTTATCCTTCTTGCTCCTCAGTCCAGCCGATTCTTTTTTCCCTCTCTCACTGATCTACAATGGCTCCCAAGATAAATTCTGGGTTCGATATCGACCTCGAATCCTTCCAAGCAGCAGCAGAGAACTATAAGAACATCATAGCTCTCTTCACTGAATCCAGATTGGACAAACTCATCTCAACAAGATGCAAGCTCCTGGAAACAGAGCTCACAGAGCTGATAACTCATGTTCAGATATCTGAACAAGGAGAAATCCAGGGAACAATCTATGAGACACCAGTCTCAATCTCTGCAGAACATATTAGGACCACCTTTGATCTTCCATCAGGTATATCCTAATATTATCTTTGTTCAACTAAAATAGGGAAAGGAAATCAATTTCTAAAGAGTTACCTCATAAGTCTTCATCATTCCCCTATTAGGTGATGAATCTATAGACCTCACACCTGATGAAATCAAGCATCTGCTAACCACCATGAAGTTTTCAAGGGATAAACCAATCCATCTAAAGAAAATAGACTTTTCTGAGGAGTATAGACTACTAGCAGATATAGTAGGAAAGATACTACTATGTAAGATATCTGCCCATGATGCAGTGCCCAAGCAGCAACTGAATATCATGGGGGTTCTTGTATTGAAGAAGAAAATAGACTGGGCCAGCTGTCTGCTCAAGATGATAGGCTCTAGATATTCTCACAAAAAGAATGCCTACATGAGGATTATGAGTCAAGTACTCTTCCACTCCTTCCCTGACCTCTGTAGGTCAAAAGGAATTCCTATCTCTCCTGGAAAGAGGATGTCCATTGCCCTCTTCTCCAAATGGACCAGGCAAATCCCCAAGCCTGGTTCCATTCCTGAAAGAACTCCCTCTCCTCCTAACTCCCCTGCTCATCCATCTCCTCCTCCTCCTCCTCAAAGAGACAATCCTTCTCTACCACCATCATCCACTCAAATAGTCTCTACCACTCTCATAACTCCTACTCTACCTACCCCTTCTCAAACACCTGCTCCTCAAACAACAGTTTCTCCATCTCCTCCTCCTCATACTTTCTCATCCTCTTCACCTCCATTATCACCAATACCTCAAACATCAACTAACATTTCTCCACCTTCATCACCACCTCCACCACTCTCTCCTCATCACCAACCACAACATGAACCATCTGCATCCACTGAAGCTCTCCTCACTCAGTGCATTACATCAGCAGCTCAAACATTCCAAGCAATGTTGGATGAGCACTGCTCCCAGATTCATTCCTCCATCCTACACATGCACACCCAAATAGATGGGGTCAGTGCCTCTGTGCAAAGTCTGAAGAACTCTCTCTCTTCCTCAAGAGTTACCAAGTCTTTCTTAACCTCCTTGGCCAAGAAGGTCAAGAAGGGGGAGAAGCTAGATGAAGAGCAGCCCTCCAATCTTAAATCTTCCTCACACAAATCCCTTCCTTCTTCAAAATCTGACAGTTTTGCACTGCTCAAGACAATTGGAAATAAGAAAGTACCTGAGCTACATATTGAAGAACAAACAATAGAGGTACTAAATATAGCAAGAAAGACTGCAAATCAAGTGGTACTATTACAAGGGGAGGCAAGCAGGACAGAAAATGAAGCTGAAAAGGAAGATGTGGCAGATGGTGAGAAAGATAAAGAAACTGAAACTCAGGGGGAGCTGGATACTGCTATGAATGAAGCTGAAAATGAAAAAGGACAGCCAGATGCTGTGTTGGCTGAAGCTGAAGCTCAGGTGGAGCCAGATGCTGTTTTAACTAATGCTGAAATAGAAATAGAAGGCTATGAAGTTCCATTCCAGGGGGAACACACCACTGTGACTCAGGGGGAGCTGAGGGTACAATCTGCTACTGAGAAAGAGCAACCCACCAAAGTATTCAAAAGAAAAAGAAAGACTCCTCCTACCCCTCCTGAACAGTGATTGCAAATAATGCTGATATACTTTACCTTATAATTGAATACTAAACATGAAGTCTGTTTATATAATTCTGGGGAGCTTGTTTATATGATCTCTCTTTCTAATTTCTCTTCTGATTGTTTGACACATTTTTGTTCTATATAATTGCCTTGCTGAGTTGATTAAATGCTAGTACAATTACCCTCTAAATAGGGTTAAGACAAATAGGGGGAGATTGTTGGGAAAATGATTTCTCTTAACCCCTGAACATAAGTTGAATATGAATTCCAAGAAAAGAAAATCAAGGTTAAGTAAATATGCTTCGAATAGTATTCGACGCAACGTCGAGACAAAGTCGACGTTTCTACCAGAATGATTCGAAGTTGCTCCAAGCAGAATTCGACGTATCCTATGTCGACGTAGCTCTGACTTCTAGTCGACGTATCTTGAGAAGTCGACGCACCCTAGTCGACGCACCTTCCTTATTCTCCTCTCGACGCTCTGTCAGGATGAATTCGACGCCTACGTCGAATAGTAATCGACGCACGTCGATTTCTATGATTAATTCAAAAATCGCCAGATCTCTTTCCTTCTTTTATAGATCTGATTTATATGGAATCAATTTATTCTTTATAGCCGTTCTGAATCATTCTTTCCTCTAATAGATTCTTGGCTAAATTGATTAAATCCTTTACGGACATTATTTGAAATCAGATTGAATACTTTCCTTCTATGGATATAACTATTATGGAAATTTCTCTTTCTTTCTAACCCTCTGCCTGCTAATTGATTACTCTCCTATAGTGTTATTTTAATAAACAAAGCTATAAATAACCAAGGAGGTCGGCAAAGAAAAACAAGAAGTGATCCACCATATACACATTGAAAAAGAGGAAAAGCTCCCAAGTAAAAAGAAAGAGAGTTGAGAAAGATTCCTGCAGCAAGCATCAAGCATTCTTCTTCTGCTTCTAAAGCCATACTGCTGCAAAATTCTGAAAAGCTTACAATCTCCTTCTCACTATAGAAGGGAGATTTAATTCACTACTTCTTGTGCTTCCAATCTTCTTGCTAGGAAGAAGATTCATTCTTGTCTTAAATACTTCTTTTCCTTTTTCTTATTTTCATTCTCACATATTGTAAAAGAGTTTTTAGAATCACTCTTCAAAAAATTCAGTTGTACTGGTTCTAAGAGTCTCCTTTTCAAAAGACTCAGTTGGTTCTAAGAGTCTCCTTGTCAAAAGACTCAGGGTGGGTCTAAGAGTCTCCTTATCAAAAGACTCAGTGCAAGATAGTGAATTTCCTACCAAGGGGGTAGAAGAGTGGACTACCCAAAGTTTGGGGAACCACTATATCTCTTTGTGTTGTGCTGTGATTTTTCTTATTGCATTTATTTTTCTTTACTTGTTTAATTCTTGTTGGTGTGTGGGAAGCTCTAATCTGTGATCACTACACCCATATATATATAATTATTAACTTTGCACAAAGATATTTTAAATCTCTATTCACCCCCCCTCTAGAGAATTCTAGTGAGGTTAACTGTGCACTTTCAAAGTGTTTAATCAATTTGTAATAAATAAGAAATGTTGCATACTTTCAAAATGTCGAAGTGTAACCAAAGGAGAGCTGCGAAGAAGACGAGAGCCAGAAGCGGAGATTAGGGCAAGCGAAGAAGATGAGAGCCCAGAGTGTCGTGAGGAGGACGCGAGGGAGATGAGGAGTCGTCGTGAGGGGCAAACATAGTATAACTATATAAGAATATAATAAAAACTGATTTAATTATAAAATTTAATAAAATAACTTATTAATTTCTACTGGCCGCCATAACCCGCCATAACCCGCCATAACCCGCCATAACCCGCCATAACCCGCCATAACCCGCCATAACGGGCCGACATGTCCGACATGTCGACCGCCATACTGGAAAATGCCATTTTTCTCATTTGTGTCGCTAACGTTGCGATTTCCCCTCAAAAATGACATGTCGGCCGACATGTCGAACATGTCGGCCGACATCTACAAGCTTGGTTCTACCAGCCGACCTCACAAGGGATCCGTTTCCACGAGACGGAGGAGCAGGCGAGGTACCAGGATACTCGCCCATATGGCGAGTATGGTGGTGATACTCGCCAAGTGGAGGATCGTCGCCGGGCAGGAGGGAGGAGCCCCTTCTGCGAGGAGATCCTTGCCGCCCGTGCCAGAAGGGTTCAGGGACCCTGTCTTGAATTATTATTCAGGGAGGGATGACCCTGTCCGGCACATCCAGTGGTTCGAGGATATAGTCTCTATCCGAACCATGTCGGATGCCTTTAAGTGCAGACTGTTTGCCATCACCTTCCGTGCAAAGGCCTGGGACTGGTTCCACCAGTTGCCCACCGGCTCGATCTACTGCTTTGAAGACCTGTGCCGTGGAGTGACGACCTGGTTCGACACGGCCTGGAAGCTGAAGAAAGAGGCAACGACCCTGTTCTATGTGGTACAAAGGCCGGATGAGGCGTTGGGGCCCTATATCGAGCGCTTTCAAGAGGAGGTTCTGCAGATCCAGGAGGTGGATAGCAACATCCTGTTGCTGGCCTTGACGTTCGGTATGAGTCAAGGTCTCTTCAAGTTGGAGCTCAGTAGGAACCCTCCCTATTCCTATGACAACCTCATTCAGAGGGCCAACAAGTTTGTCCGAGGAGAGGCTTCCAACCCTGACTTCCTGGCCAGGCTTGCTAAGGTGACCGGAGGTGAAGAAGAAGAAAGGGATAGGATCCCTGAGAAGAGGAAGAGAGAAGAGCCCCGGAGGGCGGAAAAGAAAAGGCCGGAGCGGCGCGTGGAAAGGAAAAGAGAAGAGAAGAAAAGGGAGGAGCCCAGGAGGGATGAAGCCAGGAGGAGCGATGAGAGGAGGCCCATCGTAACCCCGGAGCGTCAGGAGGAGGAAAGGCGCTATCAGGTCCCCGTCAACTGGCCACCTTGGAGGCCGGCTGGACTGCACCAGCGTCGGGATCAAAGGGGAAGATCCCCGGAGAGAAGACCCTTTCGCCAGCCGGAGAGGCGTCAGGAGAGGAGGAGAGACGAAGCGATGGCGGTAGCCAGGCGTGGCCGCCGTCAAGGAAGGAAGAAGCAGCGGCCGAGAAGACAGCAGGCGGAAGAGGTCCCCCTCTACTGTGACTTCCACCAGGCAGAAGGGCATGCGATGATGGCTTTCCCAGAATTTTGGGAAGCCAGGAGGAGGCTAGCAGCAGGAGAAGGTGGAGGGGAGCAGCGAAGGACCGAATCCCCCGTCGAGCCGCCGACAGTGCAAGCCGTCGCTCGAAGGAGGAATGAATACCGGATCGACCAGGGAGGCCGAGGAGACCTGGTTCAGGGAGGCAGAGTCGGAGTGATCCATGGGGGAGCAGGGATGGAAGCTTCCCGCAAGGGGAGCCTCCATCAGATCTATCGCAGGAGCGTCGCCTCGACCTCACAAGCACCCCCCCTCCCCCCCCCCCCCCCCCCGATGGAGGAGATCACCTTCTCTGAGGAGGACATGTTAGGGAATGAGAACCCCTTCCATGATGCCATCGTGATCCAAGCCGCAGTAGAGGACTTCACCGTTGATCGGATTCTGATCGATAACGGTAGCTCCGTAAACGTCATTTTCAAGGGGACGTTTGACAGACTGGGAGTCGGAGCAGCAAGGGTTCGGGCAGCCGATGGTCCCCTCTTCGGCTTCTCTAGAGAGAAGAAAGAGGTGGAAGGAGGAGCAGATCTCCTTGTAACGCTCGGTGGCACCTCCATCAGCTGTCGATTTGTCATCGTTGACGCCCCAAGCTGTTACAGGGCTATCTTCGGAAGGCCACTTCTCAACGCCTTCAAGGCCGTCCCATCATCCTACCATCAGTGCTTGAAGTACTGTAAGGGAGATGTCCAGGTGAGGATCGGGAGCGATCCAAGAGCCGCTCGGGAGTACTATCTCAGCGCCGTCAGTACCATCAGTTGGATGGCTGACACGGAAGAGTTCGGAAGGGTGTTGGAGAGCCCGGCCAGGCTGGAGGTGGCCGAAGAAGTTGAAGAAATCGAGGTACTCTCCGCAACAGGAGTACCTGGGTTGCTGAAGATCGGCGGGTCGCTGAAGACGGAGGAAAAGATCGAGATTGCGGCGTGTCTGCAAAAGAACGTCGACATCTTTGCTTGGAGTGCCGCCGAGATGCCAGGAATCGATCCTGAGGTTGCGTGCCATCGCCTCAACTTGGATCCCGCGATCCAGCCCGTTCGCCAGAAGAAGAGGAGGAACGCCACCATCTTAGCCAAACCAATCCGGGAGGAGGTGAAAAAACTGCTCGATGCAGGCTTTGTATCGGAGATCCAGTACCCAGGCTGGGTCTCCAATGTTGTAATGGTGAAGAAAGCGGGGGGTAGCTGGTGGATGTGTGTTGATTTCTCTTTGATGAATAAAAGCTGCCTTAAGGATTGTTATCCCCTGCCTCGAATCGACGCGCTGGTTGATTCAGCCATCGGTTTTTCTGTGATGAGTTTCCTTGATGCGTTTTCAGGATACCACCAGATCCGGATGCATCCCCCCGATTGCCGCAATGTCTCCTTCATCACCGATGATGGCTAATACAGCTACAAGATGATGCCCTTCGGGTTGAAGAATGCAGGAGCTACTTACCAGCGGATGATTGACCACATCTTCAAGAAGCAGAAGGGGAGGAACCTGGAAGTGTATGTGGACTACCTCTTGATCAAAAGCAAGAGCGTCCAGGAACACGTAGCTGATCTGGTGGAGACCTTCGCGACGCTGAGGAAATTCAAGATGAGGCTCAATCCGGCAAAGTGCATCTTTGGAGCTGGAAGAGGAAAGTTCCTTGGGCATCTCCTTACCCCGGAGGGAGTAGATCCTAACCCCGACAAGGTTAAGGCGATCCTGGAGATGTCGTCCCCAAAGACAACGAAAGAAGTGCAAAGGTTGACAGGAAGGCTCGCAGGTCTTAGCCGCTTCCTATCAAAAGCCGGGGAGAAGTGTTCTCCATTCTTCAAGACACTCCGCAAAACTGAAAGTTTCGAGTGGTCCCAAGGATGTGAGAAGGCGTTCGAAAGACTAAAGGAGCAGTTGACTCTGACACCTCTCTTTCAGAGCCCGAAGGAAGGCGAAGACCTGCTCATCTACCTGGGAGTAAGAGCAGAGGCAGTAAGTTCCGTGTTGGTCCGAGAAGAAGGAAGGAAGCAGCTGCCCATCTACTATGTCAGTCGGGTGTTGAAGAAGGCGGAGTTGAAATATCCGATCCTGGAGAAGCTTGCTTTCGCCCTGGTGGTGTCGACGCGGAAGCTCCGCCCTTACATTCAAGCTCACTCCATCCGGGTTGTGACTGATCATCCTCTCCGAAATGTCCTAGAGGGAGTGGAGCATTCAGGGAGGTTAGCGAAATGGTCGGTAGAACTCAGCGAGTTCGACATTTCCTTCTCACCCCGGGTGGCGATCAAGGCCCAGGCGGTAGCAGACTTCCTGGCTGACTTCTCGGTGGAGACAGAGCCAGGGGAAGAAGCTCTCAATCCAATTCCATGGGATATGTTCGTGGACAGAGCTTCGGGCAGAAGTTCTGTGGGAGTGGGCATCGTGCTCGTCAGCCCACAGGGATCAAGGATCGAGCAAGCCGTCGAGATCCTCTTCCCCGTCACGAACAACCAAGCAGAATACGAGGCCATAGTGGCAGGCTTGCGCCTTGCCAAGGAGTTGGGGATCCGTGATGTCCGGGCTTTCACAGATTCGATGGTGGTCGCGTCGCATATTCGAGGAGAGTTCGAGGTGCGCGACACCACCCTGCAGAAGTACTTAGTGAAGGTGAAAGGGTTGATTGGAGGCTTCCAGTCCTTCATCGTCGAGCATGTGCCAAGAGAGGAGAACTCGGCAGCAGATCGCTTAGCCAAGTATGGGCCGAGGGCTGGAGGAACTATTACCGAGCTATTCCGCCCATCCATTGAAGAGGGAGAGATGATGGAGATCGAGCAGCGCCCTTCATGGATGGATCCCTTCGTGGCCTTCCTGGTCAGCGGCCAGCTCCCAGCAGGCGAAGGGGATCAAAGAAGATTTCGGTACAAGGCGGCGTACTATTTACTGCAAAACGGAGAGCTGTACCGCAAAACCATCTCAGGCCCCCTGGCCAGATGTATCTCTGAAGACGAAGTACCCCGAGTGTTGGAAGAGATCCACTCGGGAGAGTGTGGAAGCCATTCTGGGACCCGCACTTTGGAGCAAAGGATCCTAAGGCAAGGTTACTTCTGGCCTACTATCCGAAAGGATGCTGAGACCTTCTCGAAGAAGTGTCAGAAGTGTCAGCTCTTCGCCCCCCTTCAGTTGCAGCCAGCCCAGCAGCTCCGATCAATCACCGCCCCATGGTCATTTGCCATCTGTGGGATGGACTTGATCGGCCCTTTCCCTCAAACAAGTGGCCAGAGGAAGTTCGTTCTCGTCATGATCGACTACTTCTCCAAGTGGATCGAGGCCAAAGCTTTGGCCAAGACCACCTCTCAAGTCGTGAAGAGCTTCATCTGGGGGGAGATCGTCTGCAGATTTGGAATCCCTCTCGCCATCGTCACCGACAATGGCCCCCAGTTTGCCAGCTTAGAGTTTGATGATTTTTGCAGGCAGCTGGGAACCGATCTTCGATTCGCCTCCGTGCACCATCCCAGAAGCAATGGTCAAGTGGAGGCCGCCAACAAGCTGATCATCAACCTACTGAAGAAGAAAGTGGAGAACCTGAGAGGTAGTTGGGCGGATCAGCTCCCCTCGGTCCTATGGGCTTTGAGGACCACTCCTAGCTCAGCCACCGGGGAGACACCGTTTAAGCTCTCTCACGGGTCGGAAGCTCTCATTCCAGTAGAGTTTGAAGTCAGAAGCCCAAGGGTGGTAGCCGCGGAAGACGGAAACGAAGAATGGCGATTAGAAAATGAAGAAGCGCAGAAGCTATCCCTCGACTACATAGAAGAGCTGCGGGACCTGGCTTCAGCCAGGAAAGAAGAGATCAAGCGCCGAATGGCAAGACATTTCGACAAAAATGTCCGCCTCAAGCACTTCCAAGCAGGTGACCTGGTCCTAAAGAAGGTGGATGCCACAGGAAGATCAGCAACCGTCGGAAAGCTTAACCCAAACTGGGAAGGACCCTTCATCATCCAGGAAGCTCTCCTGACAGGAGGGTACCACTTGCAAAACTAGGAAGGCGAGCTGCTAGGGAACACCTGGAGCGGCGATGACCTGAAAAGGTTTTATCCCTAAAAGGGAATGTACATACCCCCCTTGTAAATTCATTTACGTATAAATAAAAATTTACATCTCCCTGAAACATGGGATGAGGCAGTCCTTCCTATCCCAGAGAAGTCTTTAAGGAAAGGAGGCCAGCGAAGTCAATCTCCACGCTATGTTGGGAAATGAGACTCCGACTTAACCCTCATAAAAACTCAGAACGGATGATGGGACAGTGCCTCGGGTGGGCGTTCCCTTAAGTCCAAACCTCTGCAATGACGACCAAGATCAGCTCCTCCCTTGCACGTTGGTCGCGGTTCCCACCGACCGCACTTCTCGTACGACTGGAGAGATTACCAAGAGAAAAGTCTGGACGCCGACCTCCTGATTCGGCGAAGAGATGATCGATTTAACTAGCTCAGGGGACCCTTGAATAAAGGTGTCGTGTACCCTCGAGAGCTAAAAGCTCGTAGCAAAGCAATCCGTTTCCTGAAATTGTTGTGTCCGATCATGTGAGTTGGTGTGCTTAAGTGTGCTTAACTCCCTGCCAATTTGTTGAGCAACAGGAAGCAGGTTTGATCCACATCTAGCACCCAAGTAGGTTGGAGGCCTCGGGATGGTGTGTCCTTTTGGACCTCCCTGACTGCCACTCCCTGCTTGACGTCATCCTACATCAACATTCAACGCCGCAAGTTGGAAAACGAGCCTCCAACTTAACCCTTGTAAAAGCTCAGAACGGATGATGGGACAGTTCCTCGGGTGTGCGTTCCCTTAAGTCCAAACCTCTGCAATGACGGCCGAGATCAACTCCCCCATTGCACGTTGGTCGCGGTTCCCGCCGACCGCACTTCTCGTCCGACTGGAAAGATTACCGGGGGAAAGTCTGGAAGCCGACATTCCGACTTGGGAAAGGGCAAAAACCGATTCGACCGACCAAAGAATGGAGACATTCTGGCATCTGAGTAGGATGGAGACCTCGGGATGATGTGTCCCTCCAGACCTCCCCGACTCCCCTTCCCTATCTCTTTCCCCTTAAAACCCCATTATTATTAAAGTGATTCTGATGAACTCATCACCAGGTGCAAGGCAAAGCCCTTCACGTCTCGATTTAATCAAAAGATACCTTTGAAAAGGCGAGTATGCAGGTAATACTCGCCAGATAGGCAAGTATACAGGTACGAGTATGCAGGTACGAGTATGCCTAGCGAGCACTAAATCTCTCCTCGATCCTAAGAGCCTAGCGAGCACTCAATCTCGCCTCGAGCCTAGGAGCCTAAGCGACATTCAAGAAAGAAAGCAAAGCAGAAGAAACAGGCGAGCAAAACTTTGTCCTTTTCATTTATATGTTTGGTATAAATTGCAAAATATCTTCAAAATGGTTTACAAAAGGTCGCCGGGCGAGCAAAAAGGGTACCCAGGCGATTAGGCGTCATCCTCGCCATCAATATCTGCACATCGCCACCATCATCATCATCCTCGTCCTCAGAATCATCGTCCTTGGAGTCACTGGACAGCTGGGGAGATAATCGCAAGGGGGAGGAGGACTCCTCGGCGAGCTGCGCCGGGATGAGGTCCACCACTGTCAGCTCCATCGTCGCCGGCTTCAGAAGGTCGTCTGCCTTCAGTTGGCTTAGGATGACAGTCCCCGTGGCTCGCACGATCTCCCGACGAATGCGAGGCATATCGACGCCATACATCCTGATCTTCTTGCCGACCCTGGAGGGGCCCGCCACCGCTGGCTGTTGCTCAGCAGGCCGAGTTTCCAGCTCAGCGATGCGAACTTGGGCGGCCTCCAAAGCTAGCCGGGTATCGTCCAGCTCCTTCTCCAGCTGGGAGGTCTTCTTCGCCATCTCCACCTCGGCGGCCTGCAAAAACGAGAAGACGCGGAGGGTAAGCAAACTATTCGGCAAAGTGGCGAGTATCCCAGAAGCGAATATAGAAGCGAGGCGAGTACCTCATGCTCCTTCTCTATGAGCCCCATGGCGATCATCTTCTTGCACTGGGTTTTGATCACCCCCTCATATTCGAGCAATCGCCTTGCTGTCGAATGGGCCAGCTCGGCAGATCGCAGCAGAGATCGCGAGGTCTGGTGAACCAGATACTCGGAAGACTCCTCTTGCAGTCTTTCTGCATCCTCGCAACCATAAATGGCGTGGAGCACATCGAAGCCCTCGCCCTTGTCCTCCCAGTCCTCCGACCAGGGCGGGAGGTTGGAGCTTAGAGACACCACGTGGGCACTCTCCGACCAGGCCACCAAGGGGCGACCATAGGCATCCTCGCCACGCCCGCCGAGGTTGAAGTTCAGGTGGGCATAAGGCTCGCCAGCCTCAGAAGCGTCCGCCTTCTTGCCGAGGTCCCTATGAGCAACCTCCTTCTTCTTCCGCTTCTTCGAAGGCCCAGAACCGTCGCCGACGATCATGGGCTCATCGCCTCCTGACGACAAATCGATAGGCGAGTAGACCCCATCCCCGCGAGCGGAGGTCCCCGCACCTCCTTGTGTGGAAGACGCCGCCTTCAACGCCACGGGGAGAAGCTCACGTGGTAGAACGTGGACTGCTGCAACAAAAAGAGAGACATCTCCAGTTAGTCGCCTGATTGAAGACGAAGAATGAGTATTGCGAATACTCGCGCAGTAGGATACCTTCGCCCGGGAACACCTCAGCGAGTTCGTCTACTCGCCTCCTCCAGAACACCACGTCAAGACGGCGATTCTTCAAGGATTCGAGCAGTTTCTCGCCACTCTCGCTCAGGAGAGAAGCCCCAAAGGCGCTCTCCGGCGGCTGGAAGGACCTGTCGGGAATGGCTTGGAAGTCGCCATTGATGACGACTAGTCGATCTCCCCAGCGATGATTCTTCTTCGCCGTGCCGACCAGAGTGCAGACATGGCTGCACAGGAAGACGACGCCCTCGCCTGTCGCCATGAAGTGGAATATCCGCCTGAAGACGGAAAGGTCGAAGGCGATCCCCTGGTCGCGCAGATAACAAAGGAACTCCACGATCATCGCCACCCCATTGGGGTTGATCTGGGCAGGGACTATCCCAAAGTAACGGAGTATCTGGCTGAACTCCATCCACAGTGGTAGTTTCAAGCCCACCTCGAAGTGGCGAGTAGGAAACACCCGCTCGGTGGTCAAGATGGTGTTTAGTCGCTCTCCCTTGCGAGGAAGACGAGCGACAAACCCTGGCGGGACGTACTTCGCCAAGAACATCTCCAAGTCCTTCTCGGTTGTGATGGACTTCTTGAAGGCGGTCACCGCAAAGTTCTTGGCGTGATTGGCACGCCGGATGGTTGCCTCGTCATTCATCTTGGAGGAAAGAAGGAAAGAAGGGCGAGTATCGAAGAATGCGAGAAGAGGAAAGGAGGATGGAGGATACTCGCGTGTGAGCTAGAAGATCGCCGAAAGCGTAATAAATACTCACCCCCCTATTTATAGTAGTCGGGTAGCTTGGCTTATCGAGCACGACGGCGCGATTAGGAATAAGGGGATGGCGAGTATTAAGACAAGGTCGCCAACTCAGCAGCGCGCGTCAGAAAGGTGCCGACTTCCAAAGCACGAAGACCTGCAAGAAGAAGCATGAATGAAGCTCGCCAGGTACAGGCGACATTCAGACACTACTCGCCAAAATTAAAGAAGATAGAAAAAATAACTGACAAGAAACCATCACAGAAAAACAAAGCAGGGCAAGTAATAAAAGGCGAGTTTCCAATACTCTTCGAAATAATATTACATCAGATGAAAGTCAAATGTTCAGAATTACAGGAATGATCGCCAAGGGCGACATAGCATAGAAAGAAGAAAAGAAAGAGGAAAAAGACAGCAGCTAGGAAGGCCCCTGGAGATTCGCCTGAGGATCCGGAGGCTGAGGATGTCGCCCGACCCAGCCCAAGCTGCGAGCTCGCTTAAAATGCTCGGAGGCTACGGACATCACATCCTCACCTTGCCGCAGTTGGTCTTCAATCCTCGCCAGCCGACCAACCGAGCCCATGCTCGCACGCATCCCCACCATCTCGTCATGGTGCAGCTTCTGGCGATGTTCGAGCCTCGCAACTCGACGCTCCAAGTCGCTGACAGTATGAAGGCGAGATTCTGCACCAGCCAGGCGAGTATCAAACTCTTCCAGTCGTGATACTCGCACCTCCAACTCGGTCAAGCGACGATGAGTGTCAGTGCTCGCCAGGCGCACAACCCGCGACTCCAGGATCGCGCGAGTAGCCCTCTCCTGGTACTCGCGAGAAGGAAGCCCGATGGCGTCGATCAAGGCTGAAAGGGAGGTTTAGTTCTAATTTATCTTATTAAAAGATATTGATTAAGTTTTGCTTTAAAAAATAAATGATATAAATATATAAGTGTATGGTGTATAAGTAATTAAAACAAACAATGTGAGTGCATAGCACAAACAAAAACATAAAACAATAAGCAAACCAAACAATCCAAATGATACAAGGAAATATAGTAGTTCCCCTCAACTAGGTACATCTACTCTTCTACCCACTAGTAGGAATCCACTAGGAGGTTGTTGATAAGGTGCCCTCACACCAAGGTGTTTTTGATAAGGTGTCCACACACCAAGTGAGCTGTTGATAAGGTGCTCTAACCAAGATGCAGGATTTTGCTAAGGTGCCATGTCACCGGGATTAACTTTTGAAGGGAGTTATAACCCTGTACAGGATGGGGTAAGGAAGTAATGAAAACAGAAATTATATTGTTCTTCTCTATATAAGAAGACTCTTGGAGATCCAAATGTGGTGTTGAATGGATCTGATGTTGAAGAGCTCCCCCTATCTGATATGGTTTGATGACAGTTCTGGAGGCCTCTTCTTTTAACCACTTCTTCCTTCTTTTGCAGTGATGATCCTGAGCAAGTAGTTGTGATTTGTGTCTCAGGATGTTTGTAATCTGCAGGAAGATGTTAGCAATGAAGAACAAATTGATTTTCTCTTTATTTCTGTCGTGTGTTCTCTATATTGCTTTCTCCGTAACTGTCTTCTTATAATCTGAGAACCTTTTCTCTTAATTTGAATTCTTCTCTTGGGAAGAAGGAAAGAGATAAAGTCTCTTTAATTTGATTCCTTGGGAAAAGGTGTTGCCGTCTTTGACTCTTCAGCAAACGGCTATAATCTTTATTGCCTGTAACAGCTACATCAGAAAAGCATGTATAATAATAATATAATAATGTTAGTCGAGCAGTATAAATTGATTTAATAATGTTGCTGATAACATTTTCGACGAGCGCTGTTCTGAAATAGATTTGTCGACCGCTGCCTTGAGTTTGTCGAGCGTCGTTCAGAGAATTCCTGGCCGCTGAGGTTATTCTGACTGAATTCGTCGAGCGCTGTTCGCCATTTGTCGAACGCTGTTCTGATGAAGATTTGTCGAGCGCTGGCTGGCTGGAATTTGTCGAGCGCCATTCGACATTCGTCGAACGCAGAGAGCTTGTATTATTTTCTTATGTATATTCTCCAATTCGATGGCATCATATTTAATTTATGTTTCCTTAGTTTTCTTAGATGAATTATTAACAAAAGGGATGGATCCTAACTCAAATCAAAACTAAGGTTCCAACAAAGGCTCCTATGGGAGTACGACCGCGAGCTGCAAAGAAGGCAAGAGTATCAGAGCTTTGACAAAATGAAAGGAATGGAGTGAAGATAGTGGCGACTATCAAAGACAGCGACCAAGTACCTGATCGAGGACTGCGAGAGTGACGGCGAGGAGAGCCCCTTCCTCGCTGAGGAGACGAGTTGTGATGGTGATCGCCTCGCCGAGCAGGATGGGACCCAGTGGCCTGACCCCGGCTAGGAGGCGCGTTCCCTCGACCGCGACTATCAGATGGTCGCCCTCCCCCCCTCGGGGGAAAGAAGCCCGAAGGGCCCTCAGTCTCGCCACGGCGCGAGGATTCGCCCTGGTGGGTTGAGGGAGCAGTAGAAGTCGAAGGGCGCTGCTCGCCCTGAGTAGTGGCAGAAGAAGGAAAAGGAGGAGGTGGCGGAAGCCCACCCGCGGGCAGCTGCGAGCTGCTCACCAGCCCCAAAGATTGAAGAGGCGGTGGTGGCGGAAGCACACTGCCCGCCAGAGGAGCCCGTTGCTCGCTCATCGGCCTCTTCTCCAGCAAAGAGCTATGGAGAACTCGCGTCGAGCGCCCACCACCCCTAGGCGAGATCATGGGCGACGATCTCAGAGGAGGTACGGCCAAAGGCTCCTCCTGAGCACCGATGGTGGACGAATCTGCGAGCATAGAAGAAACATTTAGCAATACGGATCAAGTTGAGGCTAATCAAGGAGGTGGCGAGTAGGTAGCTCTCTACCTCGCGCAGGAGCGAGATTCTCCGATTGATTCTGGGCCGAGGTCCCAGGCATGCTCGCCTCCTCAGCGACATTTGGAATAGGAAGATCAGCGGCCGGCGAGTTGCCCTCGTTAGAAAGCCCCAACTCGTCCAGCAGCTGCTGATGTTGGTCACCCAAAGGGACGGCGGCATCATCTTCAGTAACCTTCTTCTTCCCCTTCTTCTTCTTCTTCGCCAGCCTCTTCCTCTTCTTGGAAGCGAGGAAGTCCTCAGCCTCGGGACCTAGGCGTGGAGGGAGCGAAGGACCATCGAACAGACCTACAAGACCAGCCATGGCCACCTTAGCTTCTGCAGCATAGTCGCGCGCCATCGTGAGCGAGTTCAGAAAAGTCGTGCCACCAGAGACCCATGCCCCTCTATTTATAGAGTTCGAGCGTCGGGCAGCGAGACGGCGAGTATAATCCAATAGTCGTCAGTAGGGAATCTCGTCGAATGAAGGTTGGATGATTCTTTCCGAGCAACTACGTTACTCACAAAGAGCAGGGATTGTATACAACCCTCATTCTCCGAGGGTGGACCCACTCAAGGCCACGTAGACGGAAGTCAAAGGTCAAAGGGTCAGCACGGAGACCAGCAGTCCAAGGCAGAAGCAGAAGAGACCCTGGCGAGTATACAGGTGATACTCGCCAGGTAGGCGAGTATTAACCAGAGGAGCTCGTCGCACGCAGGAAGCAGCAGAAGCCCTGAGCGAGTATTGGCCCGGCGTGTGCGAGCAGCTCCCAATACTCGCCAGATGGGCGACTATGGCATGGTACTCGCCGAGTAACCCATAGTAGCCGGGTTGGGGGCTGGGCTATAAAAAGCCCCCCTACCCTTTGGTTTTCCTATAAATAGGACCCCAGGGGTACTTGGATTGGCACTTGGACTTGA
Organism: Dactylorhiza incarnata; assembly: GCA_033032865.1. NCBI lineage: Eukaryota > Viridiplantae > Streptophyta > Magnoliopsida > Asparagales > Orchidaceae > Dactylorhiza > Dactylorhiza incarnata. The sequence continues at coordinate 5,997,968 of JAWHQI010000079.1, read as the reverse complement.
GCTTTTGGACCCCGATTCCCGAACTCTCGAGCCCTTCACCCTTGCTTTTAGCCAAGTCGGTGCCTTCCCTGTACCAAGCTCGGCTACTTTGGTTTCGGAGGGGAAGACTCTCTTGAGCTTCTGGGTACGTGGTGGGACCTCCCTGCCGCAGCACCTGGGGTCTTGTCTGTTGCTCTTCTAGCTTCGTCATCGTTGTCAGCCAAGTCATCTCGTTGGACTGCTGGGCGAGTAGCCTCCGGCTGCATCGGTCCGAATCTTGAGGTCAAGATTTTCCTGGCGTCAACACTCTATGAATCTTTGTGTGTTTTCTGGATGCTTGATAATAACTAACATAAAATTAGAAAACAGCTAGTTAATAGCCAAAAGAAAAAGAAACCTATTAATCCCCTCTCTAGGTGACTAAGACTACATCTTAAACAAACTATCATTCTCCACCTTCGCCTCTTCTGTTATCAAGAAAAATATCCTCCGCCACCGGTTCATCCACCGCCCCGCCGCTCCGCCGCCGCCTACGCCGCCTATGCTGCCTACACCGCTTTGCCGTACCTTTGTTGCCTCCGCCGCTACGCCGCCTTCACTGTTGCCGCTAGATTCCATTTCCGACTACCGCTGCAAGCTTCTCCCTGACGCGATCAAGAACCTGTGCCCAACACCGAGATATTCTGAATTCAAGAGTAGCAACGCTATCTCCCCGCCGTCATCACGTTGTTGTTTCCCGTGGCAAAAAAAAAGAGAAAAATAAAAAGAAAGGCCCTGTTTTTGACAGAAAAAAAAAGAACAAAAAAAACACAGAAAAAACTAAAGTCACACACTCCCTTATTTGGTTGTTTTTTCTCTACCATTCTGCAACACTACTGAGGCTACAACAAAACAAATAATCAAGATTCATGTCCGTTTCTCTAACTTCTACAATGACAGATGATTTATACGCTGTTATTGATGCTTGCAAGCAACATATGGAACACAGCTTTGATGCTTTTCAGCAGCGCATGGACAACAATTTTCAACGTCTCATTGATACCGCACAACAACGACACTCTTCCTTGACCAAGGTCGTGGCCTGCAAACGAAATCATGAGGAGGCGGTAAATCAAACTTTGCAAAAACTTGAGAATATAAAACTTGATCTTATTGAGGAAGAGGAACAAGATTATCTTCCCACAATTCTTGATGAGAAACAAATTTCAACCATCATCAACTCGTCGCAAGTAAGAATCGAGGATGTTCACAATACATCTTTTGAACAAAACAATGTTACCACCGAATCGACTATGCCGACTCAAAATAATTTGCAAAAGCTTAATGATATAAGTCTTGTTCTTATTGAGGAAGAGAAACAAGATTCTCTTCCCATATTTCTTGAGGAGTGCCTTCCAACATTCATTACTTCATCGCCAACAATACCTAAAGATGTTCCACCATAAAGTTCTTGGACAAATCAACGAGCCATCGATACAAGCGGAATATGATTTCGTGTTGCCGCCTAGCACCGCCGCAATGAAGAACGATTATGAGGATGCGTTGGAAGAGCATTATTTTGTGAAATTTTTGCCCATGATAGTTCCGACAGAATTCGTTTTGAACAATCAAGAAACAACAAGAATTCAAGAGTTCGACCCTGGCGGAAATAATCTTGCAAGAATTAGTTCTCACAAACATGCTTTGAAAAAATTATCAATGTTGGTTTTCACAGAGTTGGTTCAGAACTATTATGGCTTAACTCTCAGAATTTTTGTCTTCGATCCCGGCGGAATTAATTGAAGCAGCTCAAATCGAGGATCACATTGAAGAATTTTTTTTAGATGAACAAACGACGAGGACGTCGTTTTTAAAAGGCGAAGGCAATGTAACAACAGTGGGCCACGTCCCCATCATTCCAATCAACGGAGGGATCTTGTCGCGCCACTCGAGAACCGTCAACGGCAGGGATCAGGCCATACTAAAGACTTACATTATAATAGCTGTCAGCTATATTAAAATGATGTAACTGCTAGTTTGTGATGACTCTTATGTTTAGCCTATAAATAAATCTGTAAACATGTAATAAAGATTAAGAAGAGTTTAATAAAGTTTTAGTTTTGTTTCTGCTCTGTCCGAGCGCCTTCTTCTCTCCCAACTCCGGCCACCTCCGGCCATTCGTCTTCTCCCTCGTCTCCGGCCACCTCTCCTCCGGCCATTCTCTTGTATTTCTAATATCGCAGATTCTACAATCGTTATATCAGACGTTGATGTGGTTTCTCCATTATTTGGTCTCAACATGGATATCTTCCCCGCCTCCGGCAAGGCGTCCCCCGACAATCCTTTCCCAACGATTTTTTTTCTTCGTATTTTATGTCGTTAGCTCTGCCGGATCTCCGTATATACTGCTTTTTCAGATGATTTGCTGTCGGCGGAAAGGACAGTCCTGCCTGCTTCCTCTATCACAGCTCGCTGATATTTCAGATGATAACCTAAGCATAAAAAATCCCCTCTTTCCAACTCACGCTACATGCCATGATGCCAATCTCCTTCCCAGCAAGCAACAATCCCGATGCGCCAGGCCTTATCCTCACTACTGGACAAATTGGTTGACATGGAGGATCGTCTCTCCCACCAGCTCAATTTCCTTTCAAGGCTGCACTTAACTTTTGGAAACATGGCTCTCCAGGTCCATCTAATTTGGCCCAATCTGGCGACAACACTACTTCTCATGTGGGCCTTAGTGAAGATGCTACTTCAAAGCCCACCATAATGGATGAGGACCAGCGAAGCCCAGTTCAACAACGCACCAACAATAAGCCATCATATATGCTGATGTTATTACTGGGCCTTTCAAACTGTGCAAGCCCACAATGCGAAAGCCCTTCCCCACTTCATTTCAAGAATCTTTGCAAGGTGCGTCTCCCTCCCTTCCAGTAAAAGAGATTTTTATATTAATAGGTTTAAAGCTTTGGAATTCACTAAACAAGAGCACGAACAAATGGTGAAACCCCTTGAATATCTTCTTGTGGGGAAATTCCTAAAATCGAAATCCAAACTAGATATCATGAAAGATTTTTTTCTGCAACCAAAAATTAATTGGTCATTTCTTCGTTGGCTAACAAATGGTGAAAATGATTACACCTGAATCTTTACTCACTGTGTTTACACTCTGGCTAACTCTAATATGCACTTTCTTAAATGATCTATTGACTATAGTGCCACTAAAGAATCCCCTGTTATCCCAATTTGGATTGGTCTACCAAACCGTGGTCTAGAATATATGAACCCCCAAACCCTATTCTCAATTGGATCAATGTTTGGAAACCCACTGCGCATCGACAACGCAACTGGCTGCCTCTCTAGACCATCGATTGCCCACGTTCTAGTGGAAATGAACATCCCCGAGAAACACCACTCAAAAATCTGGCTGGGAGACTCTTTGAATGGGCGTTTCCAACAAGTCTCCTTTGAAAATGTTACTAAATATTGTAACTCATGCTGCATGTTAAGTCATTGTTGGAACCCGGATACCGGTCCAACTAAGTTCGAGACTTGTGGAGTAGCTTGAGTTACTTCTCCTTTCGTCCGATCCCTAGGTCTGAGTATTTCGAGCTGGGAATTGGCCCTCACAGATTGGTAGGTAGTTGCCTAAAAATGGACCCACTGGCTGCAACGAGGAGGTCCCGCCACTAACCCGAAAATCTAACTCGATTTCCCCTCCCAAAAATCAAAGGATGAGTCTGTCTCAAACAGCACAAGGACAAAGAAGAAAGCTCAAGCTCTTTTGGGGTGTGGGGATATGGGTGGGTGGATCCGTGCTGATCTGAGACATAATGGGTCCTTTTTATAGGTGAATCTTTCTGAGGGCAAAATAGTCCAAAAGGCCCGTGGATAGCTCCCTTCGCCTTAACCAAATTGCTCTACGCAAACCAAAATGGTCTGCGAACAGCTTCTCGTGCCTTTTCGTAAATACTAATCGCAGCCCCCGCTGGTCTGCGGCTAGTGAGGGAGGATTGATGAGTCGGGTTGGCCCGAACTCGTCTCGATCCCTCCTTAAGCGAGCTCAACGAGGCCAGGTCGAACTCGCCTCGTCCTGGGCTAGATGGGGTTTTGTCATCGAGAAGAACTATGGCGTCGAGAAGAACTATGGGGGAGAGGGGGGTGGTGGCGTACTCGCCTCACCCTACCCTAGGCGAATCAGATCGCTATTGTGTCTACTCGTCGAATACTGGTCGGACTACTTGTCGAATATTGGTTGTACACAATCCACGCTCTTTGCGAGCTCGCCAGAGGTCAGAATGAATAGTCCAATCCCTTATTTGGCGAAACTGTGCGCTGACTGGGCCTCCCTCTATAAATAGAGGGGGTACATCTTTGATCCTTTATGCTGAGATGGCCTCTAGAGGAGGTTCTTCCGCGGACGGTAACCGAACACTTGCTGGTGACGAGCTCGAGGCGGCCGCTGTCCTCGACATCATTGGTGAGTTCTTGACCCCTTGCCTTCCCAACTCCGTAAGGAAGAAGAAGCACAAGAGGAAGAGGGTCGTTCCTCTTACCCCCCCCCCCCCCCCCCCCCCCCCCCGTGAGAAGTATTCAACAGACCCCGAGTTCACCGCGAGGTGTGGGCCCTCACCTAGGAGGCCAACCGCCTCACCTATCCACGAAGAGCCCAACATCGACTTGTCTCTTCGACAGAAGAGGGCAGGATCGAGATCACGCCCGAAGGGGCCGGGGATGACCGACAGCCCCCCGCTGACTCGGGTGCTCCGCTACCCCCTCCTATTCGCCCCGCCGTTGTTCCAGGTAAGAATACTGTCTACTCGCCTATCTCAATCGGGCTGACCATAACTCTTTGCTTTCTGTAGCATCCTCTAGCTGTCCATCGCCGCCCGGTCACCCTGCTGAGGATCCTAGCCACAGTATCATCCTTGGTCCCAGGGAGAGTAGGTTTGACTTCTGCCCCCATTCTCAAATGTCTCCGCACTTGTCTGGGGTTGGTCAGCCTACTCGCCCCACTTCCGGGGGGAAGTCCTTGATGATGGATCCTCTGCCTGGAGGGACATGTGATGAGCCTGGTTTTTATAGTGATTTTCGGATTCATCTGGGCCGTTTTTCTTGACGTTGCACTACACTTTAGGCCCATTATTGCTTATATTTGATTTCATTGTCTGTTTCACTCTTAGTGCACATTTTCAGCCCAGTTTGGTGTGATTTCTTATGTTTCATCTTTTCTACGATGCTATACTATTTCTGTTGATCTTGTGGAATGCATCTGCTAGTGTCCTGGACTATTTTCCTGCAGGTTCAAGGGTTGTGTGGACGCTTGGTGTGGAATGGGGCATTTTCTGCCTAAAAAGCCTATGACCGTGCATTTTTGTTCACGCACGATCAGGTGCACGACCACTGATCGTGCGCATCCTCCTAATTTTCACCTGAACGGTCGCACGATCACTGGGTTTCATCTCGCATGACCACTGGACGCACGCCAATGATTGTGCAAAGTTTTTGGCAGCCTGAGGTTTGCTATTGGTTTTCCTCGCACAGGCAGAGTTATTTCTTCTCGCACGACCACTGGTTGTACGCCAATGATCGTGCGTAGTTTTTTGGCAGTCTGAAGTTGCTACAGGTTGTTGCCACACGATCAGTGACATTTCTTCACGCACGACCACTGGTCGTGTACCACTGGTCGTGTACCACTGATCGTGTACCACTGATCGCGTGCCATGTTTATTCTGCTCCATATTTAAATGCAGGTTCCGCGATTTTAGGGCACGCCCGGACATTTGCCGCCAGTTCCTCCCGCACCTACGCCATTTTTGCTCTCCATCCACCCCCTTCCATATCCTTCCATTGGGAAGCTTCCTCCGGTGAATCCAAGCTACATCCAAGGTTCCGGAAGACTTCCCGGCCATCCACGACATGCATATCAAGGTGTTGGACATTTTCCACTTGGAGAGGAAGAAGACACCGTTGCAAGCTGAAGAAGACGGACAAATGTCAGAGGTAGTGACAACCTGATGTAGGCCACCGAGTTGAAGTGGTCGCACGCGATTACGAACAAAGACTCTCGCCGCTCCGTTCTACCCAAACACAAATTAAACGCAGCACTCAAATATGCTTATTATTAATTTTAATGCAGTGTACGGGTAGCAACCGCTAGAGTATGAATATAGACTATAGGCCTATATCCACACAAGCTAAAAGGAATAATATTGATTCCGGACGAGCGCGGTGTTGTACCAAAGAAAATCCACCAAAACAAATCGATTAGGAAAGGGTGGATGTTTCCCCAACAAGAACAAAGTAAAGATCGTCAATCCTTTTTCGTATGTTTCAGAAATATCAAAGATAACACAGATCCACAAGAAAATAACCACGAAAATTCCGTTGCTTCCAAGATCACGCCAAAACTCGACCACCACTAGAAAAATCTAAGAGGGAAAACTCTTTGGTAGAAAGTTTCGTTACCCACTCGGAGTTTCTAGATCCGAGATATTGGATCCACAACAATCGTTCGTTCCCTCCACAAGCCCACCGGAGATGAGCCAAAGAAGATGTACACGTCCGTCTTCGTTGATTCACGCCCGAGCGAGTTTGCCCAATCCTTCGTGCACCTTGGATCTTCTTTGTTGTTACTGGACGAATTCTAAAGAGAAGGAGAAGGTGAGGGGGGAGAAGTGGTGGCCGAAATCTCCAAGAGGGGAAGTAGAGAGAGGGGCGGCCAAGGAGAGGGGGGGGGGGGGGGGGGGGGGGGGCGGAATTTCCAAGAGAGGAAGAGAGGGAGAGGGGGAGAATTCCAAGTTTGGATTCTATTTCAAATTCAAATCATAAAACTGAATATTAATCTCATAGTCATGGCATTATATAACCTTACACACACCAATGGCTATATGCAGCCCAAATAAATTAACAGCAGCAATGGCCGGCTAAACGCAGACCAACATAAATAAATGCAGCAAAAGTTGGCTAAACGCAGGCCAGAATAAATGTCTAAAATAACATAATAAAACGAAATAGAAATTTAAATAAGGTTCTTCGTGTGCCGAGGGCGAAGGTTGTAACGTTGCCCTTCAAGATTGTCGTGGCGTCGCAAATCCTTGGATGGTGGTGGTTGATCATCATCAACCGCATCTTCATCATGCTGTGGGCCGTCGTCCCCATCAACCCTCCCCCGCTCGAAAGTACTCATCACCGATGAGGGAGCGTGCAGGTACCGATGTAGGAGAGATTTTTCCAGAAGGGCCACTTCTGAGGCAGAGAGCCAGGAATCATCAGAGGCGGGCGGTCACGCCATCGGATCAAGAACCGTCGCGTGTCACCATGCAGAGAGGGAAGCACCTCATCCTGTATAATCCTATCAGGCACAAAAACAGTCTTGGGGAAACTTGGAAATGCGTTAGTCGAAGAAGAAGAAAATGTAGCAAATTCATTAGGCAACATACCCCCAGTAGCAGCTGATGGAGAGAACGATCCAGATAAAACCTCACCCCCAAACCCATTAGAATTGGTAGTGGACAGAAACGGGGAGACAGATAATTCAGGTGGTGGCGAGGTATATGACATTAAATCAGAAACGTTGAAAATAGGGGATATACCCCATTCAGTGGGTAATTCCAAGAGATAAGCATTCTCTCCTAATTTCTTTAAAATACGAAAAGGACCGGCTCTCCTATTTGCCAGTTTCTTTATGGTTCCCGTTGGAAACCGTTCAGGGGAGAGACGCACCATAACAAAATCGCCAATATTAAAATGGATTTCCCTTCTATGTACGTTTGCGTTAGCTTGATACGAGGCATATTGTTTTGCTAACGTTTGATTTATGTGTTTATGTAGGGCGTGAACATGCAAGGCGAAATCCTGTGCAAATTGACTAGATTTATAAGATGGCGGTAATGGGACTAAGTCAAGAGGCACGGGTGCCTTGTAGCCGTGTACGATTTCATTGGGTGAGAGTCCGGTGGACCGATTTTTGGAATTATTGTAGGCCAATTGTGCATATGGGAGGATGAGATCCCAAGTGCCTTTGTGATCCCCCACAAGACAACGAAGTAAGCTGCCCAAACTTCTATTAACTACCTCCGTTTGGCCATCCGTCTGCGGATGGTAAGCCGAGGAAAATAAGAGCTTGGTGCCCATGATCTTCCATAAAGTCTTCCAAAAATAACTCGTGAATTTCACGTCCCTATCAGTGACAATAGTTTTAGGGACGCCCCTATGCCCAACGACCTCTTTAAAGAATAACTTAGCGACGTGAGACGCATCTTCGGTTTTGTGACATGCAATGAAATAAGCCATCTTCGAGAACCGGTCAACGACCACCATAACGGAGTCGTGACGCCTAAACGTGACGGGAAGGACTAGGACAAAGTCCATGCTAACATCTTCCCACGGAACGGAAGGAATCGGGAGGGGGGTATATAGACCCGCATTTGTCTTATTCCCTTTTCCTAACTGACATGCTCTACAACTTCCAACCACCTTGTGTACCGTAGACTTGAGACCCGACCAATAAAAATTTTCCTCTACTAAGGTAATGGTTTTATCACGCCCAAAGTGGCCGCCGAGACCGCCACTATGAAACTCCCACACTATGAATTGGCGAAGGGAAGAATGAGGGATGCATAGCTTAGCGTGCTTAAATAAATATCCATCACGGAGATAATACGCTGAAATGGTTGTGGGTGAATCGCCTTGGGTGGACAAATAGATTTCCTTAAAATCCGGACAATGAACATACTCGTCCTTAATACGCTCAAAACCTACGACCTTAACCTCTAGTGTGGTCAATAACAGAGAGACGCGGCTAAGAGCATCCACTACCCGGTTAAGATTGCCCTTCAGATGTTTAATGTTAAAGGAGTACTCCTGCAGGTATGAGACCCATTTTGCGTGGCGGGGGCTGATTTTACTTTGTGAGTTGATGAACCATAACGCCTCATGGTCGGAAAGGATAACAAACTCCTTAGGAAGGAGGTAGTGCCGCCAATGTTGGAGGCACCGAATAATGGCATAAAATTCACGATCGTAATTGGAGTAGTTGAGCTTAGGCACCGCAAGTTTCTCACTAAAATAACCTACCGGATACCCCTCTTGACTTAAAACGCCTCCAATACCAATCCCGGATGCGTCACAAGACAACTCAAAGACTTTATTAAAATTCGGTAACTGCAAGAGGGGTGCTTCCGACATTCGGGCCTTAATAGTGTGGAACGCTTTGGTGGCAGACTTGGACCACACAAAATCGCCTTTCTTCATGCACTCCGTGATGGGAGCCATGACGCTACTAAAGTCGCGTATGAACCGGCGGTAGAAGGTGGCTAAACCGTGAAAACTTCTAACTTCCCTAATATTGGTGGGTTCCGGCCAATCCACTATGGCTTGGACCTTCTTAGGATTAACGTGTATGCCCTCCGAACTAACAATGTAACCTAGGAACTCCACCGACGAAACATAGAACGTGCACTTCTTAATATTGACAAATAATTTCTCCTTTCGGAGCGTCTCCAAAATAATCTTCAAATGCCCCTCATGATCGGAAGTAGAATTGCTAAAAATGAGTATGTCATCAAAATACACCACTATAAACTTCCCCATATACGGTTGGAAGACGTGGGTCATCATCCGAGAAAACGTACTTGGGGCATTGAAGAGCCCGAATGGCATTACTAGCCACTCATAAAGTCCTTCCTTCGACTTAAACGCTGTTTTCCACTCATCCCCTTCTCTGATCCGTATCTGATGGTAGCCACTCCTAAGATCCAATTTCGAAAAGATTGTGGCCCCGGCTAACATGTCCAATAGGTCGTCCAAACGCGGGATGGGAAAACGGTATTTAATAGTGATTTTATTAATGGCCCTACTATCCACACACATTCTCCAAGAACCGTCTTTCTTGGGTGCTAGCAAGGCGGGAACGGCGCATGGGCTTTTACTATGCCGAATAAATCCTTTTTGTAATAATTCAGCAATTTGGGTTTGCAACTCCGCGTGGGCGGACAGATTCAATCGATAGTGTGGTAGGTTGGGTAGGGAGGAACCCGAAATGAGATCTATGACATGTGGGATATCCCGCAACGGGGGTAATGTTGCGGGCAACTCCTCCGGATACACATCCTTATACTCCTCTAGAAGATTCTGCAACGCCGGCGGTAGGCTCTCGAACGAGGACTCGTCGCCCTTGACTTGTAGACAAACTAGCGCATAAAGGATACCCTCAACGAAGGAGTGACACTCGAGCTCTTTCCTACCTATCAATGTTAATGTCTTCTTCTCCGCGGGCACAATTGTGTCCGAAGAAGCGATCGAGGGGTCCTTAGGGGGCGTGGGCTTCAAGGTAGTGGTCTTGCCGTTAAACTTGAACTCATAGGTATTTGCACGGCCAAAGTGAGTGACGTCATTATCGAAGAGCCACGGACGTCCTAACAACACGTGACAAACGTCCATAGGGATAACGTCGCACCAAACTTTATCCACGTATCCCTTAATAGCCAATGGCACTAGACAACGCTTAGACACCCATATTGAAGTTTTGTTGACCCAAGCAATTTTATATGGTTGGGGGTGTGGTTCCGTGCTTAATTTCATCCGAGTGACCGCATTTTCAGAGATTACATTCATGTAACTCCCGCTATCAATAATCATCTTACACCATTTATCACTGCTTTTAAAGTGCAGAGAAAATATGCTTGTCCTATTATACTCGTCCAATACTCGCGGGGTAGTTAAGATACATCGCATCACCATCATGTAAGAATCATCTTCCATATCACTAGGCTCGCCTTCAGATTCATCCGCGGCCTCGTACACAATTTCGGCTGGTTCGGAGGGAGAGCCCATAAGTGCTAGGGGCTTCGTTTTAGTGGGGCACTCACTAGCCTAGTGCCCTTGGATCCCGCAAGTGAAACAAGTGGCGTTAGTCTTACTAATCCGCCCTATCGAAACTCTCGGGACTCTTGATATTCCTAGCGGTAATGACTACGGAATTCAAATCAGTCGATCTAAACCTCCCTTTGTCCTTCATGGAGGACGAAGGTGGGGCTCCTAAAAGGGACTTTCCCTTCTGGAATGCTCGTCCCTTGGACTTGTAGGTGTTGTGCTTCTCTATGTCTAAGGCAGCATTGAAAGTCGTGTTAAGGTCTGTATGACCATAACGCAAGAGCTTGCTTTGGATGTCTGGGTTGAGTCCCTTACGAAAATGAGATAGTGTAACTTTGGGCATTTCCCGCACATCACACCGCACCATCATATCTTTAAGGAGTTCCATGTACTCCGCTACCGATTTGCCCCCTTGACGAAGGGTGGCTAAGTCGTCGAACATTCGGTTCGGTGATACGCAGGGACATATTGGTCCGACAAAAGTGCTTTCATGGCAGCCCACCCAATTGGGGGTGCTCCATTCACGGCACCTAATCGTCTCTCTTCGTTCAACCAGAACGTTTTGGCTCTACCCAGAAGCTTCATCCATGCAACCCGCACTTTCTCACTGTCCACCAAATTTTTCCACTCGAAATAACACTCGATCTCCATGATCCAGTCTAAAAAGACTTGGGGTTCACCCATACCATCATATGACGGTGGATCAATTTTTACGGCTCTAGTTACATCGAACTCATGACGAGGCGCTTGCTCATCGTCCTGGTTACGCCGATGATTTGGTCTCTCATCACGTTGGTTGGCAACGGGATTTCGAGGCGCGGCTTGATTTAAAGCTAACCCTTGTATTAACTGTGTGAGTGCATTGAACTTAGCGTTAAACTCGTCCTGAAGCTCCGCAATCGTTGTCGGAGCGTGCTCGTCATCATGGTCGTCTGCCATGGTGGAAGTGGTTGGGAGATACTCCGTGCCAAGCTTAGTGCGCATAAACAACAAGACAAGTGATTTTTTTTGTAGTTTTCTGCAGAAAAAATTGTTTTGTTTTTTTACTAAATGCAGACCAGAATTTTAGATGAGGACAGAAATTTTACGACATATAATTTTATTCCCGCCTAACAACTAAGGTAAGTAAAAATATTTTTTGATTTTCTTACAGAAAATATTAAGTAGAATATCCAGATTTGTTTTTTTTGAATTTTGCAAAAAAATGAGAATTTTAGACTGCTATTCGCAGACCGACGAAATTTTATTTTTAAATTTTGAATGTCAAATCGTGTGACGATTGTGAGTGCCGGCGTTCTACGACAACCTAAGGATTGCGTCAATTTAGAAATTGACACGAACCTCGCTTTGATACCAAAAATTGATGTAGGCCACCGAGTTGAAGTGGTCGCACGCGATTACGAACAAAGACTCTCGCCGCTCCGTTCTACCCAAGCACAAATTAAACGCAGCCCTCGAATATGCTTATTATTAATTTTAACGCAGCGTATGGGTAGCAACCGCTAGAGTATGAATATAGACTATAGACCTATATCCACACAAGCTAAAAGGAATAATATTGATTCCGGACGAGCGCGGTGTTGTACCAAAGAAAATCCACCAAAACAAATCGATTCGGAAAGGGTGGATGTTTCTCCAACAAGAACAAAGCAAAGATCGCCAATCCTTTTTCATATGTTTCAGAAATATCAAAGATAACACAGATCCACAAGAAAATAACCACGAAAATTCCGTTGCTTCCAAGATCACGCCAAAACTCGACCACCACTAGAAAAGTCTAAGAGGGAAAACTCTTTGGTAGAAAGTTTCGTTACCCACTCGGAGTTTATAGATCCGAGATATTGGATCCACAACAATCGTTCGTTCCCACCACAAGCCCACCGGAGATGAGCCAAAGAAGATGTACACGTCCCTCTTCATCGATTCACGCCCGAGCGAGATTGCCCAATCCTTCGTGCACCTTGGATCTTCTTTGTTGTTGCTGGCCGAATTCTAGAGAGAAGGAGAAGGTGAGGGGGAGAAGTGGTGGCCGAAATCTCCAAGAGGGGAAGTAGAGAGAGGGGCGGCCAAGGAGAGGGAAGAAGAGGGGGGGGGGGGGGGGGGGGGCGGAATTTCCAAGAGAGGAAGTGAGGGAGAGGGGGAGAATTCCAAGTTTGGATTCTATTTCAAATTTCAAATCATAAAACTGAATATTAATCTCATAGTCATGGCCTTATATAGCCTTACACACACCAATGGCTATATGCAGCCCAAATAAATTAACAGCAGCAATGGCCGGCTAAACGCAGACCAACATAAATAAATGCAACAAAAGTTGGCTAAACGCAGGCCAGAATAAATGTCTAAAATAACATAATAAAACGAAATAGAAATTTAAATAAGGTTCTTCGTGTGTCGAGGGCGAAGGTTGTAACGTTGTCCGTCAAGATTGTCGTGACGTCGCAAATCCTTGGATGGTGGTGGTTGATCATCATCAACCGCATCTTCATCATGGTGTGGGCCGTCGTCCCCATCACAATCTCGAGATCCCGAAAGCAACCAAGGACTGAGAACGGAGACGGCTTGACAACCCGCCATTCCGACCATGATCCATGGCGAGACTTCGCTTCTATCGGTTTACTCTATCCTTCTCTCATTTGTGAAATGTACTTCTTAACGTGTGTATTGAACTTGAATTACTATTATTTGTCTATGAATGAAAGTTTTCCTTGTTATTTTCTCCCTTGAAGTTTGTATGTGTGAATGCGCCTCGCCTCCGCTCACATCCACCCGCACACGCACTTGTTAGGTCACTCTAGCAAAAGCTAGAGGTGAGACTTCGAAGAGGTGTTTGCGACCCTCATCTACGCACTTGAGATCACTCCTTCCATCTGCCAACTGTCCATCCGCTTACCGAAGCACGACATTGCAGCCTGCAAATCATCTCGCCAAGCGAAGCGGTGCTTGCGACTTGCATTTTATTTTTCTTGTTTTTAAATTAGGAAGCCCTAAAGAAACCCCCATTATTTTCCTCCGCTCGCTGTAGCAATCTTCTAACGACACGATCATTTCACCCACTCTGCATTCCTTGAGAGAACGATACTCAGGGATCATATTTCCAAATTTATTACTTGACAACGACCGGTACACTGCAGTTCGGACCGCATTTTGCTCTCACTTTTAGCGGTGTAGAATCTGCGCGTCAAGTTTTTGGCGCCGTTGCCGGGGAATGCAGGCGTGATGTGATTATTGTTGTTGAAAACATTGTTACGGGAGTCGTTGTTTTTGAGTTGTCTTCTTTGTATTCTTCTTTTGTGTATGCAGGGGCGAGTTCTAGGTGACCTAGTCCCTTTTGACCCTGAGATTGAGAGGACTGCCTGTGCACGACGGCGTGCTGCAGTTGCTCTTGCTGAAATGGGAGATAATCTAAATCAGGGAGAAGGCCACAGGGGCCGAGGAGTGCCCGAGGATGGGACGAATGTTATAGTGGATGAACCTGAAGTGAACTGGCCGAGGCCTCGCACCATGAGGGACTATACCACTCTGACTGCAGGGAGTGTGTATCCAGGGTTCGGCCCGGCTATCGCAAACACTCAGTTTGAAATAAAATTGGCTATTCTGAATATCATTCGGAATAACGCCCGGTTTTCTGGACTGCCTTCTGAAGACCACCATCTTCACATAGCCGAGTTTTCTGATATATGCGCCACTTTCCGCTATGCAGGTATATCTGATGATACTGTCAAGCTGAGGCTCTTCCCGTTTTCTCTGAGAGATAAAACCAAGGCGTGGCTTCACACCATTCCGCCGGGGACCGCCGCTACTTGGGACGCCCTATCTTCCAAATTCTTGGGAAAGTTCCACCCGGTGGATATGATCGTGAACTTGCGCCGGGAACTAGCTTCATTCCGCCAACAAGATCAGGAAACGCTAGCGGAAGTATGGGAGAGGTTCAATGATCTCCTGCGAAAATGCCCTAACCACGAGCTCCAGCCTTGGAACCTCGTGGAGAACTTTTACTTTGCCATCGACCCGAACTACATGGCGATGATCGATGTTGCGGCAGGAGGGACTCTTATGAACCATACTCTGGAAGAAGCTACACGTATACTTCGAGATACTGCCTCGAACAACACATACTGGACGGCGGGAAGGAACACGCAGAAGAACACCAGAGGTATCTTCGCCTTGGGATCAGTTACCCCCACCGCAGTGCCTGCAACCGTCTTATCCTGTTAAGGGTGTGGAGCAACAGGACATCATTCATATGAGTGCCCAGGAGAGGACCCCTCAGGTGATTTTGCAAACCTGAATATTACTGAATCCGTTAATTTTATGGCCAATCAGAATAGGGGAATGCCGTACGGAAATGCTTATAACTCGGGAGTGAGAAATCACCCTAATTTTGCTTGGAATCAAAACACTGCTGGCCAAAGATGGCAACCGGGGCAGCATCAGTTTGATGTTTCTGCTTCCAGAAGTCAACCGCGGCTGCCTCATCCGGGTTATAATCAAACACCTCCGGGACCAAGAAAGAGTAGCTTGGAAGATACACTGGAAAAATTAATTGAAATCACCCAAGCTAACATGGCTAACCAGACGGACTCGATGAGAAACCTGGAATTGCAAATGGGCCAATTGGCCCAAGCAGTTTCTGAGCGCGTTCAAGGCACCCTTCCTAGTACCACTGAAAAGAACCCGAGCGAAAATGGGAAGAGGGTCACTGATGCTGACGCCGTAGGACATGGTGATTTGGAACTCCCGTGCTGTATTAATAATGTGAGCACTACGACATTGTGCGACTCCGGTTCATCACGCAACATTCTTGCTTTGCAAGATGTTGAGAAGTTGAATCTCCAGATGAATGTGGATGACCAGACATCTCTTACTATGGCTAATGGAGCAATGGTGGAAACTGAGGGGGAAGTAAGAAAAGTTAAAGTTGTGGTTGATGGGACTGAGGTGGTGACCTATTTCCAGGTTCTGGGACCCCGTGAGAACAACTCGATTCCAATTCTGGGTGTCCCATTCCTGAAGGAGAGCGGGATGAAAATAGAATTTTCTAATGGTTGCATCACTCTACCTTATAGAGTGACGACTTCTATCGCGAACATGACCACAACTTCTGACTTTGATACTTCTCCAACTTTGATTACTGTTGATTTTTTAAGCATTGAAGGAAACAAGTAAGAAGAAGAGAAGAAGGACGAGAAGGAAGATGTGGTGATCGAGGGGATAGAGACGATGGAATCCCTAAACTCGAAAAACTATATGTCTAAGATTGGTGAAACTAGTTTTGTTCGGGAGCAGCTCTCCAGTTCTTTGTGTAATAAAGTTACTAATGAACTTGTTAAGCGTTCCGTAGCTTGGGCTGATCCGATCGCCACTTCGGTGTCGGACATGATGCCGATCACCACTAAGGTGGGAAGCGATGCAGAATATATGCGATGGCGCTCTCCCACTGTGGAGAAAATAAAGAAGGAAAAACTCCAACGCGCAGCACGATTTGCAGCTCTCCGTGGTGAGAAAGAGGGGGCTAGGGGGAAGTTGGGTAAAACTAATTTTGGCCCTAAAGCTTCCACCCCTGGTCATTCTCAATCCACAGGAGATATGCATCATAAATTGGCTTTTAGTTGATCGTGCCATTTTAGTTTTTGGGTTCTGGATCTTGCTGTTTTAATTTCTAAGACTAGTTTGTTTATTGTTACTTGTTTGGTGACCTCTTCTATGAATAACTGCTATAATATAGGTATTTGGTCCACCTAAAGGACGTTAAACAAAAGGGCTCTTGGGAGACAACCCAGTGGAGCCACTTGGTTCCGTTCAGTTTCTTTTTCTATTCTATATAATAGTTTATCTCTGTTTTGTCTAGGAGAATGCTTTAATCGCAGAGTCAAATCTATTTAGAGCATGCAGGACTGCCGCAAGTGGACATGAATCACTGATCTTCTGGTAGGCTCATTTATGAGCCTAGGTACCCTCTACCCTTAGCCCCTTTTTATTATGAAAATGTTTTATTTTGATCTAGATGACTTTAAGTCTGGGGAAGAGCCATACCTAGTGCTCACTACCCGTGCACTTGTTTTAGCTTACTAGTAGTACATTTCATTTTTTATTATAACTTCATATTTGCATCACACACCATTTCACCAACACGAGCACGCACTCGCTTGTTTGTATGCTTCCGTATATTCAATTCTTGGTTGTGATGTCGGAATTGCGGTATTAGCCTACACATTGCAAGGTGGAGTAACATGTTGACTCATGTAGTGCTCTAGTTGAGTACTCGTGTCTTGCTTAGAAATTTGAGTAGAATTAGTTTTATTTATGCTTCTAATTTACAATTAGTTGATTTGCGTAGATTTTAATTTATTTTACTCAAAATAGTGAATGTGGTTGAATCTAGTGGTAGTGGTGTATTGTGTGCAAGCGAGCGCGAGATTCGTGTTGCTCGAGTCGGGAGGAAGGATTATCTTTCTCGGGGGCTAAGAACTTGCCCCAAGCGACTCTCGAAGCATGAGTGCGAACGATTTGCAATTTGAGCGTGACGTAGGCCATCTATTTGTTAAGCTTGAGCTTTGTTATACCATTCATATACGCTAACCGTTGCTAGCCCATTTTGTGCCTACCCGACCTTTTGGTTCAGTTCCACCATACTTCACCAAGGCCTAAAAGCTAATCCCATTATCGCAACCAAAAAAATTAATCCTAAAGCATTAAAGCTTTATAATTCTCCAGTGCGGTGCGGTGATAGAAAACTCTTGTGTTGATGTGGATATCTAAAAAAGTCTATATGCTGAGAGTTTGTATGAATAGATTTGGGGATAAAAAATTTAAACAGGAAAAGAAAAAGAAAAGCAAAGGAAAAAATATATCCCTAGCATTACAATTGAAACATCTATTTCTATCGTTTGGTGTAGGCCCTGTGCACACCCAGTTTCAAAGTCAAGTCTGGGGGTGTGTTACACGTGTTTTTATTGGGGGCTGCTATGAATTAGCACTTTTGTGAGCTCTTTTGGGTTGCGATTAGCCATCATGTTTATCTTTGCATTCCAAACCGTAACCTAAGCCTCATGAGTATCTAAAGTCCTATCGATTCGTCTTGTGAGTTTAGTAGTGTCGTGGAGAGAGTGTGACAGGGCGAGCTTATGGTTCTCGACGTTGATGGATTTCAACGGAGATAATTCAGAGTTCTGGTCTTGGGTAATACTTCCCTTCGCGTTCTGCTTATTTTCGTACTATGCGTGACCACAGATTTACCAATATTCCATTTTGAGTAAAAATAAATTCCTTTTTTTGCATTTACACTTTTTATTAATTGGCTAGCATAGTTAGAAACTTCTTCTAATGAACTTCTACGCGCACAAGTATGCAACTTCGCATTCTACTCCATGTTTGCAATTTTTTGGCTAGCTATGCTTTTCCTACTCCGCCTGATTTGTTTACTCAGGACGCGCAAACAGGTAAGTCTGGGGGTGTGATGAGCCCAAATTTTATAGTGATTTCGGGATTCATCTGGGCTATTTTCCATGACGTTGCACTACATTTAGGCCCATTATTGCTTATATTCGATTACAATGCATGTTTCACTCTTAGTGCACATTTTCAGCCCAGTTTGGTGTGAATTCTTATGTTTCATATTTTCTATGATGCTATACTGTTTCTGTTGATCTTGTGGAATGCATCTGCTAGTGTCCTGGACTGTTTTCCTGTAGGTTCAGGGGTTGTGTGGACGCTCGGTGTGGAATGGGGCATTTTCTGCCTAAAAAGCCTCTGGTCGGGCATTTTTGTTCACGCACGATCAGGCGCACGACCACTGATCGTGCGCATCCTCCCATTTTTGACCTGAACGGTCGCACGATCACTGGGTTTCATCTCGCACGACCACTGGCCGTGCGCCAATGATCGTGCGAAGTTTTTGGCAGCCTGAGGTTTGCTACAGGTTGTCCTCGCATGGGCAGAGGTATTTCTTCTCACACGACCACTGGCCATGTGCCAATGATCGTGCGAAGTTTTTTGGCAGTCTGAAGTTGCTACAGGTTGTTGTCACACGATCAGTGGCATTTCTTCGTGCACGACCACTGGTCGCGCGCCACTGATCGTGCTCCATGTTTATTCTGCTCAGTATTTAAATGCAGGTTCCGCGATTTTAGGGCACGCCCGTACATTTGCCGCCAGTTCCTCCCTCGCACCTGCACCATTTTTGCTCTCCATCCACCCCCTTCCATATCCTTCCATTGGGAAGCTTCCTCCGGTGAATCCAAGCTACATCCAAGGTTCCGGAAGACTTCCCAGCCATCCATGACAAGCATATCAAGGTGTTGGGCACTTTCCACTTGGAGAGGAAGAAGACACCGCTGCAAGCTGAAGAAGACGGACAAAGTTCAGAGGTAGTGACAACCTCGAGATCCCGGAAGCAACCAAGGACTGAGCACGGAGACAGCTTGACAACCCGCCATTCCGACCACGATCCACGACGAGGCTTCACTTCTATAGGTTTACTCTACCCTTCTCTCATTTGTGAAATGTACTTCTTAACGTGTGTATTGAACTTTGATTACTATTATTTGTCTATGAATGAAAGTTTTCCTTGTTATTTTCTCCCTTGAAGTTTGTATGTTATGAATGCGCCTCGCCTCCGCTCACATCCACCCTCACACGCACTTGTTAGGCCACTATAGCAAAATATTGAGGTGAGACTTCAAAGAGGTGTTTGCGACCCACATCTCCGCACTTGAGATCACTCCTTCCATCTGCCTACCATCCATCCACTTACCGAAGCATGACATTGCTGCCTGCAAATCATCTCGCCAAGCGAAGTGGTGCTTGCGACCCACATTTTATTTTTCTTGTTGTTAAATTAGGAAGCCCTAAGCAAACTCCCTTTATTTTCCTCCGCTCGCTGTAGCAATCTTCTCACGACACGATCATTTCACCCTGTTGACGCCTGGAAAATCCTTGCCTCAAGATTCGGATCAATGCAGCCTGAGGCTACTTGCCCAGCGGTTGCACGAGATGGTTTGGTTAGCTTACGACGAACGAAACGGAGAGAGAAAAAGGACACAACCCCAGGTGCTGCGGCAGGGAGGTCCCACCACGTACCCAGAAGCTCTAAAGAGTCTTCTCCTCCAAAACCACAAATGGCCGAGCTCGGCACTAGGTAGGCACTTGCTAAGGAAGATTCTTGATTGTCAAAGGGGGAGGGGTGCAGCTCTATTTTTTACAAGTGCCATTTCTAGTACCCCTGGGGGTCTATTTATAGACAAATCCTAGGGGGGGGGGGGAAGCAGATGACTATCCATGACCCCCTAGAGTTGGTTTTTTAGACAAGACAATAGGTGGGCGAGCAGGCAAGGACCTCAGACCTAACTGGCGAGTTGGTTGGCTAAGTCGCCTATAGGCGAGTAGGTCCGGGCTCATGGCTTCCTCGCCTGGCCGGGTAGGGAACGCCGGGCAGGGTTTTCCTCCTCGTCATGGGGCGAGCAAATACCTTCTCGCACAACTAAAGCTCTTGATCTTCCTTCGTCTTCCGGATTGTTGACTTCTGCCTTGACCTTTTGACCTTGACCTCCGCCTACGTGGCCTTTAGTGGGGCCCACCCTCGGAGAATGAGGGTTGTACACAATCCCCGGTCTTTGCGAGCAACATAGTTGGTCGGAAAGAATCATCCAAACCTTATTCGATGAGCTTCTTCTGGCGGGAAACCTACCTACTCGGCAGGCCTAGGACCCTCGAAAGTCTATAAATAGAGGGGGGTGGTCCTTCCTTGGCACGCCACTTTTTTAGAATCGACGAGATGCTGTCTGCCGAGCAGATGCTCGCAAAGACCGAGCTGTTGATGAAATTAATGAAGAAGACGAAAAGCTCGGATACTCGTATGAGAAAAAGAGGATCCTCCGATCGTCGCCTTAGCCCCTTGGCCGAGGAGGTTCCTCGGGCGAATCTGGCGACCTCCGCGCCCGAGCCCTCCTTAGCGCCATCGACCGCTGAGAGATCCGGGGACGAAGTTCCTCTAACTACTGCCGAGGAAGAACCCCAGAACGTTAACCAGGACCCTCTTCGAGAAGGTAAGCGCTTTGTCGAGATACTGCGATTCTTGTGCGGACTTTTCGTTGATGCCGAAGCTCTTTTGTAGGTGAGTCCTTAGCGGAGGTGAACCTACAGACATCCCCGCTTGAAGGGCGAGCAAGTGCCGAGCACCTACCGCCTCCACCGGTCCTTCCCGCAGGGATTCTCCCTGAGCGGGAACCTTCTCGTCCGCCATCCCCCCTTCCTGAGCGCGTGCCGGGTGGGAACCACATATTGCTGAGGAACTCCCGGGTCACTATTGCTGGAGAGGGAGGATCTTCCTCGGTTCTTCCCACGGCTCAGCTTCCTCGGCGCCCTGACAGCGGGCCGTCGTCCCATAACGGACGGGGTGGGTGCTCAGGGGGCCGACATACTCCTCGGCGCTCGCCTTCTCCTCGCCGAAGGCTCAGTCCACGACGAACTCCATTACCTCGTCGGGTTGCCTCTCCTCCTCGCCGGGATGTTCCTCAGCGGTCTCCTTTGCCTCCTCGTCATCAACCGAGAGCGGCACCTGTGCGGGCAGGTATAATCTTCGTCGAGTGCTATCTTTAGGTGGTTCTTTTTTTAACTCGCCATCTTCCAGCTTGTGCCATGTCTCCGGGGTCTTCTTTTATTGAGGCGCTCGACCTTCCTACTCGCGAGTATAGGACGAAGATGGCCTCCGCCTACCTCGACCTGGAGATAAAGGTAGAGAGGTTGCTGGGCTACGAGGTTCATCGGCGAATAACCTCGCTTGAAGGACGCGTCTCGAACATCGAGGGATTCGAGCATCGGCTAGAGATGGCAGAGGGAAAGCACTATCTCGTCACCGAGCTGGACAGTCAGATGGTCGGCATAGAACATCGCTATGAGGCGCTGAAGGCGGAAGTGCGCAGCCTTCGGGCGAGTATGGGGTCCCTTGGGACGTTGAATCGTATGGAGGAGCACATCCGGCTTGGCGAGGAATTCATGGCGAGAGCAAATGAGCAGATGGGCTTCGCGCGACGGCTGGGATTCAACGGGCGGTTTGGTGCAACCTCGGATAGGCGCGACGATCCTCATATCAACTAGGATTGCTTGCTGATTTGTATTTTTAGAACATTATTCTGCGAGTGTTTGTAATAATCTAGAATTGTCTGTGTGCTGCGACTTTAAACCTTATCGCTTGATTTTATGTTGGCTTTGTCTTCTGCAGGGCTTTCTTGCGTTTTTTTGTAGATCGTCGCTTAGACGCGAGAAGGGTAGTTAGCACTCCGCATGTAAGGTAGTTTGTGCGAGTTCCATGTTGGCGAGTAGGTAGAAACCTCGCACGAATTATCGTCGCGCCCCCCCCCCCCCCCCTTTTGCCGATTTCTATAAATAGGGGGGTAGGGGTCCAAAATCGGCGCGCTTTCTCGAACTTCTTCAATTGTCTTTCCTTCTCGCCCCCTTCTGCCTACTTGCTACGATGACGCCTTCTTTGGAAGCTGAGACCCGCCGCTTAATTTATGCCGAGAACTTCATCGCGAATAAGTTCAAGAAACCCATCACTCGTGCAGACGATCTGGAGAGATTCGTCCATCAACACCTCGCGCAAGGCTTCCGGGTCGGCCTTCCCGCTCCCCACGAGCGGATCAACACCTTTTCAGAGGGCAAGCTCACCTTCTCCTTTTCACATTTCGAGGTCGGCCTGCGCCTTCCTCTCTGGCCCGAGTTCTGCCAGATCCTCCGGTACTATGGCTGGGTCCCCGCCCAGATCAACCCGAACGGGGTAGCGATGATCATCGGCTACCTCTGCTTTCTTCGGAGCGAGAAGATCGCTTTCGACTTGGACGTCTTCCGCAAGATTTTCTACATGGGAGCGACCAAGGACGGGGTGATCTTCTTCGGCAGCCATCACTGCAAGGTGGTCGGGACTTCGAACAAGGTCCACCGGTAGAGCGAGAAGTTCATCTTCGTCACGGGTGACTTCTCGCACATACCAAATCGCCCTCAGCAATGACCTTCCGGGGCGCTCGCCACTCCATCGCTCCGGGGCCGGCGCGAGGAACTCTTCCTCGCCTTAAAGAACAAGAAACTCGATATCGAGTTCTGGCGAAGGGACGTGTACCACCTCGCCTTTGTGCAGCCTGCCGAGGGTAACCTTCCTTAGTCGCTGGTATTTAATAAGTTTTACCTTTGTTTCTTGGTCTAACGACCGTCTTCAGCTTGTCAGCATCTTCCCTCCACGGTTCTGCCTGTGGGGGGTCAGACCCCACCTCCTCGGTCTCTCGTGGTCGATTCGGCGACAATGCAACAAGTCAAGGAGGAAGATGGCGAGCATGGGTCTCCTGTCGCGGAGATCCATCCTGGGGTGGGCGCCGAGGCTGAGATCCTGCGTGCAGCTGGAAGGCCGGCCGAGGACGAACCTCCTGCGATCAAGAAAAGGAAGAGAAAGGAAGTTGCCCGGCGCGTGGCGGAGCAGCGCGCTCGCGAGGAGGAAGACAGCGTCCCTGAGAACCATCCCAACTTTGGGCAGGGTTCGCTGAACAGGGGCTTGGATGGCGAGCCGCTGATTACCTGGAGCCGGGAGCGTAGCGAGGTGATCTTTAGCACTCGCCTGCCTTCGTGGAGCGAGGATGAGGTCCCGAATGATGATGCCTTCAGCGTCTTGTTCGGCCTTTATGGTCGCGATGATGCGAAGGTTCTGCAGGAGGTTTCTCCTCGCTTTCTCGCCGACCAGGGGTCGCGAGCAATGCTGCGAGCTTCTGAGTTATTTCATCAAACAACGCGGAATCTTCTTGGCTCTGAATTGGAGATCACGCTTCATCGGAAGATGACGATGGAGGCCGAGAAGCGGGAGAAGGAGGCCCTAAGGCGCGCCAAGGCGGCCGAGGATAAAGCCGAATCCAGTCGGAGCTTCGAGGTGGTCTTGGTACATTGCGCGAGCTTGGATTAAAAACTCGCTGGATTTTCTTCGTACCTTCTAACCTGTCCTTCTCGCCTGTACAGGAAGAGCAGTTGGTGGCGGCGGAGATGATCTCCAAGCTCGAGTGCAACCTGCGGGCGAGCCAAGTCTTGCTGGAGGCGTCGCAGGTTCGTAACGCCGAGCTGGAATTTAGGATGGCTGCACTTTCCTTCTCGGAAGCCGGACCTTCTCTCCGAACTCCTGGATCGTTCATGACGTCGCAGGAGCTCTCGTCTCTTCGACGAGAGATTGCCCTAGCCGCCGGGGACTTAGTTTTTGCGAAGCTTTCGGTGGCCGGCTTGCTGGCGCCTGGGGCGGATAGCTTGACGACGGAGGGGCTTCTGTCAGATATCTTGAACGCCAGCGACGAGGAAGACGACGCGGAAGAGGACAAGTTAGATTCGTCCGAGTATGCTCCGCCGTCGAAGTGAACTATTTATTTTTTGACATTTCTTGTGCTTCTCGCGGCTCTGCAAGTATATATTTTTTGGTAGATAACATTCATTCAGATAGTAATATTTATTTTCTTGGTGAATCTTCCTTGAGATGATATGATCTCGCTAGGCTCATAGGCTCGCATGTTTTCTTGTCTTTCTTGTCAGAACGTCTTAGGATGAAATCGGACCTGCCGACCATCTACCTTGCTCGCTTCTTTGATCTGCTCGTTTTCATTTTTGCTTCTCGCCCATAGGGCTACTCGCACTAACCCCTGCAAGTTGGTACCTACTCGCACCCTGACTTCCGAAAAAACGTTAAATAGGAAAAGACGGTCGGGGCCAAGGGGACTCATATCCCCGATAGTCTTCCTTCTAGTGCGAAGCTGCTGCTATTGAAGAAGACAACTTAGTAGGGAATGACTCTCGGGGAGGTTCCAGAGGAGCACCTTCCAAGGGAACACACCATCCCAAGGTCTCCATCCTGCTGTTGAAGGGGTCGACACAGTAGGGAATGATTGTCGGGGAGGTTCCGGAGGAGCGCCTTCCAAGGGAACACAACATCCCAAGGTCTCCATCCTGCTGTTGAAGGGGTCGACACAGTAGGGAATGACTGTCGGGGAGGTTCCAGAGGAGCACCTTCCAAGGGAACACACCATCCCAAGGTCTCCATCCTGCTGTTGAAGGGGTCGACACAGTAGGGAATGACTGTCGGGGAGGTTCCGGAGGAGCACCTTCCAAGGGAACACAACATCCCAAGGTCTCCATCCTGCTGTTGAAGGGGTCGACACAGTAGGGAATGACTGTCGGGGAGGTTCTGGAGGAGCACCTTCCAAGGGAACACAACATTCCAAGGTGTCCATCCTACTCGGATGCTGGATGCCGACCCCACCTGTTCCCTGTTGCTCAACAATTAAACGGGGAGTTAAGCACACTTAAGTACATCAACTCATACGATTGGGGGAAGTAATTAGAGATGAATTGCTTGTTACGGGCTCTCAGCCTTCGAGGGTACACAACACCTTTATTCAAGGGTCCCCTGACGGGTTAAGTCGATCATCCTTTCAAATGGGGAGGTCGGCGTCCAGACTTCCTCCTGATAACCTCTCCAGTCGGATGAGAGATGCGGTCGGAGGGAACCACGACCAACGTGCAAGGGGGGAGCTGATCTCGACCGTCAATGCATAGGCTTGGTCTTATGGGAACACACTACCGAGGCACCGTCCCATCATCCGTTCTGGGTTTTACGAGAATCAAGTCGGAGGCCAGTTTCCCAACCTGACTAGGAGATCAACTTTACCTGCTTTCTTATTTTAAGGCTTGCTATTATGGAAAATCTTCCTCATCCCTTGTTTCAGGGGGTATTATATTTTAAGCAATCAATTTACAGAAGAGAAGGGTATACATCCCTGCTTAAGGGTAAAACCTCTTTAGATCATCGTCGTTCCATGTGTTCCCCAAGAGCTCTCCTTCCTGATTCTGTAGGTGATACCCTCCTGTTGCGAGTGCTTCGTGGACGATGAAAGGTCCCTCCCAATTAGGGTTGAGGTTTCCTACGGCCGCCGATCTCCCAGCTGCGTCCACTTTCTTCAGGACTAGGTCACCTGCTTGGAAGTGCTTGAGACGAACGTGCTTGTCGAAGTGTCTTGCCATGCGACGCTTGATCTCCTCCTGCCTAGCCGAGGCTAGATCTCGAAGCTCTTCGATGTAGTCGAGGGACAGCTTCTAGGCTTCCTCATTCTCTAGTCTCCATTCTTCATCTCCGTCTTCTGCCGCAATCACCCTAGGACTTCTGACCTCGAACTCTATTGGGATGAGAGCTTCGGACCCGTGAGAGAGTTTGAACGGGGTTTCCCCTGTGGCTGAGCTAGGAGTGGTTCTCAAAGCCCACAACACCGAGGGGAGCTGCTCCGCCCAATTATCTCTTAGGTTCTCGACTTTCTTCTTTAGTAGGTTGATAATTAACTTGTTGGCGGCCTCCACTTGTCCATTGCTCCTGGGATGATGTACTGACGCGAACCAGAGATCAGTTCTGAGCTGTTTGCAAAAATCCTCCAGCTCCAAACTGGCGAACTGTGGACCGTTGTCGGTGACGATGGCGAGGGGAATCCTGAATCTGCAGGCGATTTCTTCCCAAATGAAGTTCTTCACGACTTGAGAGGTGGTTTTGGCCAGAGCCTTGGCCTCAATCCACTTAGAGAAGTAGTCGATCATGACGAGGACGAACCTCCTCTGGCCGCTAGCTGGAGGAAAGGGACCTATCAAATCCATTCCCCAGATAGCGAATGACCATGGGGCGGTGATCGAACGAAGATGCTGGGCCGGCTGCAGATGAAGGGGGGCGAACAGTTGGCACTTCTGACACTTTTTTGAGAAGGCTTCCGCATCTTTGCGAATAGTGGGCCAGAAGTAGCCATGTCTCAGGATCCTTTGCTCCAAAGTGCGTGTCCCAGAATGGCTTCCGCACTCTCCCGAGTGAATCTCCTCTAACACTCGAGGTACTTTTTCTTCAGAGACACATCTAGCCAGAGGGCCCGATATGGTCTTGCGATATAACTCCCCATCTTGCAATAAGTAATAGGCCGCCTTGTACCGAAACCTCCTTTGATCCCCTTCTTCCGCTGGAAGTTGCCCAGAACTTAGAAAGGAAATGAATGGATCCATCCACGAGGGACGATGATCGATTTCCATCATCTCTCCTTCCTCAATGGATGGTCGAAACAACTCCGTGATAGTCCCTCCTGCTCTTGGCCCATACTTGGCAAGACGATCCGCCGCCGAGTTCTCCTCTCTCGGTACGTGCTCGACGAAGAAGGATTGAAAACTTCCAATCAGTCCTTTCACCTTCACGTGGTACTTTTGCAGAATGGTGCCGCGTACTTCGAACTCTCCACGAATCTGAGATGCGACCACCATTGAATCGGTGAAAGCCATAAAGTATTGAATGCCCAGCTCCTTTGCGAGGCGCAGGCCTGCTATGATGGCCTCGTACTCAGCCTGATTGTTCGTTACGGGGAAGAGGATCTCGACTGCTTGCTCGATCCTAGTTCCCTGTGGGCTGACAAGAACAATGACCACCCCCACAGAGCTCCTGCCTGAGGCTCCGGCCACGAACATATTCCAAGGGATGGGAGTAGAAGCATCCTCTCCCGGTTCCGCTTCCACCGAGAAGTCGGCCAAGAAATCTGCTACCGCCTGTGCTTTGATCGCCACCCGGGGTGAGAAGGAAATGTCGAACTCACTGAGTTCTACCGACCATTTTGCCAGCCTTCCCGAATGCTCCACCCCTTCCAGGATATTTCAGAGAGGATGATCAGTTATGACCCGGATGGAGTGAGCTTGAAAATAAGGCCGCAGCTTTCGTGCCGACACCACCAAGGCGAAGGCGAGCTTCTCCAAGATTGGATATTTCAACTCCGCCTTTTTGAGCACCTGGCTAACATAGTAGATTGGGAGCTGCTTCGTTCCTTCTTCTCGGACCAACACGGAACTTACCGCTTCCACCCCTACTCCCAAATAAAGGAGTAGGTCTTCACCTTCTTTCAGGCTCTGAAGGAGAGGTGTCTGAGTCAACTGCTCCTTCAGCCTTCCGATCGCCTTTTCGCATTCGTTGGACCATGCAAAATTCTCAGTTTTGCGGAGTGTCTTGAAGAATGGAGAGCACTTCTCCCCGGCCTTGGATAGAAAGTGGCTGAGACCTGCCAACCTTCCTGTCAGCCTCTGAACTTCCTTCATGGTCTTCGGTGAGGCCATCTCTAGGATTGCCTTAACCTTGTCAGGGTTCGGCTCCACCCCTCCTAGGGTGATGAGATGTCCCAGAAACTTCCCCCTTCCAGCTCCGAACACGCACTTCGCCGGATTGAGCCTCATCTTGAACTTCCTCAGCATCGCGAAGGTCTCCACCAGATCTGCTATATGCTCCGGGACGCTCTTGCTCTTGATCAAGAGGTCGTCCACGTACACCTCCAGGTTCCTTCCCTTCTGCTCTTTGAAGACAAGGTCCATCATCCGCTGGTAGGTTGCTCCTGCATTTTTTAGCCCAAAGGGCATCATTTTATAGCTATAGCACCCGTCCTAAGTGATGAAGGAAACATCGCGGCAATCGGGGGGATACATCCGGATCTGGTGGTATCCCGAAAACGCATCAAGAAAACTCATTACAGAGAAACCGACGGCTGAATCAACCAGCGCGTCGATTCGAGGCAAGGGATAACAATCCTTGGGGCAGCTTTTATTTAATAAAGAGAAGTCCACACACATTCTTCAGCTGCCTACAGTCTTCTTAACCATTACAACATTGGAGACCCAGCCTGGGTACTGGATCTCCGACACAAAACCTGCGTCCAGCAACTTCTTCACCTCTTCACGGATAGGTCCGGCCAACATGGTGGCGATGGACCTCTTCTTCTGGCGGACAGGCTTCACCGCGGGGTCGAGGTTGAGGTGGTGGCAGGCAACCTCTGGGTCGATCCCGGGCATCTCAGCAGCACTCCAGGCGAAGACGTCAACGTTATCTTGCAGGCACGTTGCCATCTCCACCTTCTCGGTGACCTTCAGCGATCCACCAATCTTCAGCAGCCCCGATACTCCCGCTGCAGAGAGTACCTCGATCTCCTCCACTTCCTCGGACGCCTCCAGCCGGGCCGTGCCTCCAGTAACCCTCTCAAACTCCTCCGTGTCAGCCATCCAGCTGATGGTGCTAACCGAGCTGAGGTAGCACTCGCGGGCGGCTCTTGGATCGCTCTTGATCCTCACCTGGATGTCCCCTTGGCAATACTTGAGGCACTGATGGTACGAGGATGGGACGGCCTTGAAGGTGTTGAGAAGTGGCCTCCCAAAGATGGCCTTGTAGCAGCTCGGGGCATCCACGATGACGAAACGGCACTGGAGAGGGGTGCCCCCGAGTGTTACAAGGAGATCTACTCCTCCCTCCACTTCCTGCTTCTCTCCAGAGAAGCCAAAAAGGGGACCATCCGGCTTTCGGACCCTTCCTGCGCCGACTCCCAGCCCGTCAAACATCTTCTTGAAGATGACGTTTACGGAACTACCGTTATCGATCAGGATTCGATCAACGGTAAAGTCTTCTACGGCGGCCTGGATTACGAGGGCGTCATGAAAGGGGTTCTCATTCCCTAGCATGTCTTCTTCGGAGAAGGTGATCTCCTCCAACGGGGGTGGTGCCTGTGAGGTCGAAGCGACGCTCCTCCGATATATTTGATGGAGACTTCCCTTGCGGGAAGCTCCTATCCTTGCACCTCCGTGGATCACCCCTACTCCTCTACCTCCTGTGGCCACTTCTCCTCGACCTCCGTAGTCGACTCGGTCCTCGTTCCTTCTTCGGCCGGCGTCTTGAACCGCTGGCTGCTCGACCGGAGCTTCTATTCTCCGCTGCTCTCCTCCTGCCTCTCCTGCTGCCAGCCTTCTTCTGGCTTCCCAAAAGTCTGGGCAGGCCATCGTGCCATGTCCTTCCACCTGGTGGAGTTCACAGTAGAGGGGAACCTCCTCTACCTGTGGCCTCCTCTGCTTCTTATTCTTCCGGCCCTGGCGGTTGCCGCGCCTGGCAACCGCCATTGCTTCTTCCCTTCTTCTCTCCTGCCGCCCCTCTGGCCTGTCGTAACTCCTTCTCTCCGGGGATCTTCTTCCCCGCTCCTGACGTTGAGGTCCCCTGGCCGACTTCCACGGTGGCCGGTTAGTGGGGACTTGGTAGCGTCTTTCCTCCTCCCGACGCTCCGGAGCCACGATGAGTCTCCTCTCCTCATTCCTCCTTGGCTCCTCCTTCCTGGGTTCTCTTTCTCTTCTCTCCTCTCTGCCTCTTCCTTCTGGCTTCCGCTTCTCCGCCCTCCTGGGATCTTCCTTCTTCCTTCTCTCAGGGGGACTTTCCTCCTCCTCCTCTTCCTCGTCCTCTTTGGTCACTCGGGTGAGACTGGCTAGGAAGCCGCGGTTGGAAGCTTCACCCTGGACGAACTGGTTGGCCCTCTCGATGAGGTTGGCGTAGGAGTATGGAGGGTTCCTACCGATCTCTAATTTAAAGAGGCCTTCACGAAGGCCGAAGGTTAGGGCCAACCGCAGGGTGCGACCATCCACCTCCTGGATCTGTAGCACCTCTTCCTGGAAGCGATCGATGTAGTCCCCCAGCGTTTCTTTTGGTCCCTGGGTCAGATGGAAAAGGGCCGTAGCCTCCTTCTTCAACTTCTTTGCCGTGGCGAACCGCATGTTCAGCCCCCGGCAAAGGTCTTCAAAGCAGTAGATGGAGCCTTCCGGCAACTGGTGGAACCAGTCCCTTGCCTTCCCTCGAAGGGAGATCGCGAACAATCTACACTTGAAGTCGTACGACATGGTCCGAAGGGAAGCAACATCCTCAAACCACTGGATATGATGGATGGGGTCCTCTCTCCCCGAGTAGTAATTCATCGAGGGATCCCTGAACCCCTCTGGCACTGGCGCGGTGAGGATCTCCTCGCAGAATGGGCTCCTTCCCCCAATTTGGCGACGATCATCGTCTGGCCGAGTATCTCCAACAAACTCGCTAGCCTGGCGAGTATTGTAGTACCTCGCCTGCTCATCCTCCTCGCGGAACCGAGTTCCACCAGCTCCTTGCGACGCTTGCAGACCAAACTGCGACTTCCTTGGTCGCTCAAACTCCTCGACATGCTCCTTCCCTACTCGCTGAGTGCGAGCACCTCCTTCAGATGGACCCGGGCGATGAGGCGACGTCGCCGTTCCTTCCATGTGAGGTAGAAGAGCTGCTCGCATGGAGCCTTCCATCCTCCTCACGAATTCCTCGAAGACAGCCAACGATACGAACTCGCCTCCTCGCGCCGGGTTCCCCGCCACCTCCTCGTGGTCGCTAACTGTTACCATCTCGCTTTTCTACCAGACTTTCTTCCTCTGGCCGCGATCCACGCTCACCGCACCAAAGTGTTGACGCCTGGAAAATCCTGGCCTCAAGATTCGGTTCAATGCAGCCTGAGGCTACTTGCCCAGCGGTTGCACGAGATGGTTTGGTTAGCTTATGACGAACGAAACGGAGAGAGAAAAAGGACACAACCTTAGGTGCTGCGGCAGGGAGGTCCCACCACGTACCCAGAAGCTCTAAAGAGTCTTCTCCTCCAAAACCACAAATGGCCGAGCTCGGTACTAGGTAGGCTGTAACACCCTGCCAGTACAAAAAGTATAACAGCAGGTCCGGCCGGGACCCCACGCCATACAAACCACACTAGCTAGGAGTTAAAAGGTGATAACCAGAAAAGTAACAACTAACGAGAGTACAAGACGTAAGCGGAAGCATTAATTACACCATTCAAATAGACATGTCCACTATCATTGGAATGAATCCAGAAATGAGAGTTACGGCCTTAGGGCCTTACATCAAATCAATGTACAAAACTCCAACAAAACATACATCGGCACGCAGGCCGGCAAAACATGAGAAAGCAGGAAAAAGGCTGGCCTTCGAGGGCCAACACAGCAAAGGGGCCAACGCCCGCTACTTCCCGCTAGGCTCACCTGCACCTGCATAAGAACATTCCACCAAGCGGTGGCAAACAAAGTAACGGTCAGCACAGCTGACCAAATTATAACGACCCCACCCCTTTCCCGGGGTGGCGGAGATTCTACCCTGCAAGTAAGC
Source organism: Dactylorhiza incarnata (assembly GCA_033032865.1). NCBI lineage: Eukaryota > Viridiplantae > Streptophyta > Magnoliopsida > Asparagales > Orchidaceae > Dactylorhiza > Dactylorhiza incarnata. Next base: position 5,966,116 of record JAWHQI010000079.1, on the reverse strand, counting down.
CATACTAGCACAAGTACTAAACTAAAGAAAGTGCAACTACACGAGGTGAGGTTTCAAGCACAATCAATCTTCTAGGTTGAGCATCAAAAAGAAGGGAACCTAGGTATGCACATGATGTTGATTGGGTTCACCCGAAGGTTTCCCACAACCGCCTAAGCAAATCGCATGAGGCTAAACATAACATCAAATTCACAACACTCCACCCTAAGGGTCACAACCTTAGGTGGGAAACAAGAGCTTTTGGTCGGTCTAGGTATGACACCTTCCACGACCTCTCCCATGATCACACGGCCTTCATGAGGAAGGGACCTCTCGCCGATCTGCATGGAAACGGGTTCGGTTCAGCTTTGCCCGTGCTCTAATCGTCGCGATCTATCGCACGACGCGGGTACGGCTTCACCTCGGCCCGTAAGGGTTTAGCACTTTCAAGTGCTCCTCAAAAAAATATACACTACGCACCTAACCCCTTCATAAGGATCTAGGCTTCGCGAATTCTCAACAAGGGAGGTACATACGCTCCGCATCAATAACGTGGTGAAGGTTTGCCTTCATCCAAAACTCAAAGCATGGGGCTTTCGTAGGGATCTTCACAAGACGCCTACACTTAACCCCCGCAATACTATAGGTGAGTTCACGGAGTCACTCTCCGGCACGCATTCTAGGTCTAACCTAAATGCAACGTCGCAAATCAAGCATCACCGATTCGGGCTCACGGCCACGAATAGGCTTCACACAAAATGCCTAAATCCGCACGACTACCGGATTTTCTACATGCAATATGCCGGGGACGGACACAATCTACCCGGAGTCCCGAAGGACTTGAGGAAATCCTACACTTCACCCATTTGGTGAAAGAGATACCTCATGCAAGCAAAGAAAGAGGAATAAATGGACAAATACAAGTCCAAAGTTCGGGAGGAAGAATCGTTACCCTAGACGTGTTCCTCTTCGCCATGGATCCGAGATTCTACGCGGAGGGAAAGAACCGCACCGGGCTGCACGCTCCGGATCTGGAAACAGCTCGCGAAACGGAGCTCCGGAGCTCCGTCAATGGCGGGATCTTCCTTCTTCTTCCTTGCCTCCTTCTTCTTCCTCTAGCCTAGGAGAGAGAAACACCTCAAAAATAATGAGGATTAATCTCCTCTCATAAGCCCTAATAGCCTCCAGCATCTAATCCTGGCCATCGGATCAGATCTCAAAAGATTTGGACGGCCCGATCTTCTTCTCCGCTCAAAATCGCGGAACAGAATAAACAGGGCGCACGATCACAGGCGCACGGTCAGTGGTCGTGCGCGACGAGGGCAATGGTCGTGCGCACTATCCGGGACAGAACTCTGAATTCTTGCGAATAAGCGCACGATCGCTGGCGCACGATCACTGGTCGTGCGCGAAGAGGGAAATGGTCGTGCGCACTGTCCGAGACAGAACTCGATTCTCTTCTGAATTAACGCACGATCGCTGGCACACGATCACTGGTCGTGCGCGATGAGGCCACTGATCGTGCGCTAAGAGCAGACAGGGAAAATTCTAGCCTGCTTCACGTGCCGCACTACCACTCCGCCTACTTCGCGGAACTACCAGATTTGGGGTGTTACAACTCCACCCTCCTTAAAAGAATTTCGTCCCGAAATCCAGGAAACAGTAATAGCATAAATTACCGTTATACTTTACCTGAGGGAAATAGCTCGGGATACTCCGCAAGCATCGTTTGCTCTCTCTCCCAAGAGAGCTCCTCTCGGCCGCAGTTATCCCACCGGACTTTTACCATCCGAATGGACTTGTTCCGCAGCTGCTTTACTTCGGTATCTTCGATGCGTAAAGGCTTGACTTTCGTCGACAACCCACTATCGACCGGAACTTTGCCGACCGCAACGATATGAGTAGGCTCTTGCACTGCCTTCCTCAACACTGAAATGTGGAACACGTCGTGCAGACCGCTCAGCTCTGCAGATAGCGCAAGCCGATAAGCCGCATCACCAACACGCTCCACGATCTCGAACGGTCCTAAGTACCTCGGACTGAGCTTTTTCAAGCGTCGAATCCTTGATACCCCTTTGAACGGTTTGATCTTCAAGTAAACCCGGTCACCGACGGCGAACTCTAAGTTCCTATGCTTGGCGTTGAAATACTTTGCTTGCCTATCCTGGGCAACCAATAGCCTTTCGCGTATAGTCCGGATCGTCGACGTTGCTTCTTCAACATCCTTTCGCTTCAATAGCTTAGTATCGCCCGTTTCCGCCCAAGACAACGGCGTACGACACTTCTTACCATAGAGGGCCTCGAAAGGAGCCATCTTTATGCTGGCTTGGTAGCTATTATTGTAGGCGAATTCGATCATAAAGAGGTGATCCTCCCACCTCTTTCCAAAGTCTAGAGCGCACATTCGGAGCATATCCTCCATAGTCCTGTTGGTTCTCTCGGTCTGTCCATCCGTTTGCGGGTGGAAGGCCGTGCTGAACTTCAATTTTGTGCCCAACAGTTCATGGATAAGCCTCCAATCTTTCGATGTGAAACGCCCGTCACGATCACTGACGATGCTACGAGGGACACCGTGCAGTCTCACGATACTATCCACATAGAGCTTTGCTAGCTTCTCTACGGAATCATCCTTCCGGTTCGGAATGAAGTGTGATACCTTTGTCAAACGGTCCACGATCACCCATATGGCGTCGTTTCCATGTTGCGATCTCGGCAATCCGTGCACGAAATCCATCGAAATATCATCAAACTTCCATTCCGGAATCGGCAAGGACTTCAGAAACCCACCGGGACGTTGACATTCCGCTTTCACCAACGCGCAAGTATGACACTTGGCCACGTAAAGGGCAATGTCCTTCTTCATGCCCGGCCACCAGAACAGTTTCTTCATATCCATAAACATTTTAGTGCTCCCCGGGTGGATCGAGTACTTGGTATGATGAGCCTCGTACATCAATTCCGCCCGTAGAGTACCAACGTTTGGGATGCATAATCTTTCCTGCTTCCACATAAGGTCGTCTTCGAAGGAGAAATCATCGTTTAACCCTTCAACGGTTTCCGCTTTGTATCGTTTCAAGCTCTCGTCCAACTCCAATGCTTGTCGAACTCGGTCGGCAAGGTCGTAGTGAACTTCCGTCCAGTTCAAGCATGCTGAAGTAGACGTTCTCCTATCAATGCATATGATCTCCATATCTTCTAGCTCACGGATTAGACGCTCATCGTGCATCAAAATCCAATTTGCTCGTGCGGGAGCCCGACGACTCAACGCGTCTGCAACTACGTTTCCTTTACCAGGAGTATATTTGATATCGAAGGTGTAGTCCCCAAGGAACTCCATCCACCTCCTTTGGCGCATGTTCAACTCCCTTTGATCTAGTAAGTACTTGAGGCTCTTATGGTCGGTAAAGATATCGATCTTCACGCCATATAGATAGTGCCTCCAAAGTTTGAGGGCAAAAACCACGGCCGCTAGCTCCAAATCATGGACCGGGTAATTCCTCTCGTGAACCTTCAGTTGCCGGGAGCCGTAGGCAATTACCTTCCCGAACTGCACTAGGACACAACCCAAACCACTTCCTGAGGCGTCGCTATATATTTCGTAGCCTTCCGTACCTTGTGGCGAGCATAGAATGGGCGCCGTGGTCAGACGGCTCTTTAGCTCTTCAAAAGCTCGTGCGCACTCGGGCGACCAAACGAACTTATTATCCTTTCTAGTCAGTTTTGTGAGAGGAAGTGCGATCCTCGAGAAGTTTTCCACAAAGCGCCTATAATAGCCGGCAAGTCCTAAGAAACTTCGGACTTCCGCTACGTTTTTCAACAAAGGCCACGCTTGGATCGCTTCTATCTTCGACGGATCAACTGCAATTCCTTCGCCACTAACAACATGACCAAGGAATGCCACTGACGGTAGCCAAAACTCGCACTTGGAGAACTTGGCATATAGCTGACTCCTCCTCAAGGTGCTCAGGACTGCGTGCAGATGCCCTACATGCTCCTCTTCCGACTGAGAGTATACCAAAATGTCGTCGATGAAGACGATCACAAATTGATCTAAATACTCACGGAATGTCCTATTCATCAAGTCCATGAATACCGACGGTGCGTTGGATAGACCGAACGGCATTACCGTGAACTCAAAGTGCCCAAAGCGGGTACTGAACGCTGTCTTTGGGATGTCGCATTCCCTTATTCGCAGTTGATAGTAGCCGGACCTTAGGTCTAGCTTGGAGTAAACCGTCGACCCCATCAGTTGGTCGAAAAGATCATCGATTCTAGGAATCGGATATCGGTTTTTCTCGGTCAACTTGTTTAGCTCTCTATAATCAATACATAGACGCAAGCTCCCATCCTTCTTTTTCACAAAGAGGACCGGTGCACTCCAAGGCGAAGAACTTGGACGTACGTAGCCTTGCTCTAGCAGCTCTTGCAATTGGACCTTCAACTCTGCCAATTCCTTTGGCGCTATTCTGTATGGTGAGCGGGCCACAGGTTTGGCACCTGGCACCAACTCGATACAGAAATCAATCTCCCGATGAGGCGGAGCCCCAGGGAGTTCGTTAGGAAACACGTCGGCGTATTCCGCTACAACTGGGACATCACACAACCTGGGCTTTGGCTCCGAAGCCTCCAACAAGGTGAAGAACAACTCGGCGCCTTTTCTCACCGCCTTAACCACCTGGAGAGCAGACATCAGCGTCTTGCTCGCTCCTCGCATACCGGCGAATGTGGTTTCATCGTCGGTGTTCGTTCCCAGAGTGATCTCCTTTGTATTGCAATCTATGCATGCTCGCTGCTCCGAGAGCCAGTCCATGCCGAAGATCACATCGAATTCAGCTAACGGTAGTAACGACGCTTCCAAGTCGAAATCTCGACTTCCGATCCGCACCTTCACACGGCTCTTCCTATCCGCACTCATTCGAGATCCATTGGGTAGCACTACTTCCAATCTATCCTCTACAAAGGTAGACGGCACTCCGATTCGCACCACGAAGTCCTCAGACAGGAAAGAGTGCGATGCACCCGTATCGAATAGAGCTCTCGCCGGATAGTTGAAAATTAGGACGAAACCTAATTGTACACAAATAACACATATAGTCGTACCACAGTAAGAATCATAACATAGCTGTAAAAGCTAACTTCCAATTCGTACCTGTGACGACATCGGGTTGTCGTATAGCTTCTTGTTGGCCAAGCGAATAGACTCTCGGCTGAGTCGGAATGTGCTGGGAGGCCGAAGACTCTGCCGCTTTGCCCTTTTCCGCAGCCCGAGCATAATCCACCGCTCGATTTGCCGCCTTTGGGGGACCACTTCGACACACCGCAGCTTTGTGTCCCACCTTCCCGCAGGTGAAACACGTAATAGGAGTCCGCGCGGTCGTGGCTCCCGAAACATTCGAAGAAGCTGGTTCCGCCTGCTTGAACTTCCGCTTGTTCCTTCTGAAGTCCGGCTTGGACTGAGAGGCCGGCGCATGAAACTCGGGTTTCTTTACAACACTCTTTGCTTGTACCCTCTTCATGTCCAACTCCAAAGATCTGGCGGTTTGCACCATCACTTGGAAGCCAAACGTCATAGGGCCTGCAAGGAGCAGCCTCAACTCGTCCCGAAGCCCTTCATAGAATTTATTCGTCTTCGTCTCCTCATCCTCCACCAATGCCCCCGCATAGCGACTCAGTCTGGTAAACTCATGTAAGTAATCGTCAACGGAGCGATCACCTTGAGTTAACCTCAGGAACTGGTTTTGTAACGCAATGCGTTGGGCAGAGGGGATAAACCGCTGGAGGAACGACTTTGAAAACTCAGCCATTGATATTTCAGTAATGTCTCTATCGCCGAATTTGTGCAGTTCCTGCTCTTCCCACCACAGCACAGCCTCTCCGTCAAGAAGGAAAGTGGCTAAGGTGACCATCATGGCTTCGTCCGTCGCCGTCGCCCTCAGAGTTCTTCTAACTCTTGACAACCAGTCTTCTGCCTCCGTTGGGGACTCAGATCCCGAGAAGGTAGGAGGATTAAAGCTCAAGAAGTGCTTTAATTGTTGGTCACGCGCTCGCCCCGCAACTACTTGCGCAACTTGACGCTCCACCCTCGGTGCTAACGCCGGTTCCACTGCAGCTACTGGCACAGGGGCATCAACCCTTGGTGCTACCGCAGGTTCCACTGCAGGTTCAACTACCGGGGCTGCATCAGTAGTAGGCGTAGCAGGCTGTGCAAGCCTTTGCGGTTGAGCATTGATCATCGCGAAGACTGCTTCTGCGACCATTCTGATCATCTCAGCCGAAGGAGTGGTCGCTGGCACCTCAGCCGACCCACTACTTTCAGCGGTGTTACGGGGTTGAGACCGCCCCGCAGCACTTCTAGTCACCTATAATCATGCAAGGCACAATTTAGTGACCCTAAACATATCAAACATCAATCATGGAACGCTCAGGTTCCGCAAACAAGTATGTTTTTTCATTCCTAAGTGGACATTCTTATTAGTTTTTGTCGTTTTAAGTGAATGCACAGCCCGTGCGCACCACCCCTTAAAAGGAATTCGTCCCGAATTCGCTAAACTACGGATCGACGCCTTAAGTCCGATACCAAATTGTAACACCCTGCCAGTACAAAAAGTATAACAGCAGGTCCGGCCGGGACCCCACGCCATACAAACCACACTAGCTAGGAGTTAAAAGGTGATAACCAGAAAAGTAACAACTAACGAGAGTACAAGACGTAAGCGGAAGCATTAATTACACCATTCAAATAGACATGTCCACTATCATTGGAATGAATCCAGAAATGAGAGTTACGGCCTTAGGGCCTTACATCAAATCAATGTACAAAACTCCAACAAAACATACATCGGCACGCAGGCCGGCAAAACATGAGAAAGCAGGAAAAAGGCTGGCCTTCGAGGGCCAACACAGCAAAGGGGCCAACGCCCGCTACTTCCCGCTAGGCTCACCTGCACCTGCATAAGAACATTCCACCAAGCGGTGGCAAACAAAGTAACGGTCAGCACAGCTGACCAAATTATAACGACCCCACCCCTTTCCCGGGGTGGCGGAGATTCTACCCTGCAAGTAAGCCATACTAGCACAAGTACTAAACTAAAGAAAGTGCAACTACACGAGGTGAGGTTTCAAGCACAATCAATCTTCTAGGTTGAGCATCAAAAAGAAGGGAACCTAGGTATGCACATGATGTTGGTTGGGTTCACCCGAAGGTTTCCCACAACCGCCTAAGCAAATCGCATGAGGCTAAACATAACATCAAATTCACAACACTCCACCCTAAGGGTCACAACCTTAGGTGGGAAACAAGAGCTTTTGGTCGGTCTAGGTATGACACCTTCCACGACCTCTCCCATGATCACACGGCCTTCATGAGGAAGGGACCTCTCGCCGATCTGCATGGAAACGGGTTCGGTTCAGCTTTGCCCGTGCTCTAATCGTCGCGATCTATCGCACGACGCGGGTACGGCTTCACCTCGGCCCGTAAGGGTTTAGCACTTTCAAGTGCTCCTCAAAAAAATATACACTACGCACCTAACCCCTTCATAAGGATCTAGGCTTCGCGAATTCTCAACAAGGGAGGTACATACGCTCCGCATCAATAACGTGGTGAAGGTTTGCCTTCATCCAAAACTCAAAGCATGGGGCTTTCGTAGGGATCTTCACAAGACGCCTACACTTAACCCCCGCAATACTATAGGTGAGTTCACGGAGTCACTCTCCGGCACGCATTCTAGGTCTAACCTAAATGCAACGTCGCAAATCAAGCATCACCGATTCGGGCTCACGGCCACGAATAGGCTTCACACAAAATGCCTAAATCCGCACGACTACCGGATTTTCTACATGCAATATGCCGGGGACGGACACAATCTACCCGGAGTCCCGAAGGACTTGAGGAAATCCTACACTTCACCCATTTGGTGAAAGAGATACCTCATGCAAGCAAAGAAAGAGGAATAAATGGACAAATACAAGTCCAAAGTTCGGGAGGAAGAATCGTTACCCTAGACGTGTTCCTCTTCGCCATGGATCCGAGATTCTACGCGGAGGGAAAGAACCGCACCGGGCTGCACGCTCCGGATCTGGAAACGGCTCGCGAAACGGAGCTCCGGAGCTCCGTCAATGGCGGGATCTTCCTTCTTCTTCCTTGCCTCCTTCTTCTTCCTCTAGCCTAGGAGAGAGAAACACCTCAAAAATAATGAGGATTAATCTCCTCTCATAAGCCCTAATAGCCTCCAGCATCTAATCCTGGCCATCGGATCAGATCTCAAAAGATTTGGACGGCCCGATCTTCTTCTCCGGTCAAAATCGCGGAACAGAATAAACAGGGCGCACGATCACAGGCGCACGGTCAGTGGTCGTGCGCGACGAGGGCAATGGTCGTGCGCACTATCCGGGACAGAACTCTGAATTCTTGCGAATAAGCGCACGATCGCTGGCGCACGATCACTGGTCGTGCGCGAAGAGGGAAATGGTCGTGCGCACTGTCCGAGACAGAACTCGATTCTCTTCTGAATTAACGCACGATCGCTGGCACACGATCACTGGTCGTGCGCGATGAGGCCACTGATCGTGCGCTAAGAGCAGACAGGGAAAATTCTAGCCTGCTTCACGTGCCGCACTACCACTCCGCCTACTTCGCGGAACTACCAGATTTGGGGTGTTACATAGGCAATTGCTAAGGAAGATTCTTGATTGTCAAAGGGGGAGGGGTGCAACTCTATTTTTTACAAGTGCCATTTCTAGTACCCCTGGGGGTCTATTTATAGACAAATCCTAGGGGGGGGGGGAAGCAGATGACAATCCATGACCCCCTAGAGTTGGTTTTTTAGACAAGACAATAGGTGGGCGAGCAGGCAAGGACCTCAGACCTAACTAGCGAGTTGTTTGGCTAAGTCGCCTATAGGCGAGTAGGTCCGGGCTCATGGCTTCCTCGCCTGGCCGGGTAGGGAACGCCGGGCAGGGTTTTCCTCCTCGTCATGGGGCGAGCAAGTACCTTCTCGCACAACTAAAGCTCTTGATCTTCCTTCATCTTCCGGATTGTTGACTTCTGCCTTGACCTTTTGACCTTGACCTCCGCCTACGTGGCCTTTAGTGGGGCCCACCCTCGGAGAATGAGGGTTGTACACACCCACTCTGCATTCCTTGAGAGTACGATACTCGAGGATCATATTCCCAAATTTATTACTTGGCAACGACCGGTACATTGCCGTTCGGACCGCATTCTGCTCTCGCTTTAATCGGTGTAGAATCTGCGCGTCAACATGCCCGGTCTTCCGCCTACCTGCCTATGCCGAATGACTCCTGGCGGATCCGCATCGGCTTCAGGGGGAAGGTAACGCCCCTGCAGGTACTCGCCCCACTTGCCTCATTACCTCTTTTCTTTTTTGCCACCTATCCTCGCCGCCTGACTTCTTCTTTCAGATAGTCACGGTCCTCGTCTTCTGGCTACCTGCCATCTACGGACTCGTTGCCGGGGTCGCCACCGCTTGCGACGTCCATGCCTTTAAGGGAGCTGCTCGTGGACCCGCCTGGATTCAACGAGTGGTCGTGGGCCCGTCTTATTGCTATACTACGATCCCACGACTGATGGCGCGTCCCCTCCGACACTCCTTGATGATGATGACCCAGTTGCCGAAGCGCTGCGACACAAAGATCTAAGGTGTCATGATGATGCTGAAGGAAGTCCGCGTTACTATCTCCGCCCGCGGCGTGCCAAAACTGCCGTGAAAACTTAAAGTTTATTTATGCACTTTTATTTATGCACTTTTATTTTATATTAATGAATATAAAATTATTTCATGCTTGATGATAATTTTATATTCATTAGTTGGTTGTAATTTTAATTTTGAACTCTTTTATTATTTTGGTGTGTATTTAACCATATGGATGGATGAGATTACATCTCCATCTTGGATGGTTAAGATTTTGTTGTAACTCCTATTTAAGGAGGCCTTTATGAAGAGATGAAGCATTGAAGAGAAAAAAAAAACCAAACCCCATTTCCCTCTTGGAAATTTCGGCCACAAGGAGTTCTCCCCTTGCCCCCCTTGGTGTGAAGCCTCCCCTTGCGATCTCCATCCCGTTCGGTGCGACTCCGGCGTGGCTTCCTCCGGTGCGACTCCAAGGAAGAAGGTTGCAACCCCATTCAGTGTGACGTCGGTGGATCCATGGAGAGAGTGAATCTCCCACCTTATCTTGTGTGTTCATCTTCTTGGTTGGGTAACTTCTTTCTCATTTGTGATTTCTTGCTGTGAGATTTGTGGAAGTGTTTTCGAACCGTCTTTTCCGTGATTTTAAAATGCATCGCTTGCTTTTCTGATTTCGAATCGTTGTTATTGAATCTCTTGTGATCCGGATTGGGAAGATCCGGTGCGGGAACAAAGCTCGGCCTAGCCTTGACTTGCTCTTCAAGATTGGCACAATTTGTGCTAACAAGGGAATTAATCTCAACTAGAATTTCGACCGCTACTAATCGTTTGCCGCCGCTCCGAAATAAATTATTTGCTGCGTTTGAAACGGCTCAAGTTGAAGAATAGATGCTTGTGTAGGTGCGGTGAGTTGTGTGCTTGTTGGAGAGGTTGGTCTTAAGGACGTTGTATCGAGTCCGGCTTACGGTGAGTTGTGTGCTTGTTGGAGAGGTAGGTGTGAAAATTTTTCTAAGGACCTTGTGAGAGCAAGCAGGAATCGATTATGCAACTTAGAGATACAAGCCAAACAACCAGAACCAAACTTTAGGCAAGCAATTGATCTTTATTGATAGCATAAACTTCATTACAGGGCAAGGCATGCTTGGCGAGACATGATTTCGCCAGCACAGATACCAAACAGAAATACAAGTAGATGAGGATAACTTGAGATTGCTCCAGACCGCGCGACCTCCCTGCGACTTCAACACACTGCCAGACCGCAGCGCCTTGCCGATCACAGCACACCACCAAACCGCTGCACAGACCGCTCCCTTCTTCCGATTTCCTGATCCTCCCGAACTCCAGCACCACAACTCCAAGCCGCAGACCGCCCGAACACTTTCAGAGGAAGAGGTGATCGCTGCTGCCCACACTATCCGCAGAAGCTGCACAAGAGGAATTCAATCAGCAGACCGCACGGTCAGAATAAACCAGACCGCAGGAAACAAGCGAACTCAGCTTACACTTGGTGTGTTCTATTTGCTGCTACAGTGGCCTCCTATTTATAGGCACGGGACCTGATCCAGTCACCATCCTATGAGATAGGATCACCACCCTCCAGATCGCGTGACCTGATCGGTCAACCCGCGCGATCAGCAACATAACTCCTGCTTCATTTTGGTGAACCTGCCAGCTTCAATGTCGCCATGAGAGACCGCCACTCTCACAGCAGACCGCGACTCCACTAGGAGCTCGCCAGACCGCTCGAAGCTAATCACCACCTGTGTTTGCTCGAGACCGCGAACACAGCCAGTCCGCGATCAACCCGCGAACTCCTGTCCGCATGCCAATCTCCTCCTGAGACCGCGAACAGCAACCAGCTCGCAAACCAGTCTTCTCCTGAGACCGCGAACTGAGACCGCGCGACTAAGACCCTTAGTCCGCGAATACCCCCAGAAAGCCAGGTCAGCTACCAGACCGCATTCCGGAGAGAACCTGGATCAACCTGTGCGGTCACACCAGACCGCCACTACCTTGAAGAGGACAGCACGCCACGCGGTCACGCACAGACCGCGCGGCTCCTTCAGCAGACTTTGGGCAAGACCAGCGGTCAACCCGGAAGACCGCAGATAGGCTGAGATCAGCCAGACCGCGGATGCAGACCGCCAGGTCGTGCGGTCACGTCAGACCGCCCGACCTCCTCCCAGACCGCCCAGGTCCAAAAGCCTCCACTTCCACTTCAACAATTTCAACACTCCCCCTTGAAGTGGGAAGTGGAAACCAGCCCAAGTAGCTCCCTTAGCCGTGTGAACGGCCCCTTTGCCAGCGCCTTTGTGAAGATGTCTGCGACATTGTCCGCACTCCGCACATGCTCGACCGAAAGAGATCCCTCCAGCACCTTCTCCCGTATGAAGTGATGCTCGATCTCAATATGTTTGGTCCTCGCGTGACAAACTGGATTGGTTACCAGTTTGAGAGCACTCTCGTTGTCACCGCGTAGCAGAGTCGGCTCCCGAACCTCTTTGTGGACGTCTCCCACCAACCTCCTAAGCCAGATGGCTTCCTGAGCTGCCAAGGCCGAAGCCTTGTATTCCGCTTCTGTGGTGGAGACCGATACGGAATCCTGCTTCTTGCTGCACCATGATATAGCCGTAGGGCCTGCCATGAAGACAAATCCAGATGTCGACTTCCGATCATCCGAATCTCCCCCGTAATCAGCATCCATGTATCCATGCACTTCGAAGCCCGCATCCCTCCTGTATAGGAGACCCATGTCCGAGGTCGCCTTGACATACTTCAGAATATTCTTGGCCGCTAGCAGATGAGGTATCCGAGGCTCCGCCATATACCGACTCACCCTGCCTACTGCATATGCAATATCTGGCCTCGTGATCGTCAGATAGATCAAGCTCCCAACCAGAGCTCGGAACACCAACGGATCTTGCATAATCCTCCCCTCATCCTTCCGAAGCTTCATAGCCTTCTCCAGAGGTGTAGAGATGCACTTCCCTTCCTTCATGCCGAATCGCTCCACGATTCGCTCCGCATATCCAGCCTGGGAAACCAGCACTCCACTTCCCTTCCTCTGCACCTCGAGTCCAAGGAAATGGTGAAGCTCACCTAAGTCCTTCATCTCGAACCTGATGGCCAGCTCGGCCCGAAGCTGAGCTACTTCCTCCTTCGAGTTCCTCGTCACGATCATATCATCGACGTATAACAGCACGATGACCTGAAGCTCCCCGCTCTTCTTGACGAACAAGCTTGAGTCTGAGTCTGAAGCAACAAATCCACAAAATAGGAGATATTCTGCGATCTTTCCGTACCACGCCCTCGGCGCTTGCTTCAACCCGTACAGGGCCTTCTTCAGCTTGCAGACATGCTCCGGAAAATCTTCAGACACAAAGCCAGGTGGCTGGACCATGAAGATGTCCTTGTCAATCTCGCCATACAAGAAGGCGTTCTTGACGTCGAGCTGCCAAATCTCCCATCCACTGAACGCCGCCAAGGCAATGATGAACCGAACTGAAGTCATTTTGGCCACCGGACTAAAAGTCTCTTCATAGTCTTCACCGTATTGCTGCGAGAACCCCCGAGCTACAAGACGAGCCTTGTAACGCTCGATACTGCCGTCAGCTTTCTTCTTCAGTTTGTAGACCCATTTGCATGTTACAGGAGTAGTGCCCTTGGGCTTGGGCACAAGAGACCAGGTCTCATTCTTCTCAAGAGCTGCCATCTCTTCTTGCATTGCAACATCCCACTCCTTCACGCCTTGGGCCTTCTCAAAGCTTGACGGCTCCCTCTCATCGAAGGGACCAGCGAAGAAACATGAGACAAAGCTCACTGCGTTTCCTCCTGTATAGCGATCAGGGGCAACGATTGCTCGCTTCGACCTCCTCAGCTCCTTCCCCTGAACCGCATTATCTCCAGCTGCTTCTTCCCTAGCTCCCCTTCCAGACGTGCTAGGAGCATTGCTCCCCCTGCTCCCTGAACCAGAAGCCCCCGTCTCGGAACTAGAAGGAGATGGACCACCTGGTGACACAGGTAGCTCCACCTGAAGATCTTCCACTGCTTTCTCTGGCACCTCCACCCTGCTCTCTGGTAGCTCCACTCCAGAAGACCCCTTATAAGATGTCACCTCATCAAAAACAACGTCGCGAGATACAACAAATCTCCGCATCTCCGGGTCCATGCACTTCCACCCTTTCTTCCGCTCATCATATCCTACGAAGACTAGCTTCCTTGCTTTCGCATCTAGCTTCGTCCGAAGAGCATCTGGGACATGCACATAGCAAGTGGAACCAAACACCCTAAGGTGTGCCACGCTTGGCTTCTCCTTGAACATCATCTCATGCGGGGTCAACATGTTGATGGGGCTCAGAGGCATCCTGTTGATGACGTAGGCAGCACAAGACATTCCCTCCGCCCAGAAGGACTTTGGAATACTCTTGGCATGTAGGCAACACTTGCAGGTCTCCGTCAGATGACGGATCTTCCGCTCTGCAACTCCGTTCTGCTGTGGAGTATGTGCACAAGTAAGCTCCCTCCGGATGCCTGCCTTCCTGCAAAAAGTAGAGAACTCACTGGAGGTGAATTCCCCTCCGTTGTCAGTCCTCAGCTTCTTCACCCGCAGTCTCAGCCGACCTTCCACGAGCTCCTTGAACTCCACAAACTTGGCAAACGCCTCCGCCTTTTCCTTCAGAAAATAAACCCAGACATATCTGGTGTAATCATCAATCAACACCAGCATATACCTGCTGCCTCCGAGGCTTGGGGTAGCAGTTGGTCCCATTAAGTCACCGTGGATGCATTCCAACGGCATACTACTCCTTGTCTGCGACTTGTCAAACGGTAGTCGATGAGACTTGCCGAACTGACATCCTGCGCAAACATGACCTTCTCCGTAGGAAGATAGACTCGGCAGGCCCTTGACCAGACCTTTCACCGCCATTGCTTTCAGCTTATCCATCCCTACATGCCCCAACCTCTCATGCCATATAACGGCACCATCATTCGTCTTCATCTTGTCGACGTAGGAACTTGTCGATAAAACGAACAAGTCCTTTGCCCGTCTCCCGATATGAACGACCTCGGCCTTCACGGCCTCTACATTACGTAGAAATTTCACTTCTGTTGGGCCGAACAGAACGTGATACCCAGCGTCAACAGCGTTGGTCACGGAGAAGAGGTTTTTCTTCATTCCGGGCACATGATAGACACTCTTCAAAGTAAGTGGCCCTCCATCACTGCCCAAAGAAACAACCCCCACCTTCTCTACTGGATGCACGGTATTATCAGCAGTAATGATTGCATTGTTACCTGTGTAGGGCTGTGCAGAAGAAAGCTTGGTCCCGTCTCCGGTGAGGTGATGACCACACCCCGAGTCCACGATCCAGTCCTCCAAATAGTTGATGGGAGCCGAAGCTCCAATAGAAGCCGAGAAGGCTCCTCCCCATCCTCCATCTATATGTCTGGCCTCAGCTTCCTCCTTCTCTGCAGCATGCCCTGCTTGAGTGACCACTCTGCAATCCTTCTTGAAGTGCCCAACCTTCCCGCATTTGTAGCATTTGAGACCTTCCTTCTTCTTCTTCTCCTCAGCCTTAGGAGGATAACCCCTCTCCTGCTGTCCAGAAGTTGAAGGCCCATAGCCTCCAGTGGTCTTCTTTTTCTTATCCCACTTCTTCTTCTTCCCTGAGAAGAGAACTTCGCCATCTCCCCCAATCACTGGCAACCCCGCCATCTGTCTTGCCAAGCTTTCTTGCGAAGAAAGCAAGTTCTCCAGCTCCAACAGAGACGGCTGATTTGCCCATCCCTGCACCGACGTCACAAAGGCCACATATTCCTTCCGCAAGCCGCGGATGATGTGCCTCTTCAGCTTCGCCTCAGAAATTGGCTCATCAGGATCCAGTGCTGATATCTCAGCGCAGAGGTTCTTCATCTTCAGAAAGAAAGTGGAGATAGAAAGATCGCCCTGAGCCGACCTTGCCAGCTCATTCTCCAAGAACTGCAGCCTCGCTACATTCTTCTTATTAAACAGCCCATCCAGGGCTCTCCAGATCTCGGCAGCTGATCCACACCCTAAGATGTGATCAAATAGATCAGGTGAAATGGCACGCTTCAAAGTGAACTCGGCCTTGGCATTGGTCTTTCTCCACGCCCTTACGGCCGGACCATTGTCACCAGCTTCCGTTGCCTTCACCTCTTCTGTCTCATTTCCTCCAACAACTTCCCATAGATCCTCACCCAGAAGATAGCTCTGCATACATGACTTCCACTTCTTGAAGTTAGTCGATGTAAGCATCTCAATACCAAGACCTCTTGCAAATCCACCTTCCATTGGTTTTCCTCTGGTTCCTTCTTCACAAAGGCGATGGCTACTCTAAGTTGCAACCTGCTCTATCCACTCCAACCTACCTCTGATACCATGTGAAAATTTTTCTAAGGACCTTGTGAGAGCAAGCAGGAATCGATTATGCAACTTAGAGATACAAGCCAAACAACCAGAACCAAACTTTAGGCAAGCAATTGATCTTTATTGATAGCATAAACTTCATTACAGGGCAAGGCATGCTTGGCGAGACATGATTTCGCCAGCACAGATACCAAACAGAAATACAAGTAGATGAGGATAACTTGAGATCGCTCCAGACCGCGCGACCTCCCTGCGACTTCAACACACTGCCAGACCGCAGCGCCTTGCCGATCACAGCACACCACCAAACCGCTGCACAGACCGCTCCCTTCTTCCGATTTCCTGATCCTCCCGAACTCCAGCACCACAACTCCAAGCCGCAGACCGCCCGAACACTTTCAGAGGAAGAGGTGATCGCTGCTGCCCACACTATCCGCAGAAGCTGCACAAGAGGAATTCAATCAGCAGACCGCACGGTCAGAATAAACCAGACCGCAGGAAACAAGCGAACTCAGCTTACACTTGGTGTGTTCTATTTGCTGCTACAGTGGCCTCCTATTTATAGGCACGGGACCTGATCCAGTCACCATCCTATGAGATAGGATCACCACCCTCCAGATCGCGTGACCTGATCGGTCAACCCGCGCGATCAGCAACATAACTCCTGCTTCATTTTGGTGAACCTGCCAGCTTCAATGTCGCCATGAGAGACTGCCACTCTCACAGCAGACCACGACTCCACAAGGAGCTCGCCAGACCGCTCGAAGCTAATCACCACCTGTGTTTGCTCGAGACCGCGAACACAGCCAGTCTGCGATCAACCCGCGAACTCCTATCCGCATGCCAATCTCCTCCTGAGACCGCAAACAGCAACCAGCTCGCAAACCAGTCTTCTCCTGAGACCGCGAACTGAGACCGCGCGACTAAGACCCTTAGTCCGCGAATACCCCCAGAAAGCCAGGTCAGCTACCAGACCGCATTCCGGAGAGAACCTGGATCAACCTGTGCGGTCACACCAGACCGCCACTACCTTGAAGAGGACAGCACGCCACGCGGTCACGCACAGACCGCGCGGCTCCTTCAGCAGACTTTGGACAAGACCAGCGGTCAACCCAGAAGACCGCAGATAGGCTGAGATCAGCCAGACCGCGGATGCAGACCGCCAGGTCGTGCGGTCACGTCAGACCGCCCGACCTCCTCCCAGACCGCCCAGGTCCAAAAGCCTCCACTTCCACTTCAACAATTTCAACAGTAGGTCCTAAGGACGTTGTGTCGAGTCCCGCATAATTTTATCCATCGGATTTGGGAGCCAACCGACCCCTTTTTGTTCGCTCTTGGTCGGAGCCCTCCTATGTTATTCTAATTTCTGTGATGAATGTTCTTCCGTTAGCTTAACGTCCACGTGTCTCGTTCATCCCTACATCAATTTGGTATCAAAGCGATGTTGTGTTGAGTTCTATCTCGACACCATCCTTACTCTCAGATCTGTAGGCTATCCGTCCTCTTGTCGGTGCGTTCGTTAGAACGGTCAAAATTTGAAAATTTTCGGATTGGTCTGCATTTAGTAAAATCTCAGAATTTTAAAACTTGTAAAAAAAAATCTGAAATTTGTTCTGTAGCTTCCTGCACGTATTTCCAGCAACATTAAAACTGAAATTTTTTCGATTCGTCCTCGTTAGGACGGCCTGAAAATTGGGAGCGTCGTAATTCTGTCTAGTTGGTCTGCGAATAACGGCCTAAATTTGTCATTTTTCAGCGAAATTATGAATTTTTTTTAACGATCTACGTATTATCCACGTCAGGAATCTATAAATTATCCTACCTTCAATATAGCTACAGCCCTAGGAAAAATCATCTTTCCAAAGTTTTCCTGAACCTGAATGCGCACTAGGCTAGGAACGGAGTACACGACACCGTCTACGTCTAGGATGGCTGCGAATCAGCATGATGATCCCAACACCGAGGCCATAACAGGTCTGCGTACCGAAATGGCTGAACTTAGGACGATGTTGGCACAAATCCTTCTGAATCAAGGAGGACCACGACCACCACCACCACCACCTGTTAATGTTGGGCAGCCAGACCGGCACCAACAGGACCATGATTCGGATTTCGATGGGAACTCTCCTCGAGTGCCCCCTTGAGAGCGTCGCACCGAGCGCGCCTTCGACATCACTAGGGTCGTTAAGATTGACGCCCCCACTTACGATGGTTTGGGAGACCCCCAGGTCTTCCTTACTTGGGTAGTGGATATAGAATGTTACTTTGAATGACACAACCTGACGGACCCTCAAAAGGTCCAAGTCGCCAGGATGAAGTTAACGGGACGGGCGAAAACTTATTGGTTGAACAAGGAGCGAAGATTAGGAGCCGGGCAGGGAGTCCCACCCATAGGTTGGCCTATAATGAAGAATTTACTGACCGATCAGTACGTCCCTGCGTACCACCGAACCCAAATGTTCGATGAGCTTGCCACTCTACGGCAGGGCTCGAATTCGGTAGCCAAATATATGGGAGAACTGAAGGACCGCATGGTACGTTGCGACCTTAGAGAGGTTCTGGAAGTCACATTATCTAGGTTCCGCAAGGGGCTTCATCCAAATATCCAAAGGAAGCTCCTGCGCTATGGGCATACGGACTTAAACACGACCTTCAATGCCGCCCTAGACATTGAAAAACACCTAGCCTCTAAGGCTGACTCCCGATACTCTCATGCGAAGAATAAGTCCGCCACTGGGGCTTCTTCTTCCACATATCCTGATAAGGGAAAGTTTAGGTCCACCGAGTCAAAGTCTGTTGTGATCACCGCTAGAAACACTAAGAACCTCACGAGTGAGCGTATCCCTATTGGGAAGGTTAGCAAGTCTAACACCACATGTTATTCTTGTGGCATTCAGGGTCATTACGCCTTTGAATACCCTACGAAGACAAAAGCCGTAGCCTTTCTAGAATCGTCTACTAACCCTGCTGATTACTAGTACGAGGCTGCTGAGGAGAGTGACCCCGATGGGGTCCCAAGCGATTTAGAGGACGATCACCACCTTATGGTGATGCGTTGCATCTTGACCACTCCTCGTCCCGTGGACGACTGGAAGAGGACGAGTATATTTTCCCTAATCTTTAAGAGTGGCGAGAAACTTTGCAAACTAGTTATTGATTGATGAGTCTGGTTTATACAGTGATTTCCGGCCTCATCTGGGTTTGTTTTAGTGTCATTGCACTTCAATTGCTGTTCATATATGCTTATATTGATATCACGGCGTATCTGCGCCTTTTGTGCAATCCTTCCCCCTTTGTGGCATGTTTTTCTTATATATTACTGTATGCCTGTGTTATGGATCCGGTGGTGTGCACGGATCGGGGTCATATGTATTTTTCCTGCAGGTCCTGGGATCGCGTGAACGTTCGGGATGGTGCGGGGCAATTTTTGGCCTAAAAAGCCTCTGATCGTGCGCATTCCTTCGCGCACGATCAGGCGCACGACCAGTGGTCGTGCGTTAATTCCCTTCCCAGACAGAGCGACTGCGCACGATCAGAGGATTCCTTCGCGCACGACCACTGGTCGTGCGCCCCTGACCGTGCATTATTTTCCATCTTTTTCTTTGCTACAGGTTGTCTGTGCACGATCACAGGCATTCCTTCACGCACGACCATTGGTCGTGCGCCACTGACCGTGCGCAGTGTTTATTCGGCTCCTTATTTAAACCGCTGCTCCGCGAAATTAGGGCATTGAGCACTGTTTTGGGCGCAATTTCTCCGCGCCAGTCCGCCGTTTCACCTCTCCAAGTTCCTCCCATCCATTCCCCCCTTTGGGAAGGCTTCATCCATTGATCCTAAGGTCCATCTAGGATCCCGGAAGCATTCTCCGCCATCTACAACCAACATTCCATGAGGAGGACATCTCCATTGGGCGAAGCAGAAGTGACCCAGCTCTGAGAAGAAGACTGGCAACGGTTGGAGGTAGTGACAGCCTTTAAGCCCCGGAAGCAACCAAGGACTGAGCTCGGAGGAGGCGTGACGACCCCCCATTCCGACCAAGATCCACGGCGAGGCTTCTCATCTCATGGTTCCTTCTACCCCTTCTCCTTTTTTGATATGTACTCTTCATTGTTGTAATGAACTAAGTGAACCTCTATTTGTCTATGAATGGGAGTTTGTTTATGATCTTCTTCTTTACTTGATGCTGTGTTGTGATGCGCTCCGCCCCCGCTCCACTTACACACACACGTTCTAGCACTCGCTCTAGCAAAAGCTGGAAGCGATAGCGAAGAGGTGCCTTCGACCCTCAACTCTCGCATTTGCACTCACCTCATCCATTTGCTCACCGGCCATCCGCTAATTGAAGCACGACATCGCGGCCTGCACTAAATCCATCCACCAAGCGACGCAGTGATTGCGACCCGCATAGTTTGTTTAGTTTTCTCATTCCTGTTATATAAAACCAATCAAAATCCCCCTGTTTTTGCTAAACTTAGAAACCCTCATAATTAATCTCCTAACAAGCAAATCATACTACCCAACTTGCGGTCCTTTGAGAACGATATTCAGGGAGCTACTCCCTACTTTTATTGCTTGACAACGACCGGTGCACTGCCGTCGTACCGCATTTCGTGCCCGCTAATTAGCGGTGTGGAAATAGCGCGTCATTGATGGCGGTAGTTGCGTAAACCCCGTTTCTGAGAACGCCGTTAAGCGTATGTCCTTGACTGCTGAGCCGCACCCGACCCCCTATCAGGTTGCTTGGATCAGTAAGGTTACTATTAAGGTTACCCAGCGCTGCTTAGTCCCCCTGACCTTCAAATCCTACACGGATGAGGTTTGGTGCGACGTCCTGCCGATGGACGTTTGTCATGTGTTGTTAGGCCACCCCTGACTCTACGACCGTGATGTGACGCACTATGGTCGCGCCAACACATATGAGTTCAAATTCAACGGCAAGATCGTCACCTTGAGACCGACTGTGCCGAAAGAGCCTGTAGTATTGGCTAAGGATACCTCTGTCCCGGTACAAAGGAAAGCGTTGAGTTTAGTTGGAAGGAAAGAATTTGTGAAGGATTCCTTCCTTGAGGGTATGATGTACGCTCTCGTTCTCATGAGTGCAAAGACTGATAGTGGCAAATTGGATGATTTACCCCGAGAGCTACGGGTATTGTTGGATGAGTTTAGGGACGTTTACCCGGACGAGATGCCTTCGTCGTTGCCACCACTTAGAGATATACAACATGCCATAGATCTTATCCCCAGATCGTCCCTACCCAACCATCCCCACTATAGGCTTAATCCCGCTGCCCATAAAGAGTTACAAACCCAGATTGAGGATTTACTGAGTAAGGGGTTCATTAGGACGAGTATGAGCCCATGTGCTGTCCCAGCCCTTCTAGCCCCTAAGAAGGATGGCACTTTGCGCATGTGTGTTGATAGCCGAGCTCTCAACAAAATTACTATAAAATATAGGTTTCCAATTCCGCGACTAGATGATCTCTTGGATGTCCTATCAGGTGCTACTATTTTCTCAAAGTTAGACTTACGGAGTGGTTACCATCAGATTAGGCTTCGGGAAGGGGATGAGTGGAAGACAACGTTCAAATCTAAGGACGGGTTGTATGAGTGGTTAGTGATGCCCTTTGGGTTATCCAATGCCCCCAGCACCTTCTCTCGAATGATGATGCACGTTTTTAGGCCGTATATGAGGAAATTTGTTGTAGTATATGATGCGCGTCGGCAAGTGCACCGGTCGCTGTCAAGTAATAATTGTGGAGAATAAATTCCCCGGATGTCGGTCTCTTGAGGAATGCAGGATGGGTGAACGAATCGCGCAGTGATTATTGTTACACAAGCGTTTCACAAACACAAAGAGGGGTTTTTGGTTGGTTTTCCTAATTTTAACAACAACAACAGAGATGCGGGTCGAGAACACCGCTTCGCAAAGTGAGGTGGATGCAACGGCTGTGATGCCGTGCTTCGTGAGGCGGATGAAGTGAACTCAAGTGCGAAAGGGTGAGGGTCGCAAACACCTCTTCACAACCGTCGTTAGCTCTTGCTAACACAGAGCAAACACCTTGCGTGCGTGTGCGAGTGAGTGAGTGAGAACGGAATGAATCATGAGCAAACCATGGAGAAAAACAAAGAAATATTCATTTTCATCAAAGTAAATATTACAATATTCATCTAGTACATGGTTCAAAGAGTGCAATGAAGGGAAAGAAGGAAGAAATAACCGGCGGTGAAGACTAGCGGCCGTTCACGGCCGGAATGGTAGGTTGTCGGGCTACCTCCGGACTCGGACGGGCAATGCTTCCGGCGTAGAGAGCTGTCACAATCTCCCTACGTGCTCCGTCGTCTTCGACTCAAGGTCTCTTCTTCTTCTCACCGGGCGGAAAGCGAAAATGGGTGCTTGGAGGCTTGCGGACGATGGAGAACACTCACGGACGATGGAGGAAGGCTTGGAATGGATGGAGGAGGCTTCCCCTTGCGTGGAAGATGAAGTAGGGGCGTTCCAGGGCGGTGGTCGGCGGCGTACGGAACAGGAACCTCGCTCCCGGAAGATCGATCCGCCCTAAAATCGCAACAGGCGTTTAAATAGGCGCTGGATTGAATACTGCGCACGATCATTGGCGCACGACCAGTGGTCGTGCGCACTGGAATTCTGCGATCGTGCGCACTGCCTGGACAGAACCTGCAAGAGACGAAATTATAAAATACAATGTTCGCACGACCAGTGGCGCACGACCGGTGGTCGTGCGCACTGGAGTTGATGGTCGTGCGCACTACAGCAAACAGAACTCAGAAATTTAATGGTCAATGCGCACGAGCAGTGGCGCACGACCGATGGTCGTGCGCACTGGAGTCGATGGTCGTGCGCACTGCACCAGACAGAACTCGTGAAAAAGGGTTAAGTGCGCACGATTAGTGGCGCACGACCGGTGGTCGTGCGCACTAGAACAAGTGATCGTGCGCAGTGTTCCTGTGCAGAATTGCACCGGAAACACTTGCACGCCTCCTATTCCAGCACAAACACAGATCTAGCCACTGAAAGTGGCACTTAACAACATATGAATACTACTAAAGATAATACACACGAAAACACACCAAAGTGGGCCTAAATGTGCACCTAGCATGGGTTATCAAATATAGACTATAATAAGGCTAAAGTGCGTGATATTGACAAAATAACGGCCCGGATGAGTCCATAAATGTATATAAGATCAGGACTCATCAGTATATTTCGACGACATCCTAGTCTTTAGCACCTCCCCCGCCGAGCATCTCTCCCACATCAACGTGATCCTCTCCACCTTAAGAAAGGAAACCTTATTTCTAAACCTTAAGAAGTGCACATTTTATGTTCCGGAGGTCGAGTTCTTGGGTTACATCGTTGGTTATGCAGGTATTCGTGTTGACCCAGGTAAGGTCCAAGGGATAGAGACTGGCCCGAGCCCACTAGCCTTCGAGAGGTACGAAGTTTCCACGGGTTAGCCACGTTCTACCGTCGTTTCATTCGCGATTTTAGTAGTATCATGGCGCCCATTACTGACTGTATAAGAAGGGCGAATTCACGTGGATGAAATCCGCCACATTTGCCTTCCGTCATATAAAAGAGCTTATGACCGAAGCACTGGTGTTGCGTCTCCCCGACTTCACCAAGGTCTTCGAGCTTACTTGTGACGCGTTAGGCGTAGGAATTGGAGGTGTCCTGAGTCAAGAGGGTCACCCGATTAGTTATTTTAGTGAGAAATTAGCGGGCGCTAAGTTGAACTATTCCAACTACGATAGGGAATTTTATGCGATCGTTAGATGTTTACATCATTGGAGGCACTATCTCCTTTCTAAGGATTTTGTGATCCTCTCTGATCATGAAGCATTACGATTCATCAACGGTCAGCACAAAATCAGCCCACACGCTAAATGGGTATCCTTCTTGCAAGAGTACACATTTAATCTTAAGCACCTTAAGGGGTCCAATAATCGAGTTGCCGACGTACTTAGTCGCCTCACCCTCTTGCTTTCCTCCATGCAAGTCCACGTGGTTGGGTTCGAGCGCATAAGGGATGAATACGCCACATGCCCTGATTTTCAGGAGGCATATCTATCTGCCCAGGATAGCTCTCCCACGACCATTTCGGCCTTTTCACTTCGGGACGACTATCTGTTCAAACACGGGAAATTGTGTATCCCTCGCTCCTCTTTGCGACTCCACATCATTTGGGAGTTACATAGTGGTGGCTTGAGTGGACACTTCGGTAGAGACAAAACGATTACGCTCGTAGAGGAGAAATTCTATTGGCCCAAACTAAAGGCGATGGTTGGGAGGGTAGTGAGCAGTTGTCGTACGTGTCAAGTTTCTAAGGGTACTAAGTCCAATGTTGGTTTGTACACTCCTCTACCTATCCCGTCCATACCATGGGAAGACGTGAGCATGGACTTCGTGTTAGGCCTTCCCCCCACCCTTCGACGTCATGAATCTATTCTTGTCGTTGTGGATAGGTTCTCCAAAATGGCATACTTCCTTCCATGTAGTAAGACCGACGACGCTTCTCACATGGCGAAGCTATATTTTAAGGACGTCGTTAGTCACCGCGGAGTTCCGAAGACTATTGTCTCGGATAGGGACGTAAAATTCACTAGCTACTTTTGGAAAACCTTGTGGATTCTTATGGGAACCAAACTACTATTCTCCGCGACTTATCATCCGCAAACTGATGGGCAGACGGAGGTAGTCAATAGAAGCCTAGGAAACCTTCTTAGATGTCTAGTGAGCGATCATAAAGGCACGTGGGATCTTCTTCTTCCTCACGCCCAGTTGGCCTATAACAACTCCAAAAATCGGTCCACCGGTCTATCTCCAAACGAGATTGTTCACGGGTACAAGGCCCCTGTGCCTCTTGACTTGGTTCCGTTGCCCCCAACGTACAAGACAAGTCAGTTCGCATAATCCTTCGCACAACATATTCATGACTTACATGCACGTATACGAGCTACCTTGACCGATCAATATGAGTCTTATCGAACGCACGCTAATTTACATAGGAGGGTATCACACTTTCAAGTCGGCGATCTGGTTTTAGTACGGTTAGTTCCCGAACGAATGCCGACTGGCACCGTTAAAAAGTTAGCACCAAAGCGTGCCGACCCTTTTCGGATTATAAAGAAGCTAGGTGACAACGCTTTCGTGTTAGATTTGCCGGCTGATTGGGGTATATCCCCTATTTTTAATGTCTCGGATTTGACGTCGTTTGTTTCGCCTCCGCATGAGTTGGATTCTTTGTCGTCTTCTCCCTCCACTAAAAATTCTATTGGGTTGGGGAGTGGTAGTTCGGATGATCTCTCTCCTTCGGTCCCCGCAGGTATAACATCGGATGGTACGTTGTCATCCTTTATTCCTACTGCTGACATGTTTCCCAGGTTCCCCAAGACGTTTCTCACTCCAGATGTGATTCTTGCTGCTGAGCCACTTGCTACTCCTGCTGGTGCTACCTACCGCTTCCTCATCCATTGGTGTGACCGCCCTCCCTCTGACGACTCATGGGTACTCGCGACAGAGCTTCAACATTTGGACGCCGAGCTTCTCCGCCGCTATCTCTCGGACCACGCATCAGAGATACGCGATTTTGAGTGGGGGAGGATTGATGGCGCGTCCCCTCTGACACTCCTTGATGATGATGACCCGGTTGCCGAGGCGCTGCGACACAAAGATCTAAGGTGCCATGATGATGCTGAAGGAAGTCCGCGTTACAATCTCCGCCCGCGGCGTGCCAAAACTGCCGTGAAAACTTAAAGTTTATTTATGCACTTTTATTTATGCACTTTTTTTTATATTAATGAATATAAAATTATTTCATGCTGCTTGATGATAATTTTATATTCATTAGTTGGTTGTAATTTTAATTTTGAACTCTTTTATTGTTTTGGTGTGTATTTAACCATATGGATGGATGAGATTACATCTCCATCTTGGATGGTTAAGATTTTGTTGTAACTCCTATTTAAGGAGGCCTTTATGAAGAGATGAAGCATTGAAGAGAAAAAAAAACCCAAACCCTATTTCCCTCTTGGAAATTTCAACCACAAGGAGTTCTCCCCTTGCCGCCCCCCCTTGGTGTGAAGCCTCCCCTTCCGATCGCCATCCCGTTCGATGTGACGCCGGTGGATCCGTGGAGAGAGTGAATCTCCCACCTTATCTTGTGTGTTCATCTTCTTGGTTGGGTAACTTCTTCCTCATTTGTGATTTCTTGCTGTGAGATTTGTGGAGGTGTTTTCGAACCGTCTTTTCTGTGATTTTAAAACGCATCGCTTGCTAGTTCTGATTTCGAATCGTTGTTATTGAATCTCTTGTGATCCGGATTAGGAAGATCCGGTGCGGGAACAAAGCTCAGCCTAGCCTTGACTTGCTCTCCAAGATTGGCACGATTTGTGCTTACAAGGGAATTAATCTCAACTAGAATTTCGACCGCTACTAATCGTTTGCCGCCGCTCCGAAATAAATTATTTGCTGCGTTTGAAACGGCTCAAGTTGAAGAATAGATGCTTGTATAGGTGTGGTGAGTTGTGTGCTTGTTGGAGAGGTAGGTCTTAAGGACGTTGTATCGAGTCCGGCTTATGGTGAGTTGTGTGCTTGTTGGAGAGGTAGGTCCTAAGGACGTTGTGTCGAGTCCCGCATAATTTTATCCATCAGATTTGGGAGCCAACCGACCCCTTTTTGTTCGCTCTTGGTCGGAGCCCTCCTATGTTATTCTAATTTCTGTGATGAATGTTCTTCCGTTAGCGTAACGTCCACGTGTCTCGTTCATCCCTACATCAACGACTCTCTTCTGATGGCCATGCCACCCGCAAAGGTTAATAAGCAGCTGGTTGATCTTGGAGACTACCTCGCTGAAGCGGAGGAGTTCCAACAGCAGATGCTGGGCGAAGAAGGGCTGTTTGGCCGGGTAGCCGACTTAGAGGCAAGGTTGTATGAGATGGAGATTCGCTAGAAGGCCACCGAGGATGACCTCCACCGGTTTGCGCAAGTGGCGGGCACCCTGGGCGAAGCCTCCCTTTTAGAAGAACACATTAGGCGAGGCGAGGACCATATCAGACAAAGCGAGGAGAATTTGGAGAGGGCTCACAAAGATCTGCGAGCGGCTTGCATCATCACTTGGAGAGCTTGCCACCCTCAGTGCACGCGTCGCCTGGGCCGCGGTTCGGTGCGTCGCTGTTGAGTCCCTTAGGCCGTCCTCGTCTTTTGAATTTTTGACGCTTGATATGTAATCTCACTCGCGACCACTCGGGTCCTTGTAATGTGCAGGCGATACCTTTATAATTGTCTCGTTTGTACTCGCGTTATGCGCTTAGAGAAAATTTATTATACATTTTCTGTACTCGCGCTATGCGCTTCTTCTAGTTATCTGGTTTTCATCTTTACTTGCACGTCATTGAGTTGGATACTCGCATAAATGTATTCGTGTTGCCGGTCGATCTACTCGCGTGCGACTAGGTTAGGTGGCGGGGTCTATAAATAGAGGGCTTCCTGCAGTGGGAGGGTACGCTTTCACATCTCTTTCATGCACCCTCCCCTTCTCGAATCCTTCCCACAGAACCCCCACCCCCTACTCGTTGCCAACCATGGTGAAAGAGCCCTCCGAGGACGGGCGCGCCTTCTGTGCCCGTAATTTCTGAGCGCACAACTTTCCCAGCTCGCAGACCCTCGACGAGGAGCTGAGCGATGTTGAGAAGCGGTACTTGCCGCCCGGCTATACTGCGAGGCAGCCAGGCCTCGACAAATTTCTCAATACGCTCTATAGCGGAGAGCTTTCCTTCCCCATGGCCCACTTCCAGGTTGGGCTGAGATTTCCCCTGTGGCTGGAGGTCCGTCAGGTCCTTCACTACTTCAGGATGATCCCCTTGCAGGTCAACCCTAATGCGATCAGCGTCTTGGTTGCCTACGCCTGCTACCTGCATGAGGAGAAAATCGAGTTCGATCTCTCCACCTTCCGCAAAGTCCCGACCCTGAAGGCGACCAGTGATGGCACCCTGTTCTTCACCAGCGTGTGCGTCAAGGTCGTCGAGATGCTTAACAAGGTCCACCATTGGACCGATAAGTTCGTCTTGGTGCAGGGTGACTTCGGGAACATCCCCTTCTCTCCTGTCCAGAAGATAGAAGCGGAGTTCAGACCGTCTCGCCTGAAA
Organism: Dactylorhiza incarnata; assembly: GCA_033032865.1. Lineage (NCBI taxonomy): Eukaryota > Viridiplantae > Streptophyta > Magnoliopsida > Asparagales > Orchidaceae > Dactylorhiza > Dactylorhiza incarnata. Next base: position 5,937,940 of record JAWHQI010000079.1, on the reverse strand, counting down.
GGGGATGCGCTGGACCTTTACCTTTTCATGAAGGAGAAGGTCATGGATGACGTCTTCATGCGGCGAGGCGTGGATCAACTCGCATTTGTGAATCCGAGAGCGGGTAAGTCTTGGATAATACTCACCGCACTATTCTTGTTTTCTATTCTTGGTAGGAGTTCCCGCTAACCGTCCTTTCTTATCTAACAGGTAAGCGCATCATCCCTACTCTCCCCATTGCGACGCCTCTCGACAGCAGTCGAGCAAGCTCCAGCTCGAGGGAGTCCTCGTAGGGGCTGTGGTCATGGGGAACAGCGTGACGCCACCGGCAGCTGATAAGGGCAAGGGCTGAGTCGACCCTAAAGTCGCTTCGGTAAGCGAGCCGAGGAGTAAGAAGCAAAATACGGGGAGCTCCGCCTCTCACCCTCTGGCGAGCCCGCCCCGAAACCCCTCGACCCATACAAATTTTGGGTTGGGGATGAGGAGCGAGGATCCAAAGGCAACCCCCTGCTAATATGGGAGCCTGCGACGAATAGGGTCTCTGTGAGCTCACTCTTCCCCTCCTGGGAGGATTTTGAGGAAGTCAGAAACCGCACGTACAACCTGCTCTTTGGGTTGTACGGGCGTGAGGATGCTGAGGTCCTTATGGAGGCTTCCATCCGCGAGCTGGCCAATCTCAGAAGCTGCTCCATCCTCAGTACTGTCGAGCTGCTTCACCAGACCGTGCGCACGAGTACTTCAGGCGAATAGGCGGCTCCGTGACTTGGGTCGGGCCTACGAGGAGCAGGGGGAGAGGTTGGTTCAAGTGGAAGAGGAGTTGGCCGCGCTCAAGTCTAACGATGTTCCCCCTTCTGAGGTATGGGTTTTCACTCGCCTCCATCCTACTCGCCTGCCATCTCTGTCATCTAACCTTTTTATTTCAGGAAACCACAGTTGTGCTGATGATGCGGGTTTTTGAGCTGGAGGAGCAGCTGGCCGCAGCGCAACGCGAAGTTAGCTATCTGGGGACTTGCCTCGCTGAGGTGGAGTCTGAGGTAGTGGAGTGCCGCCACCCTACCAAAGGGGAGTCATCGACAGTTCTCGCACTTCTCCACTTCACCCCATCCCAGGTCACTAAGACGCGGAAGCAGCTGGCCATCAAGACGACAACGTTCACGCGGGAACGAATTCGATGGCGGTTCCTTCTCACCGCGGAGGGGGACCAAATCAACTTCACGGTCCTTCTCTCGGAGCTATATCACAAGGCGGTGAGCTCTGTCCCAGCAGGAACATCAAGCGGCGACTCCTCCGGCGAATCGAAAGAAGAGGACCAACAGGGCGAGTAGGTCGTCTGTTTCATAAAGCGTTGTAATGATAAATTTTTCTTTATTTATGAACATTTCCGGCGTACTCGCTACCTTCATTCTATTGAACAGGCGCCTTCGCCTTTGTTTACTCTGTGATTGTGTTGTCTATTGTTGAGATGTATTTGTTTTTCTTTTCTCTGTCGTGCTCGCCCATATGATGTATTCGCCCATAACTGCGATTCACATAAGAGCGTTCTTCATGTAGGTTTAGTGTCTGAGTCCCTCTTACTCTCCAAGAGTGCGAGATGGTTAGCGAAGGCTTAGCAGTGCTGGGTGATCGCGCACTTGCGCTATAATTTTTTGCGAGTGTAGTGGGTGAGTAAATGAGTGGTTTCGATGCTCGCGGGTCTAGGAGGTTTCTGGAGTACACGCCTCCCCTCCCCTTACTTCAACATAAAATTACCCTAGGGTTAGCACTTGTAGAATTTTGGGGCTCACTCGAGGGGGCAAGTAACCAGCCTGTGGGGGAGGAGCCCAGTGCAACGGCCTGGTCTACGACAACACTCTGCTCAAGGACATATAACTCACTCGAGGGGGCAAGTAGGCAACATGCAGGGGAGGAGCCCAGTGCAACGACCTGGTCTACGATAACACTCTGCTCGAGGACTTAGAACTCACTCGAGGGGCAAGTATCCATCCTGCAGGGGATGAGCTCAGTGTAATGACCTAGTCTACGTCAACACTCTGCCCGAGGACATACAACTCACTCGAGGGGGAAAATAGCCAGCATGCAGGGGAGGAGCCCAATGCAACGACCTGGTCTATGACAACACTCTGCTCGAGGACATGGAACTCACTCGAAGGGGCAAGTAGCCATCCTGCAGGGGAGGAGCCCAGTGCAACGGACTGGTCTACGACAACACTCTGCTCGAGGACTTAGAACTCACTTGAGGGGGCAAGTAGCCGGCCTGCAGGGGAGTAGCCCAGTACAACAGCCTGGTCTACAACAACACTCTCCTCGAAAACATAGAACTTACTCGAAGGGGCAAGTAGCCAGCCCGCAAGGGAGGAACCCAGTGCAACGGCCTTGTACAACCCCGTGTTTGCTGAGGGGTAAAATGGTGAACCGGGATGTAGGCGAATCAAGCACGGGGCTAGCCGCCCCGTGGCGAGCGAGCCGCGTGGGGGAAAGTTGAGCCAGTCCTATCTCCCTACGAGGAGCGTGATGGTGGTGTGAGAATGTGTATACTCGCGCTTTGGGGTGCATTTAGCAATGGCGGGGCGAGTGAAGGCTCACCGCCTCGCAGAGGCGTCCCCGGGCTGGTGTTTACGTCGCTAAGGGAGAGCGAGTGGTGCCTTCACGACCCGCTCGCATAGGGAGACCTCACGAGGCCCGCTCGTGAGAGGACTGACGAGTGGTGCCCTCATGGGCCACTCACCCAGCAAGGGTCCAGGTGCCAATTTGCCAAAGTACCCTTGATGGGCTGCCAATAACCCTTCAAAACAGTGGAGTTGGGCTGTTAGCAGACCAGTTTGGGGTGTGATTAGTAAAACCAAAAAGGTGGGATCCCGCTATTAGCTGACCAGAAGAGAAAAACTATATATAGACCATGAAGGGAACCTTTGGAGAGGACCACTTCTTTGGCTTCCTCCTCCTTAGGCTATCTTTGGTTAGCCCCTCAGGCTCTCCAAGGTGCCCGACTTCAGCTTTAGCTTAGGAGGGGAAGCGCTCTAAGATCTTCTGGGTGTGTGGTGGGACCTCCACGCTGTAGCCAATAGTCATATTTAGCTCCAAGTCTTCGGTCAAGTTCCCCTGTGGGATCAGTAAGTGCTAGCTGCCCCCCTTTCAGGGGTCCGGATTCCTCATTGGGTCGATTCTCGATTATAATATTTTTGGTGCGGTGAGCGTGGACCGCATCTAGTACAAGAAATTCCCTAGGAGGCAGCATGGCCAGAGAGGATGAGTGAGATGCCAGCCGTGGCGGTCCGCCACTCTCTGGCTCGCCAGTGACGACAGAGATGCTGACAGACCTCCGAAGAGAGGTTCTCGAGACGATCAATCTCTCCTTCACCGCAGCGCGAGGCGAGTTCGTAACCCCGACACCCCAGATCGTCCCGCCATCGGGGGTAGGCGAGAACGCCCCGGGGGGCAGTGAGCGGGTAGGGAGCACACTAGCGATGCGCTAGGGCGAGATCTAGCATGGCGAGAGCTGTTCCCCAGCCCGGTGAATGCGAGAACGGTAGGTGAGTTTGTAGTTCGGGTGGGGCAGGCGAGGGCGACGAGCACAACAAGCCCATTCTGCGAGTTGGTGCTTTCGACGCCCGCTCCGAAAGGTTCACCGAGCCCGCCATGAGTTTTTACACCGACAAGGATGACCCTGTCCAACACCTACAATGGTTTGAGGACACGGTCTCCATTCAACATATGTCGGACGCTATCAAGTGCCGACTTTTTGCCATTACCTTGAAGGAGAAGGCACGGGGCTGGTTTCAATAGCTCCGAGGGGGGTCGATCTACGCGTTCGAGGATCCGCGCCGTAGCTTTTTTCGACGCTTCTCGACCTCGAAGAAGAGGAAGAAGGATGCCCAGACACTCTTCAAGATCAAGCAGGGACCAGGGGAATCGCTGGCCCAATACGTGGACCGATTCCAGGAGGAGGTCCTACTCATCCAGGAGGTGCCCGGGTTCACCCTCCAGCTTGCCTTCACAGTGGGGCTGTGAGAGGTGTTCTTCAAGATAAACCTGAAACGAAAGCCCCCCTTCTCCTTCGAGGAGCTGATGGAAAGAACGGCGGAGGAGATCAAAGGGGAAGTAGCCATCCTGGAGTTCGTGAAAAGGCTGGCGAAGGTGAGTGAGCCGGAGGTCGGGCAGCATGAGGTCAGGAGATGGGAAGAGCCGAGGGACCCAGAGTTGGGGTGTAGGCAGCAGGGACGAGGGATGCAGGGCCCGGGAAGAGGTTTTTCCCAAGGAGGGGGGAACTTCCAGGGAGGTCAGGGAAGACCCAACCACCCGGGGTGGAGGCAAGGCCCGAGGCCACTCCCTTCCCACCTCAGTAGGCCATGGCGATCGACCGAGGAAGGGGAAGGCGAGTAGGAGGAGGAGCGGGAGCGAGGAGGAGGACCCGTACGACGGAGGCTGAGGGAGGGGGATGACGTTGCCGCATTGTACTTCCACTAGGAGGAAGGTCACGCAACGGCCACCTGCCCGAAGTTCTTGGAAGTCAGGAGGGTGAGAGGTCCCAGGTAGCAACAACCACCAGTGAGGATAGAGGAGGTGACCGGGCCGGCAGAGGAGGAAGATAGGTACGTAGACATGGCTGATGTGGGGAGCCGAGGAGGGATCAATGTGATCCATGGGGGAGTGGGGATCGAGGCGACCCGAAAGGCGAGCCTCCATACCATGTATCGACAGAGCGTGGCTTTGACTTCTCAAGCTCCACTCCCAGAGGTAAAGATTAGCTTCTTTTATAAGGATATGTGGGGCCATGAGGACCCGTTCTGCGATGCACTAGTTATCCAGACGACCATCGAGAACTTCACCGTCGCCCGGATCCTCATTGATAATTGGAGCTCGGTCAATGTCATCTTCAAGAAGGCATTCGACGAGATGAAGGTACAGGCAAGGAGGGTATTGACCTCGGATGGCCCACTGTTCGGGTTCTCGGGAGAAAGAAAGGATGTGGAAGGAGGAGTAGGGCTCTATGTCATCTTGGGGGGACAGTCTCGTAACTGCCGGTTCTTCATCGTTGATGCTCCGAGCAGTTACAATGCCATCTTTAGGCTGACCCTCATCAGTGCGTTCTAGTGTGTGCCCTCCTTGTTCCACCAATGCCTCAAGTTCAGCGTGGGCGAAGTCTAGATCCGGGTGAGAGGAGACCCAAAGATAGCATGGCAGTGCTATGTTACTGCGGTCAACACCATCACTTGGCAAGTAGAGGCAGAGGAGATGGACCGGGAGATGGAGAGGCAGGAGGAGGTGGATGGGGCTGCCGGAGGGCCTGAAGCAGAGGAGACCGGGGGAGGAAGGGGAGAAGAGGACCAGGCCCAGGAGGATGGGGCAGAGGAGCTGTTGGAAGTTTGGGAGGAGAATATGGAGGGGGGAACAGAAGCACTCGTTTACAAGGAGAAGAGGGAAGATGATGGGGGGAGCAATCTAGGTTGGAGGCCATGGAGCTGGAGGTCATCTCCCGAGCGGGCGCGATAGAGAAAGTGAAGATCAGCGGGGTGATCAGCCCCGAGGGCCAGAAGAAGATCCTGTCCTACGTCCAGGAGAACGTGGACGTCTTCGCTTGGAGCGCGATGGAAATGCCAGGGATTAATGCGGATGTGGCATGCCACCACCTGAACCTTGACAGCGACACTCCCCCCATCCGGCAGAAGAAGAGGCCCGCCACTGACAAGCTAGCGGAGCCCATTCGGGAGGAAGTGAACAAGCTCCTCAAGGCAAGATTTGTATCAGAGATCTAGTGTAAGACCCTCTCTTTTGTACACATTTCCGGGTCTTACCGCCCAGAACCACCATCTTGCGGTGGCAGCAACTCACGGGATGGTTGCCACCATAATACGTCGATTCTGCCAGCTAATCAACATCATCCAGACCAACCGCAAATCAAGTAATAGAAGCGTTAAACAAACCAAGTCCACACATCACATTATATATAAATATTGAAATACAAAGTCCACGCTGAGAAAGTACTAAAATGAATAAGGTCTTGTGCCCAGTACATCAATATCATCACTACATGTTCACTCATGCTCATGCAGAAGTCTCAAAAACATTTACATCCATATCTACTGCGGCTACTGCTGGTACAGACTGCTCCATCTTGTCACGCACTCTTGTCCTGGTCTTCTAAATAAGGTCATGTTTCTCTGGCATAACGACTCCTAAAATGATGTGGTCCACTGATCGTTAGTCAAAAGGACTAAGCCAAATTCCCCATCCCCTCCCCCAGCGACTCCTAGGCACCGGGCGGGAGGAGGAAGCGGAGGACAACAAAGGGTAAAAGCAAGAAGGTGACATGGAACCTATCTAGCAGTTCTATCATAATAAATCAAGGGCTACTATGAAACTGAGCAGTATATAAATGAGCGTCGAAGTGAGTATACACACGCAGTTATAAAAGAGTCTAAGCAGCTAGAAAGTAAACCATAGTAGTTATAAAGTAAACTAGAGCAAGTAAAGAAGCAACTAGAGCAGCTATGAAAGTAACCTTAACTTATGTGTATACACACACAAACACATAAGCTAAGGGATCTGGCAAGAAGTAAACTCATCGTATAAAAGAGCCCATACTAATTTATACGATGATGTCTTTGTTTTATTCAAGGATGCTATGCTATGCTATGCAATGCAGTGATGCAACTCACGCACACGACTCTGTACATACAAACATTTTGTTAGTTCCCTCTGTTCGAGTGTGTCAACTCAGGTACCCGATTGAGGCAAACAGGGCAGTGGACTGGGCTTGTCCACTTCTAGGCTTATGCCACACATCTCCCAGCCTAGACCTTATGTACGCCATTTAGAATGCACAGGGTATCCGCGTACTATCTGGTAAGCACCACCTCTATCCCACTTTTCGATTCTCCACTCAGGTATACCCCGTTGAGGCAAACAAGGGCAGTGGATCGGGTCCTCCACTCCTAGGACAGTATGACACCTCCCAGCATAGGCCTTACGTACGCCCCTAAGAACACATAGTGTATCCGCATACTACTTGTTACAAAAATGCCTCTAAGTGTAACACTGAACCCTCAACTCGGAGGACTTAACCCGTCCTTCTAATATACCGAGTCTACCGCTTGCTGGACTTAACCCATCCTTCTAATATACCGAGCCTACCGCTCGTAGGACATAACCCGTCCTTCTAATATACCGAGCCTACCGCTCGCAGGACTTAACCCGTCCTTCTAATATACCGAGCCTACTGCTCACAGGACTTAACCCGTCCTTCTAATATACCGAGCCTACCGCTCACTGGACTTAACCCGTCCTTCTAATATACTGAGCCTACCGCTCGCAGGACTTAACCCGTCCTTACTTGAACCATACTAATCCGTCCCAAATATGGGATGGTGCATCTTGACGCACGGGCAGTTGCCCGTGCGTGAAGGAAATGCACGATCGCCTGTTTCATCTATTTTTTTAGCCAATCTGAATTTGTTCGTGCATTTTTGCGCACGGACGGATTCGCCCGTGCGTGAGTAAAATGCACGGGCGCTGCTGCTTCTTCCTCAAGCCAATTTATTCGTTAAATAACGCACGGGCAACGCACGGTCGTGCGTTCGCCCGTGCGTGACTAAATTTCTAACTTTTTAGTATTTAAGGCAGGAAATCTGCTGGAAGAAGGACCCCCCGCAGGAAAAGCTTCAGAAGCCCGCCACTTTCACCCAGTTCGCATCTTCACCACCGTTCGACCTAGGAGGAGCTCCGACAACCATAGTCTTGCAAATCTTCTGCTGAAGCTCCCTCCATGGCCTCCTCCATCATCCTTGAGCTCAAGAACGCCATAGACAGAGAGCTTCTGCTGCATTCAAGGTGTCGAACAAGAGTTATCTCGAGCTAGACCACGAAGAAGACGGGTAATAATAGAGGAAGGTGATAGCTCCTCCGGACCCCGGATGCAACTGAAGACCGAGCACGGACGAGGCTTGACAACCCTACGATTCCGGCCGAGAATCTTCAGCATAGTCTTCGAGCTTCGGTTTTCTCTTTTCCCCTATGCTTTGCTTCAGAGTTTTCCTTGTATGTGTTTGTTATTGCGGATGAATGTTCATAAACACTGTGCTTTAGTTAATATGATTTCATGTTTTTGAGATCTTTTCTGGTTTATGAGGTTTGTGGAGCGCCGTAGTCCGCCATCCACTCCACCACTTTGTAGTGCTCCGCACTACCAATTGCTAGCTGCGTGTTCAGCGACGAGGTGCATACGACCCTCATCCGCTAGCCTTCTCATCCACCCGCTCACTGAAGCACGACATCGCGGCCGTTGCATCCATCCCGCCTTGCGAAGCGGATTTTTGACCCGCATTTATCTTAGTTTTGCAATAGCTTAGGACACCAATCACGATGTCCTTGTTTTTACTTTCTTTTACTCGTCGTAACAATCACCTCACTCTATTTTCTTTTCACCACAACCTGCATTCCCTGAGAGATCGATATCTGGGGAGTTGCCTCCCAACTATTACTTGCACGCGACCGGTGCACTTACCGAAATCGCATCAGACACTCATTAGTCAGTGGGTTCAGGTTAATCCCTGGAGAGGATGGTAGGGCAATGTGGTGCTGGAGTTTCCCAGATCGATACCGCTGCCAGACTCTCATTAGTCGGTGGGTTCAGGTTGATCTCTAGAGAGATTGGCAGGGTAATATGGTGCTAGAGTGACCCAGATCGATTCCACTGCCGTGCTCTCATTAGCCGGCGGGTTCAGGTTGTTCTCTGGAGAGGTTGGCAAGGTAATATAGTGCTGGAGTGCCCCAGATCGATTCCGATGTTGGGCTCTCATTATCTGGTTGGTTCAGGTTGATCTCTGGAGAGGCTGCCAGAGCAATGTGGTGCTAGAGTGCCCCAGATCGATTCTGCTGTAGGGCTCTCATTAGCCAGTGGGTTCAGGTTGATCTCTGGAGAGGCTGGCAAGGTGATTTGGTGACATGACTCAGGAACTCCACTGTTGGGCTCCCACTAATCGGTAGGACCATCATGCCATTCAGGGGGCGAGCAAACCAGCACTCGTTGGGCAAGATGTCGGCAGAGTAAGTCACTGGCAAGGACTCCCCCAGGGAGAGACCTCGCTCGCTGGTTCCGAAGCAAAGGTGAATGATCGCGTGTCTAAACTGATGAGTAAGGGGGCTCGCGGGTATTGAGGATGATCGAAATAGATCGGTCAAGGTAGGTGGTGCACAAGAAATTGCGTATTGAGCTCGGCTCGTGACTCTCGGGGGAGAGCGAGTCAGGTCTGACGCAGAAACAAGGTGCATCAAGCTAGGAAATCGCCACTTAGGGTGCCAAAGGTGGTGGAGCAACAATGCCCACGTGCTCCCGGAGGAGTGTAAGCGAATATTCGTAAAGTAAAAGGAAGGCGCGCGAGTGCCGCGAGAAAGGAAGGCGAGTGCCGCGAGAAAGGTGGGCTAGGGCCGTGCGAAAGGTGTGTGAATACATTGCAACCAGATGAAAGAAAAAAAGATGGACAAAGGAAGGCACTGAACAAAATTCCATTTCATTTCATCAAGGTTATATTACAAACTACGGCGATCTCGCCAACCAAAAAACTGAGAAAGATTACAATAACGTTAAGGGTCATCCTCGGACCGCTCGATCTCGCAGTCCGCGGGTGCCGGAACTGGCTCGAACAACTCGGGGACGACCTCTTCATCAGTCAGCTGCGCCACCTCGGCAGAAAGAAGACCAGCCCCCTTCAGGGTTTGGAAAATGTGCTCGGCTGCCGCGATCGCCGTCTTCCGCATCTCCTCCTCCTGCTCACGTGGCTCATTCCTCAGGTGCTTGGGCTGCGAGGAGGTGGGGGTGGGGGGGGGGGGGCATGGCGGACCAGGCCAACTCGTTGTTCTTGGCCTTCAGCCCGGCGACTTCCTTCTCCAAGTCGGATGCTCGGGCGAGGAGCTGGTTGCCGGTCTCAACATCCTGCAAAAGGTGATTTTGCCAAGGAAAAGAACAACAAGGAAATTTGGTGAATCCTCAACAACTTACCATCCCGCCCTGAAGGCTGCAGAGTAGGCCCTCGGAGATGTCCTGCTTCTCCTTTAGGCTGGCGATCTCCTCAGTCGTGGCCTTCAGCACTGTCTTGAGCTCCATGGAATTCCTCTCCACTAGATGCATCGCCACCCTGTCATATGGGCAAGCTCCATGGCGCGGAGCTGGGATCGTGCGCTCTCGTGAGAAAGCGCGCGGGACGTCAATTCGTCAAAATCCATGGTGTCCTCTCGCCCGTAGAGCCCGAAGAAGAGGGCGAAGGTGTGGCCTCCGATGGTCTCTTGCTCCACCCAGGAGGGGAGGAGGGTTGATATGGAGTCTCTGTTGGCCTCCTGGCCCCAATCCAGCAGAGGCTCGCCGGCCTCATCCCATGCCTCGTGCCGAGGCAGAAGTTTTGATGGCTCGACGGGCCAGGCGTGCCCGGCACATCGGCAATCATTTCGGTGACCCCGCCGGTCCCCTTATCCACTAGCATCTCAGTACTTGAGCCAACCCTTTTCTCGCTCGCTCACAGCAATATGGAAATATCAGCTCGCTGCAGGCAGAGCAAGCGTAGAAAGGGCGAGGCGAGCCCAATATAAATCGCGAGCGAGAACATTAAGAATTAAAAGTAGAAACTAGCGAGCGCAGTAATATCACAGATCGAGTAAATAAAAGAAAGCCCAAGGGCGGGCGAGACATATCAAGCTATTAACGAAGATAGAGTTCGCACTTGGTTTTAAAATAAATGTTTGCAATAATGATTTCGATGGGTGGGTGCGAGTGCGAGCGGGCTCAGTACTGGATCCATCTCCATCGGCCTCGAACTCGCACCCCCGAGCTCGGCGGTACTTGCGGATAATGATAGGCATGGACCGCGTGGAGCTCGTGCTGCGTCAAGCGAACTTGATCTTCAACCCGCGAGAGGAGCACCCCAGAGGAGGTGACCTCGCCGCGGGTATCAAGATGCAGCTCGGCGCGGAGCCGCGCATAGTCATCCTTGAAGGCGGCGATCCGCTCTTCGGTAGCCGCCCTGTCCTCCTGTGCCTGGTTATACAGGTCCCATAGTATGTGCCCATACTTCTGGAGCACCTCGGTAGTCCGCCTCTTCATCACCTCCGGGTCTCGGGGATCGCCCAGGAAATCAGCAATCTTGTCCGGCGAGGGCGGGGGCGACATCTCCTCCTCCCCAAGGTCCAGATCGGCGGGGGAGATCTCACGGGCACCTGCAAGAGGAGAGTTAGAATCATTATAAAGGACCGATAATACTGACCAACCTGGTGGGGTCATGACAGCTTTGCCAGGGCGCTGGCGAGAAGAGCTCGGCTGCCCCTAGAAGGCCTCCATGCTGGCGATCCGGACAACAGCGGTAGCGAGCCGCCGGGGCTCTGGTGGCCCAGAAGGCTGAACCCCGGCGTGGGGTTGGTCTCTTTTGGTGGGGCTGGCGAGCCCGAAGGAGTGACGCGCCACCCAGGCATCGCAAGAGGAGTCTCTGCAAAGGGCAATAACATCAGGTCATATCAAGAAACTCGCCGAGGAGGAATTCAGGAAGCTCACCGGGTCATAGTGAGGGGATGCGCATGTTGGCAGCATCCATGTCCATGGTCGCCAAGCCGGTCCTCCCGGGGGAGGGGAGGTGAGTGCCCACCAGGGCCTCGCTCGCGATGGCCCCATCTAGGAGCACACTCTGCAAAAAAAAGTAGTGTTAGCATAATTAGATGGGGGGACCAACCTGTCAACTGGAGTACCTGCTCGGCGAGCCTGGTGTCGGGCGATGGATTTGGGAGTGAGGACCTGTCCTCCCCTGGATGTCGTTAAACCGACTTCGCCTTTTTAATCTTGGGGAAGGCCGGAGGGGCCTGTCAGGCGAGCCAAGGGGCGAGCTGGACTGTGATCGAATGCTCGTTCGCCCACGATGTGTTCAAGCGTTCCTGGACTTCTTGTAAAAGTGGCATTTTGTTGGCTACTGTAGCGGATAGCGAGAGAAAACGAAAGGTGACAAGGTTACCCATCGCGCAGGATTGGTGGTATTTATAGCACTGGGGATGGGGCCCACCAGAAGATTCCTGCCTGGTCAGCAACGACCGGTGAACCCCCGGGCTGGACGTTTCTTTACGATCTTAGGATAATCTCACAAAGAGCGAGGATTGTGTACAACCCCATGTTCGCCGAGGGCTAAAATGGCGAACCGGGTTGTAGGAGAAGCAAGCACGGGGATCGCCGCCCCGCGGGGAGCGAGCCACATGGGGGCAAGGCGAGCCAGTCCTATCTCCCTGCGAGGAGCGTGATGGCAGGGTGAGAAAGTATATACTCCCGCTTTGGGGTGAATTTAGCAATGACAGGGCGAGTGAAGGCTCACTGCCTCGCAGAGGCAGCCCCGAGCTGGCGTTTACGTCGCTAGGGGGCGAGTGAGTGGTGCCTTCACGGGCTGCTCGCAAAGGGAAACCTCGCGAGGAATGCTCGCGAGAGGACTGGCGAGTGGCGCCCTCATGTGCCACTCGCCCAGCAAGGGCCCAGGGGCCAATTTGCCAAAGTACCCTTGGTGGGCTGCCAATAGCCCTTCAAAATAGTGGAGTTTGCTGTTAGCAGACCAGTTTGGGGTTCGATTAGTTAAACCAAAAGGCGGGATCTGCTATTAGCAAACCAGAAGAGAAAAACCTATATATGGACCATGAAGGGCACCTTTGGAGAGGGCCACTTCTTTGGCTTCCTCCTCCTTAGGCTATCTTTGGTTAGCCCCTCAGGCTCTCCAAGGTGCCTGATTTCAGCTTTGGCTTGGGAGGGGAAGCACTCTAAGATCTTTCGGGTGTGTGGTGGACCTCCACGCTGTATCCAAGGGTCATATTTAGCTCGAAGTCTTCGGTCAGGTTCCCCTACAGGATCAGTAAGTGCTAGCTGCCCCCCTTTTAGGGGTCCAAACTCCTCGTTGGGCTGATTCTCGTTTACAACAGGCCTTATCTATGACAACACTCTGCTCGAGGAAATAGAACTCACTCGAGGGAGCAAGTAGCTAGCCTGCAGGGTAGGAGCCCAGTGCAACGACCTGGTCTACGACAACTCTCTGCTCGAGGACTTAGAACTCACTCGAGGGGGCAAGTAGCCAGCCTACAGGGGAGGAGCCCAGTGCAACGGCCTTGTCTATGACAACACTCTACTCGAGGAATTAGAACTGACTCGAGGGGGCAAGTAGCCATCCTGCAGGGGAGGAGCCCAGTGCATTGACCTGGTCTACAACAACACTCTGCTCAAGAACTTAGAACTCACTCAAAGGGGCAAGTAGCCAGCCTGCAAGGGAGGAGCCCAGTGCAACGACCTGGTCTATGACAACACTTTGCTCAAGGACTTAGAAGGATCTCATTGTTTGGTACCTATTGTCCGGATAATGAAGCGCTACACATTCACAACAGAGCATTATCACGTTATTTCAGCAAAAAAAATGAACAAGGCATTACAATGCTTTTAGGAGTAGAAATGCTTTAAGTCGTCCCCACTCCAAGTGTTTCCCAGGAGTTCACCCTCAAGATTCAACAGGCGATACCCGCCTATTTTTAGCACCTCGGAGACTATGTGTGACACCCCAAGTATCGCTGAGCGCGGAGGCTGGAATGCCTAAGGCTAGTACCGACTTTTCTGTACTTGGGAGCTAGCGCCGACGCTAGGTGCTAGCGTAGGTGTTAGCTTCCCCATCGAGTGGCCTAGTGGTTTTGACGGTTGCGTCAAGTTGGATTTGTCGAGACAGTTTCGTCGAAGGGAGTTAGTCGAGAGGCTAGTGCAGGCAGCAGCGCTAGCGCTAGTGCTAGGTTTCGTCGAGTGGTGCAGTTCGTCGAGATGTCGAGACGGATTCATCGAATGTATTTTTGTCGAGTGGCTAGCGCAGGCAGTAGTGCTAGCTTACGGAACCAGATCCGTAAGTAGCGATTTCTGGTCGTCTGATCTCCTTAGATCTTGAGCCAAAAGCCCAAATAAGTGCGTCCTAAGGTCCTAAATAGGGCAGAGAAGTTCTAGGCTTTTTCCATGAAGTCTTTTGTGCTTTTGGAGGCTAAGGAAAGGAGGAGGGTTTGGAGGAAGAAGTAGGCTAGATCCGCCATTGTTGGAGCACCGGAGCTCTATTCGCCGATCCGAAACTAGATCCGTGGAGAGGACTCAAAGGCGCTCGTATCTATCCATTCCTTTCAACCGATCCATGGCGAGGAAGAGAACTCTTAGGGTAACGACATCTCTCCTCCCGGTTTTAGGATGTGTGCATGGCATCTCTTTCTTTGCATTTCTCTTTTCTAAAATTCATGGCCCCGGATCTCTCAAATGAGAGGGGTTTGTGTTGTCTTGGTTCAAGAAGAACTATCGGGTTGATTGAGTCCGTCCCTGACATGATTTTGCATTAGAGATCCGTTCCGTTAGCGGATTAAGCATTGTGGGTGAAGCCGAAATCGTGACCGGTTGTCCGATTCAGTTGGTTAACGTGCATTTTAGGGATTTTTTCTAAAAATCCGATGACGGCGAAAAGATCATATGTGTTGCCCTTATGTTTCGTGTGAGAACAAATGGTGGATCAAAAATGGTAATTTTGTGTGAAGTGAATGGCTTGTGATGCCGCTTGTATGTGAAGGCATGGCTTTGTCTTTGTGGTCGGCTGGCTAGCCCATGAATGCTTTGATTCATGTGTGGAGAGTGTCCCGACAATACAAGTCCCCTTTTGTGATGAATGACGAGAACATCTGTGCTGACGGACAAGCCCGATGATATTGTGGGCCATATGCGGGTGGAGTCTCGACGAGAGTTCTTAGCATCATCTATTTTGTTTGGTGATGGTGGCGAGAACTAGTATGTTGATGCGCCCGTTGGCTTTGTGAGCCATGTAAGGGGTGAGGTCTCAGTGGACTTCTTGGCCTTGGGCTTGTACGCCTTGGGAAAATGTTGAGTACCTTTTGAATGTTGTGAATTGATGATGTGTGTTGTTATGTTAGAAGCATACACGTCATAGGGTGCCTTGGGTGAAACCCAAATTTGCATACATGATGTATTGTTAGGCCTCTTACTTTAATTGCTCAACATAGAAATATGGATGATGCTTGTGACACTCATACCTATTGTTTTATGTTGCTATTGTTTATTACATTTGCATACGAAGTGCTGACTTGAAGGGTGATGTAGTTCCCCGGGGTCCGCTAGGATGGCCGGGAGGAGGGGTGTTGTTACACTATTATTGGTCAGCCAAAGCTGACCCTCGTTATACCGCACTTTGTGTATTGGATGCAGGGCAAGGATCGCAGGTTGGACCCAGCTCACCGACCAAAAAGTCCTAAGCCTCATGAAGTGTACCTCCTCCTATTTTCAGCTTGTTTATGTTGTCTTTATTTTGTTCCGGCTTGCATGTCGAGGTAGCGTAGGAATGCTAATTATCTTTTGGATATATTGTGTTATGGATAGCATGGGTTTTGTAAGGCCTTAAGGCCATAGTACTCTTATGTAGATGTGAACTACTTCTGTGTCTTTTAATGTTTCCACTGTGTTTGCTCTGAGTTTTGAGTTGGGTAGTTTCTATATCACTTTTTAATACTAAAGTTGTGGCGATTATATGCTGTGGGGTCCCGGTCGAACTATATTATAGAATCATTGCAGGGGAGGTGTTACAATTTGGTATCAGAGAATGGTTTGCGATCTTGTTGAGTTTTAGCCTGATCAGAACGCGTAAAGAGGTTGTCCACATATGAGTACTTTGCGGGACCATGAGTGTCCTGATGTTCGAGTCTTACGAATAGAGTCTGACTTGTTGTTTCCTTGCTTATGCTAGGATGGTGGAGATGAAGCGGGGACGTCGAGGCGACAAGAGGAGCCTTCGGCAAGCAGTGCTACCGTCCCAGCCCTTATGAATATGGGTGTGTCCCCGGCTGACTTCTGTCATATGCTAGCAGAGGTGATGGTGGCGGCTCAAGCTGCGGCGATGCCATAGATTACGATGCCTATTGTGCAGGCTACGAATCTTGTTACCCTGGTTACTGTGAAAATGGAGGTGGGGGTGAGGCAGGTAGAACCTTTAGCCAAGAGAGTGGTTGGATAAGGAGATCGTCAGATGAAGTGTTTTCTGAGTTTCCATCCCCTGACATTCAAAGGATTTATCACTCCAACAGATGTCGAGGATTGGTTGGCAAGGATTCAGATCTCCTGATAGTGACAGAGACTCCGGAGGACAAGCGGTACCAGTTCACGACATTTATGTTAGAAGGTGACGCAAAGCTGTGGTGGGTGAATCATAGCGGTCGTCATTTCCCTGGGCGTGCCCCATCCACGAAAGTGTTTAGGAATGCTTTCCTGAAGCGCTATCTCCCCTCTTCGACGAGGTTAGCACTTCAAAGGCAGTTCTTGCACTTGGTGCAGCGTGAGAAGTCAGTAGATGAGTATCTACAGGAGTTTACCCGGTTGGGTCGTTACGTGGGGATGACCATGGCAGATGATGAGGCGAGGTATAACCTCTTTTATCAAGGCCTGAGAGAAAATCTAAGGCAACCTCTGATAGCCTTGAAGAATATGGGATTCAACAAACTAGTCGAAGCTGCTCGAACGTTGGAAAGAGATATGGAGTGAACCCAGTGTCGCAAGGGCTTTGCGGCTAAGCAAGGAGAAGGTAAACCATCTCAGTCTCAAGGGAAGTCTGAGGGGAGTCGATGGAAGAGAAAACCCCGTCCTTTTAGGACTGGTGAGAGAAGCGGTGCAGCTTCTGGAGAATACTGTTCTAGGGGACCCGTGATGTGCTATAGGTGTGGCAAGGTGGGCCACATAGCTCAGAACTGTCCCTAGGCTGGGACTGAGCTAGAGTAGAGGCAAGATCAGTCAATGCATTCTGGTCCTAGTGCTGGGGAGAAAGGGAAAGCGGCGGAGTCTAGTGCTACTCGTTTCCCTCATGTGCAGCCTCGAGCATACAACCTCGGACAATAGGAAGCGATTCGTCAACCCGATGTGGTGACAGGTATGTAAAGTTTAGATCATTCTATTGGTAGCTTAAAATTGTTTGCGACCTTTCGTATTTTATTTATGCGTGTTAGGCTTCGTGCTAGTTTCTGGCTATCCCTCCAGAGTATTGTTCGACACGGGAGCATTACACTCTTTTCTCGCGCAAAGCTTTATCCGGAGAATCGGTGTTAAGAGTATCGAGGCAGAGGTGGAGCTTAGCGTGCACATGCCGAATGGGTCTTTCATGACCACCGAAAGGAAAGGGCGCAATATTTTGAGAATTGGCGAGTGTGACTTCGAGTTGGTAGCAGCGATTTGTTGGATCTTGAGGCGCCCTTAGAGGGGGGTGAATAAGGGTTTTAGATAACTTTAAGTTTTTATAGAAAACTTTTGATATTTTATTGATTAAGAGTGAATAAAAAACAAAGAGTAGTAAATCAATTCTATTAAATAGAAAAAGACATGATTATCATTAATAAAATTTGGTTACAAAATCTGATTTCTATCACGCCAGAAATTCAAGGTGAAATATGAAATACCCTTTTTATTTTCAATACCGACTCTTCTCACTAAGAACCGGTTGGCTTTAGCTGATCTCTCCACAGATATAGCCTCAAGCCGCTCTAGCCCTTCTATCCCCAGAAAGGCCTCGAGCACCCCTAGATGTACTCCTTAGACCCAGTCGCCAACATGAGGCGAATTCCTCCCTAAGTCCTACTCAAACCTAGTCGCCAACATGAGGTGAATTCACGAACCAATTACAAAGATAAATATAAAAGACAAATATAAAAACTCCCTATGAGATAATCTGAAGGAGACGATGAAGAATCAATGAAGATCGTTGAAGTCCAAGCGTGCATTCTTCACTTTGAGTTAGCTTGTTGATACAAGCCTCCTTTGATTCCTCCTTTTGAAATTGAGTGGGTATCCTTTGTGGTCTGGAAATACGACCCTCACAAATAATTCAGAGTGCTGGAATAGGGCTCCTTAGCATTGGTAGTTGAAGAAGACGAAATCCACCTATTTATAAGAATGGCAGCTAACATCGGCGTTAAGGCTAACGCCTGGCGTTGACCCAGTATAGAAATGTTTTGATGGCTAAGATCTTCAAAACGGGAAGGAGATTCTGCACTTTAGGAGACATTTATTTTAGGCAACCCTAACACTAGCGTTGAGGCTAACGCTGACTTTTGGTCAGAATATTCCTAAAGTGCTCCTTCAATCACGCCAACTTCCCTCCTTGCCACATTTATCTTGGTGGGAATGAGAGTCAACGCTGGTGATAAGTCCTAACGCTTTGCGTTAGACATCATTCCACTTTTCAGCTTGTGGCCAGGTCCAGACAAATAATGTAGCATCCTAGTGTCATATCTGTTCAAGCCTGCATGCTAAAAACACAATGACAACCACGATCAAATACAAGCTGGATTTGTTATTCTCAAATCAAAGGGATGCGGAAAACCATGTTTCAACAATCTCCCCCTTTTGATAATAACAAATCCAATAGATATAAATTAGATTCATATATAAGAGAGATGTGTTTTAGAAGGATATATGACACTACGCAATATAGAGACATTAATAATGCTGATAGATTATTAAATTGTGTCCCCTACTTAAGTGCTCCCCCTTAATATATTCTCCCATATACTAGATGTATGCTCCCCCTTAATCTAGTAAATCCTACTCCTTCAATCATTATGATTTATCATTTTATTCTCCCCCTTTTGTTATTAGCAAAAGTGGGCGGAGTGAAACAAAACTAGAAGAGAGAAGACAAAAGTTGGGACATAACTAAGATATGATTAAGAGTTTTGTTTAGACATAAGGTAATTCATGACCGAGCTAAGGGAGAGAGTAGCACAACGAAGAATGAATATGATAAGCGTGAAGGAACAACATTCCATGTTTTTACCAAAGGAATTCTACCAACTTGCTTTTCAAAGTAATTTGAAAAAGGATACTACTTGATGAAAGAAATGCAATATAGTTTGACAAGCACAAGTGAAGAAAAAAACTTTAGAAGTAAGCATGATAAAGCATAGTAAAAACAACATAGTCAAATTAGTAATGCGGAAAGATAACAAAATAACCAATAGTAGCATTTCTGTTATAGTTTGACCACTCCAACAATATTGCTAGTCTCTTCACATTTGAGCTTTAACCTTGAAAATTTTCATAACTAATATGCAAGCATGATTGAACATATTCAAAAAGATAAGAACTACAATGTAACTAATTTATATTTCAAGTAAAGAAAACATTATAGAAATCATGCATTGCAATCCAGTGCTTTTACTTAAGTTCTTAGAGAATTATGTAATTTGGCATTAGAATCCAATTCTCATGAGTAGAAGCTTTATGAAAAACAATGATATGTGCATAAGGTGTTTTGATAAAAGTATACAAGTGAAATAATCAAAACACATGACATATGTAATGAAATAGTAACAACAATATTAAGATTGTAATCTTATAATTACTTTCACACATCAATTTTAGAATAAAATTTCAAAGCACATTTCATGAGTATAACTACCAAGGTGCTTCGCCCACACAATGCTCATTAAGACTTATCAGGGAGCGAAGTATTGCTTGGAGGATCACATAAGCATTTTTATAAAAAATTTTTATGTTTCGTGATCCGGTGTACAAATAGAAGTGATGACAAAAAAAGTGTGTTTGCACAAGACACTTTACAATTCTTTCCAAGATGCTCAACCTCACAATGCTCAGTAAGACTTATCAGGAGGGTGAGTATGTTAAATTTTGAAGTGGAAGTGGATTTGAGTTGGGCGGTCTGAAGATTGGAGACCGCAAAGACCGCGCAGTCTGCACTGGTTTTCTGGCCGGTTGTGTCTCAGGCGGGTTGTTCTGAGCGGTCTGATCTAGGAGACCGCCTCTTCTGTCCAGGCAGCTTGCGCGGGTTGGTCTGGCGACTTGTCCTAAGTCGGCCAGATGTTCTTGGCCTGCCTTCTTGTAGTGACCGGGCGGTCTGTCGACTATTCTAGTCGGTCTGGTTACTGAAGGAGTTTCTTGCTTTGTAATAAGACCGAGCGGTCTAGTTTTCGGAGACCGCAGTGACTGGGCGGTTTGGTTCTAACCGTATGGTTTAATAAAGGAGTTGTGAGCTATGCTGAGCTCGGGCGGTCTGCTTTGCGAGACAGCTCGCGATCTGATGGGCGGTTATTGTATCCTGGTTTGTGCGGTGACGACATCCGTCTGTCCGCCTATAAATAGGGGTGCAGGGCCCGTCATTCAAAACAAGAACAAAAACTGTAAGAGCCAAAGTTGGCTTGATTGTGCCGGTCTCAAATTGAGGTCGCGCGGTCTGAGATCTTTGTCTGACCGGTTTCTGTGTTGCAGGTTAGCGGCTTGCAGCTCGTGGTCAGCTTGTCTCCCTTCTTCCAGCTTTGAATAAACCAGTCCGGGCAGACTGTGTTTAGATGTTCGCGGTCTGTGCAGCGGACTCAGTTGATCAGGAGGTCTTAAGTGACCAGGCGGTCTTGAGTTGTGGTCTGTCGTAGGTAGCAGTTCTTTGTTCAGAGTTCGCGGGTTCTTCTTTGATCAAGACCGTGCGGTCTGGGCGATCAAGAAGTGCGAACTGTTTGTTCAGCAGAGGAATAAAGCAACAAGTTGGCAGTCTGTGGTTGCGGTCTAGCAGGTGCGGTCTGTACTCTGTTCACGCAGTCTCAGCGACTTCCGTCCGGCTTGTCTGTTCGCGCAATCTGGCGGTCTCAAGTCATCAGGTCGCTGGAGCTTGTTTTACACTTGTGTTTTGTGCTTCTCTCCTCCGTGATTCTTATCAATCATGTCTCGCCATGTATACCTCGCATTGTAAAGAGATAGTCAATACCATAGTACTATTCGTTCTTCTCATTGTCACTGTTGTGCTACACTTGTGAAAGGTTTTGTGAAGTGTGTTCCGCATATTTTTCACTTCATCTCCGGACCTCAAATTTTTCAACATGGTATCAGAGGCAGGTTGCTGAGGTTGTGAAGCAGAAATTGCTGGTACTTCTCTCGGGTTTCTCAAGTGGTTAGCAATCAGTGGGATAACAATGGAAGGAGGATATGCTAGAGGTCTCGGTATTGAGCTCCTTACGCAGACTAATTTCACGAAGTGGAAGTCTTGCATGGAGAGCTATCTTCTTGGCGAAGATTTGTGGGAGGTAGTAGGAGGAGAAGCAAGACAAGTTGTTGTTCCTGCTGATGGGAATGTTGAGCTCGTGAAGGCTTGGAGAAGAACGAATGCTATGACGGAGTTCACTCTCAAGAGATCTATCATTCTGGAGTTGTTTGATCACATCATTGGATGTAGAACAGCTACTGAGATTTGGACAGCCTTGGATGGCTTGTTCAATAAGAAGAATGTAGCGAGGCTACAGTTCTTGGAAAATGAGTTGGCGAAAGCAACTCAGGGAGATCTGTCTATCTCAACGTTCTTCTTGAAGATGAAGAACCTCTGCGCGGAGATATCGGCTTTGGACCCGGATGAGCCTATCTCAGAAGCTAAGCTGAAGAGGCACATAATCCGCGGCTTGCGGAGTGAGTATGTGGCCTTTGTGACTTCTGTTTAAGGCTGGGCCAATCAGTCTTCATTGCTGGAGCTGGAGAACTTACTTGCTTCGCAAGAAAGTTTAGCTAAGCAAATGGCTGGGATGTCTGTCTCCGGGGGAGTAGGCGAGGTTCTCTTCTCTGGCAAGAAGAAGAGATGGGACAAGAAGAAGAAGACATCTGGAGATGATGCTCCGTCTACTTTATATCAACAAGAGAGGACCTATGCTACTAAGCGTGATGGGAAGAAGCGGGAAGGACCAAGATGCTTCAGGTGCAATAAGCTTGGTCATTTTAAAAGGGACTGCAAGTTCAATCTTCAGCCAGGGCATGCTGCAGGGAAGGAGGAGGCTGGTTCCAATTCAGAAGGTAGTTGGGGTGGTGGAGGTGCATTCATGACGGGCACGTGTGTTTGGGCAATGGATTCCATCAACTATCAGGATGATTGGATAGTTGACTCTGGGTATGGTCATCACCTCACTAGGGATGAGTCGAAGTTCTCCTCGTTGCAGACATATACAGGTAATGCCACTATCATTACGGCTGATGATACTATTCATGCAGTTGAGAAGGAGGGTGTGGTTTCATTGAATGATGATAGAGGTACTTTTACGTTGAAGAGTGTCTATCATGTTCCGGGGATGAAAAAGAACCTCTTCTCGGTGATCAATGCACTGGATGCTGGCTATCACGTTCTATTTGGTCCAACAGAAGTGAAATTTCTCCGAAATGTTTCAGCGGTGAAAGTTGAGGTCACTCATGTTGGGAGACGGGTGAAGGATTTGTTTGTTCTTTCAACAAATTCTTATGTTGATAAGATGAGGGCTAATGACAGCGCTGCTATCTGGCACGAAAGGCTTGGGCATGTTGGATTGGATAAGCTGAAAGCTATGACAGGAAGAGGCCTGGTGAAAGGTCTGCCTAGCTTGTCATCTTTTGGGGATGGTCATGTTTGTGCAGGTTGTCACTTTGGTAAAGCTCAATGCTTTCCATTTGACAAATCACAAAGCAGATGTAAAAGACCATTGGAGTGCATCCATGGTGATCTGTTTGGACCTACAAACACTGCCAGTCTTGGAGGTAGCAGGTATATGCTGATTTTGGTTGATGACTTCACCAGATATACTTGGGTATATTTTCTGAAGGAGAAGTCGGAGGCGTTCAAGATGTTTGTGGAGTTCAAGGAGCTGGTGGAAGGTCGGCTAAACCTGTGGGTGAAGAAGTTCAGAACTGACAATGGAGGGGAGTTCACCTTCAAGGCGTTCTTTAACTTCTGCAGGAAGCATGGCATCCAAAGGGTGCTTTCTTGTGCTCACACTCCACAACAGAACGGAGTTGTAGAGTGGAAGATCCGTCATCTGACGGAGACCTGCAAATGTTGGCTTCATGCCAAGAATATTCCTAAATCCTTTTGGGCAGAGGGTATGTCTTGTGCAGCTTCTGTTATCAACCAGATGCCCCTCAGTCCCATCAACATGAAGACCCCTCATGAGTTGATGTTCAAGGAGAAGCCAAGCGTGGAACACTTTCGAGTGTTTGTTTCTACCTGCTATGTGCATGTTCCGGATGCCCTTCAAACGAAGCTAGATGCTAAGGCAAGGAAGCTAGTCTTCGTCGGTTATGATGACCAGAAGAAAGGGTGGAGATGCATGGATCCAGAGACATGGAGATATGTGGTCTTTAGGGATGTGGTATTCGACGAGCTGACATCGTACTAAGGTAGCTCTTCTGTTGAGTTACAAGGAAGCAGGGTAGATGGTGGACCAGTGGAAGCTGCTAAGGAAGTTCTGGTGGAGTTACCTGTTTCTCCAGGTGCTCCTTGTATTACTAGCTCTGGGTTAGGTGCTTCAGGTTCTGGAAGCAGGGGGAGCGAGGCTCCATGTCTACCTGAGAGGAGAGCTAGTCCAGAAGCTGCAGTGGAAGAGGTGGTTCAGAGTCAAGCTCTGAGGAGGTCCAAGAGGACCATTATTCCACCTGATCGGTATATGGGCGGGAATTTGGTGAGCTTTGTCTCATGTTTCTTCGCAGGTCCCCTGGATGAGAGAGAGCCATCTTGTTATGAGAATGTCGTTGGAGTCAAGGAGTGGGAAGGAGCCATGGATGAAGAGATGGCTGCCCTCAGGAAGAATGAGACTTGGGACTTGGTGCCTAAGGTTGAGGGTATTACTCCAGTGACTTGCAAGTGGGTTTTCAAACTGAAGAAGAAGTCTGATGGAAGTATTGAGCGGTACAAGGCTCGCCTTGTAGCTCGAGGTTTCTCTCAGAAGTATGGGGAGGATTATGAAGAAACGTTTAGCCCCGTTGCCAAGATGACTTCGGTCCGGTGGTGATTGCATTGGCAGCTTGCCAAGGGTGGAAGATTTGGCAACTCCACGTGAAGAACGCTTTTCTATATGGCGAGATTGACAAGGATATCTTCATGGATCAGCCACCTGGCTATGTATCCGAAGAGCACCCAAGATATGTTTGCAAGCTCAAGAAGGATCTTTATGGCTTGAAGCAAGCGCCTCGGGCATGGTACGAGAAGATCGCAGAATACCTCCAGTTCTGTGGATACTTTGCTTTTAATTCAGATTTGAGCTTATTCGTAAAGAAGACGGGGGAGATTCAGGTCTTGGTGCTGCTGTACGTGGACGATATGATCGTCACGGGGAATTCTGAAGTGGAGGTAGCTAGGCTTCGTGCTGAGCTAGCTATCAGATTTGAGATGATGGATTTGGGCGAGCTCCACTATTTCCTTGGGCTCGAAGTGGAGAGGAAAGAGAGTGGGATGCTCGTTTCCCAAAAGGGCTATGCAGATCGAATCGTGAAGAGATTCGGAATGGAAGGGCGGAAGAGCAGCTCTACTCCACTGGAGATTGGAGTTCATCTTCGGCGAGATGAAGGAAAGGTTCTTACCGATCCTTTGTTGTTCCGGGCTATGGTCGGAAGCTTGATATACTTGACGATCACGAGGCCAGATAGTGCTTATGCAGTTGGCAGGTTGAGTCGGTTTATGGTAGAGCCTCGGAAGCCTCATCTTGTGGCGGCTAAGAGTATATTGAAGTATGTCAAATCCACCTCGGATTTGGGTCTCTTCAATGGGAGAGATTCGGGCTTTTGCTTGCACGGGTAAATGGACGCTGATTATGGAGGAGATTCGGATGATCAGAGATTGACGTATGGATATGTCTTTATGACGGGCTCTACAACTATATCATGGTGCAGCAAGAAGCAAGATTCTGTGTCTGTCTCTACCACGGAAGCCGAGTACAAAGCTTCAGCTTTGGCGGCTCAGGAAGCCATCTAGCTTAGGAGGCTTGTGGAGGACATTCATAGGGAGGTGGGAGGTCCTACTCTGCTACGCGATGACAACGAGAGTGCTCTCAAACTGGTGAACAATCCAGTTTGTCACGTGCGTACGAAGCGCATAGAGATTCATCACCATTTCATTCGTGAGAAGGTATTGGAGGGATCTCTGATTGTGGAGCATGTGCAGAGCAAGGAAAACATTGCTGACATATTCACTAAGCCGCTGGCGAAGGGACCTTTTGGTCGGTTGCGGAGTTTTCTTGGGCTGACTTCCACTTCCCACTTCAAGGGGGAGTGTTAAATTTTTGAAGTGGAAGTGGATTTGAGGTGGGCGGTCTGAAGATTGGAGACCGCAAAGACCGCACGGTCTGCGCTGGTTTTCTGGTCAGTTGTGTCTCAGGCGGGTTGTTCTGAGCGGTCTGATCTGGGAGACCACCTCTTCTGTCCAGGTGGCTTGCTCGGGTTGGTCTAGAAACTTGTCCTAAGTCGGCCATGTTGAAAATGTTGAAGTGGAAGTTTTTTGGGAGTTGGTGGTCTAGGAGGGTGATCGCGCGGTCTGGTGAGACCGCACGTCTGGCGATCTGCTCTGCGGTCTGACTTGTCTTAATCTAGCCGCGGTCTCCTGGTGTGACCGCTGTTCTATGTCCAAGGTGCTGGGGTAAGGCCGCGCAATCTGGTCTGTGACCGCGTGGCGGGCTGTCTATCTCAGGGCTGTGCCGGTCTGGTGTGACCGCACAGATTTATTCAGGTTTCCAGAAGCCGGTCTTATGGCTATCCAGGTTCCTGGTTGTATTCGCTGGCTAAGGCATCTTAGTCGAACGGTCTCTGTTCGCGGTCTCAGGAGGAGGCTGGCAGGCGAACAGGTTGTGTTCGATGTGGCGTTGGCGAACAAGTTGTGTTCGCGGTCTCGTTGGCGAACATTGGTGGTGGGCGGCTTCATTGTGGGAGTGGCGATCTCCCGCGGTCTGTTGTTGAAGCCGGCGATCTCACCTAAGCAGAATGATCTGTTGCTGATCGCGCGGGTTGACCGGTTCTGGTCGCGTGATCTGGAGGGTGGTGATCCTATCTCATAGGGTGGTGACTGGATCAGGTCTCACGCCTATAAATAGGAGCCACAGTAGCAGCATTAATATCGCACCAAGTGTAAGCTGAGCTCGTGTCTAATTCCTGCGGTCTCAATTCTTGTGACCGGTCGGTCTTGCTGATTGAATTTTCCTTGTGCAACTTCTGCGAATTGTGTGGGCAGCTGTGATCACCTCTTCTTCTGAAAGTGTTCGGGTGGTCTCGCAGCTTGTAGTGTGGGTTGCTGGAGTTCGGGAGAATCAGTGGAGTTCGGAAGGAGATCGCGGAAGCTCAGCGGTCAAGAGTGTTGATCGGTGACCGACAGAGTTTGCGGTCAGGCAGTTTTTCAGAGATCGGCAAGCAGACCGCGCGGTCTGCGGTCTCAGTTATCCTTCTCTTCAGCATTGTATTTTTCCCTTTGGTTTTGTGTACTGGCGAAATCATATCTCGCCATGCATACCTCTCCTTGTAATGAAGATTGTTGTTATCAATAAAGATTTTATTTTCTTCATGTGCTTCTGGTTGTTTGGCTTGTGAACTCTAAGTTGTATGATTCCTGCTCACTTCATAAAGATTCAGAAAATTTCACATGGTATCAGAGCGAGGTTGGAGTGGATAGAGCAGTGAACAACTTAGAGTTGCCATCGCCTTTGTGAAGAAGGAACCAGTGGTAGATCCATGGAAGCGAGGGGTCTTGGAATTGAGATGCTAAACTCGACCAACTTTAAGAAGTGGAGGTCTTGTAAGCAGAGTTATCTTCTGGGTGAGGACCTCTGGGAGGTGGTTGGAGGAGAGAGCACGAAGGAAGTTTTTCTGGTTGGAGATAACCATCATGAGGTGAGGAATTGGAGGCGGCTTAATGCCAAAGCAGAGTTCGCCCTGAAGAGGGCAATATCACCTGATTTGTTTGATCACATCTTGGGGTGTGCATCAGCTGCTGAGATCTGGAGAGCCCTGGATGGGTTGTTTAACAAAAAGAATGTGGCAAGACTTCAATTCCTGGAGATATGAGCTGGCCAGATTGGCTCAAGGTGACCTTTCTATCTCTACGTTCTTCATGAAGATGAAGAACTTGTGCGCCGAGATTTCAGCGCTGGATCCTGATGTGCCAATTTCTAAGGCGAAGCTGAAGAGGCACATTATCCGTGGCTTGCGGAAGGAATATGTTGCCTTTGTGACGTCGGTGCAGGGTTGGGCAAATCAGCCATCTCTGCTGGAGCTGGAAAATCTGCTTGCTTCGCAGGAGAGTCTGGCAAGGCAGATGGCGGGGGTGTCGGTGTCTGGGGGAGATGGCGAAGTTCTCTTCACGGGAAAGAAGAAGAAGTGGGATAAGAAAAAGACCGCTGGAGGAGGCAATGGGCCTTCAACTTCTGGACAGCAGGAGAGGGGCTATGCTCCTAAGGCTGAAGGAAGGAAGAAGGGGGAAGGTCCCAAGTGCTTCAGGTGCGGAAAGGTTGGTCACATCAGGAAGGAGTGCCGGGTGAATCTTCAGCCGGGGCATGCTGCTGCAGGAAATGGGGAAGCTGAAGCCAGGCAGGTTGATGGAGGATGGGGAGGAGCCTTCTCGGCTTCTATTGGAGCTGCGGCTCCTATCAACTATCAGGAGGACTAGATCGTGGACTCGGGTGTGGTCATCACCTCACCGGGGATGAGTCGAAGCTTTCTTCAGCACAGCCTTATTCAGGTAATGATGCCATTATTACTGCTGATAACACCGTGCATAATGTAGAGAAGGTGGGGATTGTTTCCTTGGGCAGTGATAGGGGGCCACTAACTTTGAAGAGTGTCTATCATGTGCCCGGAATGAGGAAAAACCTCTTCTCCGTGACCAACGCTGTAGACGCTGGGTATCACGTTCTGTTTGGCCCAACATAAGTGAGGTTTCTTCGGAATGTGGAGGCGGTGAAGGCTGAGGTAGTTCATGTGGGGAGGAGAGCAAAAGACTTGTTCGTGCTTTCAACAAGTTCTTACGTTGACAAGATGAGGACAAACGACAGTGCTGCCATATGGCACGAGAGGTTGGGGCACGTAGTGTAACATCCCCAATCCTTCTAGACTCCTAGATGGTGTTAGGGCATGGGTGATGTGCAGAGTGGCCACTAAGGCCCTTGGGCCAAGTAGAGTGTGCTAAGTGCACACCAAGGGCACAAAATCAACATAGCCCAATACCACTCCCTTAGGCCAATTGACCCTCAATTCACCAAATTGACCTCCCCCATACCACCCTAACCACTAAGGAAGACCATTACCTTGAGAATTGCACTTGGGTGGGACCCAATTGCTTGAAATTGACCAAAGTCAACAATAAGTCAACGTTAACCAAACTAAGTCAATTAGGGTTCAATTGACCCTCAAATGTTCAAATTGACCTTACCACCACACTCTAAACACCTTAAGGAACCCAATGGACCAAAAAGCCCCCTCATGGTGGGACCAATTGACCCCAATTGACCAAAGTCAAACTTTACCCAATTTTGGTCAAATCTACACCCTTTGATTAAATTGAACCAATTGGAGCCCCACCACGGACCAACCAACCTTGGGTAGTGTCAAGGGACCCAAGACCATCTAGTGGGTCCATCCCACTCATCATGTTGACCAAGTCAAAGTCAAAGTCAACACTTGTGAATTAAACCCAATCTAGGTGACATAGCCACATACACTTGACCCAAGCCAAATCATTTGGCCTAACACCAATCAAAGGACCAAGCAAGCCCCTTGGCAGCTGGTTGGGCAAGCCCAACCTTGAGTTAGCCCAATTAAGGTAGAAAAGGTGGAGAGAGAAGAAGGGAACCAAAAGAGAAAAGCAAAAGCACCCTCCCCTCCTTCCACACTCAACCCCAATCAGCCTAGGGGACATCCCTGATTGCTGTTGTTCTGGGCTGGACCCAGAGGGAAGCAGGAGGCAGCAGGGAGAAGGACAAGTGGTCGGCCAAGCCTTCCCCTTGAGCTTGAAATTCAAACCTGTCTATACAAGCCTCCTCCCTCCCAACTGACCACTCTATCAGCTTCAGAAGGGAGAAAGCAGTCGGGAACGACACCTGGAGCTAAGGAAAAGGTGGAGAATGGAGGATTTGGGCATGGCCGCCGGAGACAACAACTTCCATGGTGAACCGCCACCGGAACTGCCTCCACGCCCCAATCTCGGTTCGTTTCTCCTCCCCTCCCCTCATGCTAGCTTCTCATCACATAATGTTGAAGGATCGGGCTCAATTGAGCCCGGATCCACCTCAGAAATCCATGGATTTTGGCTCAATTCGTGTCACCCAGGACCGCCGGGAAACGCCTCCTCCGGCCGCCATGTCGCCGGGAGTTGTAGCCCCGACCACCACGAAGGTGGTGGCGGTGGTGGCCGGTCGTGGTGGCCACCAGATGGCCGGGAAAGGAGGAAGAAAGATGGCCCAGGTCGGGACCAATCCTGGCCGTCGGCTCAAGGAGGAAGACGATCTGAATGCCCTTGGATGTGCTGTAAGATCCGTGTAGATCATTTATTTCTGATATTTATTTAATTCCAAGCTATGCTATTCTACCCTTAATGATCAGTCAACTTCAATAAATAATTAGGGCATCCTACTGGTTGAATTAGAAAAAGTGCCCAACATGAAAGTTGTAGGCCTTGGTCTTAACTTTCATTTGGCTTTGAGTTTAGGTCATTTGGTGACCTACAGCTCCCTAGGGAGCTGTTTTACTAGGACTGGTCCTACACTAGGTCAGTCCATTAGAAAAATTACCTAGGTCAAACCCTTCAAGCTTTGGAGCTGTACTTTTAACCATGGGTTGGTATACCCTAGGGGCACCCCCTGCCAAAGGGGCAGCCCTTGGTGGACAATTTTACCTAGGGTTTTATGGTAGTTATGATATTTAAATTAAGTTGATTTTTGGAGCATTTGATGTCCAAATGACACCAAACTTTGGTGGCATACTCTTTAGTACATGGGTAGTGCTTGCCTAAAATTTCACTCCATTTGGAGTTGATTTGCTATGGAAATAGAAAACCCTAATGAGGGCCTTTAAGGGTCAAAGTAGGGTTTATATCATTTTGAGGAGTGGAGTGTGTTAGCCTCCTCCCATCATGGTGGATATGTGGGTATAGATATACAAATGCTTGTGTCACACCCTAATGGTCCATTTGGAGCCATTAGGGTGGTGTGACCTAAAACCCTAAGGGTGAATCCTTAAGGGTGCAAAGTGGGGATTTGTGAAGGACTTAGGACCAAATGTTCTAGCTTTGGCTCAGAACTTTGTGGATAAGTTTGTAGGTGCATAAAATGACCTAGTTAATTAAATGAGAATTTTTAGAGGTGTTTAAGTATTTTCTTCCTAATGAATGAAATTGTCACCTTTTCCTTAATAAAATGAAATGCATGGTCATAGGACCTTGTATGGTGTTGAAACTCCATCAGTGGCTGATTAGGGATGAAAATGGACAATGGTAATTTTGTTATGATTTATTGGGGTATTATTCCTTGTGTAGGAAATTCTAAGTACTTGCTAGCTTAAGGGAAATTAATTTTGATAAATGGCAAATCATGGGGGATAAATTGTGAAACTTGGTTATCTGTCATTTAATGCTAATATATGCCCATGATAATTATTGGGAGGCTTGTAGAATTATATTTCTTGTACCTCATGTAGAAAGTGGATTTTACATCTTTATGAGTATTTAATCTTTTTAAAATATCAGATCATGGGGCAATGATGTGATACTTGGTTATCTGTAGTTTTAGGTTAATATATGCCCATGATAATTATTTGGAGGCTTGTAGAATTATATTTCATGTACCTCATGTAGAAAGTGGATTTTACATCCTTATGAGTATTTAATCTGTTTAAAATATCAAATAATGGGGCAATGATGTGATACTTGGTTATCTGTAGTTTTAGGTTAATATATGCCCATGATAATTATTTGGAGGCTAGTAGAATTATATTTCATGTACCTCATGTAGAAAGTGGATTTTACATCCTTATGAGTATTTAATCTTTCTAAAATATCAAATCATGGGGCATTGATGTCATACTTGGTTATCTGTAGTTTTAGGTTAATATATGCCCATGATAATTATGCGGAGGCTGGTTGAATTATATTTCAAGTACCTCATGTAGAAATTGGTAATTGCTATCTTTGAATGTTTAATCATTGTAAAATATCAAATCACATGGTAATGACACAATAATTTGGCAAAGGACTCTAGGTCCCCATTTGGACACTTGGTAATTTTTGGAGAATTTTCAGAAGTGAAATACTATTTTTCCTAATTAAAGTGGCATTTTGGTAATTATACAATTATGATGATATAGTAGGCCAAATGACATCCTAGGGTCAAGATACTCAGTGAACCACCTTGTTAGGGAATATTGTCTTACTGATAATTCTCATGTAGCATTAAGAATCATTTTGAGGGTAGTTCATGTGTAATGTGACTTATGGCCTTAACTACTTTAAATTATATTAAATACCAATTTAATATGGAAAATTATGGAAATTGGAACATACCCTATTAAGGTCAGTGAGAACCTTGGATAATTATTAGAGACCTTGGTGATGAGTGTTTAGAAGGGTTCCCTTATGAGGTTGATGGATAGTTCAAATTTGTGGTCTGCGTTTAGTAAAAACAGAATTTTAAGTTTTGGACAATTCAGACCCCTAAGTAGTGTTTAAGAGGTATACCCAATCAGTAAATGGGTTGTAGCACACCAACTTTCAAGGAGGGTCAACCCTAGGTTTACTTGTGGGGTGGTGCTAGAGTTAATGTAGAAGGAATGGAGGTACGTCCAACCCAATTGGGTGGGACGGGAGATGAACTAAGTCACTTTAACTATATGAAATGATGAAGGGTGAACCAAACATTAATCACCAACTAAAGTAATTGTCTTGAAGATGATTGTGGGGTTGAGCCCATTGATCTGTAGTACCGTTAGGGGTCCCTTACGGAGTACACCGCGGGAAGTCCAAGATTCACCCTAAATATAACACGAACTAAATTGTAGGCAAGAGTAGCCTAAGTGGGTATGCAAACTGGTATGGATCTCCTCCGGGAAGGAGATGGGTTGGATCAGCTTGTGTGTTAGTCCCTGAGCTGGAAGCTCGGGTGGTCATGTTAACACCTATTACTTACTCAAATAGTGGCGAATCTTTGGTACTAGGCTAGTCGTGTCACCGACGGTAGTACGTTGATTCAGGTGAGGGTCAGGTTTAGAGGGCCGGTAAGTTTGAGTACCGCGGTCTGGAGGACGATCCCTAATAACCCACCCGACCTTAAAGTCTGGTGGATTCCAGCAAGAGTACGCAGGAGCTCCACTGTTGTGTTCTTAGCGTTGAGGCGTACATGGGGTCTAGGCTTGGTAGTGACTATACCCGCCTAGGATGTGGAGTGCCCGATCCACTACCATCGTGAGCCACGACGGTCGGTTCCCGAAAGGTTGGCTTCCTTTCAAACAAATTGGGAACTATAAAGGTCTGTGCGCATAGAGTCGTGTGGGTGAGTCACATTGCATAAATTCATTAAAACATCATAACCATAGCATAGCATAACATACACATTAGCATACCCCCATCATATAAATTAGTATGGGCTCTTTTATATGATGGGTTACCTGGACATCTTAACTTATATGTCGTATTGGCGTTCATATAAGTTAAGGTACGAATCTGTGATGGTAGCTTAGATTTACTTACTGCACTGCATTTTCTTCCTATTTACTGCTTATTTCATTGCTCTACTTTACTGCCTTATACCTGCACTATACTGCTAGCTAGATTTTATTGCTTTACTTATACCTGCTAGAATAGTGCCATGTCACCACCTTCTTGTTTACCCCTTATTTGTCCTCCGCTTCTTCCTCCCGCTCGGTGCCTAGGAGTCGTGGATGGAGGCGAGGACAAAATGACTTAGTCTTTATGACTAACGGTCAGTATGACCGCAGGAGTCCGAGGAGATGGAGTTGTCCCGCGCGCAGCAGGACGAGATGGCAGGACCTGAGCAGTAGATGCAGCGCACTACCACGACGCCACAGGTTGATGATTAGATAGTTAGACTTCCGCTTTTGAGAGCTTTTGTTGTAGACTTCCGCATGATGTAGAGAGAGAGAGAGAGATAGTGCATTACTTTGCTTATGTAACGGGCTTAAGCCCCTTTAGTTGTACATCTCTTTTGGACTTTCTGTTTCTATTATATATATTTATATGATGCTGTGATTGTGGACATGCCTTGTTTTATGTACTTACTTTTTGGCATATTTTACTTGTGATCGTATAGCGGGCAGGGTTGGTGCTGAGCGGTGTTAGCCAACCCGAGTGTTGGTGACACCGCAAGGCAGCGGTTCTGGGCGAAGGTCCACCTCAACCGTGCGATACGGGAGAGGTTCGAGTTTTCAAGTACCTGAGCGGGTTTTGGAAAAAGAGATCTTACACGTAGGAATGGATAAGCTGAAAGCTATGGCGGTGAAAGGTCTGGTCAAGGGCCTGCCTAGTCTATCTTCCTATGGAGACGGTCATGTGTGCGCGGGATGTCAGTTCGGCAAGTCACATCGACTACCGTTTGACAAGTCGCAGACAAGGATTAGTGTGTCGTTGGAGTGCATCCACGGTGACTTGATGTGACCGACTGCTACCCCAAGCCTCGGAGGCAGCATATATATGCTGGTGTTGATTGATGATTACACCAGATATGTCTGGGTATATTTCTTGAAGGAGAAGGCATAGGCGTTTGTCAAGTTTGTGGAGTTCATGGAGCTCGAGGAGGGTCGGCTTGGACTGCGGATTAAAAAGCTGAGGACTGACAACGGAGGGGAGTTCACCTCTGGTGAGTTCTCTACTTTTTGCAGGAAGGCAGACATCCGGAGGGAGCTTACTTGTGCGCATACTACACAACAAAATGGAGTTGCAGAACGGAAGATCCGTCATCTAACGGAAACCTGCAAGTGTTGGCTGTATGCCAAGAGTATCCCAAAGTCCTTCTGGGCGGAGGGAATGTCTTGTGCTGCCTACGTCATCAATCGGATGCCTCTTAGTCCCATCAATATGAAGACCCCGCATGAACTAATGTTCAAGGAAAAGCCAAGTGTGGCACACCTCCGGGTGTTTGGTTCCACCTGCTATGTGCACGTTCCAGATGCGCTTCGGACGAAGCTACATGCGAAGGAAAGGAAGCTAGTCTTCGTGGGTTATGATGACTGGAAGAAGGGCTTGAAGTGCATGGACCCGGAGACGCGGAGATTTGTTGTATCTCGCGACGTCGTGTTCGACGAGGTGACATCTTACAAGGGGGTTCTGGTGTTGAGCTACCAGAAAGCAGAGTGGAGGAGCCAGAGAAAGCTGTGGAAAATCTTCAAGTGGAGCTACCTGTGTCACCAGGTGGTCCATCAATATCTAGTTCTGAGACGGACTTTTCTGGTTCAGGAAGCAGGGTTAGCGATGCTCCTAGTACGCCTGGGAGAGGAGCTAGGGAAGAAACAACTGAGGATACTGCGAGTCAGGGGAAGGCATTACGGAGATCGAAGCGAACTATCATTGCCCCTGATCGCTATACAAGAGGAAACATGGTGAGCTTTATCTCGTGTTTCTTTGCTGGTCCCTTGGATGAAAGGGAGCCGTCGAGCTTTGAAAAGGCCAAAGGCGTGCAACAATGGGATTTGGCTATGCAGGAAGAGATGAGTGCTCTTGAGAAGAATGAGAGTTGGTCTCTGGTGCCCAAGCCCAAGGGTATCACCCCTGTGACATGCAAGTGGGTCTACAAGCTTAAGAAGAAGGATGGAGGCAGTATCGAGCGGTACAAGGTTTGCCTTGTGGCTCGGGGGTTGTCGCAGCAATACAGTGAAGATTATGAAGAGACATTCAGTCCGGTGGCAAAAATGACTTCGGTTCGGGTTGTGATTGCCTTGGCGGCGTGTTGGGGGTGGAAGATTTGGCAGCTCGACGTAAAGAATGCGTTCTTGTACGGCGAGATTGACAAGGACATCTTCATGGTCCAGCTGCCAGGCTTCGTATCTAAAGATTTTTCGGAGCATGTCTGTAAGTTGAAGAAGGCCCTGTATAGGTTGAAGCAAGCGCCGAGGGCGTGGTATAGAAAAATTGCAGAGTATCTCTTATTCTGCGGGTTTGGTGCTTCAGACTCAGACTCAAGCTTGTTCTTCAAGAAGAGCGGGGAGCTTCAAGTCATCGTGCTGCTTTACGTCGACGATATGATCGTGACGGGAAATTCGAAGGAGGAGGTAGCGCAGCTTCGGGCAGAGCTATCCATCAGGTTCGAGATGAAGGATTTAGGTGAGTTGCACCACTTCCTTGGACTTGAGGTGCAGAGGAAGGAGAGTGGAGTGCTGGTGTCCCAGGCTGGATATGCGGAGCGAATCATGGAGCAGTTCAGCATGAAGGAAGGGAAGTGCATCTCTACACCTCTGGAGAAGGCCACGAAACTCTGCAAGGATGAGGGGAGGATTTTGGGAGATCCGCTGGTGTTCCGAGCTCTGGTTGGGAGCTTGATCTATCTGACGATCACTAGGCCGGATATTGCATATGCAGTTGGCAGGGTGAGCCGTTATATGGCGGAACCACGGATGCCTCATCTTCTAGCGGCCAAGAATATATTGAAGTATGTCAAGGCGACCTCGGATATGGGTCTTCTTTACAGGAGGGATGCGGGCTTCGAGGTGCATGGGTACATGGACGCTGATTTCGGGGGAGATTCGGATGATCGGAAGTCGACGTCTCGATATGTCTTCATGGCGGGCCCCACAGCTATATCATGGTGCAACAAGAAGCAGGATTCTGGGTCGGTCTCAACCACGAAAGCGGAATACAAGGCCTCGGCCTTGGCAGCTCAGGAAGCCATTTGGCTTAGGAGGTTGGTTGGAGACGTCCATAAGGAGGTTTGGGGTCCGACTCTGCTCCGCGGCGACAATGAGAGTGCTCTCAAACTGGTTACTAATCCAGTTTGTCACGCAAGGACCAAGCATATCGAGATCGAGCATCATTTCAATCGTGAGAAGGTGCTGGAGGGGTCTCTTTCGATCGAGTATGTTCAGAGTCAGGACAACATTGCTGAAATCTTCACAAAGGCGCTGGCAAAGGGCCCGTTCACTCGGCTAAGGAGTTTACTGGGGCTGTTTTCAACTTCCCACTTCAAGGGGGAGTGTTGAAAATGTTGAAGTGGAAGTTTTTTGGGAGTTGGTGGTCTGGGAGGGTGATCGTGCGGTCTGGTGAGACATCACGTCTGGCGATCTGCTCTGCGGTCTAACTTGTCTTAATCTAGCCGCGGTCTCCTGGTGTGACTACCGTTCTGTGTCCAAGGTGCTGGGGTAAGGCCGCGCGGTCTGGTCTGTGACCGCGTGGTGGGCTGTCTATCTCAGGGATGTGCCGGTCTGGTGTGACCGCTCAGGTTGATTCAGGTTTCCAGAAGCCGGTCTTATGGCTATCCTGGTTCCTGGTTGTATTCGCTGGCTAAGGCATCTTAGTCGAGCGGTCTCTGTTTGCGGTCTCAGGAGGAGGCTGGCAGGCGAACAGGTTGTGTTCGATGTGGCGTTGGCGAACAAGTTGTGTTCGCGGTCTCGTTGGCGAACATTGGTGGTGGGCGACTTCATTGTGGGAGTGGCGATCTCCCGCAGTCTATTGTTGAAGCCGGCGATCTCACCTAAGCAGAATGATCTGTTGCTGATCGCGCGGGTTGACCGGTTCTGGTCGTGCGATCTGGAGGGTGGTGATCCTATCTCATAGGGTGGTGACTGGATCAGGTCTCACGCCTATAAATAGGAGCCACTGTAGCAGCATTAATATCGCACCAAGTGTAAGCTGAGCTCGTGTCTAATTCCTGCTGTCTCAATTCTTGTGACCGGTCGGTCTTGCTGATTGAATTTTCCTTGTGCAACTTCTGCGGATTGTGCGGGCAGCTGTGATCACCTCTTCTTCTGAAAGTGATCGGGCGGTCTCGTGGCTTGCAGTGTGGGTTGCTGGAGTTCGGGAGAATCAGTGGAGTTCAGAAGGAGATCGCGGAAGCTCAGCGGTCAGGAGTGTTGATTGGTGACCGGCAGAGTTTGCGGTCAGGCAATTTTTTAGTGATCGGCAAGCAGACCGCGCGGTCTGCGGTCTCAGTTATCCTTCTCTTCAGCATTGTATTTTTCACTTTGGTTTTGTGTACTGGTGAAATCATGTCTCGCCATGCATACCTCTCCTTGTAATGAAGATTGTTGTTATCAATAAAGACTTTATTTCCTTCATGTACTTCTGGTTGTTTGGCTTGTGAACTCTAAGTTGTATGATTCCTGCTCACTTCATAAAGATTCAGAAAATTTCACAGGCCAGATGTTCTTGGTCTGTCTTCTTGTAGTGACCGAGCGGTCTGTCGACTATTCTAGTCGGTCTGGTTACTGAAGGAGTTTCTTACTTTGCAATAAGACTGGGCGGTCTAGTTTTTGGAGACCGCAGTGACCGGGAGGTTTGGTTCTAACCGCAAGGTTTAATAAAGGAGCTGTGAGCTATGCTGAGCTCGAGCGGTCTGCTTTGCGAGACCGCTCGCGATCTGATGGGCGGTTATTGTATCCCGGTTTGTGCGGTGACGACATCCATTTGTCTGCCTATAAATAGGGGTGCAGGGCCCGTCATTCATAATAAGAACGAGAACTGTAAGAACCAAAGTTGACTTGATTGTGCCGGTCTCAAATTGAGGTCGCGCGGTCTTAGATCTTTGTCTGACCGGTTTTTGTGTTCGCAGGTTAGTGGCTTGCAGCTCGCGGTCAGCTTGTCTCCCTTCTTCCAGCTTTGAATAAACCAGTCAGGGCAGACTGTGTTTAGGTGTTCGCGCTCTGTGCAGCGGACTCAGTTGATCAGGCGGTCTTAAGTGACCAGGCAGTCTTGAGTTGTGGTCTATCGCAGGTAGCAGTTCTTTGTTCAGAGTTCGTGAGTTCTTCTTTGATCAAGACCATGCGGTCTGGGCGATCAAGAAGTGCGAACTGTTTGTTCAGCAGAGGAATAAAGCAGCAAGTTGGCAGTCTGTGGTTGCGGTCTGGCAGGTGCGGTCTGTACTCTGTTCGCGCGGTCCCAGCGGCTTCCGTCTGGCTTGTCTGTTCGTGCGGTCTGGCGGTCTCAAGTCGTCAGGTCGTTGGAGCTTGTTTTACACTTGTGTTTTGTAATTCTCTCCTCAGTGATTCTTATGAATCATGTCTCGCCATGTATACCTCGCAGTGTAAAGAGATAGTCAATACCATAGTACTATTCGTTCTTCTCATTGTCACTGTTGTGCTACACTTGTGAAAGGTTTTGTGAAGTGTGTTCCGCATAGTTTTCACTTCATCTCTGGACCTCAAATTTTTCAACAGAGTAGTGCTTGGTGGAGTTATCTTTAGCATTTTATTTCATATTTTTGTGATTTTGAGCCAAAATGTCACCGAATTCACTTGTTTTTGCAAACACTAATAATATTGAAATAACACTTCTATGTGCGCAAGAAATTTAATGATTGAAAGATGGTGTAGGTAAGTTAGACATACAACTTAATACATTAAAACTATCACACTACATAATCATGCAAGACTAAGATTATGATCACATGTAGATTACCAAAATAGTGAGTGAATGAATCATTGATTAGCATAAAACATTACTCATACTTAGAGGCTTGCTAGACAATCATACACAAATTTCTATAAACTATTTCATTTCACATAATTAGATTAAGGTCAAGACATGAAGATAAAACAATGTTTAGGAAATTTGAAAATTAAAATTAGACATTGAAGGAAATCTTTAAGTGTATGCCTAATCACTTTTGACCAATTGAAACAAAATAACTAAGATGTTTGCTCTTGTAAAGTCATATAGTCAAACCATAATTTTGTAAATATTTAAAACAAAACAAATGACAAAAGCATATTTTTGAGTTTTTTGAATTTTTTTTTTGTATTTTGGAATAAGATTAACAAATTAATTACAAAAGAATTTTAAAGCAGAGAAAATAGACTGAGAAAATGCATTAAAAATACCAGAAATAGTTTAGGAAAAACATAATTTCAATTTGGTCAAAATAGCTAACACCTGGCGTTAACTACTCAACGCCCAAACAGGACACTGCTTTTAATGTTTTTGAAAAAAAAATCATTGGATGAGAATGTATGCATATAGACCTTCTTAGTGTAGAAATTTCAGAGAATTTGGAGATGATTAGAAGGCTCATTAAGCATATTTTTGTTTGTTTTAAAAGTTGGTTTATATTTTATTGGGTTTTCAAATACTTGTGTTTTACAAGATCGTTAAAGCTCAAAAATGATAAAATATACAAAACACAAGATAAGCATGTTCAATCAACCCAAGACTGCATGAATAATATAATCATAAAGAGTGCATGCAAAATATGATATAGGTATGTCCTAGATTATAATACCCTAACCATATGCCTACACACTAGCCCATATTAAGTGACGGATGGGCATGAGGAGTTGCACACATGCCGTAGGTTGTGGTTTTAATCCTATATGCACACACTAGAGAACGCTCAACCTAGCACTCTTCCCCCCCAGTGCCTCGCAAGGCCCCACTGAAACCCTCCCCGGTTAAGGACAAGACATGACTTAGAGGTTAGGTCATCTAAGCATGCAATCCTACGCCCTTGCTATAGTGAGACACATAATATGGGTGAATGATCATGAGCATCCCAAGCATTTTGTTCTATGGATTCAATTTATAAACTATTGCTTTTATGAGAGATTGATTTCTAATTATAGTTTATTTTGAAACCACATAGTTATTATGAATTTTAACTTTCAATTTTTCTATTTTAAGATAATTCAGTATGGCAATATGAGATAACTAACATGAATAATATTTATTAAATGATAATGCTAGAATGATGAGTTTGCGAGCAATGTTACACCATAAGATTAATAAAGTTAATGTTGCATGTATTCAAAAATAGTATTTTAATTTTTAGACCTAGAATAAAGTGATGATTCAATTTGATTTGCTCTAATAAGTATAAAGATGATTCTAGGGTTTACATATAGGTTAGATACATGCCCACACAAAACATATTTCATTCATATTATCATGATCACAAACCATATGTTGGAAGCAAATGATCTTTTGTAGTTATGTTTCATATTTGAATTAAAAGATCTTTTGATTTTGCATGATTATTATACACGGTCATTAGTTTAAACACATAGAAATTTAGGTACTCATAATTCTTATTCATAATGATGTAAGTATTTAAAATAAAACAATTCATATTCATCCATTTCAACATATTAAAGAGAAAGATTGTAAGGTGAATAATGAATGTATTGAGAGAATATTTTTTGGTTATTTTGAAAGGTGTTTGTAAATTTTCTCTTTGAATTTTGAATATTAAACAAAACACACACACACACACATATATATACATATATATATATATACACATATATATATATTTATATATATATATAATTTTCTTGACTTTTTCAAATTTCATTATTTTATTTTTATTTAACATAACATGGCATTATATAACTAGCATAGACATTGATATCTATTTATAGTAAGTGATGATGCTAGAATGAAAGTTATGACAACAAGGTGAAATGTTATGTAAAGATTACAAGCATATAAATGAGTTGCATGTATTCAATCATAGAGTTTTGAATTTTCATAGACCTAGAATGGAGTGACATTTCTATTTGATACTAAGATAATTCCAAGATCTACATATAATGATATACATGCAAACAATATTGATGCACATCACACACAAAACAAAGTATGAAATTATAATACCACTTAGCCATCATATATTTCATAGTTCCTAAGATTGATAGAAATAGTTGATTTAAGATAATCCTTGATAAATCATGAATTATGATATATGATTTTTGTGAATTTTAGTATAAGATCATTGTGGAGTGTGTGAATTCATATTCATTATTATTGTAGTTTTTCAATATCAATTTTTCTAGATTATAATTTTTCAATATAGGGGCTATCATATGCTGCAAAGAAATTTGACAAATATTCAAAAAGTTGTGCATTTAATTTATTAGTGTAAGTCCCCTAATACTCCTTTTAAATCCATTTTGATAATTATTTCATTAGTCTTGATAACATCATGTACGACATTTAGAATTTAACTTATAATGATGATAAGAGACTCTTATACGTAAGGGATTTAGAAGGATAAACGGAAAGAAATATATAGATCACTTGAGAGATGATATGACTTTTTGTTTTTATTTTTAAACACGAATATGTAAACTTCTTGAAAGGCAAGATAATAATAATTTCCCTTTTTTCGGTTATGGCAAGTGCACGCTTGAGTCTATAATTAGTTTGATCTTTGCTAGGCTATAGTCAGACTTAGCAATTTAGAGTGGATCTTGGACTTTCTGAGGTCTACCCTGTGAAGGGTTCGCACCGATACTAGGAGATGTGACGGGGTGATATCCCAAATCTCCCTTTCTCAAGTTATTTAAGTGTTACTGGTTGATATCCATACTTAATATTCAAAAATTTATAGACTCAACATTTTCCGAAAGAGATCAATTGAAGTTCATGATTTTATTAATTTAGATAAATATCTCATAACAAAATTAGAATTTAATTTATATGGATAATATAAAATATTTATAGGCAATGAATATAAGAAGGATAGATAGGTAACCAAAATAAAATATGACTTTGAATTTTGATCAATTTGATTTTATAAACTTATTAAGCTTTAAGAGATAAAATCACATTTCCAATAATATATAGGTAGACCATGACATGATAGTTTAAAAAATAAGAAAAGAAAAAGAAAAATAAAGAGACATTGAAGCATATCTTGAAGTAGAAATTTGTATTTTTCATTTTTGAAAGATTCTACTTCATGCATATGATGATACCTAATGAATAAGAGTTTTAGGTATCCAAAGGGAACCAAGTGTAACGGTTCCTTTGGGTACCCAAATATATCGAGATGGTTTTTGGGGAGATGTGCACGAAATTCAAGTGGAGTTAATGTTTCATCTTTAATTTTGGGTCTCCACTCATACTTAGGTTTAGAGTTATAGTTATGCATCAAATTTCCATATTCATTAAACTTAGGCATAAAATAGTAATGACTTTTGAAATTATTTTTCGTAGGAAATTTTTGCATATTTGAATTTAATTTGGGAGATACATAGTTTTTTACATAATAGTAATTTGGATTTTAATTTATAAAAACTTTGTGTTTCTTACTCTCATTATTAGGCTTAGTCAAGATATTCATATTCATATTCAACTTGCTTTTAGATATTGCATGATATTGTGAATTTGTGTGTTGAGAATTTTTATTCATAATTTTCATAAGCAAGTTGATTTTTTATTTTAATTCATCATTTTTGATCAAAAGATTATGTCTAACTTTATTATAAGCAATTGTGCTATTTGTAAGAGTGGAAACAATAGAGTCAATATGAAAGTGGAGGTTAGATCTTAATGTTACTCTAGAGGGGGGGGGGGGGGGGGTGAATAGAGTATTAAAAACTTTTCCCTTAATTTTATAGCAGAATTAAAATAGTGATATATATATTTGTATATTGAGTGAGTTATAAAAGACTAAATAAAGAAATAAGCACAGCACAACAACACAAAAAATCACAAGCACAGAGACACAAGGATTTTTATAGTAGTTCCCCAATAAATTTGGGTACGTCTACTCTTCTACCACACTTGGTAGGATCCACTAGGTTTTTGATCAGGTGCCCTATCACCAAGGGGTTTTTGATCAGGTGTCCACACACCCAGTGAGCTTT
Organism: Dactylorhiza incarnata; assembly: GCA_033032865.1. Classification (NCBI taxonomy): domain Eukaryota; kingdom Viridiplantae; phylum Streptophyta; class Magnoliopsida; order Asparagales; family Orchidaceae; genus Dactylorhiza; species Dactylorhiza incarnata. The sequence continues at coordinate 5,895,390 of JAWHQI010000079.1, read as the reverse complement.
TGATCATGTGCTCTAACCAAATCACAGGTTTTTGTTCAGGTGCCCTGCCACCAAGAGGTTAACTTTTGAAGGGAATTAGAACCCTGTACAAGATGGAATAAAGGGGTTAAGAAGTTCTTCTCTGTCAACAATCTGAGAGAAGACTCTAGTGGATTGATGGTGTAAATCTCCCCCTGTCTGGTTGAAATTCTTGACAGCTTGAGGATGGAGCTTTCTCTTGAATGAAAATATCTTCCTTGATAAGCTGATGAATCTGAGAGACTGAAGTTTCTTAGATTATTGTTTCTCTAATGAAGATTTGAAACTTGCAGCAGAACACCGAGAGATTGATCTTGAAGATGTTCTCAGAGAATGAGATGCTGCTTGAGGAAGATGAACTTTCTTTTTCTTTCTGAATAATATTTCTCCCTTGACAGATGCTCTAATATTTTCTATCTCTATGTCTGTCTCCCTTTTCTTTCTGGTATGCTATATTTCCTTAGAGAGAAGATGACTGATTTGAATTTCAAAAGATCTCTGAATAGGAATAGAATAATCTGCATTAAATCTTTTCTTGGAACTTCAACTGATTCAGCCAATCTTAATTCCTTTCCTTTTCTATAATAAATGATATCCTTTTCCAATAAGCCAAACGACTATATTTCTCGAGAGAAGGAAATGGAAAGGGAATTGAATAAAGGAAGGATAAAACTTGTCTTATCTGGAAGAATAACTCCAAATGAAGAATAGAACTGAATCTGATAGTTGAACTGAGTTCAGAGAAATAGAATAACTGATCTGAACAGTCTGAGAGAAAATTCATCGATCTGAGATAAGATTTCATCGACCTGAAGGATGAGTTCGTCGAACTGAACATTTGATAAAGAATTCGTCAAACTTAGGCTGGAGTTCGTCGATCTCAACTTAGAGTTCGTCAAACTGAACAATTTGTCGACCACTGAGCCGCTGAGCCGCTGAGCCACTAAGTATTGAAGATCGTTGACCGCTGAGAATGGAGCAAGACATTGTCGAACACAGAGAGGAAGCCATTCATCGAACGCAGAGAGCAGTTCATCGAACCCAGTATAGAGTTCGTCGAACGCATAAGCTTAGAGAAATCCTAAGTTCTAGCTATCTTATCAGCCTAAAACTATGACCCTTAGACTATACAATGGGGGTCAACTTAATCCTAGTCAACACATAGTAATCCTAGCCCAAATCAGTAATAGGGTTGTTCGAACAATCTCCCCCTATTTGGGTTAGGATACTATTTGATAAATTTCAAATAATAAACAACAGAAAAACAATAGAGCATAAATATATCTGACAGAATGAGAAACCATTTCAGTAGATAAAATAAGTAGTGCTCTGAGTTTAACAACATTAAAACAAAACAGAAATATCAACAAAAAAAAACCAAATAGTTTAAACCTTTTACTTCTTTGCAGATGGAGGCTTGAAGATAATTTGTCTGTTTGGATTTTCTGATTCTTTCTTGCTCATATACAGATCCCGAGCTCCCAGAATAGTTTGAGATTTGACTTGAGGAACTACTGCTTCTGGGTGCTTTTCTAAGTATTCTTCAGCATTGAACACTTTTCTGGATTTGTACTTTTCAAATTCTTTCTTTCTGAATTCTGACATAGTTGAGAATCTGGAGTAATCTTTACCTTCAGCTTTTGCTTTATTTATCTGGGCTACTGCAATGGATTCTCTGAATCTTGCCTTTTGAGCTAACCTTTCTTCTTCTGGATTGGGAGAAGAAGGGCTATACTCAGAAATATTGTCTTGAACATGAGAATGATCTTGAGGATTTTTGATTCTGTGAGAAAAGCCATCAGAGACATGATACTTATATTCTGAAGATGTTAATCTTGAGGAGCTTGGAGGAGGTCTTGAAGACCTAGAACTCTGAGAACCACTCGAACTAGCTGGTCTCTTGGATTGCTGGGAAGAGTAACTTTGAGAGGATGAAGAGAACTTAGCTGAGCCAGCTACACCTGCTGCTGGATGAGGAGGAGGATTGAACGTAACTGGCTTATCAGGATATACCAGTTTTCCTCATTTTTTTCCTTCTATTTGCTTCATTCCTTGAAATTCTCATCCAAGCAGGAGAATCCTTGGTGAGAGTGATGTTATGCAAAATATAGTAAGGAATGTCATTGTTGGGATTAGGAGGCTTAGGAGCAGCCTTTGACATATGCTTATCTTTTCTTTTCTTTGATGATCTATCATCAGAATCATCATCATCACTGTCATCATTATCACTGTCATCAGATGACTGGTGATTATCATAAAGGTCATCAATCAATTTCAGGACTTTAGAAAAATCTTTCTCAGCATTAACTGGAGCTGGAAGAGCTGGACTTTCTTCAATAACTTGAACTGGAATTTCAAAACTCTTGAGCAATTCTTTCAATATAACTTTATCAATAGGAGCAGTATAAGGAATAATTTCTTTTGAATAACCTTGATACTTTGGAAAATCTCTGAAAACTGTATTGAACTTGGAAAGCAAATAAATAATATCTATGGATGGATTAATAGAAATATTATGTTTTTCTTCTATTGCTGGAAGAACAATTGAATCTGTCATCTCTGAATCTGCCTAAACTGCAACTGTACTGAAAGCTGGAAGAACAGGAGCTTCTTCATCAGACAACTCCCCCTGCCTAGTTTCAGGAAATCCTGAAGCTAGGCCCCTATAAGAAGGGACAGAATGGGAGGGTGAAGGGAAGGAAGCTAGTCTTGCAGAAAGATCAGCAAGAGCTTGAAGAACTGGATCAAGTTTTGCATCCAGGAGATCATTTAGCCTTGGAGCAATGTGATGATAGATTTGGTCAGCAACAGATTTAAAATCAATATAAACAAGATCTTGATTAGGATTTGAAGATGATGGAATGGAGTATGGGAAAGATATGTTGGTAGCATGAGCTATGGGTAGATGAATAGGGAAATGAGGGTGGATAGGTGATTGAGGATGAATAGGTGATTGTTGATGAATAGGTGACTGAGGTGGAGAAATATCTTGGGGGATAGGAGATTGAGGAAGGGTTGGTGATTGAGGTGGAGATGAAATGTTTATGGGAGAATGAATGTCATTGAAGGATGAAGGCTCTTCAGATGGGTGAATATGAAGAGTAGGAGAAGATGGCAATGCGGATGAAGGGATAATGGGAGAGTTAGGAGGAGGAATTTCTTCAGAGAAAGTAGAAGGTTGAGAAGGGAGAGGAGGAGGAGAAACAACATGAGAAGCTTCTTGAAGGGTTGGGGGAGTGACTTGCACAGTCCTGGTGCCTTCTGAAGCTGTATCTGATGGTTCTGCTCTTGGAGTCCTTTTTTGGATAACCCTTTCCCATCTTCCAAACAAGGCTGAGGTCAGCCTCTTACTAACATTGATGAAAACTTTGGGAGAGACCAAAAGGTCTGGATGCCTTTCCCGAAGATAGATTCCCAGAATTCTACCATAACCAACATTTATCTTGCTTATCTTCTTCCTAATTGATTCAAAAATGATCATTCCCCAATTGATTTTCTTTTTCTCTACCAAGGCCACCATCACCAGAAATTGGTGCCTTGTAATGTAGTCATGGGCAGAAGTTTTCCCAAGCAAAACCTTGCCTACTACATCAGCCAAAAACTTATATTCCACGGATAAATTTTTCTTTAAGAGGTGGTTAGGGTTTCCACCGGAATAACCCATCTTAACCAAAGCATTGTCAAATTCAGAAGAAGATATGCCCAAATCATCATCACCATTTACTAAGCCAAAAACTTCAGATAATGTTACTGTGGTTAGAATAACCTGATTTCCTGATATTGTTCCTGATTGGGTATCATTCTCTGGCTTTACTGTATAAGACCATTCCTTGATTTCAGTTACTGGTAGTTTGATTCTGGTTGTCATAATCTTCTTTAGTTGTTGTTCTTCAAACAGATGAAGAATATCCTGGAAGACTTGGTCAGAATGCTCAAATGATTTGAAATCAATGTCGAATACCATGTCAAACTTCATTGAGGAAAGAGCTGCTTGCGAAATCGCCATTGTTACCTGCGAAAGAGAGAGCGATCAAGTGCAAAGGGGAACTGGAGGGAAAGAGCAAGTTCTGTAGGCGCAAAGATAAAATAAGATAAAAGCTTTGATTATATAGAGAGATCGGAGAAGGGCGCACACTTTCGTAGAACAGGGTTCGGCTAAACCTAATAGAATCAGAAGTCGAAAAGACTTAGGGCTTCGTCTGACTGCGTTCGACGAAAAAATAATTTTCATCTATCTCCGTTCGACGATCGCGCTTGTCTTTGTCGATCCTGAATTATTAGGTTTCGTCGATCTTCGTTCGACGAATGATAGCATTTCGTCATTCTCCGTTCGACGAAATGAGGGGATAAATAGAAAATTTAATTTTTATCAGATTGAATCTCCATCTATCATTCCCAGCTGATTTATAAAGAAAATATGTTTCTTTTCATCCAAGGGATTGGTGAAAATATCTGCTCTTTGCAAATTAGTAGAGATGAATTGTAGGCAAATTTTATTTTTATCCACATTATCTCTGATAAAGTGGTGCCTAATTTCTATGTGTTTAGTCCTACTATGGAGAACTGGATTTTGTGCTATAGATATTGCACTAGTATTGTCACAAAATATAATTGAATTATTTAAGTTGACACCATAGTCTAGGAGCTGATTTTGTATCCACAATATCTGTGAGCAGCAACTGCCTGCAGCTATAAATTCAGCTTCAGCTGTTGATGTAGACACAGATTTTTGTTTCTTACAAAACCAAGACACAAGCCTATCACCAAGAAACTGGCAAGTTCCTGATATGCTTTTCCTGTCTACTCTGCTTCTAGCATAATCTGAATCTGAGAATCCAGCTAATTCAAATTCAGATGCTGTTGGATACCAAAGTCCTAGATTAGGGCAACCCTTTATATATCTCAAAATTCTTATTAATAAAATTAGGTGAGATTCTTTGGGGTTAACTTGAAACCTAGCACAAATACAAGTAGCAAACATTATATCAGGCCTACTTGCTATTAAATAAAGTAATGAGCCAACAATTGCTCTATATACCTTCTGATCAACATGTATCCCTGATTCATCAGTATCAACAACAGCATTTGAGGGCATGGGTGTTTTCATGGTGGAAGCATCAGACATACCAAACCTTTTCACTGATTCCTTAGCATACTTGGATTGTGATATGAAGATGCCATTGGGAGTTTGCTTCACTTGAAGACCAAGGAAGTATGATAATTCACCCATAATACACATTTCAAACTTAGATTGCATTAGATTAGAGAACCTTTTGCATAAATTTGAATCAATAGAGCCAAAAATAATATCATCTACATATATTTGAACTAGTAGAGTTTGATTTTTATGCATCCTCAAAAATAGGGTTTTATCTACTATGCCTCGACAGAACTTGTTTTCCAAAAGAAAATTAGCTAAGGTCTCATACCATGCTCTGGGAGCTTGTTTGAGACCATAGAGAGCTTTATTAAGCTTAAATACATAGGAGGAGTGAGTTGGAGAGATGAAACCTGGTGGTTGTTCCACATAGACTTCTTCTTTAATGTCTCCATTCAGAAATGCACTCTTTACATCCATTTGATATACCTTGAATTTCTTAAATGCAACAAAGGCTAGAAAGATCCTTATAGCTTCAAGTCTTACAACAGGAGCAAAATTTTGATCATAGTCTATGCCCTCTTCCTGTGAATATCCTTGGGCTACCAATCTTGCTTTGTTTCTCACTATATTGCCTTGATCATCAAGCTTGTTCCCGAAGACCCACTTGGTGCCAATAACTGGATGGCCTTTTAGTCTTGGAACCAAATCCCATACCTTGTTCCTTTCAAATTGGTTGAGTTCCTCTTGCATTGCAAGAATTCAGTTTGGATCTTGTTCTGCATCTTTTATAGTTTGAGGTTCAACTTGTGATAGGAAACAAGTATGCATCTGATTTTGATGTAGTTGATGCTTTGTTTGAACACCTGCTGAAATATCACCAATCACTTATGATATTGGATGATCTCTAACTGTGATGTGGTCAACAGTTGGAGTTGGTTCAACAATGATATCCACTTGAGGAATTTGTTCAGCTGTCACTTGATTTGAGTTGTCAGTAAGATCTGGATGATCTTCTTCTTCACTGTCTTCAAGATTTTGTGTTGATGGAAGTAAAGATTCTTCTTTTTGTAGATCTAATCCATTGAGCTCTTCACATAGAGCTGGTACCTGCTTAGTATGTTTGGTAGAGGTTGTGTTCCTCTCCTTAAGTAACATGTTAGTCTCATCAAAGGATACATGCATGAACTCTTCTATCTTAAGAGTAGATTTGTTGTAAACTCTATATGCCTTACTAGAAAGAGAATATCCAAGGAATATGCTTTCAGCAGCTTTTGCTTCAAACTTCCTGAGATACTTCTTATCATTGTTGTCACATAGCATTTACATCCAAATACCTTAAAATAGTAAACCTTAGGCCTTTTATTCTTAAGTAATTCATAGGGAGTCTTGCCCTTAAGTTTATGCATTAGACTTCTGTTCAACACATAATTAGCTGTGCTCACTGTCTCTGCCCAAAAAGAGAGTGGCAAGTTTGCATCAGCAAGTAATGTAGTTGCTGATTCAATAAGGGTTCTATTTTTCCTTTTTGCTACCCCATTTTGTTGAGGAGTTCTAGGAGCAGAGAAACACTGCCTGATCCCTTCTTTTCCACATAATTTTCTCATCAGAAGAGACTCAAACTCAGTGCCATGATCACTTCTGATCAATGCAACTACAGTAGAGTACTCAATCTTAATGGACCTGAGAAAGTCTGTCAGAACACTGAAGGTGTCAGACTTGTTCCTAAGAAAGAACACCCAAGTGAATCTTGAGAAGTCATCTACAATCACTAAAGAGTAATGCTTCCCTCCTAGACTTTGTATATCAGTAGGTCCAAAAAGGTCCAAATGCAGTAAGTACAAAATCTTAGGTGAATCACTCTTGGATAAAGATTTAAAACTACTTCTAGTTTGCTTACTTAATTGACAAGCCCTGCAAAGTCCTTCCTTCTTGTATGAAACAGAAGGCAGTCCTCTAACAAGATTGTCCTTAGAAAGCTTAGAGATAGTTCTAAGGTTAATATGTCCAAGCCTTTTATGCCATAATTCATTAGTTTTACTTATAGAATTGAATAAGCAAATATCAGAATTGGCAGAGTCAAATTTGACTAAATAAATATTTCCATGTCTAATACCAGATAATACTGTAATATTTTTATTATTGGTAATAAGACATAAGGAATGATTGAAAGTTACCTGATAACCTTCATCACATAACTGGCTTATGCTGATGAGGTTGTGCTTCAGACCCTTGACATAGGCTACTTCTTTGAAGGTCATTTCTCCAACCTTTATCTGTCCATAGCCTTTGGTATGTCCACAATTGGAGTCTCCAAAGATCACCTTGGGTCCAAGCCTTGCCTTATAGTTGTTCAGGTTGGCCTTATTTCCTGTCATGTGCTTTGAACAGCCACTATCCAAGTACCATTGTTCATTCTTGCTTAGATAGCTGTGTACCTGTAAAACAGAAAAATAAACTAGTTGTTTTTGACCCAGACTACCTTGGGTCCTTTTGTATTATCACAAAACTCTGAAATAAGAGACATTTCAGGTTGATCCTTATAACCTTTTGGATGATATCTCCTTGGAGGAATTATCCATTCAGTGAAAGGATTGTAAGTATGTGAAGAAAAAGAATTCTTCAAATTTTTTGTATATTTTCTATTCGACGAACTGGGCTGAGTTCGTCGATCGCCGTTCGGCGAAGGGATGTGCTTTCGTCGAGCGCCGTTTGAATAATGACTATACAGGAAATCTATCTTCAGAGTTCGTCGATCTCCGTTCGACGAATTCGTCTGATTTCGTCGAGCTCCGTTCGACGAATTCTGCTGAATTCCATTATTCTTTACAAACTTGTTTGAAATGTTTTTATTTTCATCTACAACCTTTTTGCTCTTAGCAGAAATGAATTTTATGGGTGTAGACAGTATGTTTTTCTTAATCAGAGGTGGCTCACTTGATGATGCACCCAAGCCTAGTTTGCCACTTAATCTGGCATTTACTGTGCTTGTAATATCCATCAGTTTGATGCTTCTCCCATTTAGGTATTCTTCAAATTTCTTGGCCTCAGAAAGTTTATTCTCAATGAGAATAATTTGTTCTCTAGAGGCAGCCAAATCTTTCTTAAGATTAGCATTTTCTACACTCAAATTATTCATTTCAGTTAGCTTATTTCTGAGAGTGATTATTTCCTTCTCAAATTTTATTAAGTCTAAGCAAAGAACTTTGAATTCATCTTTGAATTCAACTGAATTGAAATCAAAATTAGAAATTACCTGATCTATGTCATTGTCAGCTTCTGATCCTGATTCTTCTTCATCTGAGTTATTTGTTGAGGCATTGATAGCCATCATGCAGAAATTCTTTTCCTCTTCATCATCCTCATCATCAGAAGAGCTGGATGAAGATGAACTTACTGACTCACTGCTTGAGTCATAAATGGCCATCAAGCATTGGTCCTTTTCTTTTGATTCTTCATCATCATCAGAGGAGCTTGATGAAGATTCTGATTCAATTTCACTCCAGGTTTCTGCTACAAATCCTCTTCCCTCTTGTTTGTGCTTATGGGAGGAAGACAAGCTTGAGTGCTTCTTGTCTCCTTTTTCCTTTTTATTTTCCTTCTTCTGATTCTCTGGACATTCTGGTAGAATATGTCCAGGTTTCCTACAACCAAAACAAATAATTTCTTTAGGATTTGACTTATCATACCTTTGCTTTTCCCTTGATCTGGAGTCCTTCTTTCTGAAGTCCTTTCTAGCCATCTTGTAGAATCTTTAGGCTAGAAGGCTCATGAACTCCTCATCTCTTGGAGCCTTTTCTTCTTCTTCAGTAGCTTGGAAATCTATATTCCTCTCCTTCTTGGATGCTGAAGATGAAGTTGATTGTTCAGCTTCTCTGGTTTTGATAAGCTACTCATAGGATTTTAGTTTGCTTAACAAGCTCTCAGTTGAGATCTCATTAAGGCTTCTGGCTTCCTTGATTGTCAGATCCTAGAGTCCCATGTGCTGGGGAAGCACATTAGGATCTTATCATTTATCTCAGTGATAGAGATCACTTTGTCCAAAGATTTTAACTCATTGATTATGAGGCTGAGCCTGTTATACATATCAGCAACTATCTCTGATTCTAACTTTTTGAAATTCTCATATTGATAAATGAGGTGGGATCTTATGTCCTTTCTTTCATTAGCTGATCTTTCAACCATATTGTTGAGTGAGATCCATATTTCTCTTGCAGAGGTGCATTCCACCACTTTTTGAAAAATGTCATCAGACATTGTTTGTGCTAGAATGTTCATTGCTTTTGCATCTACACTTCTTTGCTTCTTTTGGGCTTAAGTCCACTTAGGTGGTGGAACAACATTGTTGTTTACTGGTGCTTCAGCACTTGTTGTTGCTGTTGGAGTTGGAGGTCCTGTCAAAATCACATTGAATATTTCCACATCAATAGAATTCATGTACAACCTAATCCTTGCCTTCCATAGTGCAAACTTACTGAGATTGCACATAGGAGGACTTGTGCTAGAATATTCTTTGTTTTGTGCCATGAGTTTTTAGGAAAATAAAACTCTAAAATAAATTAAGATCTAATTGATCTTTATGATTCAGCTGTTAGCCTGTAAAAATCAACCTGCTCGGATACCAATTGAAAGTGGAGGTTAGATCTTAATGTTACTCTAGAGGGGGGGGGGGGGGGGGTGAATAGAGTATTAAAAACATTTCCCTTAATTTTATAGCGGAATTAAAATAGTGATATATATATATATATATTGAGTGAGTTATAAAAAACTAAATAAAGAAATCAGCACAGCACAACAACACAGAAAATCACAAGCACAGAGACACAAAGATTTTTATAGTAGTTCCCCAATAAATCTGGGTACGTCTACTCTTCTACCACACTTGGTAGGATCCACTAGGTTTTTGATCAGGTGCCCTATCACCAAGGGGTTTTTGATCAGGTGTCCACACACCAAGTGAGATTTTGATCAGGTGCTCTAACCAAATCACAGGTTTTTGTTCAGGTGCCCTGCCACCAAGAGGTTAACTTTTGAAGGGAGTTAGAACCCTGTACAAGATGGAATAAAGGGGTTAAGAAGTTCTTCCCTGTCAACAATCTGAGAGAAGACTCTAGTGGATTGATGGTGTAAAGCTTCCCCTGTCTGGTTGAAATTCTTGACAGCTTGAGGATGGAGCTTCTCTTGAATGAAAATATCTTCCTTGATAAGCTGATGAATCTGAGAGACTGAAGTTTCTCAGATTATTGTTGCTCTAATGAAGATTTGAAACTTGCAGCAGAACACTGAGAGATTGATCTTGAAGATGTTCTCAGAGAATGAGATGCTGCTTGAGGAAGATGAACTTTCTTTTTCTTTCTGAATAATATTTCTCCCTTGACATATGCTCTGATATTTTCTATCTCTGTGTCTGTCTCCTTTTTCTTTCTGGTATGCTATATTTCCTTAGAGAGAAGGGACTGATTTGAATTTCAAAAGATCTCTGAATAGGAATAGAATAATCTGCATTAAATCTTTTCTTGGAACTTCAACTGATTCAGCCAATCTTAATTCCTTTCCTTTTCTATAATAAATGATATCCTTTTCCAATAAGCCAAACGACTATATTTCTCTAGAGAAGGAAATGGAAAGGGAATAGAATAAAGGAATGATAAAACTTGTCTTATCTGGAAGAATAACTCCAAATGAAGAATAGAACTGAATATGATAGTTTATCTGAGTTCAGATAAATAAAATAACTGATCTGAACAGACTGAGAGAAAATTCGTCGATCTGAGATAAAATTTCGTCGACCTGAAGGATGAGTTCGTCGAACTGAACATTTGATAAAGAATTCGTCGAACTCAAGTTGGAGTTCGTCGATCTCAACTTAGAGTTCGTCGAACTGAAGAATTCGTCGACCGCTAAGCTGCTGAGCCGCTGAGTATTGAAGATCGTCGACCGCTGAGACTGGAGCAAGCCGTTCGTCGAATGCAGAGAGGAAGCCGTTCGTCGAACGCAGAGAGCAGTTCGTCGAACCCAGTATAGAGTTCGTCGAACGCAGAAACTTAGAGAAATCCTAAGTTCTAGCTATCTTATCAACCTAAAACTATGACCCTCAGACTATACAATGAGGGTCAACTTAATCCTAGTCAACACATAGTAATCCTAGCCCAAATCAGTAATAGGGTTGTTCCAACACAATATGAGTTTGACAGTTATTTCTAAATTCCACAAATGTTTCATCCATCTCCTTGATTTCAATTTTATAACTTTGGCATTTAGCACAACCACTTTTCAAAGTTGAATTTTCTAAAGACAATTTTTCATTATCTTCTTTTACAAAAAGAAGTTCCTTTTCTAGTTCTTTGTATTTTCTCTTAAATCATTAAATTCTATACAGGGTGTAATATTTTCAATTAATGAGACATGGGTAAAACTAGATAAATCAGAATTTGATTCTACTTTAACTTTTGCTTTTAAACCTTTATTTTCTAAGCGCAATTTGCAATTACATTTTTTTTATTTCTTAATTTTGTGTTTTGTAATTTGTAGCAATTGTAGAATAGAAATAGAGTTGCAAACAATAAGTGAATTTGATTTCCTTACAGTGCTTTTGGATTTTGTGAGATTTGAGCATAGAGTTCCTTTGTGATCTTCATCTTTTTGCACTCCTCTTCCAAAGATAAAATTTCATCTTCTCTTCCACTTGATGTGTACTCTATTTATTCATCATGAGAGGAGCTTTCTTGACCATTTGTGCAAGCTTGTATGTTCTCCACTTCTTGCATTTGTTCCATACCTGTGAGAGGAAGATCATACATTTCTTTAAGAAATTTCCATACTTTGTATGCACTAGAAAAACAATATATCAATTTGAAAATTTATTGAGATAAAGCACAAAAGATACTATTCAAAGCCTTTGCATTTAGGTGATGTTGCTTCTTATTTGTTTCATCCGCTGGTCTTACAATTGCCATATTCCATGCTTCAATATCTAAAGTTTTAATAAAATTTTCCATTAAAAATTTCCACCCTTTATAATTTCTCCCTTTGAATAAAGGTGGTGCAAGAGATTTTTCTTTTTCATAAAAATTTCTCCCACTAATAAAAGCGAGATCATGAACGCCATTATTCCCGGTTGTTAACCCGATTTGGAATAACCTGGCTCTGATACCACTAGTTGGATCTTGAGGCGCCCTTAGAGGGGGGTGAATAAGGGTTTTCTATAACTGCACGTTTTTATAGAAAACTTTTGATATTTTATTTGAATAATTGTTAAACAAAAATAAAGAGTAGTAAATCAATTTTATTAAATAGAAAAGACATGATTATCATTAATAAAATTTGGTTACAAAATCTGATTTATGTCATGCTAGAAATCCAAGGAAAAATATGAAATACTCTTTTTGTTTTCTATACCGACTCTTCTCACTAAGAACCGATAGGCTTTAGCCAATCTCTCCCCAGATACGGCCTCAAGATGCTCTAGCCCTTCTATCCCCAGAAAGGCCTCGAGCACCCCCTAGATCTACTCCCTAGACCTAGTCGCCAGCACGAGGTGAATTCCTCCTTAAGTCCTACACAGACCTAGTCGCCAACACAAGGCAAATTCACAAACCGATTACAAAGATAAATATAAAAGACAAATATAAAAACTCCCTATGAGGTAATCTGAAGGAAACGATGAAGAATCGCTGAAGATCGTTGAAGTCCAAGCGTGCGTTCTTCACGTTGAGTTAGCGTGTTGATACAAGCCTCCTTTGATTCCTCCTTTTGAAATTGAGTGGGAGATCCTTTGTTGTCTGGAAATACGGCCCTCAAAAATAATTCAGAGTGCTGGAATAGGGCTCCTTAGCATTGGTAGTTGAAGAAGATGAAATCCACCTATTTATAGGAATGGCAGCAAACGTCGACGTTAAGGCTAACGCCTGGCATTTACCCAATATAGAAATATTTTGATGGCTCGGGTATTCAAAACAGGAAGGAGATACTGCACTTTAGGAAACATTTATTTTAGGCAACCCTAATGCTGGCATTGAGGCTAATGCTGGCATTGAGGCTAACGCTAGCTTTAGGTCAGATTATTTCTAAAGTGCTCCTTCAATCATGTCAACTTCCCTCCTTGCCACATTTGTCTTGGTGGGAACGGGAGTCAACATCGGCATTAATTCCTAACGCCTGGCGTTAGACATCATTCCACTTTTTAGCTTGTGGGCAGGTCCAGACCAATAATGTAGCATCGTAGTGTCATATCTGTTCAAGCATGCATGCTAAAACACAATGGCAACCACGATCAAATACAAGTAGGATTTGTTATTCTCAAATCAAATGGATGCGGAAAACCATGTTCCAACAAGATTCTACCCCTAGCTGAATTTGATATTATCCTGGGGATGGACTGGCTTGCATAGCAACGGGCTAGTTTTGACTGTCTATTGAAAGTGGTGACCCTAAGGAGTGAAGGTAGAGCAGAGGTCAAGTTTGAGGGCCTAGGCAGATTGGCTTGCTCCCTGATTTCCGCTGTGCAATTGATGAGAGTGATAAATCAAGGAGGTGAGGAGTTTTTAGCTTTGTTGGAGACTCACTCCACAAAGTTGGCAATCAGAGAAGTGTCAGTGGTGGAAGAAATTGAGGATGTGTTCCTCGAGGAGCTTCCAGGAGTACCTCCTCATTGTGAAATTGATTTCTCAATAGATTTGGTGCCAGTGCGAGACCGATGTCGCGTCCTACGTTTAGGATGGCGCCGAAGGAACTCGCCGAGCTAAAGGTGCAGTTGCCAGAGTTGCTAGAGCAAGGGTACATTAGGCCCAGGTCTTCGGCGTGGAGTGCGCCGGTGTTATTCGTAAAGAAAAAGGATGGTAGTATGCGATTGTGCATAGACTACCGTGAGTTGAATAAGTTGACCATAAAGAATAAGTATCTGATTCCGCGAATCGATGATTTGTTCGATCAGCTGGTGGGTTCGACGGTGTACTCCAAATTGGATTTGAAGTCGGGTTACTATCAGTTGAGGATTCAAGAAGAGGATGTTCCCAAGACATCTTTTGAGAAGAGATACTGTCATTTTGAGTTCTCGGTGATGTCGTTCGGTTTGATGATTGCGCCATCAGTGCTGATGGATTTAATGAATAGAGTGTTTAGGCGATACCTAAATTCGTTCATGGTGGTGTTCATCGACGATATCTTAGTGTATTCAAAGTCAAAGGCGGAGCATGAGTCTCACTTGAGATTGGTGTTGTAGACACTGAGGGAGAACCAGCTTTATGCTAAGTTCTCAAAGTGCGAGTTCTGTATCGGGAAGGTGGCATTTTTGGGACACGTGATCAGTGGAGATGGGGTGGCAGTGGATCCAGCGAAGATTGAAGCCATTAGAGATTGGCCTGTACTGAGAACTGGAGGAAGTCCGGAGTTTCCTTGGACAAGCCGGTTATTACAGAAGGTTCGTTGACAACTTTTCGTGGATGGCTTTGCCCCTCACCTCTATTACCTGAAAGGACCAGAAGTTTGTGTGGATGCCGGAGTGTGCCCGTGCATTTGAGACCTTGAAAGAAAGGTTGATGTCTGCTCCAATCCTAACTCTTCCTAGTGGGACTGAAGGGTTTCAGATTTTTAGCGACGCATCAGGTTGCGGTTTGGGTTGTGTGCTGGTGCAACATGACAGTGTGATAGCCTATGGGTCGAGGCAGATAAAGCCTCACGAGAGAAATTACCCCGTCCACAACTTGGAGTTGGAGGCGGTGATTTTCGCGTTAAAGTTGTGCATGCATTACGTGTATGGTGCAAAGGTGGAAATCTTCACGGACCACAAAAGCCTGAGGTATCTTCTGAATCAGAAAGATCTCAATATGAGGCAGCATAGGTGGGTCGAGTTCCTTGGGGACTACGATGTAGCGATTCAGTATACGCCAGGAAAGGCCAATGTTTGGTGCGAGAGTTTGAGTCTCTTGACATTTTGTGTGTGGCTCGGGGTGAGTCCACCGTAGCTCAGTTAAACTGGATCAAGATGCAGTGTGATTTAGCGGATCGAATCTGAGAGGTGACAAGCCCAGACGAAGAGTGTCAGCGGTTGGTGTTGGAAGCTCAGCAGAGCGAAGACAGTGCTTTGGAGATGTTCGGTGGACTTTTAAAGAGAAACAAAAGGGTGTGTGTCCCTCGCTTTGGCAAACTCTGTGAGGAGTTGATGTTTGAGGCTCACATCACGAAAAACTCTATTCATCCAGGAAGTACAAAGATGTACTTCGAATTGAAGAAATCCTTTTGGTGGCTTGGTATGAAGCGGGACGTAGCTTTGTACGTAAGTCGATGTCAGACTTGTGCTTTGGTGAAGGCCGAGTGCCAAAGGCCGGGCGGGTTCTTGAAACCTCTTCCTATCCCCGAGGGAAATTTGACGACACCTCCATGGATTTTGTACATGGTTTGCCTCGGTCGCGGCAGGGTAACAATGCGATTTGGGTGATTGTGGATCGCCTGACCAAGGTGGCCCACTTCATTCCAAATCTGAAGGACGATAGCGTGGAGAAGCTCGTGGAGCTGTATATTCGAAATATTGTGCAGTTGCACAGAATTCTAATGAGCATTGTTAGTGATCGCGATGGGCGGTTCACGTCCAAGGACTGGCGGTTGGTGCAGAAGAATCTGGGCACAAAGTTGAAATTTAGTACCGCATTTCATCCGCAGACCGATGGTCAAACTGAGAGAATAAATCGTACATTGGAGGACATGTTAAGGATGTGTGCCCTCAATTTTGGTAAGAGTTGGGAAGACCACCTTTTCATGGTAGAGTTTGCTTATAACAATAGTTTCCATGTGAGTATCAAGATGGCGCCATATGAGGCATTGTATGGAACGCGGTGTCAAACACCGGTGTCTTGGATAGAGGCGGGAGACACTCAGCTTTTAGGAATGAAAGTAGTGGCAGACGCTTGCGAGTTGGTGCGAACGATCCAGGGGCGCATGAAGATTGCTCAGGATCGACAGACAAAGTATTTTAATGCGCGTCACAGAAAGGTGGAGTTTGCGGTGCGTGACATGGTCTACTTGAAGATCAAGCAGTTCAAAGGCATTTCGCAAATTCGGCGACTCAAGAAGTTGAGTCCGAGGTATTTGGGTCCATTTGAGGTTGCGGAGCGCATAGGTGAAGCGGCCTATCGGTTAGCATTGTCTGCCGTGCTAAGTGGATTGCATGATGTTTTCCATGTTTCGGTGCTGAGGAAAGCGTTGGTGGAGCCAGAAGATGTGGTCAGGTCTTCGATAGTTCCCGTAGCCGAAGATCTGAAGATGATAGTTCGTCCAGTTTGCATGGAGGATTCTGAAGTCCGATGGTTGCAGAATAAAGAGGTCAAGCTGGTGAAGGTGCATTGGAATAATTGCGGACGAGATGAGTTCTCGTGGGAGCTCGAGCAAACGATGTGGAATGACTTTTTGGGACCGTTTTGTATCAGGTATGTGTGTTAAGTATGTTTTCATTAACGTCTTAAAATTTGAGGACAAAATTCTTTTAAGGGAGGTGGAGTTGTAACACTCCAAGTTTCGCTGAGCGTGGAGGATGTAATGCCTAAGGCTAGTACAGGCTTTTCTGTACTTGGGAGCTAGCGTCGACGCTAGGTTCTAGCGCAGGCATTAGCTGCCCCGTCGAGTAGCCTAGTGGTTTCGATGGTTGCGACGAGTTGGATTTGTTGAGACGGTTTCATCGAAGGGAGTTCTTCAAGAGGCTAGCGTGGGCGGCAGCGTTTGCGCATGCGCTAGGTTTCGTCGAGTGGTGTAGTTCGTCGGGATGTCAAGACGGCTTCGTCGAATGGATTTTTGTCGAGTGGCTAGCGCAGGCGGTAGCGCTAGCGCCAGCGCTAGCTTACGGAACCAGATCCGTAAGTAGAAATTTCTGGTCGTCTGTTCTCCTTAGATCTTGATCCAAAGGCCCAGATAAGTGCGTCCTAAGGTCCTAAATAGGGCAGAGAAGTTCTAGGCTTTTTCCATGAAGTCATTTGTGCTTTTCGAGGCTAAGGAAAGGAGGAGGGTTTGGAGGAATAAGAATGCTAGATCCTCCATTGTTGGAGCACCGGAGCTCTGTTCGCCGATCCAAAACTAGATCCGTGGAGAGGACTCGAAGGCGCTCATTTCTATCCGTGCCTTTCAACCGATCCATGGCGAGGAAGAGAACTCTTAGGGTAACAACATCTCTCCTCCCAGTTTTAGGATGCGTGCATGACATCTCTTTATTTGCCTTTCTCTTTTTCTGAAATTTATGGCACCGGATCTCTCAAATGAGAGGGGTTTGGGTTGCCTTGGTTCAAGAAGAACCATCGGGTTGATTGAGTCCATCCCCGACATGATTTTGCATTAGATATCCGCTCCGTTAGCGGATTAGGAATTGTGGGTGAAGCCAAAATCGTGGCCGGTTGTCCGATTCGGTGATGTTGGTTAACGTGCATTTTAGGGATTTTTGCTAGAAATTCGATGAAGGAAAAAATTTCATATGTGTTGCCCTTATGTTTCATGTGAGAACGAACGGTGGATCGAAAAGGGTAATTTTGTGCGTAGTGAATTGCTTGTGATGCCACTTGTATGTGAAGGCGTGACTTTGTCTTTGTGGTCGTCTGGCTAGCCTGTGAATGCTTGGATTAATGTGTGGAGAGTGTCCCGACAAGACAAGTCCCCTTTTGTGATGACTGACGAGAACATCTGTGCTGACGGACAAGCCCGATGGCATTGTGGGCCATGTGCGGGTGGGGTCTCAGCTAGAGTTCTTAGCATCGGTTGTTTGGTTTGTTGATGGTGGCGAGAATAAGTATGCTGATGCGCCCGTTGGCTTTGTAAGCCATGTAAGGGGTGAGGTCTCAGTGGAGTTCTTGGCCTTGGGCTTGCACGCCCTGGGGAAATGTTGAGTACCCTTTGAATGTTGTGAATTGATGATGTGTGTTGTTATGTTAGAAGCATACACGCCATAGGGTGCCTTGGGTGAAACCTAGATTTGCATACATGCTGCATTGTTCGGCCCCTTACTTTAATTGCTAAACATAGAAACGTGGATGATGCTTATGACAGTCATACATGTTGTTTTATGTTGCTATTGTTTATTACATTTGCATATGAAGTACTGACTTGCAGGGTGATGTAGTTCCCCGGAGTCCGCTAGGACGGCCGGTATGAGGGGTGTTATTACATTGTTGTTGGTCATCCAAAGCTAACCCTTGTTATACCGCTCTTTGTGTATTGGATGTAGGGCAAGGATCGCAGGTTGGACCCAGCTCGCCGACCAAAAAGGCCTAAGCCTCATGAAGTGTACCTCCTCCTGTTTTCATGCTTGTTTATGTTGTCTTTATTTTGTTCTGGCTTGCATGCCGAGGTAGCATAGGAATGCTAATTATCTTTTGGATATTTTGTGTTGTGGCTGTTGACTTGAGCATGGGTTTTGTAAGGCCTTAAGGCCATAGTACTCTTATGTAGAAGTGGACAACTTATGTGACTTTTAATATTTCTGCTGTGTTTGCTTTGAGTTTTGAGTTGGGTAGTTTCTACATCACTTTTTAATACTAAAGTTGTGGAGATTATATGTTGTGGGGTCCCGGCCGGACCTATATTATATAGTCATTGCAGGGGAGGTGTTACACTATGTAGGGGCCCTCCCAATTGGGGTGGAGTTTACCTACCACTGCGGGCCTCCCTACAACGCCAACCTTTTTGAGAACTAAGTCCCCTTTGTCGAATTACTTGATTCTAACATGCTTGTTGAAGTGCTTTGCCATTCTCCGCTTGATCTCCTCCTGGTGGATCATAGCCTGGTCACGAAGTTCCTCCACGAAGTCGAATGCAAGTTGCTGCGCTTCTTCATTCTCGAGCCTCCATCCTTCATCTCCATCTTCTGCTGCCACCACCCTAGGGCTTCTAACATCAAACTCTACCAGGATGAGGGCCTTCGAGCCATGAGACAACTTGAAGAGTGTTTCGCCAGTTGTCGTGGTGGGGGTAGTCCTCAAATCCCAAATGACTGAGGGGAGCTGATCCACCCAGTTTCCCTTCAGGTTCTCTACTTTTTTCTTGAGCAGGTTGACAATGACTTTGTTGGCCGCCTCGACCTGACCGTTGCTCCTTGGATGATGAACTGAGGCAAAGCAAAGGTCATTGCCGAGTTGGGTGCAGAAGTTTGTGAGCTCGAGACTGGCGAATTGAGGACCGTTTTCGGTGACGTTGGCGAGAAGTAGGCCGTGCCTACATATGATTTCTCCCCAAATGAAATTCTTTACTATCAGGGAGGTTCTCTTGGATAGGTCCTTCACCTCCATCCACTTGGAGAAGTAATCAATCATCACCAGGAGATACTTCATTTGCCCACTTACAGGGGGGAACTGTCACAACCCGCTTTTCATTTGAGTCAGCACCGCTGACAAGGACTGCAGTCCAGTCAACCCCAACCCATCACTGTGCCTGTTTTTCAGCATAGTAGGTTATTGATGGCGGGTCTCGATCCCCCGCTCAGTTGGTGACAAGAACTGTTGAAGGTTAAACTTGTCAAGGGTGGCGGGGGATCGAGACCCGCCATCAACAACCTACTATGCTGAAAAACAGGCACAGTGATGGGTTGGGGTTGACTGGATTGTAGTCCTTGTCAGCGGTGTTGACTCAAATGAAAAGCTGGCCGTGACAAAAAAACAACTTTTTTGTCACTGCCCGCTTTTCATTTGAGTCGGCACTGCTGACAAGGACTGCAGTCCGGTCAAACCCCAACCCATCACTCTGCCTGTTTTTCAGCACAGTAGGTTGTTGATGGCGGGTCTCGATCCCCCGCCACCCTTGACAAGTTTAACCTTCAACAGTTCTTGTCACCAACTATCGATGAAGGGGAGATGATGGACATCGATCAGCCCTCCTCATGGATGGATCCCCTGGTTACTTTCTTGGCTACTGGCGAGCTTCCCTCGGAGGTCCAGGACAAGAGGTGGTTTAGGTATAAATCAGCATATTATTTACTAAATGACAGGGTGCTTTACAGGAAGACTCTATCTGATCCCCTGGCGAGGTGCTTGTCTGAGGGAGAAGCCTCCCAGGTTTAGGAGGAGATTCACGTAGGTGAATGCGAAAGTCACTCGGGAAGTCGAACCTTGGAGAAGAGGGTGCTGAGAGCAGGATACTTCTGGCCTACCATCAGAAAGGACGTAGACGAATTCGCAAGGAGGTGTTCGAAGTGCCAAATCTATGCTCCACTCAAGTTATAGCCAGCCCACCATCTCTGATCGATCACCACCCCCTGGCCCTTTGCCATTTCGAGAATGGACCTGGTAGGGCCGTTCCTGTCACGGCCCGTTTTCATTTGAGTCGGCACCGCTGACAAGGAATACAGTCCGGTCAAACCCCAACCCATCATTGCGCCTGTTATTCAGCACAGTAGGTTGTTGATGGCGGGTCTCGATCCCCCGCCACCCTTGACATGTCTCGATCCCCCGCCACCCTTGACAAGTTTAACCTTCAACAGTTCTTGTCACCAATGTAGCTGCCATCAAAAACCTACTGTGCTGAAAACAGGCACCGTGATGGGTTGGTGTTTGACCGGACTGCAGTCCTTGTCAGCGGTGCCGACTCAAATGAAAAGCGGGCTGTGACAAAAAATTGACTTTTTTGTCACGGCCCGCTTTTCATTTGAGTCGGCACCGCTGACAAGGACTGCAGTCCGGTCAAACCCCAACCCATCACTCTGCCTATTTTTCAGCACAATAGGTTGTTGATGGCGGGTCTCGATCCCCCGCCACCCTTGACAAGTTTAACCTTCAATAGTTTTTGTCACCAACTGAGCTCTCAGTTGGTGACAAGAATCGTTGAAGGTTAAATTGTCAAGGGTGGCGGGGGATCGATACCCGCCATCAACAACCTATTGTGCTGAAAAATAGGCACAGTGATGGGTTGGGGTTTGACCAGACTGCAGTCCTTGTTAGCGGTGCCGACTCAAATGAAAAGTGGGCCGTGACAAAAAAGTCAATTTTTTTGTCACGGCCCGCTTTTCATTTGAGTTGGCACCGCTGACAAGGACTGCAATCCGGTCAAACCCCAACCCATCACGGTGCCTATTTTTCAGCACAGTAGGTTGTTGATGGCAACTACGTTGGTGACAAGAACTGTTTAAGGTTAAACTTGTCAAGGGTGGAGGGGGATTGAGACCCACCATCAACAACCTACTGTGCTGAAAAATAGGCGCAATGATGGGTTGGGGTTTGACCGGACTGCAGTCCTTGTCAGCGGTGCCGACTCAAATGAAAAGCAGGCCATGACAGGAACGGCCCTACCAGGTCCATTCCCTAAATGGCTATAACTTGAGTGGAGCATAGAGTTGGCACTTCAAACACCTCCTTGCGAATTCGTCTGCATCCTTTCTGATGGTAGGCCAGAATTATCCTGCTCTCAGCACCCTCTTCTCCAAGGTTCGGCTTCCCGAGTGACTTTCGCATTCACCTACGTGAATCTCCTATTAGACCTGGGAGGCTTCTCCCTCGGACAGGCACCTCGCCAGGGGATCAGACAGAGTCTTCCTGTAAAGCACCCTGTCATTTAGTAAATAATATGCTGATTTATACCTGAACTACCTCTTGTCCTGAACCTCGGAGGGCAGCTCGCCAGTGGCAAAGAAAGAAACCAGGGGATCCATCCATGAGGAGGGCTGATCAATGTCCATCATCTCCCCTTCCTCGATAGAAGGTCAAAATAACTCGATGACCGTACCTCTGACCCAGGGGCCATACTTGGCTACCCGATTTGCTTGGACGTTCTCCTCCCTCGGGACATGCTACTGGAGAAGGATTTGAAGGTGCCCACCAAGCCTTTTACCTTCACCAGGTAGCACTGCAGTATCGGCTCCCTCGCCTCGAACTCCCCTCGAACCTGGGAGGCAGCCACCATCAAGTCGGAGTAAACTCTGACGTCGTGAACCCCCAGTTCCCGGGCTAGGCGGAGCCCTGTGATTATGGCCTCATACTCCGCCTGGTTGATGGTGACTGGGAAGTGGATATCAACGGTCTGCTCGATCCTGGCGCCTTGGGGGCTGATCAAGACGATGCCTCCCCCATAGGAGTTCCTCCCTGACGCTCCATTCATGAACATTTCCCAAGACACCCACTGGTGTGCTTCCTCTTCCTCCACTTCCACGATGTAGTTGGCCAAGAAGCCCGCCACGGCCCGGTCCTTCATGGCTATCCTAGGCACGTTGGTAACATCGAACTCGCTGAGCTCCACTGACCACTTGGCCAATCTTCCAGAGTGCTCTACTCCTTCCAAGATATTGCGGAGAGGGTGATCAGTCACCACCTTCTTCGAATGGGCTTGGAAATATGGTCAGAGTCTTCGGGCTGAAACTATCAAGGCAAATGCCAGCTTCTCTAGGATGGGGTATCGTAGCTCAGCCTTCCGTAGGACCCGACTCACGTAGTAAATAGGGAGCTATCTATTTCCTTACTCGCGGACCAAAAGCAAACTTACTGCTTTGGCTCCTACCCCGGCGTACAAGAAGATGTCCTCTCCCTCCCCAGGTCCTTGCAAAAAGGGTGCCTGCGCCAGCTGGAGCTTCAAGCTCTCGAAGGCACCTTGACACTCCACCGACCATTCAAATTTCTTGTTATCCCTGAGTGTTTTAAAAAACGGCGAGCACTTTTCCCCAGCTCTAGATTGGAACCTACTCAGTCCTGCCTATTGACCTGTCAGGCGCTGCACTTCTTTGACGTTCCTAGGCACTTCCATCTCCATAATCGCCTTGACCTAGTCCAGATTTGGACCCACTCCCGCTGGGGTCAAGATGTGACCTAGGAACTTCCCCTTCCCTGCTCTGAAAACGCACTTGGACGGGTTCAACCTCATTATATATTTTTGGAGTGTGGTGAAGGTTTCTTCTAGGTCACGGAGGTGCTCCTCTACACTCCTGCTCTTTAACATGAGGTCACCGACATACACTTTTAGGTTTCTGATGCGCAAATCTTAGCACACCGCTAAAGGCGGTAGTAAGACTGCGGCACGAAACGGCAGTGTACCGATCGTTCAAGTAATATAAAACGAGGAGTAATCCCCGAATATCGAATCTCTCAAGGAACACAATAAGGTGGAGTTAACGTTCGAGGAAGGACTTGAGATTGAAGTCCTTTACGTCGGATGGATGCGGAACTGGGGATTTGGTTTGTGGAAAATAAAGAGAAAATACTACACTACTCCTATGAAATGCCACTATGCAATGCTTCGCTTGGCGGGATGGAGACTAGGCAGGCCTTGAGCGCACTGCGTCGCAAGGGCGGATGGACGAGTAGGCAAACAAAGTGAGGGTCGTAAGCACCTCTTCGACAAGCACGCCACTAGCAATTGCTAGTGCGGCGACGAACGTGATGGCGGGATGGAGGATGGAATGGGGCGCACCTCAAGCAACATAAACCACAAAGCATTTCACATAGACATGAAATATATATAAATACAAACTAGTTTAAGTGCTCTACTTCATCAAATACAAAGATCTACACATATACACTTCAATAAGAGAAGAACAAGGCAAGAAATCGACCGAATCCGAAGGCTCGTTGGAGATTCACGGTTGGAATCGCTGGGTTGTCTGTCCGCGTCCAAGCTCGGTCAGCAACTGCGTCCGGGGTAGAGAGAGCTGTCACTACTCTCCAATGGACCCGTCTTCTTCGTCTCACGATCCGGTGGAGATTGCAAACTTCCTCTTGCTTGAAGGAAATGGTGGCTAGATCTCCCTTGAAGCTCTAGGATGAAGGAGGAGGCCAAAGAGACGAAACCCTGGTGGAGATGGCGAAATCGGCGCAGCTGTACAATGCGTACGGAACTCTCCCGTTTTAGGTCGAATCTGCAGCTTTTATAGGAAAATGTTAGAAATTTGGTCACGCACGGTCGAACGCACGACCGTGCGTGGACCGTGCGATACTTAAGCTCAGCAGGCATGCAGGGGATGAAGGACAGCGCCCATGCGTTTTGCTCACGCACGACCCACACCGCCCATGCATTCAAACGCACGGGTAAATTCCGACGCTCTGAAATCATCAAGACACAGGTCGACTGTGCGTTTTACTCTCGCACGGGTGAATCTGCCAGTGCGTCAAAACGCACGAGTAAACTCCGACGCTCCGTTTTCTGCCCAGACACAAACGCATGACCGCCACCGACCGTGCGTCAAGGAAACGCACGACCGTGTGATATGCACAGAAATTACTTTGGGGAGAACGGGACGATCAGGTCACCTTCATACAAGAGACACAAGCTGGGAAAGTACTACCAGCAGCACAGAGATAAAGAGGATACAATGGGGAGCACGCAGTGCTTACCCCCAACAACAAAGTGCGCAGTTGCACACAAAAACAGGCATACTATGTACTACAATAAAAAGCATGAATAAGGGAAATATGAACAAAACTGAAGCATAAAAGCAAGAAAACTAGCCTAAATGAGTCCGAATATATATATATATATATATATATATGTATAATAGGGACTCATCAGTTTCTCCCATTCTGCTCCTTGAACACCCTATCCATCATCCGCTGGTAGATGGCTCCTGCGTTCTTAAGCCAGAAGGGCATCATTTTATAGCAATAACATCCGTTGTTGGTAATGAAGGATACATTTTTTTATGACGGGAGGGTGCATGCGAATTTGGTGATAACAAGAAAAAGCATCTAAAATACTCATGACAGAGAATCCGACGACCGAATCTACTAGCTCGTCGATTCTAGACAAGGGGTAGCAATCCTTGGGGCAAGCTTTATTAAGAGGAGAAAAGTCGACTCAAACTCAGTGCCATGATCACTTCTGATCAATGCAACTACAGTAGAGTACTCAATCTTTATGCTCTTAAGAAAGTCTGTAAGAACTTTAAAGTTATCTGACTTTTCTCTCAAAAAGAACACCCAAGTGAATCTAGAGAAGTTATCTACAATAACTAAAGTGTAAGACTTCCCCCCTAAACTCTTTGTTGCTATAGGTCCAAAAATGTCCATATGTAGCAAATATAAGATTCTAGGTGAATCACTTTTAGATAATGATTTAAAGCTATTTTTAGTTTGCTTGCCTAGCTGACATGCCCTACAAAAAGACCTTCTTTCTTATATGAACCTAAGGGTAAACCTCTAACAAGATTGTCCTTAGATAATTTAGCAATGGTCCTAAGGTTTACATGTCCTAATCTTGTATGCCAAAATTCACTAGGTTTGCTTAGTTCATTAAATAAACAAATTTCTGATGCAGATGAATTGAAATTCACTAAATATATATTACCTTGCCTAATACCTGATAAAATAATAATACTATCAGAAGATTTAATAAGGCATTTCAATTTATTAAATGTTACCTGATAACCTTCATCACATAATTGACTTATGCTGATGAGGTTGTGCTTCAGTCCCTTTACATAAGCTACCTCTTTGAAGGTGACTTCTCCAACCTTGACTTTTCCATAGCCTTTGGTCTGTCCATAGTTGGAGTCTCCAAATATAACTTTTGGTCCAAGCTTTGCCTTGTAATTGTTCATATTTGCCTTGTTCCCTGTCATATGTTTTGAACAGCCACTGTCCAAATACCATTTTCACTTGTTCTTGGATAGCTGTGTACCTGCAAAAATAAGAAAACAATCTATTTGTTCCTGACCCAGATTACCTTGGGTCTTTTTGTATTGCCACAAAAAATCTGAAATAAAAGACATATCAGGTTGGTCCTTGTAACCTTGTGGATGATGTCTCCTTGGAGGTATTATCCATTCAGTGAAAGGATTGATAGAATGTGAAGAATGAGAATTGTTCAGATTTGCTGTATAGTTTATGTTTGATGAACTGGGCTGATTTCATCGAGCGCCGTTCGACGAATGACTGATATTTCATCGAGTGCCGTTCATATAATTACTATATAGAAAATCTATCTTCAGAGTTTGTTGAGCTCCGTTCGATGAAGTGGGTATATTTCGTCGAGCTCCGTTCGACGAATTCTGCTGAATTCTGCTATTCTCGAAAGTCTTACTTGAAATGTTTTTATTTTCATCTACAACCTCTTTGCTCTTAGCAGAGATGAATTTTATAGGTGTAGATAATATATTCTTCTTAATCAGAGGTGGCTCACTTGATGAAGCACCCAAGCCCAGTTTGCTATTAAGTCTAGCATTTACTGTTCTTGTGATGTCCATCAGTTTGATGTTTCTCCCATTCAGGGATTCTTCAAATTCCTTAGCATCAGAAAGTTTATTCTCAATGAGAATAATTTTTTCTCTAGAGGCAGCCAAATCTTTCTTAAGATTTATATTTTCTTCACTGATTTGATTCATTTCTGCTAACTTAATTCTGAGTGAGATTATTTCTTTCTCAGATTTAATTAAGTCTGAGCAAAGGACTTTGAATTCAGCTTTGAATTCAACTGAAGTAAAATCAAAGGTAGATATTACCTGATCTGCATCAGTTTTTGCTTCTTATTCTGATTCCTCTTCATCAGAATTGTTGGCTGAGGCATTGATTGCCAACATGCAAAAGTTCTTCTCTTTTTCATAGTCTTCATCATCACTGGATGAAGAAGCATTTCCTGACTCACTGTCTGAGTCATAAATGGCCATCAGACATTGGTCATTTTATTTTGTTTCTTCTTCATCATCTGAAGAGCTGGATGACTGATCTGATTCAGTTTCACTCCAAGATTCTGCTACAAATCCTCTTCCCTTCTTCTTGTGTTTGTGGGAGGAAGACTTGCTGGAGTTTCTTTTCTCTTCTTTGTCCTTTTTCTTTTCTTTCTTCTGGTTTTCTGGACAGTCTTATGCAATATGTCCAGGTTTCCTGCAACCATAACAAATAATTTCTTTGGAATTGTTTTTATCTTACATTTTCTTTTCATGGTTTCTGGATGACTTTTTCCTGTAATCTTTTCTTGCCATCTTGTAGAATCTTTTGGCAAACAGACTCATCAACTCCTCATTGTCAGGAGTCTTTCCTTCTTCTTCTGTAGCATTGAAGGCAATGTTCATGTCCTTCTTTATTGAAGAGGAGGTGCTCACTTGTTCAGCTTCCCTTGTCTTGATGAGTTGCTTATAGGATTTGAGCTTTCCTAGCAATGTCTCAGTAGTTATCTCATTAAGAATTCTGGCTTCCTTGATAGGCCAGATCCTAGAGTCCCAAGTGCTGGGGAAGCACATTAGGATTTTGTCATTGATATCAATTAATGAGATTTCCTTGTCCAGTGTTCTGAGTTCACTTATGATTACACTTAATCTAGTGTACATATCTGCAACTGATTCTTCTTCACCCTTCTTGAAGTTCTCATATAGAGAGATCAAGTGAGATCTTCTGTCCTTTCTTTCATCAGCAGAGCCTGCAACCATATTGTTGAGAGAGGTCCATATCTCTCTAGCTGAGGTGCAATCCACCACTTTCTGAAAGATGTCATCAGACATGGTTTGAGCCAGAATATTCATGGCTTTTGCATCAGCACTTCTTTGCTTTTTCTGAGCTTCAGTCCATTCAGGAGGTGGGACTGCAGTGTTGTTTGTTGCTGCATCAATATTTGCTGTTGTTGTAGGTGTTGGAGGTCCTGTCAAAATTACATTAAAGATTTCTTCATCAATTGAGTTCATATAAAGCCTAATCCTTGCTTTCCACAGTGCAAACTTACTGAGATTGCACATAGGAGGTCTTGTGCTTGAATACTCCTTGTTTTGTGCCATGAGTTTTTAACAGAAAATAAAAACAATAAAAACTCTAAAATAATTTGAGATATAATTGATCTTTGTGATCCAGGTGTTAGCTTGTAAATAAGATCAACAACCCTCTGATACCAATTGAAAGTGGAGGTTAGATCTTAAGTTAATTCTAGAGGGGGGGGGGGGGGGGGGTGAATAGAGTTTAAAACTTTTTCCCTTAGTTTTATTTGCGGAAATAAAAAATAGTGTTATATATATGTGTATATGAGAGTGAGTAATAAAAACTAAGTAAATAAAATCACACAGCACAGCACAAAGAAATAAGCAATCACAGAGGACACAAGGAGCTATAGTAGTTCCCCAATAAATCTGGGTACGTCTACTCTTCTACCACCCTTGGTAGGAATCCACTAGGATTTTTGATAAGGTGCCCTCACACCAAGGGATTTTTGATAAGGTGTCCAGACACAAATGGGAGTTTGATCAGGTGCCCAAATCACCGATAAGCTTTTGATAAGGTGCTTAACAACCACACAAGGATTTTTTGATAAGGTGTCTTGCCACCAGTGGGTTACACTTTTGAAGGGAGTATTAAACCTATACCGAATGGAATGGATAGGGGTTTAGATGTTCTTCTCTGTCAAGATGTATAGAGAAGACTCTAGTGGGTTTGATGTTGTAGAAAGACTCCTCTGTCTAATTGAAGTTGTTTGACAGTTGAAATTGCTGGAGCTTTCTCTTTGTAAAACTTGATCCTCCTGTAGCTAATTAATCTGAGAGAAGTATTTCTTCAGATTATAGTTGCTCTGTTGAAGATCTGTGTTTGCAGCAAAAGACTGAGAGAAGGTGTTGAAGTTGTTCTCAGAAAACTGCTGTTGCTCGAGAAGGAGGAAGAAGCTGAAAGTTCTGTTCACTGAATGATGTTATAGAGGAAGAAGATGAAGATCTGTTATTTTATTCTTCTATACTTCCTGTAAATCTCTCTCTTCCTTTTCTGTCGATTTTTATATACAGCAAATATGTAAAGTATGCTATATTTGATCTGTCATGTAAGCTTGAGCATAATCTGCTGTATATCTTCTCCCTTTTCAAATATCTGACAGCTATTAAATGCAGATCCCTTATATTAAGGGATATATTATTCTGAAAGCATATTTCTGGGAAACTGTAACTGATACGCCGTAAATTATTTTCTTTTTCATAATTTGTCCTTTTCTGCTAGAATTGTCAACGACTATAACTTAAATAATGAAGGAAATATATTTCCTTACTTGATCTGAAGAAAAGAGCCGTTGCTGTCGTCGATCTGAGTTCAGAGAATGAGTAAATATAATATTCTGAAATTAATCTGCACTTAAATAATGTTTTCTTCGATCTGCATAAAATTCGTCGATCTCAGATTGTCGACCTCAAGGTTTTCGTCGAACGCAACATTCACTTCGTCGACCTCAAAGGAATAATTAATTCTGTTGATCTGCGAGAACTTTCATCGAACTGAAGATATTCGTCGAACTCAAATTCGTCGACCTCAAAAGCACTTTCGTCGATCTGAACATTTGATTAGTCGTTCTGAGCTTCTGTTGAGATTTCATCGAATGCAGACTGGAGTTTGTCGAACAGAAGGATTCGTCGACCGCTGAGCCTGGATAGAATCGTCGACCGCTGAGCTTGAGCAAAAAGCGTCGAGCGCTGAGCTGGGAAAAAGCGTCGAGCGCTGAACTTGAGCAAAAGCGTCGAGCTCTGCACTTAGACAAATTCTTCAACCGCTGAGACGGGTTCGTCGACCGCTAAGAACAAGCATGTTCATTGAACGCAGAAAGCTTGCCGATCGTCGAATGCAGATAGCCAGCCGATCGTCGAACGCAGATAGCCTGCCGATCGTCGAACGCAGATAAATGTTCGTCGACGAAACGCAGATAGACGTTCGTCGAACGCAGAAATTGAATGAAATTTCTAGTTCTAACAGGCAAAACTCTTCCTAAACTCTTGACCCATAAACTATACATTGAGGTCAACTTGTTATTTGTCAACAGATAGTGATCCTAGCCCAAATCACAAATAGGGTTGTTCCAACAATCTCTCCCTATTTGGGTTAGGACACTATTTGACAAAAATTGAAAATAAACAAATACTAATACATCAAAAACAACAGAGCATGAATATATCTGATATATTTTAAATATTTTATCAGATATAAAATGAATAGTACTCTAAGTTTTGAAAATACATTTCAATAAAAATAAAACTGAAAATACAATCAGAACCTTGATTTTTCTGAATTCTGCTGTTTCTGAATTCTGAAATTCTGATTTTGTCTGATCTGTGTTGTTCTGAATTCTGATCTGAATCTTGATCTGATTTCTGAATGTGTTATCTGCTACTCCTTTTAAATTCAAAGACAGCATTCTGAAATCTGCATATAGATATATTCTGAAATCTGAATCTGCAATTTGCTTTCTACTTTTGATCAGCTTTATAATTTTGATTAGTTATGCTGTAGCAATAACTGATATTGAATTTGCTATATAAAAATTCTTTTTCTGAGTTGTATCTGCATCTGAATTACAGAATACTTTTCTGAAACAGCAAACTGTAATCATCAAGCTGCTGTAAGCTTTATCAAGCTTTTCTTCAAACAGCAACTCCCCCTGAGAGTGTCTCCCCCTGAGACTGGAGATTCTTCAGCTTTTCTCTCTTGCCTAGATTATAGAACAACTCCCCCTGAGCAAAACAGTGCATCAAATGGAGCTTGTTCATGTAAAACTTCTCCCCCTGCCTAGTTTCAGGAAAGCTGAAGCTAGGCCCCTTGAAGAAGGGACATTTGATGGAGGTAGGGAAGTATGCAAGATTTATATTATTGTTCCTGCACAAGAAAAGAGAGATCAAGTGCAAATGGGAACTAGAAAGAGAAACAATTCTATAGACAATCAGCTAATAAAATTTTTTTATTAATGATGACAGGCTGAAATAAAAAGCTTCAGAAAAACTGTGTTCGACGAAAAATGAGTTTTCGCCGATCTTGGTTCGACGAACTTGATGACTTCGTCAATCTTCGTTCGACGAAAAACTTGATTTCGTCGAGCTCAGTTCAATGAAGAGATGGGTAAGTAGAAAACTTAATTTTTTATCTGATTGAATCTCCATCTATCATTCCTAACTAATTTATAAAGAAAATAAGTTTCTTTTCATCCAAGGGCTTGGTGAAAATGTCAGCTCTTTGCAAATCAGTAGAGATGAACTGTAGGCAGATTTTGTTTTTATCCACATTATCCCTAAAGAAGTGGTGCCTAATTTCTATGTGTTTAGTCCTACTATGGAGAACTGGATTTTGTGCTATAGATATTGCACTAGTATTGTCACAAAATAAAGTTGTATTATTTAAGTTGACACCATAGTCTAGGAGCTGATTTTGTATCCACAACATCTGTGAGCAGCAACTGCCAGTAGCTATGTATTCAGCTTCAGCTGTTGATGTAGACACAAATGTCTGTTTCTTACAAAACCAAGACACAAGCCTATCAGCAAGAAACTGGCAAGTTCCTGATGTGCTTTTCCTGTCTACTCTGCATCCAGCATAATCTGAATTTGAGAATCACGTTAATTCAAATTCAGATGTTGTTGGATACCAAAGTCCTAGATTAGGGCAACCCTTTATATATCTCAAAATCCTTTTTAGTAAAATTAGATGAGATTCTTTGGGGTTAACTTGGAATCTAGCACAAATACATGTAGCAAACATTATATCAGGCCTACTAGCTGTTAAATAAAGTAAAGAACCAACAATTGCTCTATATACTTTTGAATCAACAGGTTTCCCTGATTCATCATTATCAACAACAACATTTGAGGGCATGGGTGTTTTCATGGTGGAAGAATCAGACATACCAAATCTTTTCACTAATTCCTTAGCATACTTAGATTGGATATGAAGATTCCTTTTGGGGTTTGCTTCACTTGAAGACCAAGGAAGTATGATAGTTCTCCCATACTACTCATTTCAAATTTAGATTGCATCAAATTAGAAAATCTTTTGCACAAATTTGAATCAGTAGAGCCAAAAATAATATCATCTACATATATTTGAACTAGCAATGTTTGATTTTTATGTATCCTGAAAAATAATGTTTTGTCTACTATGCCTCTACAGAATTTATTCTCTAGAAGAAAACTAGTTAAAGTCTCATACCATGCTCTAGGAGCTTGTTTGAGACCATAAAGAGCTTTCTTAAGCTTAAATACAAAAGAGGATTGAGTTGGAGAGATGAAACCTGGTGGTTGTTCCACATAGGCTTCTTCTTTGATTTCTCCATTCAGGAATGCACTTATTACATCCATTTGATAAACCTTGAATTTCTTATATGCAGCAAATGCAAGAAAAAATCTAATTGCTTCAAGTCTTGCAACAGGAGCAAAGGTCTGATCATAATCAATCCCTTCTTCCTGTGAGTATCCTTGGGCTACCAATCTTGCTTTATTTCTCACAATATTTCCATCAGCAACTAGCTTATTCCTGTAGACCCACTTAGTTTCAATATCTGGATAATTCTTTGGTCTAGAAACCAATTCCCAAACTTTGTTTGTCTCAAACTGATTTTGTTCCTCTTGCATAGCAATGATCCAGTTGGGATCTTGTTCTGCATCTTGTAGGGATTGAGGTTCAATCTGAGAGAGAAAATAAGTATGCATCATGTTCTGATTTGCTTGATGCCTTGTTTGCACACCAGTTGATATGTCTCCAATTATTTGAGATCTGGGGTGATCTTTAATATTAAAATAATCAACATGTATAGTGGGATCAGCAATGATTTCCACTTGGGGAATTTGTTCAGCTACTATATCCTGTGGAGGATGATCTGTTGTTATCTGTACTGAAAAATCTGGGTGATTTTCTTCTTCACTTTCTTCAGAATTCTGCTGTTCAGGATCCAGAAATCCTTCTTTATGCAGAGCTAATTGATCTAGCTGCTCACATAATATGGGTACCTGTAGATTTTCTATGGTAGAAGAAACCTTCTCCTTATAAAACATGTTAGTTTCATCAAAAGAAACATGCATAGATTCTTCTATTTTAAGAGTAGATTTATTATAAATCCTATATGCTTTGCTGATTAGTGAATAACCTAAGAAAATTCCTTCATCAGATTTTGGTTCAAATTTCCTATGGTATTTCTTATCATTATTATGAATAAAACATCTACAGCCAAATGCTCTAAAATAGCTAACTTTAGGTTTCTTCCCTTTAAGTAATTCATAAGGAGTTTTTCCCTTAAGTTTGTGTATCAAACTTCTATTCAGAACATAATTTGCTGTGCTAACAGCCTCTGCCCAAAAAGATAGGGGCAAATTAGCATCTGCAAGCAATGTTCTTGCTGATTCAATTAGAGTTCTGTTTTTCCTTTCAACTACCCCATTTTGTTGAGGAGTTCTAGGAGCTGAGAAGC
Source organism: Dactylorhiza incarnata (assembly GCA_033032865.1). NCBI lineage: Eukaryota > Viridiplantae > Streptophyta > Magnoliopsida > Asparagales > Orchidaceae > Dactylorhiza > Dactylorhiza incarnata. The sequence goes on along the minus strand of JAWHQI010000079.1, from coordinate 5,862,212 downwards.
AATGCCTGATACCTTCCTTCTCACCGAATTCATGCATAAGAAGAGACTCAAACTCAATGCCATGATCACTTTTGATCAATGCAACTACAGTAGAGTACTCAATCTTTATGCTCTTAAGAAAGTCTATAAGAACTTTAAAGTTATCCGACTTTTCTCTCAAAAAGAACACCCAAGTGAATCTAGAGAAGTCATCTAAAATAACTAAAGTGCAAGACTTCCCCCCTAAACTCTTTGTTGCTATAGGTCCAAAAAGGTCCATATGTAGCAAATATAAGATTCTAGGTGAATCATTTTTAGATAATGATTTAAAGCTATTTTTAGTTTGCTTGCCTAGCTGACATGCCCTACAAAGACCTTCTTTCTTATATGAACCTAAGGGTAAACCTCTAACAAGATTGTCCTTAGATAATTTAGCAATGGTCCTAAGGTTTACATGTCCTAATCTTTTATGCCAAAGTTCACTAGGTTTGCTTAGTTCATTAAATAAACAAATTTCTGATGTAGATGAATTGAAATTCACTAAATATATATTACCTTGCCTAATACCTGATAAAACAATAATACTATCAGAAGATTTAATAAGGCATTTCAATTTATTAAATGTTACCTGATAACCTTCATCACATAATTGACTTATGCTGATGAGGTTGTGCTTCAGTCCCTTTACATAAGCTACCTCTTTGAAGGTGACTTCTCCAACCTTTACTTTTACATAGCCTTTGGTCTGTCCACAGTTGGAGTCTCCAAATATAACTTTTGGTCCAAGCTTTGCCTTGTAATTGTTCAGATTTGCCTTGTTCCCTGTCATATGTTTTGAACAGCCACTGTCCAAATACCATTTTTCACTTGTTCTTGGACAGCTGTGCACCTACAAAAATAAGAAAACAATCTATTTGTTCCTGACCCAGATTACCTTGGGTCTTTTTGTATTGCCACAAAAAATCTGAAATAAAAGACATTTCAGGTTGGTCCTTGTAACCTTGTGGATGATATCTCCTTGGAGGTATTATCCATTTAGTGAAAAGATTGATTGAATGTGAAGAATGAGAATTGTTCAGATTTGTTGTATAGTTTCTGTTTGATGAACTGGCTGATTTCGTCGAGCGCCATTCGATGAATGACTGATATTTCGTCGAGCATCGTTCATATAATTACTATATAGAAAATCTGTCTTCAGAGTTCGTCAAGCTCCGTTCGACGAAGTGGGTATATTTCGTCGAGCTCCGTTCGACGAATTCTGCTGAATTCTGCTATTCTCGACAGTCTTACTTGAAATGTTTTTATTTTCATCTACAACCCCTTTGCTCTTAGCAGAGATGAATTTTATAGGTGTAGATAATATATTCTTCTTAATCAGAGGTGGCTCACTTGATGAAGCACCCAAGCCCAGTTTGCTATTAAGTTTAGCATTTATTGTTCTTGTGATGTCCATCAGTTTGATGCTTCTCCCATTCAGGGATTCTTCAAATTCCTTAGCCTCAGAAAGTTTATTCTCAATGAGAATAATTTATTCTCTAGAGGCAGCCAAATCTTTCTTAAGATTTATATTTTCTTCACTGATTTGATTCATTTCTGCTAACTTAAGTCTGAGTGAGATTATTTCTTTCTCAGATTTAATTAAGTCTGAGCAAAGGACTTTGAATTCAGCTTTGAATTCAACTGAAGTAAAATCAAAGGTAGATATTACCTGATCTGCATCAGGTTCTGCTCTGATTCTAATTCCTCTTCATCAGAATTGTTGGCTGAGGCATTGATTGCCATCATGCAAAAGTTCTTCTCTTCTTCATAGTCTTCATCATCACTGGATAAAGAAGCATTTCCTGACTCACTATCTGAGTCATAAATGGCCATCAGACATTGGTCATTTTCTTTTGTTTCTTCTTCATCATCTGAAGAGTTGGATGACTGATCTCATTCAGTTTCACTCCAAGATTCTGCTACAAATCCTCTTCCCTTCTTCTTGTGTTTGTGGGAGGAAGGCTTGCTGGAGTTTCTTTTCTCTTCTTTGTCCTTTTTCTTTTATTTCTTCTGGTTTTCTGGACAGTCTGGTGCAATATTTCCAGGTTTCCTGCAACCATAACAAATAATTTCTTTAGAATTGTTTTTGTCATACCTTGGCTTTTCATGGTTTCTGGATGACTTTTTCCTGAAACTTTTCTTGCCATCTTGTAGAATCTTTTGGCAAACAGACTCATCAACTCCTCATTGTCAGGTGTCTTTCCTTCTTCTTCTGTAGCTTTAAAGGCAATGTTCCTGTCCTTCTTTGTTGAAGAGGAGGTGCTCACTTGTTCAGCTTCCCTTGTCTTGATGAGTTGCTCATTGGATTTGAGCTTTCCTAGCAATGTCTCAGTAGTTATCTCATTAAGACTTCTGCCTTCCTTGATAGGCCAGATCCTAGAGTCTCAAGTGCTGGGGAAGCACATTAGGATTTTGTCATTGATCTCAGTTAATGATATTTCCTTGTCCAGTGTTCTGAGTTCACTTATGATTACACTTAATCTAGTGTACACATCTGAAACTGATTCTTCTTCACCCTTCTTGAAGTTCTTATACAGAGAGATCAAGTGAGATCTTCTGTCCTTTCTTTCATCAGCAGAGCCTGCAACCATATTGTTGAGAGAAGTCCATATCTCTCTAGCTGAGGTGCAATCCACCACTTTCTGAAAGATGTCATCAGACATGGTTTGAGCCAGAATATTCATGGCTTTTGCATCAGCACTTCTTTGCTTTTTCTGAGCTTCAGTCCATTCAGGAGGTGGGACTGTAGTGTTGTTTGTTGCTGCATCAGTACTTGCTACGGCTGTAGGTGTTGGAGGTCCTGTCAAAATTACATTAAAGATTTCTTCATCAATTGAGTTCATATAAAGCCTAATCCTTGCTTTCCACAGTGCAAACTTACTGAGATTGCACATAGGAGGTCTTGTGCTTGAATACTCCTTGTTTTGTGCCATGAGTTTTTAACAGAAAAAAAAAACAATAAAAACTCTAAAATAATTTAAGATCTAATTGATCTTTGTGATCCAGGTGTTAGCCTGTAAATAAGATCAACAGCCCTCTGATACCAATTGAAAGTGGAGGTTAGATCTTAAGTTAACTCTAGAGAAGGGGGGGGGGGGGGGGTGAATAGAATTTAAAACTTTTTCCCTTAGTTTTATTTGCAGAAATAAAAAATAGTGTTATATATATGTGTATATGAGAGTGAGTAATAAAAACTAAGTAAATACAATCACACAGCACAGCACAAAGAAATAATCAATCACAGAGGACACTAGGAGCTATAGTAGTTCCCCAATAAATCTGGGTACGTCTACTCTTCTACCACCCTTGGTAGGAATCCACTAGGATTTTTGATAAGGTGCCCTCACGCCAAGGTATTTTTGATAAGGTGTCCACACACCAATGGGAGTTTGATCAGGTGCCCAAATCACCGATAAGCTTTTGATAAGGTGCTTAAAAACCACACAAGGATTTTTTGATAAGGTGTCTTGCCACCAGTGGGTTACAATTTTGAAGGGAGTATTAACCCTGTACAGAATGGAATGGAGAGGGGTGTAGATGTTCTTCTCTGTCAAGATGTATAGAGAAGACTCTAGTGGATTTGATGTTGTAGAAAGACTCCTCTATCTGATTGAAGTTGTTTGACAGTTGAAATTGCTGGAGCTTTCTCTTTGTAAAACTTGATCCTCCTGTAGCTAATTAATCTGAGAGAAGTATTTCTTCAGATTATAGTTGCTCTGTTGAAGATCTGTGTTTGCAGCAAAAGACTGAGAGAAGGTGTTGAAGTTGTTCTCAGAAAACTGCTGCTGCTCGAGAAGGAGGAAGAAGCAGATAGTTCTGTTCTCTGAATGATGCTATAGAGGAAGAAGATGAAGATCTGTTATTTTATTCTTCTATACTTCCTGTAAATCTCTCTCTTCCTTTTCTGTCGATATTTTCTGCACAACAAATATGTAAAGTATGCTATATTTGATCTGTCGTGTAAGCTTGAGTATAATCTGCTATATATCTTCTCCCTTTTCAAATATCTGACTGCTATTAAATGCAAATCCCTTATATTAAGGGATATATTATTCTGAAAGCATATTTCTGGGAAACTGTAACTGATACGCCATAAATTCTTTCCTTTTTCATAATTTGTCCTTTTCTGCTGGAATTGTCAATGACTATAACTTAAATAATAAAGGAAATATATTTCCTTACTTGATCTGAAGAAAAGAGCCGTTGCTGTCGTCGATCTGAGTTCAGAGAATGAGTAAATATAATATTCTGAAATTAATCTGCACTTAAATAATGTTTTCTTCGATCTGAATAAAATTCATCGATCTCAAATTCGTCGACCTCAAGGTTTTCATCGAACGCAACATTCACTTCGTCGACCTCAAACCACTTTCGTCGATCTGAACATTTGATTAGTCGTTCTGAGCTTCTGTTGAGATTTCGTCGAACGCAGACTGGAGTTCGTCGAATGGAAGGATTCGTCGACCACTGAGCCTGGGTAAAATCGTCGACCGCTAAGCTTGAGCAAAAAGCGTCGAGCGCTGAGCTAGGAAAAAGCGTCGAGCGCTGAACTTGAGCAAAAGCGTCGAGCTCTGCACTTAGACAAATTCTTCGACTGCTGAGACAGGTTCGTCGACCGCTGAGAACAAGCATGTTCGTTGAACGCAGAAAGCTTGTCGATCGTCGAACGCAGATAGCCTGCCGATCTTCGAACGCAGATAGCCTGCCGATCGTTGAACGCAGATAGACGTTCGTCGAACGCAGATAGACGTTCGTCGAACGCAGAAATTGAATGAAATTTCTAGTTCTAACAGCCAAAACTCTTCCTAAACTCTTGACCCATAAACTATACATTGGGGTCAACTTGTCCTTAGTCAACAGATAGTGATCCTAGCCCAAATCACAAATAGGGTTGTTCCAACACTGATCTACACCCCTCCTTGGTTGTACTTCAGACACTTGTGTTAGGAGGAGGGCACACACTTGTAGGCACAGATGAGTGGCCTGCCGAAGATGGCGTTGTATCTGTTAGGGGCATTGACAATGACAAATATGCAGCATTTAGTGGTTCCCCTCAGTGTAACGACCAGCTCCACTCCTCCTTCTACCTCCTTCCTTTCTCCCGAGAAGCCGAAGAGCGGCCCCACCGCCGCAGTGACCCTCTTCTCTTCCACCTTCATCGCGTCGAGCGCCTTCTTGAACACCACATTGACGGAGCTCCTGTTGTCCACTAGGATGCGGGAGACCGTGTAGTTCTCTACTACAGCCTTGATCACCACCGCATCGTGGAAGGGATTCTCGTTGCCCAGCATATCCTCCTCCGAAAACCTAATCTCACCTATCGGAGGTGGAATCTGATTTATCGAGGCCACACCCCTCTGGTACATGGCATGAAGACTCCCCTTATGGGTTGCCTCCAACCCTGCTCCTCCATGGATGATGCCTATCCCTCTTTAAGCTCTGAAATCTCCCCGATATTCACACATTCTTGGGGCAGGGGCTCCTCCCCCATTACTCTGCACTTCTCCTCCTTCTCGCTCCTACCGCCCTCCTGGACCCCTCTTGCTCCTCTTCTCTACTCTAGGAATTTAGGGAATGTAGCCATTTCATGACCCTCCACCTGATGGAAGTCAGAATTGTTGGAACATGGTCTTCTGCATCTCCTAGTTTTGAGAATAACAAATCCTATGCGTATTTGATCTTGTGTGTTTAAATGTGCAGGAAACAAGTCCATATGACTGAAGGACAACATAAGAAGGTTGCCCCCAAATTTGAAGCCAAAATTCCAACATTTACACTAGCGCCGGCGGTAGCACCTAGCGCAGGTGCTAGCTCTGATTAGAGCAATTTTGGGAGTTGTTTTAGAAGGCGCTAGCGCCAGGAAGTAACAGATAGCGCAGGCGCTATCGCGGAGCACTTGAGGAATGTCGAGAGGCTTTCCTTAGATTGAAGATACGCACACGGAGAATGTTTCCTAATCCAGGATAGTGTCGGCAGTAGCGCTATCACATGCGCTAGATCCAAGGCTATAAAAAGGACCCCTCTCCTGTCATTTTTTACACACAAGTTTGAGAGAGGTTGAATGCTAAAATTCCAGAGCCTTATTCTGCCGAAAAGTTATCTCCCACCAAAGTTCTGCGAATTTCTGAAGGAGGATTTCTTCACGCCGGATCCGAACGACGATCGCTTCAACAATGCTAATTCTACAGCGGTCTTTCGTCTCCAACTTCAGAAGTTCTACAAGAGGGAGTTTTAATATTATTATTGCATATTTCACATCTTTATTCTTGTAATAGTTTAGTGAATTCGCCTCATGTTGGCGACTAGGTCTGGGTAGGACTTAGGGAGAAATTCGCCTCGTGTTGGCGATTAGGTCTAGGGTGTAGATCTAGGGGGTGCTCGAGGCTATATCCGGGGAAGGGTTGGCTAGAGCGGCTTGAGGCCGTATCCGGGAAGGATAGGCTAAAGCCACCGGTTCGTGGGGATACGAGTCGGGATAGAAAACGAAAAAAGTCTTTTTAATATTCGCCTTCGATTTCTAGCGTTATAAGAAGTCAAATTTTGTAATACTACATTTCATAATAATAAAATCATGTCTCTTTTTATTTTACTTCATTTGTCTTTGTTTTGCACTATTTCAATCTCCTAAAATTTAAAGTATTTCAAAATACACCAAAAGTTTTAAAACTCTTATCCACCCCCCCCCCCACCCCTCTAAGGGCGCCTACCGATCCAAAAAGTGGTATCAGAGCGGTTTTATTCCAAAATGGTTTAAGAACCGGGAATAATGGCATCTCATGATCTCGCTTTTCCCGAGGGTCAGGGTGTTAGTAGACCACCTCTTTTTACTGGGTCAGGTTTCAACTACTGGAAATCTCGGATGATGTGTTTTCTTATGAACATGGATATAGAAGTATGGAACATGGTAGAAATTCGGTACTCTCCTCCTACAATTGTAGTAGGAGAGGCTACGATAGAAAAACCTAAGGATAAATGGGATGATAGCGATAAACTGATATGCAAAAATAATGCAAAGGCAATGAATGTCTTATATTGTGCTTTAAATCAAACTGAATTTAATCAAATTTCTACATGTGTAACTGCTTATGATATCTGGAACCAATTAGAAGTTACTCATGATGGTATATCGCAGGTAAAAGATGCAATGCTATTTCAACTGGAGTCGGAATATGAAAAGTTCAGGATGGATGCTGAAGAGGACATCAACTCGATGTACACACACTTCACCAAGATCGTCAACGCTTCAAAAGCTCTTGGAAAGATCTACTTCGATGGCGACTTGGTCAGAAAGATTCTTCGCTCTCTACCTCTGAGGTTCAATCCAAAGGTGACGACCATCTCGGAGTCACACAACCTAAGAACGCTCCAGATTGAGAATCTCATTGGGAATCTCAAAACCCATGAGGTAGAGATCCAGATTCAACACGAAGAATACAATAAGGAGCCAAAGAAAAAGGCGCTCACACTAAAATCGAAGAAGGAAAGCTACGAAGATGATGATGAAGATGAAGAAGGTCTCCTGGTCAAGAACTTCAAGAAATTCATTAGAAATCCTGAAAGAAGGAACACCTTCCAGAAATTCTTCCAGAAGGATGCTCGACGAAAAGGGTCTTCCTCTTCATCAAAGAAAGAAAAGGAAGTGAAGACGAAGAAGAAAGACCACCACCGGAGTGCTATCAGTGCAGGAAGACTGGACACATTCGGAGCCAGTGTATGAAGTATCTAAATGAGCAAAAAGAATGATTCAAAGGGAAGGAGAAAAAGAAAGTGTTGAAAGCCACAACTTGGGATGATTCTTCCTCTGAAGAATCAAGCGGATCTGAGTCAAGCAGCGAGGAGGAAGCAAACTTATGCTTGATGGCAAAAAACAACGATGACGACACCAATGTTCTTAGTGACACTGAGGTAACTCCTCCCACTTTTGAAGAAATTTATGATAAATTTATTCAAACATGTAAAGCCTATGATAAAAATATAAAAGATGTTACTATTTTAAATCATGAAAATGAATCTCTTATCAAGGAAAATCATAAACTTACAAGAAAATAATTTCCTTAGAAAAGAGAAAGATCTCATGCCAAGAGTGTGATCACTCCTTAAATAAGGTAAAAGATCTTGATGTTTCTCTTTCTAAAGCTCTCTCTCAAATCAAAACTCTTACAAGAGAAAATGGGGACTTAGAGAGAAAACTAAAAACATCTCTCTTGCAAATTGAAAATAACAAAAAGGGCTTTGAAAATAAATGTGTCATGCTTGTAAAAGAAAATTCATCTCTTAAAAACAAACTCATGACCTCAATATGGCTATCAAAAAATTTGGAATAGGTCAAAAATCCCTGGACATGATCTTGGGGAACCAATGCTATGGTTCTGGAAAATTTAGGCTCAGATATCAAAGTGACAGCTATCGCCCGACGCTAGCCTCTAACGCCGGAGGTAGCACATCATATAAAAAATCTTCTGTTTTTTCTAAAAATCAAACCTCATCCAATAAGAGCAATGAAGAATTTCAGAAAAGGGTCTCAACCCCCTTTATTTCATGTGCAAATTGTCATAGGTTTGGACACACGTCTAGCTCTTGCAGGAAAATAAAATAGGGATCTTTAAAGCAAACCTGGGTACCTAATGCATCCACTTATTCTATGGGTGGTATCTCTTGGGTATCCAGATCATTACTCTCATCTTGTTTATAGATTTGCAGGAAGGCTAAGGATACAGAGGACGTGTGGTACTTGGACTCAGGATGCTCCAAGCACATGACAGGCAACAAAGCAAAGTTCCTTAGCCTAGAAAAGAAGAAAGGATGGATCGTAACCTTTGGTGATAATGGTAAACGAAGGATCATGGGAGTCGGTACAGTGGGTAACAAATTCTTTATTATCTCTAATGTTCTTTATGTAAAATGATTAAATCATAATTTAATATCTATTAGTCAATTGTGTGATAAAGGATTAGATGTTTTATTTGAGTCATCCACAAATCTTTGCAAAATATTTAATCCTAACACAATAGTTGTTTACTAACTGCACCTAGAATTCACAACGTATATATAGTTTCATTTCATGATCTTTCCAAATCATCTATAAAATGTTTTATAACTAAAAATGATGAGTTAGAACTATGACATAAACGTCTAGGAAATGCTAGTACAAAGCTCATTTTAGAACTAGCCAAAAAGGAATTGATTAGAGGATTGCCTAAATTAAATGGAAATTTATCTTCATTATGCTCTCCATGTCAAAAATGAAAATTTACAAAATCTTCATTTAAAAGCAAAAATGAAATTTCTACTACAAAACCTATGCAATTAATTCATATGGATCTCTTTGGTCCCGTTAGCACTGGAAGTCTTGGTGGTAGAATATATTCTTTTGTTCTAATAGATGATTTCTCTAGATATAGCTGGACTTTATTCCTCTCTTCCAAATCTGATGCGTTTTGCGTATTTTCAAAATTATGTGCTCGTATTCAAAATGAACTAGATTTAAAAATAAAATGCATTCGCTGAGATCATGAAGGAGAATTTGAAAATGAAAATTTTAAATCTTTTTGCGAAATGTTAGGTATTAAGCACGAATTCTCTGCTCCTCGCACACCCCGACAAAACGGTGTTGTAGAATGAAAGAATAGGAAAATTCAAGAACTAGCACGTACTATGTTATCTGAATATAAATTACCTAAGTCTTTTTGGGCCGAAGCTGTAAGCACATCATGTTATGTAATGAATAGAGTCATGTTTCACCCATCTTTAAATCGCACACCGTATGAACTATACTATCAAAAGAAACCTAACGTATCATACTTTAAAGTATTTGGATGTAAATGTATTATTCTCAATACAAAAGATGCCTTAGGAAAGTTTGATGAAAAAAGTGATGAAGGAATATTTCTTGGATACTCTTCAACTAGTAAAGCCTATAGAATATTTAACAAAAGAACGTGTAAGGTTGAAGAGTCTATTAATGTTAAATTTGATGAATTTATTCCTTGTATAGAAACACTTCTTACAGGTGCAAATGATGAACCTTTGTCATCTTCGGAGCACGACGAAGAGGAACCTTCCAAAGAGAAGGAGGAGGAGGCCAAGGAAGATGAATATGTGCCTCCAAGCATCTTAAACTTCTCAAAGAATTAACCAAAGGAGCTAGTTATTGGGGAACCATCTATTGGGGTAAGAACTCGATCTTCTCTTCATGAAACTTTTTCAAATATCTATTTTGTTTCCGAAATTAAACCTAAAAATGTTTCAACCGCTTTAAATGACGAATTTTGGTTTTTGGCTATGTATGAAGAGTTAGAGCAATTTGAAAGAAATAAAATTTGGAATTTAGTAGAACGCCCATCTAATCATCCCATTGTTGACGTAAAATGGATTTTTAAAAATAAATTAGATAGTGAATCTAGAATTACAAGAAATAAAGCTCGCTTAGTCGCTCAAGGTTTATCTCAAATCGAGGGGATAGATTTTCAAGAAACTTTTGCACCCATTGCTCGCTTAGAATCTATACGAATATTTTTGGCATTTGCGAGTTTTATTAGAATAAAACTATTTCAAATGGATGTTAAAAGTGCTTTTCTAAACGGGTTTATAAAAGAAGAAGTTTTTATAGAACAACCCCTAGTTTTATAAATGAAAAATTTCCAAATCATGTTTATAAATTAGAAAGAGCACTTTATGGTTTAAAACATGCGTCCATGCATGGTATGACAGACTTACATCATTTTTTATTAAAGCACGGTTATGTTATGGGAAGTGTAGATAACACACTCTTCATTAAACATAATAATAACAATCTAATTATTTTACAAATATATGTTGATGATATCATTTTTGGAGCCACTAATGAAGAGTTGTGTAATGAAGTAGTCTTAGTAATGAAAAATGAATTTGAAATGAGCCTTGTAGGAGAACTCTCTTATTTTCTTGTTTTTCAAATTTCACAACGAAATGATGGTATTTTTATTTGCCAAACAAAATACGTTCATGATATGCTTAAACGATTGGATTTGAAAATCTTAAACAAGCTTCTACACCTATGAGTGCCTCTTTAAAACTAGGAAAAGATGAATCTGGAATTTCTGTCGATCAAACTTTATATAGAGGAATGATTGGATCTCTTCTTTATTTAAGTGCTTCTAGACCTGATATAATGTTTATCGTATGTTTATGTTCTCGCTTTCAAGCCAATCCAAAAGAATGCCATTTAAAAGCGGTAAAATGTATTTTTAGATATCCATTAGGGCCATCTAAATTAGGATTATGGCACCCACACAATGATTCATTTACATTACACGGCTATTCTGATTCAGACTACGCTGGATGCTCACTTGAACGAAAAAGTACTAGTGGTACTTGTCATTTTTTAGGACCCTCTTTAGTTGCATGGTCTAGTAGAAAAAATCTTCGGTTGCACTCTCCACCACGGAGGCCAAATATATTGCTCTTGGGAGTTATTGTGCACAAGCGTTATGGATGAGCCAAACTCTAGAGGACTTTGGTTTTCATCTCAAAAACATTGATTTCAAATGTGACAACAAAAGTGTCATAGATCTTACAAATAATCCCGTACACCACTCTAGATCCAAACACATAGATGTTCGACATCACTTCATTAGGGATCACATTAAGAAAGAACATGTAAAAGTAAGTTTCATTGGTACGGACTCTCAAATTGCTGGCATATTCACTAAACCTCTTCCCGATGTAAGATTTCGACTACTTCGACTTGAATTAGGTGTCCTAGATCTTTTTGGTTAAGCCACATTCACAAACGCAATCATTTTATGCAATTTTTATCTATCTAAACATCCTGAAATCTTCTGAAATTTCCACATGAAACTAATCTTTGGACACTTAATCAATATAAAAAATTAGATTTTTCAAAATCCTAAAATTTAGTGTACTGTTTGCCGCACTAGCGCTAGCGCACCTGTCTGATTTTCTATATTTTTAAAATTTCAAAAAAACACTAAAAATATACTCCTTTATATGTACTACTTATTTTTGGATTTCTGCCTTTAATTGATTTTTGAAAATTTAAAATACAAAATTACAAAAGCAAATTACAAAAAATATTTGTTTTCTCTTCATTTTTGTGCTTCTTTGTTTAATTTCTATTTCAATCTGCAAAAATCAAATACAAAAATTTAAAACATCAAAAATTATTTTTTGAACTTAACTTTTCTACTTACATGGATCTTGCGAAAGGGAGATTTGGGATGTCACCTCATCACATCTCCTAGTACCGGTACAAACCCCTCACAAGGTAGACCTTGGGAAGTCCAAGATCAGTTTTAAGAGTTGAAACTTTAAATCAAAATTATTTTTATATATCAAAAATACTGTATGGACTTTATTATGAAAATCAAGCATGATTTAATCCATTATTTAGACCTTCTACAATGTTGCAATTCATCTTTTCAGACTACTTTAAACATTGTTTTATCATGCTTTGATATATCTACTCACATGTGCATCAATTGTAATGAAAAGGTTGTGTAGAACCAAGCTTAGCATGCCTCTAAGTATGAGTAAATGTTTTATGATTGATAATGATATTTTATTCACTCACTTATTTTGGCATAGTCTACTTGTGTTTTTTAATCTAAGAATGCTTGCTTGTGTATTATAATTGTACAATGAATTAAATTTGCACAAGTATCTTACCTACACTACTTTTATTTTGCACTCTTAATATTTACGAAAAATGATTGTGCTTTCAAAATTACATTGGTTTGCAAAACAAGTGTATTCAGAGAACTTTGTACAAAACAAAAAAATCATGAAATAAATTTATGAAGATAACTCCAAGCACTACTTGAACCTCCTGATAAGTCTTAATGAGCATTGTGAGGTTGAGCACCTTGGAAAGAATAGTAAAGTGTCTCGTGCAAACCATAAACTTTTTCTTTACACCACTTATTCTTTTCTATGTGCATTGAAGTGCGTGGAAGTAAAATTATTCGTGTTTTATTATGCACTTTACTCAACATATGTCTTGTATTTTTGATTAAATCATTTGTTCACTCTATTCAAAATACACTTATATGCACATCATTATCTTCCATAACATTTCTTCTCATAAGAACTGGCCCTAATTGCTAATTCTATACTCCCTTTATATTTAAAATGCACTTGATAACCTAGCATGCTCTTTACAATGTTTGGTATGTCTTAAATTTATGAATTTAAATAACATTGTAGTAGTCTCTTTGTTATATTTTTTCATGCTTGGTTACTTTATTGTCAAAATTTTAAATGAATAATAATTTACGAAAACATTATTTTTGGAACTTAAACTCATATCTTTTCTTATGAATTATCATGATTACAAAAAGATGTTTCTTGTATTTCGATAAGTCTTCCGCATCATAACCATATTCTTTTTTACCTTGCGCTTTCATGCTTATTTAAAGTCTTCTCTTTTGTTAGCATCATCACTTGAATCTTAAAATTCTTTTCCTTCAACAAGTGATAGACTTACTTGGTAAAATTTATAGTGGTTATTCTAAATATGCATATTATTTCTATGCTACAAACTCTAATTTATTTCTATGAAAATTCTTATGCTAAAAACTCCTTATCATTTCATTTCCTCTAAAAGCTCGATCATGCCTTATCTTTTCTTATAAAGAAAACCTCTTTCTATGTCCCTTGCTACCTTGCCCACTTTTGCTAATAACAGAAGGGGAAGAACTAACATGATAAATAATAAATGCTATCAAATTGGAAAACTAACATGATTAAAGAATAAGAAGATAGCTTATATATAAGGGGAGCATTCACATAAGGGGAGCATGTATTTAGAGGGAGCAATTCTAAATACTAAAACTGACAATTATCCTAAGTCATCTCTCTCACACACACATAAGTAGGTTTCATCATGCTTATATATTAATGCTCTGAATTATCATTAATGGATTTGCTATTATCAAAAGGGGGAGCTTGTTGGAACATGGTCTTCCGCATCTCCTAGGTTTGAGAATAATAAATCCTATCTATATTTGATCTTGTGTGTTTAAGTGTGCAGGAAACAAGTCCATATGACTCAAGGACATCATAAGAAGGTTGCCCCCAAATTTGAAGCCAGAATTCCAACATGTACACTTGCACCAGCGGTAGCACCTAGCGCATGCGCTAGTTCTGATTAGAGCAATTTCGGGAGCTGTTTTAGAAGGTGCTAGCGCCAAGCGGTAGCGGATAGCGCAGGCGCTATCGCAGAGCACTTAAGGAATGTCAGGAGGCTTTCCTTGGATTGAAGATACGCACGCGGAGAATGTTTCCTAATCCAGGAAAGCGGCGGCGGTAGCCCTAGCGCAGGGGCTATCTCCAAGGCTATAAAAAGGACCCCTCTCCTCTCGTTTTTTACACCCAGGTTTGAGAGAGGTTGAGTGCTAAAATTCCAGAGCCTTATTCTGCCAAAAAGTTATCTCCCACCAAAGTTCTGCGAATTTCTGAAGGAGGATTTCTTCACGCCGGATCCGAACGATGATCGCTTCAACAACGCTTATTCTACATCGGTCTTTCGTCTCCAACTTCAGAAGTTCTATAAGAGGGAGTTTTAATATTATTGTTGCATATTTCGCATTTTTATTCTTATAATAGTTTAGTGAATTTGCCTCGTGTTGGCGACTAGGTCTGGGTAGGACTTAAGGAGGAATTTGACTCGTGTTGGTGACTAGGTCTAGGGTGCAGATCTAGGGGGTGCTCGAGGCTACATCCAGGGAAGGGTTGGCTAGAGCGGCTTGAGGCCGTATCCGGGGAAGGATGGGCTAAAGCCACCGGTTCGTGGGGATACGAGTCGGGATAGAAAACGAAAAAGTCTTTTTAATATTCTCCTTCGATTTCTAGCATTATAAGAAGTCAAATTTTGTAATACAACATTTCATATTAATAAAATCATGTCTCTTTTTATTTTAATTAATTTGTCTTTGTTTTGCACGATCTCAATCTCCTAAAATTTCAAGTATTTTAAAATACACCAAAAGTTTTAAAACCCTTATTCACCCTCCCCCCCTCTAAGGGCGCCTACCGATCCAACAGGAATGAGGCATTGCCCGACCCTCCTCCTCGCCTCGAGGCTGTCGTGGTCTCGCTCCCCGACCCCGTCCTCATCCTCTTCTGATGATGCTTGCCTTGCTGGGCGGTGCCTGGTTCTGCCTCCACTGCCCTTGCCTCCGGTCAGGGGAACGACAGCGGTCCCGACGCTCAGTGGAAAACCTTCTTCCCTTCCTCCCAAGGTAACCTCCTCCCGTGGGTCTCCAGGCCGGCCTGTTTGGAGGGACCTAGAACCTCCTCTCTGGATCTCGTTGATCCCTATTCTCTCGGATCCCTCTCCCATCTTGCCTCCTCGGCTCTTTCTTCTTCTTGGCCTCCTTCCGGGTGCCTCCAACTTCATTCTTCTCCCCGCCTCCCTCCAGTCTGGCCATCTTCGCCACGAACTCCAGGCTTGTTTCCTTGCCTTCAATCTGCCTTGAAGCCAGATTGATCTATTCCTCGAATGACAAGGGAGGATTACATGTGATCTCCATCTTGAAGAATCATGGTTGCAGTCCGAGCTTGAACGCCAACATCAGAGTGTGTCCTAGGACCTCCTGAACTAGGAGGATCTCTTCTTGGAAGCGAACAATGTACGACCCCCAGCATCTCCTGCGGCCCTTGCTTGATAAGGAAAAGGGCTTCCAAGCCCTTCTTCCTTTTCTTGGAAGTGGGGAAACGAAGCAGAAATCCTCTGCGCAGGTCCTCGAAACAGTAGATGTTGCCTACAGGCATCTGGTGGAACCAGTCCCGAGCCTTCTATTTGAAGGTTATGGCGAACAGTCGGCACTTGAAGACATCCTTCATTTTCTTAATGGAGACCATGTCCTCAAACCATTGCAGGTGTTGGATGGGGTCATCTTTATGGAGCAGGGGCGGTCAGCACCAACGCGCAGAAGGGGCTGGTCAGTGCGAGCAGACTGGCTCGACAAATTCGATCATACTCATCCTCTGAGTGGCGGGTCTCAGTCGGACTCGCGAAGAGTACTCACGCGTGAAGCGAATGATCATCGTCTTTGGGAAATCCTTCCTTGGCAGGGAATCAACTTTGTCCTACCTCACCGGGCGAGGCGACCACTACTGGAGAGGGCTCCCCCGCCTCGGCCCGAGGCGTGAGTAGCCCCCGAATGGTGTCTTCCATCGACCTCCTAAACTGATTGAAATCACTCATTGTCACGAACTCGCCCATAGGCGGCGAGCTCCCCTGGCCGGTCCCCGACTCGCTATGTTTAGCCGTGGGATCGTCAGATGATATTTTCTTCTCTTGCTATAGTCCACGCTCACCACACCAAAAATGTTGGAACCCGGATACCGCTACAACTATGTTCGAGACTTGGGAAGTAGTTTAAGTTACTTCTCTCTTCGTTCGATCCCTAGGGCTGAGTATTTTGAGGTGGGAACTGGCCCTCATAGATTGGTAGGTAGTTGCCTAAAAATGGACCCGCTGGCTGCAACGAGGAGGTCCCACCACTAACTCAGAAATCTGACTTAATTTCCCCTCCCAAAAACCAAAGACTGAGCCTGTCTCAGACAACACAAGGACAAAGAAGAAAGCTCCAACTCTCCTGGGGGGGTTCCGTGCTGATCTCAGACATAATGGGTCCTTTTTATAGGTGAATCTTTCTGAGGGCAAAATAGTCCAAGAGACCTGCGGATAGCTTCCTCCGCCTTAACCAAATTGCTATATGCAGACCAAAATGGTTTGCAAACAGCTTCTCGCGCCTTTTCATAAACGTTAATCGCAGCCCCCGCTGGTCTGCTGGTAGTGATGGAGGATTGATGAGTCGGGTAGGCCCGAATTCGTCTCGCTCCCTCCTTGAGCGAGTGCGGCTGGGGCGACTAGGCCAAATCCTACTCGTTGGGGGCGTGCTCTATTGAAGCGAGCTCACCTGAGGCCAGGTCAAACTCGCCTCACCCTGGGCGAGAAGGGGTTTTATCGTCGAGAAGAACTATGGTGGCGTACACACCTCACCCTACCCTAGGCGAATTAGATTGATATTGGGTCTACTCGCCGAATATTGGTCGGCCTACTCGCAGAATACAGGTTGTACAGTCATGCGCTCGTGGACTGTTTTGTTGCAAATCCAAACCTTAGGCAAAGGCCTCTTCCTCGGGAGTTCCGTCAACCTAATATCGAATAAAATGATGAAGGATTTCAGGAGGTTTTGAATCCCAATATCAATTCAATTCCTGAAACCCTTAATCAAGATAAAGAATTAATATGGACTCTACCTAACTTATGTGTTGACCTTATCCCTTTCTGAACGCAATTCAAGGGACTGTACGAGGGGTCTACGTCAAATTCCAATAACTCTTCCATCGTGGAGAAAATGTTGTGTGCATTTAGCGTACCATTTTATGGTCCTTAAATAAATAGAGTGGGGCCCGCTAATTTTCCAAACCCTGGCGTGGCCCATTTATTATTTTCAAAACTGCGGCGGTTCCCTTTTTGAAAGTCCTTGGCGTTTCGCTCCTCCACCCGAGACCTTGGCATTTCGCTTCTCGACCCGTAAACCTAGCTTGCCGCTGGAGTATATTCATCGCCGGAAATCGAATCGACGGGCGACAGGTAGCTTCTTTATTGTCTAATGGTTGTAGGTTCCCACCTTTTCTGGTGACATTAATCATCACCTACATTATCTCTTATTGCTGCTCCAACTCCGTGCAGAACTCAAGCTTGTTTCTCCACCCGACCTAATCACCTCTTCCGGCTGCTCGAACCTCTTATGTAAATATTTCTTACACTTACCTAGGTTCTGAAGCTTCATCTACAATTTATTTTCATGATTGCAGTTGTAAGTTCTCCAGTTCAATGTTCTAGTTGTAACTTGATTGTTTTTATTGTTCATTTTTTTTGTAATATTGCCCTATGTATCCAATGGATTGTAAATGTTTTATAAAGCTCATTTTTGTACCAAATTTGAAGTTCTAACTAGATGTCAGTTTTAGCGTGAAACAAAATAACTTGACTATTTTTATTGTTCATTTTTTGGTAATATTGCCCTATGTATCCAATGGATTGTAAATGTTTTACAAAGCTCATTTTTGTACCATATTTGAAGTTCTAACTGGATGTCAGCTGTTAGTGTGAAACAAAATTTTAGCTAGTTTTTTTATAGCAACTCAATTCAACGTTCCAGTTGTAACTTAGCTGTTTCTTATGGTTCATTTACAAGTATTGTTATTACTTGTAAGTCATTGAATGTAAATGTTTGTGTTTGGTCATTTATATATGCTTACAATGACGTTAAATAGAATATTTGCAATTTAATTTGGTTATTTTTAATGTTTGTATTTGCTCAAACCAAAAATTGGCTAGTTTTTTTAACATTTCGATTCAATGTTCCAGTTCTAACTTTTCTGTTTCTTATGGTTGATTGTTTATCCTTTGTTATCATTTGTAAGTCATTGATTGTAAATGTTTGTGTTTGCTTCTTTGTATATGCTGACTGTTTTGTATTTAGGTATAATTACAGATGTATTTAAATTAGTTACTACTGGTCAAAATATGTGTTTAATTGCAACCTTCTTTTAGGTTTAATTACAGTTGTAATTACAAATATGTGTAATTACAGTTGTAAATTGCACCCTTATTTGCAGTTGTAATTACAACTTACCTTTTTTAATGGCTGTAATTACAACTTACCTTTTTTGGTAATATTGCCTTATGTATCCAATGGATTGTAAATGTTTTATAAAGCTCATTTTTGTACCATATTTGAAGTTCTAACTGGATGTCAGCTGTTAGTGTGAAACAAAATTTTAGCTAGTTTTTTATAGCAACTCAATTCAACATTCTAGTTGTAACTTATCTGTTTCTTATGGTTTATTTACAAGTAATGTTATTACTTGTAAGTCATTGAATGTAAATGTTTGTGTTTGGTCATTTATATATGCTTACAATGACATTAAATAGAATATTTGCAATTCTATTTGGTTATTTTTAATGTTTGTGTTTGCTCAAACCAAAAATTGGCTAGTTTTTTTTTTAACATTTCGATTCAATGTTCCAGTTGTAACTTTTCTGTTTCTTATGGTTGATTGTTTATCCTTTGTTATCATTTGTAAGTCATTGATTGTAAATATTTGTGTTTGCTTCTTTGTATATGCTGACTGTTTTGTATTTAAGTATAATTACATATGTATTTAAATTAGTTACCACTGGTCAAAATATGTGTTTAATTACAACCTTATTTTAGGTTTAATTACATTTGTAATTACAAATATGTGTAATTACAGTTTTAATTATATTTTTATTTGTAGTTGTAATTACAACTTACCCTTTTTAAACATTTATGTTTAGTGTGGTTCATTGTTTGGTAATGTTATCATTTGTTTCTTATGGTTATCTGTTTCTTAGGGTTGTATTTAGGTAATACATTTTGCCAATATGTGACATCCAAGCTAAGGTTATAAATTTTCGAAGTTGTTCTTTGCTCCAAGAACTAAAAGTAAGCTTAATTACACATTATATGTGGTTTTATTTGAATTTATATATGCTAATTCTTAAATTTTGTTGTAGTGCCTGGGAGCAACTATTTAAACTCTAGATGTGCAGTGTCCACTTTTAAAATTAATGCTCGTCAATTGTTGGGCGTTTTGGAGGAGGATTCTAAGAAAATATTGAGGGAAGTAGGTGTTCTTCCAATATTTGAAATGCCCAGTTTACCTCAAAATATTCCCATGCTTTATGTTTTTGTTAGGGCTTTCAATAGGGACAAAGAAGCCTTTATGATAGGAAATTACTATTTAAAGTTGACAGTCAACGAGGTAGCCTTGATTTTGGGTCTACCAAATAGTGAACTAGACTTTACTTTTTTAGACTACCCTGCACAGATTTAACCCATAGAGATTTGATTGAGGAGTTGAATAATCTCGCAATTGATGATTGGTCTCCGACGTTGGAGAGTAGGAGAGTGGATGCTCTGATAAGGTATTTGGTGAATGTTTTCTTTTTTCCGTTGAAAGGGATGAAGATTCCAGCTTCATTGTACAAAATTCATGGTTTATCGAACTTCCTAAAGTACAACTGGCCAAAGGCAATACACCGATTTTTACTATCACAGGTTGATGCTTTAAATCAAGCTAGTGTAGTAAAAAAAAGGTTGGTGTAAATCTGGGATACCTAGAGGGTTGTGCAACTGTGTTATTGGTAAGAAGGATGAAATTAAATACATATTTTTTATATTTATGATTTTGTATTAATGCCCTTTTTGGTTGTAGGTGTGGCTATATGAGCACACTAACGTTCAGATGATTGTGAATGATTTGGCGAGACCTAGAATATGTAGGTGGTCAAATAAAAAAAGTTATAGAGCTCATTTTTGTTTCAATCTACTTAGTCAACTACAGAAAACAAATGAGGTTATTACAAATGTAAATCCCTTGTAATAGTAATATGATTTATTATTGTGTATTTTAAACATATGTTGTTGTTGTGATGTAGGTTAAACCAAAATTTGAGAATATTATGAAAAATGAGGAATGTTTATCGCGAAAGTAGAGGACGATTCTGATTTCGAACCTGTGAAGAAGAAGAAGAAGGGTGCGGTAGATAATGCTAAAGATAATTTGGAGTTAAAAACTGAGATGGAAGATTATATTTTTAGTACTGAAGAACAACGACTTACCGCTAAAAAACAAAACCAATTGTTGAGGAAAGCTAGGAGAGAATTGACGAAGAGGACGGTAAAGAAGGAAGAGATAAGGAAAGCTGAAAATTCATCATTTGAGCAGGGGTGGGGGGGACTAGAGGTCTGTCTCCAAACATTTATTAAAGCGGAAGTACAGAGGGGTGTAGAATTAATAAAAGATTATTGTGAATCATGGTTTAAAAGGTTGGAAGCCAATTCCTATGGTGGACCACAACCACAACAAGAAACACCCCCTCCGACACCCATTTCTTCTCCAAAACCAAGGCATCGTACCTCAATCGCAAATTACAAATGTTTAAATCCGGGTATCCAATTTTGTTTTGCTCTACAACTTACCAATGTCTCAATTGATTTTGAATACCCTTCTATTATTAAAATACTGGATCAAAACTTTACATGTAATTGGCGGTATCACCAATTGATTTTGCATAATATGACCCTCCTCAAGCAAGTTTTGGTCTTAATCACGTTCCCACGCTTGCAACCTTCTGGCTAATTGGTTGGCATCGCATGATATTTCCTACCCAATTCCTATGGAATTTTGCCATTGGCAACTCCCCCCTCATCTTGAAGCTTTGATCCTTAAAGATAAATGCATTTCTCTTTAACCGATACAATAGTATATAATCTGCCGCTAATTCTATAAATAGCTTTAGTTTTACAATTGTATTTTTCTTTTTTGTGGGGGGCTTCAGCCCCCCCCCCCCCCCCCCCCCTCAGAACTACGCGTGGTTTGATCTTTGAAGCTCCTATGGGGGGCTTGATTGTACGCAGACATCCTCAGGATTTCCCAATTTGGGGTGCTTCCGGAGGTTTGTTTGGTTTCCTTCATCTGGTAGTTTGATCGTGGGGGTTCATTTTGGCCTTTCACTGGTTGGTGTAGCTCCTTCTCCCGACCTTGGCCTTTTGGTTTGCTGGCTTTGGTTCAGATTTCGATGCCTTCCACCCGATATTGGGGCATAACCTTGCTGTATTGGTTCCCTATACTCTTGCCCTCTTTTGTCCTACCTTGATTTTGGGCCCCCACAAATTCACGAAACATCTTTTTTTCTAGGTTCTCATGGGGCTCTACCCATGCTGTTATAACCCCCCCCCCCCCACCCCACCCCCAAAAAAACTTATAATAAATTAGAGTCATACTAATATAAGTTTCCAAACCTTGGTTAGAAAATTCTAAATTTACAAACCCATAAGATCCAATACTAGCAGGGCCGATCACATTAAAAAAATCAAATTCAATTAGTAATCTATCTACTTCAATATATTTTCCATGTACTAGAAATACAATCCCCATGATTTTAATTAACAAAATTCAAGTATGAAAATTTAGTAGATTCCCTTTCATAACAACAACAACAACCACTAATCAAACTAATTATAACATAACATAACCCAGTTGACACCTCTAATTTCAATTATTAATGAAAATCGATTCTAGAAATTTAGAGAAGAGAGGGGGAGTAGAGGGAGAGAAAGAAGAAGAGAGTTAAATTCCAATTTTTCTAAAATCTCATTACAGCCGGCCAATGGGAAAACTTGAAAACCAAATTAAATCCCCACAATACCATGCAGGGAAAGATCCCATTCCATAGCAACCATCAAAAGAAATCTAAATCCAGAGAAGAAAAAGAAGAGAGGGAGAGGAAGAAGAGAAGTCATAATTCCTTTTATCATTTCACGTCATTCATCTCCAGAACAGAAAAGAGGAAATAAGATGATCGAGAGAAGAAAACTTGCAGTGGAGGGAAGAGAAAAGAAGAAGAAATCGAGTCTCAGCCGATCAGAACCTAAAAAACTCAATGTAGTGCCTGGTATGTTGTCGTCGTCTAGAATACTACAATGAATAATACTGTTTTAGCAAACTAAAAAACTCAATGTAGTGTGTCCGAGCAAGCGCATGTTATGTTGTTTTTGAGGTGTTTGTTTTATGAATGGTTTGTATGGGCTCGTGATGTGCATCCGTAGAGATGGCGTTCATCCTTGGATTTATAAGAGCCATGAGGCGTGTTTAGAGAAAGCTCCACTAAGGGAAAGTGGAGTTAGTGGGGTCAAAGTCCAACCCATGACCGTGAGAGTGGAGAATTCCGCTAAGGACAGTTCACACTCCGGCGTCGCCAGGCGCGACCAAGACCGCGCCCCCACCTCGGCAGAGTGCGGTCTAAACGCACCCCCCCCCATGATGGGGGGTGCGACCTAACTGCACCCCCATCACGGGGGTGCAGCCTAACCGCACCCAACATCACGAGGGGTGCGGCCATGCCGCACACTATAGGGGGTATGGCCAAGCTGCACCCCAAGGGTGTGGCCAAGCTGCACCCCATGACGGGTGCATCCGCACCCCTTGTGTGGTGCGGCCGAGATGCACCCCTCTCCGCAACGGGGTGTGGATAAGCCTCCTCCCCCCTTTTGCAGGGGGGCTCACAAAGGGCTCGATCGAAGTCATGCCACTCATCGGGTGCGGCCGGAGCCCAATTCCCCTTTGTGGGTGCGACTCCTCATTTCTCCATGTTCACTACGCGCTCAGAACGCTTCCCCCCGCGCTCAGAATGCTTAAGTGTTCAATGTGCGCTCAGAACGTCTCCTCGCACGCTTAGAACGCTCCCGTGTTTATTGCGCGCTCAGAACACTTCCTCACGCTCTCATAACGTTTCCACGTTCCCGACACGCGCGCAATTAACGTTTCCTAATTTCTCAAATTGTAGGATCCGTTCGTCGCCTTCATCACCATCAAAGAAGCTGCTCGAAGTGCGAGACAGACATTTACAAAATATGGCGATCTGTGTGCTCTGAATCGACCAACGTGATTCGCCCATCAGGTGATTACGGTGGTTACGACGACAAAATCACTGGGCTACCCTCGGTCAAAGCTATAAAAGGAGCCCAGAGCCTTCATTTCAAGACACCTTGCCTTCCACGCCCGAGAGAGCTACTTCGAAGATTTCCCTGGAATTCTCCTTCGGCGCTTGAAGATCTCCTTCACCTCTTGAAGATCTCCTTCGAATCTTCGAAGATCTCCTTCGATCCTTCAAAGGTCACGAAAGATGACTCAACATTCTCACTTTTGTTCCCACTGTCATTCTCAGAAGAAAAAGTACTTAGTTTTCTGAGAGGTGGTCTGTCACCTTCAGAGTTCTCTCTCTCCCTCTCTCATTGTAGCGAGCAGCGGCCTGTCACGCTCGAGTTCTCAATCTCTAATTGTAACCCCCCTGAAGATAGTGAAAGTTGGCCGACACAGCTCCGACCGCGTGGTTTTTCACACTTTCCGGGTTTTCCACGTTAAAAGTCCTTGTGTCACTTACTGATTCACTCATTGACTATTTGATCGCTCGGTTCGCTTCTGAGCTAAGGTTGTTCAATTCAACCGGTCTACCAGAGCACCCGAGCGATCCACAATAGTTTGGCGCCGTCCATAGGAAAGGATTCCCAAAGATCTGCAAAAACTCGCAAGAGATAGTACTTACCGTCGATCATAATGGCAAGACGAAGTGCTCGTACTACTGAAGGATCGATCCCAGAAGGACGCGTCGATCCTGCTCCTTCTCATTCACTTATCAGTGCGCCACTCGCAGAAGAGGCAGTGTTTGCGCCCACGACAACACTGGAAGGGCGCATACGATAATTGGAAGAACAACAAGCCAAGATGCTGGCTCTCGTGACAAATCTTGGAGCTCCTCGAGCTCCCGTTCAACCTCCAACATTGAACGTTCCGCCTCCCCCAGCTCCGAATCATGCTCTAAATGAGGAGGTTGTTCAAGAAGAAGATGCCTCAGAAGAGTTCTCTGATGCCGCAAGCTCCACTCATCCTGCTCGTCTGGCTAGAGGACCAGAAGCTGATCACCATCACCCGCGCCAGGGAAGAGTTGTCCCTAGACAAGTGATGGGAAGAACCACTCGATAAGAGATACACGATATGATAACAGAAGAGTACGACCAGGAGGGTAGACGCATAGATCTCGCCCGCCGTCCCGTGCACCATGGCTCTCAACTATCATCTCAGGTCTTGGCCCATCCAGTTCTGAATGGTTTCAAGCTTCCCAACATCGAAACATTTGACAGGACGAACGACCCGTTAGAACATGTCAATCACTTCACCACCATCATGAGGATTTACAACGCCCTCAATCAGCTCCTCTGTCAAGTGTTCCTAACAACCTTGAAAGGACAAGTGCGCACTTGGTTCCATTCCCTGCGGGATGGAGCCATCAACAACTTTGCAGAAATGGCACAGCAGTTTGTGGACTAGTTCATTGCCAATCAAAGGATTGTCCGAGACCCCTCCTATCTCTCAGGAATTCGCCAAAATGATGGAGAGACTCTCAAGGATTTTTGTTGACGCTTCACTACGGAGTCTCGACAAATCCCAGCGGTCTACCCCGAGCTTCTGCGAGGATTTTTCCTTGGGGGTCTCCGCCCAAGTGGCTTTTACTCAGCTCTATTAAGGGAGATCGTACCAAGTTATCCTGACCTCGTTCACTGGGTGGAAGCTCAGATAGTTGTTGACGAGGCCATCGAAGCGCACCGTCAGCAGTT
Source organism: Dactylorhiza incarnata (assembly GCA_033032865.1). NCBI lineage: Eukaryota > Viridiplantae > Streptophyta > Magnoliopsida > Asparagales > Orchidaceae > Dactylorhiza > Dactylorhiza incarnata. Next base: position 5,836,974 of record JAWHQI010000079.1, on the reverse strand, counting down.
CGAAGGCAGCCAAAAGAGGAAAATAGGGTCAGAGCAAGCCCCTAGAGGATGAGAAGAATGGCGCGGCGAGGAGCGCCACAACGGTGAACATCGTCGCGACCCCCAAAGAGACTTAGGTATGCAGCCACCCAGGGTCTACACCCCATTAAACATCACCAGAACTAATGTGCTCTACGCCATTCAAAACAACCCAGATCTCCACAGGCCACGGGTGCCAGCCCCAAATTCGAGGAACGACCAGTCAAGATATTGCGAGTTCCATTGAGGAACTGGACATACCACCGAAGAATGTACTAGACTAAAAGACAAAATAGAGCGTCTCGTCCGCCAGGGACTCCTGGGAAGATTTCTACAGGGCCAATTTCCCAATCAAGCTCAGCCGCCTAGGGAAACGGGGGAACAACCTCTCGCTCCCCAAGGCGCGGCAGGAGGAAGGCCGATGGTGGGAGAAATCGAGACTATCACCGGACCTCCCACCCTAGCAATGCAAATTCTCTCGATTACCAAACCCCCATGGGATCACGAAGATAAGAAGCTTGATCAGGACATTACAATCGCTTTCGGGGAAGAGGATCTGCAAGGGTTACGACTACCGCATCAGAACCCACTCGTGATCAACGCAGGGATTGGCGACCCTTGTTTCAATAATAAAAGGATATTGGTTGATAACGGAAGCTCATTCGACGTCATGTTCCTGTCCACTTTGCAAAGCATGAAAGTCATGAAGGATCAGCTCAGCCCCACGGTCGGGCCTGTCTACGATTTCAACAACTGACCTGTTCCAGTTTAGGGCATGATCACCCTCCCAGCCACATTGGGTGAATTCCAGAGGCAGTCAACGCATAGCATCCAGTTCGTGGTGGTGGAGTCCACCTCCGCCTACAATGCCATCTTTGGAAGATCGCTCCAATCCATCTTTGGAGCAATCTCATCTATTCCGCACCTAGCTATGAAGTTCCCGACTGCGGCAGGGATAGGGGTCGTAAGAGGAAACCAAGAAGAAGCACGAACGTGTTTTTAAAAGCAGGCACGACCTATGGAAGCAACCACTCTCAATATTGACAACTTTAACCTACGGGACGAGGCCACCCTACAACGCGGATCGCCCGTCGAAGGGCTCATCGAAGTACCAATCTCCCAGCAGGATCCAACCCAGACAGTCCAGGTCGGGTCCCTCTTATCTAAGGAAGAGCAAGAGGAATACACTCTCTTCCTCCGCGCCAATGAGGATATCTTCGCGTGGAGTCCAAAAGATATGCCCGGGGTAGATCCTCAGGTCATCTTCCATTCCTTAAACATTATCCCCGCTTGCAGGCCGGTGATCCAAAAAAGGCGGAACTTCGCCCCAGAGCGGCTCAAGGCGATCGAAGAGGAGGTGGAGAAACTCCTAGAAGCGCGGTTCATCCGCGAAGCAAAATACCCCACGTGGCTAGCCAATGTGGTTATGGTAAAGATGGCCTCAGGGAAGTTGTGGATGTGCGTCAACTATAGCAATCTAAATCAAGCCTGCCCAAAAGATATTTTCCCCCTTCCAAGAATCGATAAGCTAGTCGACGCAACAGCCGTACATGAGCTCCTCAGCTTCATGGACGCATACTCATGCTATAACCAAATCAGAATGAACCCGAAAGACGAAGAACACACCGCATTCCAAACAGACAAAGGAGTTTACTGCTACAAAGTCATGCCATCTGGCCACAAGAACGTCGGGGCAACCTACCAGAGGCTAATGAATAAAGTATTCAAAGACCTCATCGGAAGCACAATGGAGATCTATGTGCACGACATGCTGGTAAAGAGATTCCGTCGTCGTGACCACTTAGAAGATATTGAAGGGTGCTTTCAGCTCCTCCACCATTTCCAAATGCGGCTCAACCCCAGCAAGTGTGCATTTGGTGTGATGGCAGGAAAATTCCTGGGATTCATGGTAACCCATCGAGGGATCGAGGCAAACCCAGAAAAGATCAAGGCGCTGGGAGACATATCACCACCCCATTCCATCAAGGAGGTCCATCGCTTAAATGGAAGAATTGCCGCTCTCTCACGATTCCTGGCATGGACGGGAGATAAATATCTCCCCTTCTTCAAAATACTTTGAGGGGCACGTCACTCTAGGTTCCAGTAGACGGACAAATGTCAGATGTCCGCCGAACACCTCAAGTAGTACCTAGCTTCGCCCCCGCTCTTGTCAAAACCTATCCTTTACCTAGCAATATCCCCCACGGCCGTCAGCTCGGTGTTAGTAAAAGGCGAAGGAGGAGTCCAACGTCCTGTTTATTACCTTAGCAAGGTCCTCATCGACGTCGAAGCCAGATACCCAATGGACGACAAGACGGCCTTCACCCTCGTCTCTTCGGCAAGAAAGCTTCGACCCAACTTCCAGACCCATACGATAATGGTGTTGACTCAACTCCCGTTACGGGACATTCTCCAGAAGCCAGAAGTATCTGGGAGACTAGTAAAGTGGGCAGTCGAACTGGGAAAGTTCGACATCCAATTCCTACTGCGACCGGACATCAAATCCCAAGTGTTAGTCGATTTCATCGTAGAGAATACTCTACCTCTATAGACCATACCTGTTAAAGATATCTTTGTCGCTCGTTGGACCCTCTATGTCGACGGGGCTTCTGCGGCCGAAGGAGCTGGAGCAGGACTGCTCCTAATCAATCTGGAGGGAATCATTTTAAAGTACAGCCTCAGGTTGAAGTTCCCAGCAACCAACAACTGTTGGAACATGGTCTACCGCATCTCCTAGGTTTGAGAATAACAAATCCTATGTGTATTTGATCTTGTGTGTTCAAGTGTGCAGGTTAACATAGTTCATATGACTCAAGGAGTACTCATGATGACTGCCCCCAAAATTGAGGCCAAAATTCGAACAGGCTCACTAGCGCCGGCGGTAGCGATAGCGCCCGGCGCTAGCGATGATTAGCGTGATTCCGGCAGTGTTTTTAGAAAGAGCTAGCGCCCGGCGGTAACTACTAGCGCTGGCGGTAGCATGGCGCACAAAAGGCATAGAGCAAAATGTTGCCGCGGATGGGAGATCCTGCCGCGCAAAATCTTTCCTAATCCGGGATAGCGCCGGCGGTAGCGCTAGCGCCGGCGGTAGCGCTAGCGCCGGCGGTAGCGCTAGCGCCGGCGGTAGCGCTAGCGCCGGCAATAGTGCTTGGGCTATAAAAGGACCCCCTCTCCTCTTGTTTTCGTACACCAGCGAGAGAGTGCTAGAATTCCAGAGGCTCTTCTTGGCCGAAATTTGAGGTCCCAACGAAGCTCTGCCAATTTCTGAAGGAGAATTCCATCACGCCGAATCCAGACGAAGTCCGCTTCAACAAACGCTGATTCTACAGCGGATCTTCATCTCCGACTTCAGAAGTTCATCTTAAGGGAGGTTTTGTTATTTTATTTCTCTTTCTTCATTGTAAACGGTAGTGAAATAGCCTCATGTTGGCGACTAGGTCTGGGGTAGACTTAGGGATGAAATTCGCCTCGTGTTGGTGACTAGATCTAGGCTAGTTCTAGGGGGTGCTCGAGGCCACATCCGGGGAAGGATTGGCTAGAGCGGCTTGAGGCCGAATCTGGGGAGGATAAGACTAGGGCCACCGGTTCGGGGGGAAGCGAGTCGGCATAGAAAACAAAAAGAGTTTTTTTTATTATTCGCCTCCGATCTCTAGCGTCATCGAGATCAAGTTTTGTAAAACTTACTTATCATTAATAAAGCTCGTCTCTCTTTTTGTTATACTTAACTTATTTCATGTCTTTAATCTTGCAATAATTCAAAGTTTAATGAATATAATCTAAAGTTTTTGAAAACCCTTATTCACCCCCCCCCCCCCCCCTCTAAGTGCGCCGACCGATCCAACAAGTGGTATCAGAGCGATTTTGTTCCAATCGGCTTTACAACCGGGAACAATGGCGTCTCATGATCTCGCTTTTCCTGAGGGTCAAGGGATTAGTCGACCACCTCTCTTTACTGGGTCAGATTTTAACTACTGGAAAAATCGAATGATGTGTTTTCTTATGACCATGGATGTAGAAGTATGGAACATGGTAGAAGTACGGTACTCTCCGCCTACAACTGTAGTAGGAGAGGCGACATTAGCAAAACCTAAAGATAAATGGGATGACAACGATAAACTAAGGTGTAAAAATAATGCTAAAGCAACGAACGCTTTATATTGCGCTTTAAATAGGACTGAGTTTAATAGAATTTCTGCATGCACAACTGCTTATGATATTTGGAATCAATTGGAAGTTACTCACGAAGGTACATCGTAGGTGAAAGATGCCAAGCTGTTTCAACTGGAATCTGAATACGAAAAATTCAGGATGGACACGGAAGAGGACAACAACTCAATGTACACTCGCTTCACAAAGATTATCAACGCATCAAAGGCACTTGGAAAGACCTACTCCGGCGGGGACTTGGTGAGGAAAAATCTTCGTTCCTTACCTCCAAGGTTCAATCCGAAGGTGACGGCCATCTCGGAGTCGCACAACTTAAGAATGCTCCAGATCGAGAATCTCATTGGGAATCTTAAAACCCATGAGGTAGAACTACAAATTCAACATGACGAATACAACAAGGAGCCGAAGAAAAAGGCGTTGGCGCTGACATCAAAGAAGGAGTGCATCGAAGAGGATGATGATGATGAAGAAGGACTCCTGGTGAAGAATTTCAAGAAGTTCATCAGAAATCCAGAGAGAATGAACACATTCCGAAAATTCTTCCAAAAAGATACTCGACGAAAGGGATCCTCCTCTTCACCGAAGAAAGAAAAAGGAAGCGATGATGAGAAGAAAGGCCGCCTCCAGAATGCTATCACTGCAGAAAAACCGAGCATATTCGGAGCCAGTGCCCAAAATACCAAAAGGAACGGAAAGAAAAAAAGAAAGCAAAAGAAAAGAAGAAAGTGTTGAAGGCCGCTACTTGGGATGACTCTTCCTCTGAAGAGTCAAACGGTTCTGAGTCAAGTAGCGAGGAGGAAGCAAACTTGTGCATAATGGCCAAAAGCGATGATGACGACACCAGTGTTCTTAGCGACACTGAGGTATCTCCTCCTACCTTTGAAGAACTTTATGATAAATTTGTTTTATTAAATCATGAAAATGAATCTATTATAAAAGAAAATCGTAAGCTCACAAAAAAATTAGTCTCTCTTGAAAAAAGAAAAGTTTCATGTCAAGAATGTGAGCACTCTTTATTTATGATAAAAGAACTTGAAGTTTCTCTCTCTCTAATGCCCTTTCACAAAACAAAATCATTGCAAAAGAAAAAGGGGACTTAGAGAGAAAATTGAAAACTTCTATATTACAAATTGAAAAGAACAAAAAAGGATTTGAAAACAAATGTGTTATGATTGTTCAAGAAAATACATCTCTTAAAAAACATAATCAAAATCTCAATTTAGCCATAACCAAATTCGGGATTGGTCATGTAACACCCCAAAAATCGTGGTTCAGCGAAGTAGGCGGAGTGGTAGTGCTGCACTTAAAGCAGGCTAAATCTTCCTTTTCTGCTCTTAGCGCACGATCAGTGGCCTCATCGCGCACGACCAGCGATCGTGCGCCAGCGATCGTGCGTTAATTCAGAAGAGAATCGAGTTCTGTCTCGGACAGTGCGCACGACCATTTCCCTCTTCGCGCACGACCAACGATCGTGCGCCATCGATCGTGCGTTAATTCAGAAGAGAATCGAGTTCTGTCTCGGACAGTGCGCACGACCATTTCCCTCTTCGAGCACGACCAGTGATCGTGCGCCAGCGATCGTGCGCCCTGTTTATTCTGTTTCGCGATTTTGAGCGGAGAATAAGATAGGACCGTCCAAATCTTTTGGAAATTGATCCAACGGCTAGGTTTAGTTGCGGGAGACCTTTAGGGCTGATGAGAGGGGGTTAAACCCTCATATTCTCTAAGCCATTCTCTCTCCAAACCCTAGAGAAAGAAGGAGGAGCCAAGGAAGAAGAAGGTAGATCCCGCCATTGACGGAGCTCCGGAGCTCCGTTTCGCGAGCCGTTTCCAGATTTGGAGAGTGCAGCCCGGTGCGGTTGTTTCTCTCCGTGTAGAATCTCGGATCTATGGCGAAAAAGAACGCGCCTAGGGTAACGATTCTTCCTCCCGAACTTTGGACTTGTATTTGTCCTTTCATTCCTCTTCCTATGTTTGCATGAGGTATCTCTTTCACCAAATGGGTGAAGTGTAGGATTTCCTCAAGTTCTTCGGAACTCCGGGTAGATTGTGTCCGTCCCCGGCATTATTGCAAGTAGAAAATCCGGTAGTCGTGCGGATTTAGGCATTTTGTGTGAAGCCTATTCGTGGCCGTGAGCCCGAATCGGTGATGCTTGATTTGTGACGTTGCATTTAGGATAGGCCTAGAATGTGTGCCGGAGAATGACTCCGTGAAACCATCTATAGCAGTGCGGGAAATAAGTATAGGCGTCTTGTGAAGATGCTAACGAAAGCCCCATGCTTTGAGATTGGTTGAAGGCAAACCTTCACCACGAAATTGATGCGGAGCGTATTGCACATCCCTTGTTGAGTATTCGTGAAACCTAGATCCTTGTGAAGGGGTTAGGTGCGTAGCGTATATTTAGTGTAGCACTTGAAAGTGCTAAACCCTTACGGGCCGAGGCGAAGCCGTACCCGCATCGTGCGATAGATCGCGACGATTAGAGCACGGGCAAAGCTAAACCGAACCCGTTTCCATGCAGATCGGTAAGAGGTCCCTTCCTCAGGAAAGCCGTGTGATCATGGGAGAGGTCGTGGAAGGTGTCATACCTAGACCGACCAAAAGCTCTTGTTTCCACCAAAGATTGTGGCCCTTACGGTGGAGTGTTTTGTGAAATGGATGTTATGTTAGCCTCATGCGATTGCTTAGGCGGTTGTGGGGAACCTTCGGGTGAACCCAACCAACATCATGTGCATACCTAGGTTCCCTTCTTTTGATGCTCAACCTAGAAGATTGATTGTGCTTGAAACCTCACCTCGTGTAGTTGCACTTTCTTTATATTTAGTACTTGTGCTAGTATGGCTTGCTTGCAGGGTAGAAGCTCTGCCACCCCGGAAAAGGGGTGGGGTCATTATAATTTGGTCAGCTGTGCTGACCGTTACCTTGTTTGCCACCGCTTGGTGGAATGTTCTTATGCAGGTGCAGGTGAGCCTAGCGGGAAATAGCGGGTGATGGCCCTTTACAATGTTGGCCCTCGAAGGCCAGCCCTTTTTCCTGTTATTCTTGTATGGCCGGCCTGCGTGCCGATGTATGCTTGGAGTTTTGTGCATTGGATGAATGTAAGGCCTTAAGGCCATAACTCTTATTCTGGATACATTCCTATGATAGTGGACAGTTCTACTTGAATGGTTTAATTAATGCTTCCGCTTACGTTTTGTACTCTCGTTTAGTTGTTACTTTTCTGGTTATCACCTTTTAACTCCTAGTTAGTGTGGTTTGTATGGCATGGGGTCCCGGCCGGACCCGCTGTTATACTCTTCGTACTGGCAGGGTGTTACAATTTGGTATCGGACTTAAGGCGTCGATCCGTAGTTTAGCGAATTCGGGACGAATTCCTTTTAAGGGGTGGTGCGCACGGGTGGTGCATTCACCTAAAACGACAAAAACTAATAAGAATGTCCACTTAGGAATGAAAAGAAAACATACTTGTTTGCGGAACCTGAGCGTTCCATGATTGATGTTTGATATGTTTTGGGTCACTAAATTGTGCTTTGCATGATTATAGGTGACTAGAAGTGCTGCGGGGCAGTCTCGACCCCGTAACACCGCTGAAAGTAGTGGGTCGGCTGAAGTGCCAGCGACCACTCCTTCTGCTGAAATGATCAAATTAGTCGCAGAAGCGGTCTTCACGATGATCAACGCTCAACCCCAAAGGCTGGTCCAGCCTGCTACTCCTACTCCGGATGTGGCCCCTGAGGCTGTAGCTGCAGTAGAACCTGCGGTAGCGCCGAGGGTGGAACCTCAAGTTGCGCAAGTAGTTGCGGGGCGAGCGCGTGACCAGCAATTAAAGCATTTCCTGAGCTTTAATCCTCCTACCTTCTCGGGATCTGAGTCCCCAACGGAGGCAGAGGACTGGTTGTCAAGAGTTAGAAGAACTCTGAGGGCGACAGCGACGGACGAAGCCATGATGGTCACCTTAGCCACTTTCCTTCTTGATGGAGAGGTTGTGCTGTGGTGGGAAGAGCAGGAGCTGCATAAGTTCTGCGGTAGAGATATTACTGAAATCACAATGGCTGAGTTTTCAAAGTCGTTCCTCCAAAGGTTTATCCCCTCTGCCCAGCGCATTGCGTTACAAAACCAGTTCTTGAGGTTGACACAAGGTGATCGCTCCGTTGATGATTACTTGCATGAGTTTACCAGACTGAGTCGCTATGCGAGGTCCTTGGTGGAGGATGAGGAGACAAAGACAAATAAGTTCTATGAAGGGCTTCGGGACGAGTTGAGGCTGCTCCTTGCAGGCCCTATGACGTTCGGCTTCCAAGTGATGGTGCAAACTGCCAGATCTTTGGAGTTGGACATGAAGAGGGTACAAGCAAGGGGTGTTGTAAAGAAACCTGAGTTTCATGCGCCGGCCTGTCAGTCCAAGTCAGATTTCAGAAGGAACAAAAGGAAGTTCAAACAGGCGGAACCGGCTCCTTCAAATGTTTCGAGAGCCACGACTGCGCGGACTCCTATTACGTGTTTCACCTGCGGGAAGGTGGGACACAAAGCTGCGATGTGTCGAAGTGGTCCCCCGAAGGCTGGTAATCGAGCGGTGGATTATGCTCGTACTGCGGAAAAGGGTAAAGCTGCGGAGTCTTCGGCTTCCCAGCACATTCCGACTCAGCCGAGAGTCTATTCGCTTGGCCAACAAGAAGCTACGACAAACTGATGTCGTCACAGGTACGAATTAGAAGTTAGCTTTTATAGCTATATATATAATTCATACTGTGGTACGACTATATGCTTTATTTGTGTGCAATTAGGTTTCGTCCTAATTTTCAACTATCCGGCGAGAGCTCTATTTGATACGGGTGCATCGCACTCTTTTCTGTCCGAGGACTTCGTTGTGCGAATCGGAGTGTCGTCTACCTTCGTAGAGGATAGATTGGAAGTAGTGCTACCCAATGGATCTCGAATGAGTGCGGATAGGAAGAGCCGTATGAAGGTGCGGATCGGAAGTCAGGATTTCGACTTGGAAGCGTCGTTATTACCGTTAGCTGAATTTGATGTGATCTTCGGCATGGACTGGCTCTCGGAGCAGCGGGCATGCATAGATTGCAATACAAAGGAGATCACTCTGGGAAGGGACACCGAAGGAGAAACCATGTTCGCCGGTATGCGAGGAGCGAGCAAGACGCTGATGTCTGCTCTCCAGGTGGTTAAGGCGGTGAGAAAAGGCGCCGAGTTGTTCTTCACCTTGTTGGAGACTTCAGAGCCAATGCCCAGGTTATGTGATGTCCCAGTTGTAGCGGAGTACGCCGACGTGTTTCCTAACGAACTCCCTGGGGCTCCGCCTCAGCGGGAGATCGATTTCTGTATCGAGTTGGTGCCAGGTGCCAAACCTGTGGCCCGCTCACCGTACCGGATAGCGCCAAAGGAATTGGCAGAGCTGAAGGTTCAATTGCAAGAGCTGCTAGAGCAAGGCTATGTACGTCCAAGTTCATCGCCTTGGAGTGCACCGGTCCTCTTTGTGAAAAAGAAGGACGGGAGCTTGCGTCTATGTATTGATTATCGAGAGCTAAACAAGTTGACCGAGAAGAACCGATATCCGATTCCAAGAATCGATGATCTATTCGACCAACTGGTGGGGTCGACGGTTTACTCCAAGCTGGACCTAAGGTCCGGCTATTACCAACTGCGGATAAGGGAATGTGACATTCCAAAAACAGCGTTCAGTACCCGCTTTGGGCACTATGAGTTCACGGTGATGCCGTTCGGTCTGTCCAATGCACCGTCGGTATTCATGGACTTAATGAACAGGACGTTCCGTGAGTATTTGGATCAATTTGTGATCGTCTTTATCGACGACATTTTGGTATACTCTCAATCGGAAGAGGAGCATGTAGGGCATCTGCACGCCGTTCTGAGCACCTTGAGGAGGAGTCAGCTCTATGCCAAGTTCTCCAAGTGCGAGTTTTGGCTACCGCCAGTAGCATTCCTTGGTCACGTCGTTAGTGGAGATGGAATTGCAGTAGATCCGTCGAAGATAGAAGCGATCCGAGCGTGGCCTTTGTTGAAAAACGTAGCGGAAGTCCGAAGTTTCTTAGGACTTGCCGGCTATTATAGGCGCTTTGTGGAAAACTTCTCGAGGATCGCACTTCCTCTCACAAAACTGACTAGGAAGGATCATAAGTTCGTTTGGTCGCCCGAGTGCGCACGATCTTTTGAAGAACTAAAGAGCCGTCTGACCACGGCGCCCATTCTATGCTCGCCACAAGGTACGGAAGGCTACGAAATTTATAGCGACGCCTCAGGAAGTGGTTTGTGTTGTGTCCTAGTGCAGTTCGGGAAGGTAATTGCCTACGGCTCCCGGCAACTGAAGGTTCATGAGAGGAATTACCCGGTCCATGATTTGGAGCTAGCGGCCGTGGTATTTGCTCTTAAGCTTTGGAGGCATTATTTATATGGCGTGAAGATCGATATCTTTACCGACCACAAGAGCCTCAAGTACTTGCTGGATCAAAGGGAGTTGAATATGCGTCAAAGGAGGTGGATGGAGTTCCTTGGGGACTACACCTTCGACATCAAATATACTCCCGGTAAGGGAAATGTAGTAGCGGACGCGCTGAGTCGTCGGGCTCCCGCTCAAGCAAATTGGATTTTGATGCACGATGAGCGTCTAATCCGTGAGCTAGAGGAAATGGAGATCGTATGCATTGATAGGAGAACGTCTACTTCAGCATGCTTGAACTGGACAGAGGTTCAATACGACCTTGCCGACCGAGTTCGACAAGCATTGGAGTTGGACGAGAGCATGAAACGCTATAAAGCGGAAACTGTTGAGGGGTTAAACGCTGATTTCTCCTTTGAAGACGACCTTATGTGGAAACAGGAAAGGTTGTGCATCCCAAATGTTGGCACTCTACGGGTGGAGTTGATGTACGAGCCTCATCATACCAAGTACTCGATCCACCCGGGGAGCGCTAAAATGTATATGGATTTGAAGAAATTGTTCTGGTGGCCAGGTATGAAGAAAGACATTGCCCTTTACGTGGCCAAGTGTCATACTTGCGCGTTGGTGAAAGCGGAATGTCAACGTCCCGGTGGGTTTCTGAAGTCCTTGCCGATTCCGGAATGGAAGTTTGATGATATTTCGATGGATTTCGTGCACGGATTGCCGAGATCGCAGCATGGAAACGACGCCATCTGGGTGATCGTGGACCGTTTGACGAAGGTATCACACTTCATTCCGAACAGGAAGGATGATTCTGTAGAGAAGCTAGCAAAGCTCTATGTTGATAGTATTGTGAGACTGCACAGTGTTCCCCGTAGTATCGTCAGCGATCGTGACGGGCGTTTCACATCGAAAGATTGGAGGCTTATCCATGAACTGTTGGGCACGAAATTGAAGTTCAGCACGGCCTTCCACCCGCAAACGGATGGACAGACCGAGAGAACCAACAGGACTATGGAGGATATGCTCCGAATGTGCGCTCTAGATTTTGGAAAGAGGTGGGAAGATCATCTCTACATGATCAAGTTCGCCTACAATAATAGCTATCAAGCCAGTATAAAGATGGCTCCCTTCGAAGCCCTCTATGGTAAGAAGTGTCGTACGCCGTTGTCTTGGGCGAAAACGGGCGATACTAAGCTATTGAAGCGAAAGGATGTTGAAGAAGCAACTTCGACGATCCGGACTATACGTGAAAGGCTATTGGTTGCCCAGGATAGGCAAGCAAAGTATTTCAATGCCAAGCATAGGAACCTAGAGTTTGCCGTCGGTGACCGGGTTTACTTGAAGATCAAACCGTGCAAAGGGGTATCAAGGATCCGACGCTTGAAAAAGCTCAGTCCAAGGTACTTAGGACCGTTTGAGATCGTGGAGCGTGTTGGTGATGCGGCTTATCGGCTTGCACTATCTGCAGAGCTGAGCGGTCTGCACGACGTGTTTCACATTTCAGTGTTGAGGAAGGCAGTGCAAGAGCCTACTCATATCGTTGCGGTCGGTAAAGTTCCGGTTGATAGTGGGTTGTCGACGAAGGTCAAGCCCTTACGCATCGAAGATACCGAAGTGAAGCAGCTGCGGAACAAGTCCATTCGGATGGTAAAAGTCCGGTGGGATAATTGCGGCCGAGAGGAGCTCTCTTGGGAGAGAGAGCAAGCGATGCTTGCGGAGTACCCCGAGCTTTTTCTCTCAGGTAATTTATAGATGAATTTCTTGCTATTTCTGTTTTATAAATTTCGGGACGAAATTCTTTTAAGGGGGTGGAGTTGTAACACCCCAAAAATCGTGGTTCAGCGAAGTAGGCGGAGTGGTAGTGCTGCACTTGAAGCAGGCTAAATCTTCCCTTTCTGCTCTTAGCGCACGATCAGTGGCCTCATCGCGCACGACCAGCGATCGTGCGCCAGCGATCGTGCGTTAATTCAGAAGAGAATCGAGTTCTGTCTCGGACAGTGCGCACGACCATTTCCCTCTTCGCGCACGACCAGCGATCGTGCGCCATCGATCGTGCGTTAATTCAGAAGAGAATCGAGTTCTGTCTCGGACAGTGCGCACGACCATTTCCCTCTTCGCGCACGACCAGCGATCGTGCGCCAGCGATCGTGCGCCCTGTTTATTCTGTTCCGCGATTTTGAGCGGAGAAGAAGATCGGACCGTCCAAATCTTTTGGAAATTGATCCAACAGCTAGGTTTAGTTGCGGGAGACCTTTAGGGCTGATGAGAGGGGGTTAAACCCTCATATTCTCTAAGTCATTCTCTCTCCAAACCCTAGAGAAAGAAGGAGGAGCCAAGGAAGAAGAAGGTAGATCCCGCCATTGACGGAGCTCCGGAGCTCCGTTTCGCGAGCCGTTTCCAGATTTGGAGAGTGCAGCCCGGTGCGGTCGTTTCTCTCTGTGTAGAATCTCGGATCTATGGCGAAAAAGAACGCGCCTAGGGTAACGATTCTTCCTCCCGAACTTTGGACTTGTATTTGTCCTTTCATTCCTCTTCCTATGTTTGCATGAGGTATCTCTTTCACCAAATGGGTGAAGTGTAGGATTTCCTCAAGTTCTTCGGCACTCCGGGTAGATTGTGTCCGTCCCCAGCATTATTGCAAGTAGAAAATCCGGTAGTCGTGCGGATTTAGGCATTTTGTGTGAAGCCTATTCGTGGCCGTGAGCCCGAATCGGTGATGCTTGATTTGTGACGTTGCATTTAGGATAGGCCTAGAATGCGTGCCGGAGAATGACTCCGTGAAACCATCTATAGCAGTGCGGGAAATAAGTATAGGCGTCTTGTGAAGATGCTAACGAAAGCCCCATGCTTTGAGATTGGTTGAAGGCAAACCTTCACCAGGAAATTGATGCGGAGCGTATTGCACATCCCTTGTTGAGTATTCATGAAACCTAGATCCTTGTGAAGGGGTTAGGTGCGTAGCGTATATTTAGTGTAGCACTTGAAAGTGCTAAACCCTTACGGGCCGAGGCGAAGCCGTACCCGCGTCGTGCGATAGATCGCGACGATTAGAGCACGGGAAAAGCTAAACCGAACCCGTTTCCATGCAGATCGGTAAGAGGTCCCTTCCTCAGGAAAGCCGTGTGATCATGGGAGAGGTCGTGGAAGGTGTCATACCTAGACCGACCAAAAGCTCTTGTTTCCACTCAAGGTTGTGGCCCTTACGGTGGAGTGTTTTGTGAAATGGATGTTATGTTAGCCTCATGCGATTGCTTAGGCGGTTGTGGGGAACCTTCGGGTGAACCCAACCAACATCATGTGCATACCTAGGTTCCCTTCTTTTGATGCTCAACCTAGAAGATTGATTGTGCTTGAAACCTCACCTCGTGTAGTTGCACTTTCTTTATATTTAGTACTTGTGCTAGTATGGCTTGCTTGCAGGGTAGAAGCTCCGCCACCCCGGAAAAGGGGTGGGGTCGTTATAATTTGGTCAGCTGTGCTGACCGTTACCTTGTTTGCCACCGCTTGGTGGAATGTTCTTATGCAGGTGCAGGTGAGCCTAGCGGGAAATAGCGGGCGATGGCCCTTTACAATGTTGGCCCTCGAAGGCCAGCCCTTTTTCCTGTTATTCTTGTATGGCCGGCCTGCGTGCCGATGTATGCTTGGAGTTTTGTGCATTGGATGAATGTAAGGCCTTAAGGCCGTAACTCTTATTCTGGATACATTCCTATGATAGTGGACAGTTCTACTTGAATGGTTTAATTAATGCTTCCGCTTACGTTTTGTACTCTCATTTAGTTGTTACTTTTCTGGTTATCACCTTTTAACTCCTAGTTAGTGTGGTTTGTATGGCGTGGGGTCCCGGCCGGACCCGCTGTTATACTCTTCGTTCTGGCAGGGTGTTACAGGTCAAAAATCCCTGGATATGCTTCTGGGTAATCAATGCTTTGGGTCTGGAAAAATCGGACTCGGATATAAAAGTGAACACTACCACCCGACGCTAGCTACTAACGTCGGCGGTAGCTCTAAAGTTAAAAATTCTTCTGGTTTTTCTAATGTACAAACATCATCCAGCAAGGGCAACGTAGAAACTCAGAAAAGGGTCTCAACCCCCTTTATTTCGTGTGCTAATTGTCTTAAATTTGGACACACGTCTGGCTCTTGCAGGAATATAATAAATCAACGATCATTAAAACAAATCTGGGTACCTAAGAAATCCACTTACTCTATGGGTGGTACCTCTTGGGTATCTGGGTCTTTACTCTCATCCTCTTTCTAGATTTGCAGGAAGGCTAAGGAAACAGAAGACGTGTGGTATTTGGACTCAGGCTGCTCCAAACACATGACGGGCAATAAAGCAAAATTCCTTAGCCTAGAAAAGAAGAAAGGAGGAATAGTGACGTTTGGCGATAACGGTAAAGGAAGGATCATGGGAGTTGGTACAGTGGGTAACGCATCTTTTCTTATATCAAATGTGCTTTATGTGAAAGGATTAAAACATAACCTAATATCTATAAGTCAACTGTGTGATAAAGGTTTAGACGTACTTTTTGAATCTTCCACTAACCTTTGCAAGATTGTTAATCCTAAAACAAAAGATGTGTTATTAACTGCACCTAGAATTCATAATGTTTACATAGTTTCATTTCATGATCTTTCTAAATCTTCTATAAAATGTTTTATAACGAAAAATGATGAATTAGAATTATGGCATAGACGCTTAGGCCACGCTAATACAAAGCTCATCTTAAAACTAGCAAAAAGAGAATTGATTAGAGGATTGCCTAAGTTAAATGGAAATTTATCTTCATTATGCTCTCCATGCCAAAAAGGCAAATTTACTAAGTCATCATTTAAAAGCAAAAACAAAATTTCTACATCAAAACCTCTGCAATTAATTCATATGGATCTTTTTGGTCCCGTTAACACTGCGAGTCTTGGTGGTAGATTATACACTTATGTTCTCATAGATGACTATTCTAGATATTGTTGGACTTTATTTCTCTCCTCCAAATCTGATGCGTTTTGTGAATTTTCAAAATTATGTACTCGCATTCAAAATGAATTAGATTTAAAAATAAAATGCATTCGCTCAGATCATGGAGGTGAATTTGAAAATGAAAATTTTAAATCTTTTTGTGACATGTTAGGTATTAAGCATGAGTTCTCTGCTCCACGCACACCTTAACAAAACGGTGTTGTAGAACGGAAAAATAGGACAATACAAGAACTTGCACGCACAATGATATCTGAATATAAATTACCTAAGTATTTTTGGGCAGAAGCCGTAAGCATTGCATGCTGTGTAATGAATAGAGTTATGCTTCGCCCATCATTAACTCTCACACCATATGAACTCTACTATCAAAAGAAACCTAACGTATCGTATTTTAGAGTATTTGGATGTAAATGCTTCATTCTTAATACAAAAGATTCTTTAGGAAAATTTGACGAAAAATGCGATGAAGGAATATTTCTTGGTTATTCTTCAACTAGTAAAGCATATAAATTATTTAATAAAAGATCAAGCAAGGTTGAAGAGTCAATTAATGTCAGATTTGATGAGTTTGTTCCATGTGTAGAGAAGCTCCCTACAGGTACCGATGATGAACCTTTGCCATCCTTGGAGCACGACGAAGAAGAACCGTCCAAAGAAGAGGAGGAGAAGTCAAAAGAAGATGAATATGTACCTCCAAGCATTCTAAACTTCTCCAAAAATCATCCAAAGGAGCTAGTCATTGGGGAACCTTCTACTGGGGTAAGAACTCGGTCCTCTCTTCATGAAACATTTTCAAATATTTGCTTTGTGTCTGAAATTGAACCTAAAAACGTTTCCACCGCTTTAAATGACGAATTTTGGTTTTTGGCAATGAATGAAGAGTTAGGACAATTTGAAAGAAATAAAGTTTGGAATTTAGTGGAAAGACCATCTAATCATCCAATTATTGGCATAAAATGGATTTTTAAAAATAAGCTAGATGGTAAATCTAGGATTGTAAGAAATAAAGCACGCTTAGTTGCTCAAGGCTATTCACAAATCGAGGGGGTAGATTTTGAAGAAACTTTTGCACCCGTAGCTCGCTTAGAATCTATACGAATATTTTTGGCATTTGCGAGTTTTAAAAGAATAAAATTATTTCAAATGGATGTTAAAAGTGCCTTTTTAAACGGGTTTATTAAAGAAGAAGTTTATGTAGAACAACCCCCCGGTTTCATAAATGAAAAATTTCCAAATCATGTTTACAAATTTAAAAAAGCGCTTTATGGTTTAAAACAAGCGCCCCGTGCATGGTATGATCGTCTTAGATCGTTTTTGTTAGAGCACGGTTATGTTATGGGAAGTGCAGACAACACACTCTTCATTAAGCATAAAATAACGAATTAATTATTCTACAAATATATGTTGATGACATCATTTTTGGAGCCACTAATGAAGAGTTGTGTAATGAAGTTGTCTTAATAATGAAAAATGAATTTGAAATGAGTCTTGTAGGAGAACTATCATATTTTCTTGGTTTTCAAATTTTACAAAGAACTGATGGTATTTTTATTTGTCAATCAAAATATGTTCACGATATGCTTAAACGATTTGGATTTGAAAATCTTAAACAAGCTTCTACTCCTATGAGTGCTTCTTTAAAACTAGGAAAAGATGAATCAAGAATTTCTATTGATCAAACGCCATATAGAGGAATGATAGGTTCTCTTCTTTATTTAAGTGCATCTAGACCAGATATAATGTTTGTCGTATGTTTATGTGCTCGCTTTCAAGCCAAACCAAAAGAATCTCATTTAAAAGCGGTAAAACGTATTTTTCGTTATCTAATAGGGTCATCTAAACTAGGATTATGGTACCCACATAATGACTCTTTCACACTCCACGGCTATTCCGATTCGGACTACGTCGGGTGTTCACTAGATAGAAAAAGCACTAGCGGTACGTGTCACTTTTTGGGACCCTCTTTAGTTGCATGGTCTAGTAGAAAACAATCTTCGGTTGCACTCTCCACCACGGAGGCTGAATATATAGCACTTGGTAGTTGTTGTGCACAAGCGTTATGGATGAGCCAAACACTAGAGGACTTTGGATTTCATCTCACAAACATAGATCTTAAATGTGACAACAAAAGTGCAATAGACCTCACATATAATCCTGTACACCATTCTAGATCCAAACACATCGACGTTCGTCATCATTTCATTAAGGATCACATTAAGAAAGAAAATGTAAAAGTAAGCTTCATTGGGACAGACTCTCAACTCGCTGACATATTCACTAAACCTCTTCCCGATGCACGATTTCATTTATTACGACTTGAGTTAGGTGTGCTAGATCTTACAAGTTAAAACATGCTCACAAATACGAGCTTCTTCACTTTTAACCATCAATAACATCTCCTAAAAATCTGCACTTTCAGCATGAAACTATTATTGGGACACCTAATCAAAATCAAGAATCAACAATTTCAAAATCCTCAAAAAACACTTACTGTCTCCCGCGCTAGCGCTACCGCAGGCGCTAGCGTCCATGTTCATTTGTCTGTATTTTTTAAATTTCAAAAAATCCCTTAAAATATATAAATCTATATTTTCTACTTAGTTTTGCACTTCTGTGTTTCTTTATTTTTTGAAAAATCAAATACAAAACTACAAAATCCAAATTACAAAAAATATGCTTTTCTTTTTCGCTTGTGTTGTTTCCTTTGTTTAAAGTTCATCTTTATGCAAAAATCAAATATAAAAATTACAAAAGCAAAAATTACAAAAATATAAAACTTTAAAACTATCAAAAAAAAACTGTATGATTTTTTTTTGTGAAAAATCAAGCATGATTTAATCTACTATTTAGAAATTCTACAATATTGCAATTTATCTCTTCAAACTACTTTGGACATTGTCTTTCTTCATGCTTTAATATATCTATTCCAAAGTGCATCAATTATAGTTTAAAAGTTGTGTAGGATCAAGCTTAGCATGCCTCTAAGTATGAGAAATGTTTTATGTTTGATAATGATATTTATTCACTCACTTTTTGGCATTGTCTACATATGTATTTAATCTAAAGAATGCTTGTGTATGTTTTGTATTAGTACAATGGATTAAAATTGCACAAGTATCTTACCTACACTCCTTATTTTGCACTCTTTAAAAAATTAAGAAAAGTGGTTATGTTTTTCATAAAATCTATTGATTTACAAAACAAGTGTATTCGGAGAACTTTGTACAAAACAAAATTATAAAATAAATGACAAAGATAACTCCACCAAGCACTACTTGAACCTCCTGATAAGTCTTAATAAGCATTGTGAGGTTGAGCACCTTGGAAAGAATAGTAAAGTGTCTTGTGCAAATCAAATCCTTCTTTCAAAACTAAGAAAAACCACTTACTCTTAAGTACACCGGATCACTAGCTTCAATCTTAAATTTCAATATGTGATCCCCCAAGCACTACTTTGCACCCTGATAAGTCTTGATGAGCATTGTGTGTGCAGAGCACCTTGGTAGTTGTACTTTTTATTGTGCATTAAAGTGTGTGGAAGTAATCTTATTTGCGTTTTATAGTGCTCGTACTTTACATATATCTTGTATTTTTTTATTAAAACATTTGTTTACATTACTCAAAAATACACTTTTGTGCACATCATTATCTTCCATAACACTTCTTCTCATGAGTATTGGATCCTAATGCTAATTCTATATTACTTTTTATTTATGAAATGCACTAGATAACCTAGCATGTGTTCTACAATGTTTTGTATGTTTTTGAAATTATGAATTAAAGTAACATTGTGGTAATCTCTTTTTGATAAACATTATTTCATGCTTGGTTATTATAAAACTTAAAGATCTAACTGCAAAATGATTTACAAAAACATCATCTTTTGTGAACTTTAACTCATTTTTTTTGGATTATCATTACTATTTGATGTTTTTGTATTGCTATAAGTCTTCCGCATCTTAACCATATAAGTATTTTACCTTGCGCTTTCCATGCTTACTTAATATCTTGTACTCTTTGCATCATCACTTATTCTTCAAAATTCTTATCTTTCATTACGTGATAGATTTACTTGGAACACTTTTTATTGGTTACTTCAAACATAAAAATCTTTTATGCTACAAACTCTGAAAATTTTGTAATGCTCATAACTCTGATCTATTTCAATGAAAAACAATTCTATAACTCCTTGTCATTTACTTAAAAAGCTCGATCATGCCTTCTCTTCTATTTACAAATTCTTTGGTGCTTTGTTTCCCTACCCACTTTTGCTAATAACAAAGGGGGAGAACTAACATGATAAATATAACCCGCTATCATAAACCCAACATGACAAATTCAGATGATAGCTTACATATTAGGGGAGCACTCACTTAGGGGGAGCATGTATTTAGGGGGAGCAATTCTATATGCTAAAATCAATAATTATCCTAAGTCATCACTCTCTCACACACACAAGTAGAGTTTCATCATGCTTATTTATTAATGCTTTGATTTATCATTAATGGATTTGTTATTATCAAAATGGGGAGTTTGTTGGAACATGGTCTTCCGCATCTCCTAGGTTTGAGAATAACAAATCCTATGTGTATTTGATCTTGTGTGCTCAAGTGTGCAGGATAACATAGATCATATGACTCAAGGAGTACTCATGATGACTGCCCCCAAAATTGAGGCCAAAATTCGAACAGGCTCACTAGCGCCGGCGGTAGCGATATCGCCCGACGCTAGCGATGACTAGCGCGATTCTGGCAGTGTTTTTAGAAAGAGCTAGCGCCCGGCGGTAGCTACTAGCGCTGGCGGCAGCATGGCGCACAAAAGGCATAGAGCAAAATGTTGCCGGGGATGGGAGATCCTGCCGCGCAAAATCTTTCCTAATCCGGGCTAGCGCCGGCGGTAGCGCTAGCGCCGGCGGTAGCGCTTGGGATATAAAAGGACCCCCTCTCCTCTTGTTTTCGTACACACCTATTGCATACACCTCAGAGAGAGAGTGCTAGAATTCCAGAGGCTCTTCTTGGCCGAAATTTGAGGTCCCAGCGAAGCTCTGCCAATTTCTGAAGGAGAATTCCATCACGCCGAATCCAGACGAAGTCCGCTTCAACAAACACTGATTCTACAGTGGATCTTCGTCTCCGACTTCAGAAGTTCATCTTAAGGGAGGTTTTGTTATTTTATTTTCTTTCTTCATTGTAAATGGTAGTGAAATCGCCTCGTGTTGGCGACTAGGTCTGGGGTAGACTTAGGGCTGAAATTCGCCTCATGTTGGCGACTAGATCTAGGCTAGTTCTAGGTGAGGCTCGAGGCCACATCTGGGGAAGGATTGGCTAGAGCGGCTTGAGGCCGAATCCGGGGAGGATAAGGCTAGGGCCACCGGTTCGTGGGGAAGTGAGTCGGGATAGAAAACAAAAAGAGTTTTTTTAATATTCGCCTCCGATCTCTAGCGTCATCGAGATCAAGTTTTGTAAAACTTATTTATCATTAATAAAGCTTTTCTCTCTTTTTGTTTTACTTAACTTATTTCATGTCTTTAATCTTGCAATAATTCAAAGTTTAATAAATATAATCTAAAGTTTTTGAAAAATCTTATTCACCCCCCCCCCCCCCCTCTAAGGGCGCCGACCGATCCAACAACAACATTGCTGAGTACGAGGCTCTAATTGTCGGACTGCGACTTGCCGTCGACTGCAAGGCAGAGAACCTGACAATCTGCACTGACTCACAACTTGTGGTCTCGCAAGTCGAGGGAAACTATGAGGCAAAGAGAAACCAAATGACACAATATCTCGTACTCGCAAAATCCCACCTACAAAAAGTATCATCGTACCAAATTCTTCACATCCTCAGGGATCAGAATTCCAGAGCCGGCGCACTCTCCAAACTCGCAACCTCTCCTTCTAACTATCAATCTTGGAGGCACCTTGTAACACCTCCCCTGCAATGACTATATAATATAGGTCCGGCTGGGACCCCGCAACATATAATCGCTACAGCTTTAGTATTAAAAAGTGATATAGATCTAACCATCTCAAAATTCAGAACAAACACTGCAGAAACATTAAATAAACTACAGAAGTTGTCCATATCTACATAAGAGTACCACGTCCTTAAGGCCTTACAAAACCCATACTCAAGTCAAACAAACAGGACATAGAAAATGTCTAACAGATCATCACAAACCTAAGCTACCTCGGCCTGTAAGCCGGAACAGGTAAAGACATCATAGTCAAACAAGAAAGCAGAAAAAGTGCACTTCATGGAGCTTAGTCCTTTTTGGTCGGCGAGCTAGGTCTAGCATGTGATCCTTGCCCTACATCCAAATCACAAATGAGTGGTATAACGAGGGTCAGCTTTGGCTGACCAACAACGGTGTAACAACACCCCTCCTCCTGGCCATCCTATCGGACCCCGGGGAACTACATCACTCTACAAGTCAGCACTTCATATGCAAAATTAATAAACAGTAATAACATAAAAACGGCAGTCATGAGTGTCACAATTGTCATCAACGTTCCTATGTTGGGCAATAAAAGTAAGGGGCCTAGCAATGCAGGATGTATGCAAACCTGGGTTTCATCCAAGGCACCATATGGCTTGTATGTGAAAGAACTAGTTGTCTACCTAAATCACCTAAAGGGGGGGGGGGGGGTGAATAGGTGATCTCTACTGCGATTGCGGAATAAAAATTTAGCACACACAACAATAAAAATCACAGCACAGAGACACAAGATTTATAGAGGTTCCCCAAGGTGGGTAATCCTCTCTCCCTCTCCGCCTATCTAGCACTTCGGGCTAGCATCGGCAACTTCACCAAAACTCGGATTTATTAACAAATCCTACACTCGGAGACAACGTCTCCTACAAGCTCGGAGAACAACCTCTCCTACAAAAACACTCAGAGATAAACTCCTATAACTCGGAGTAAACAACTCCTACAAAATAACTCGGAGTGAAAACTCCTACATAAAACAAATAGAGATTGAAATAAAATACTTCTTCTAAATCTCAACAGAGATTAACTTTCAGATCTTGAAAGACTGAGTCTTCTTCTTCCTTGAGAAAGAAAGTTTGGATCTTCAAAGATTTGGAAGAGAAGAAACTCAGCAAACCTGATCTGATTAGGCCCTTTGATTTATTTGAAAAGATCTTCAAAAAGAGAGTAGAAACAAGATCAAAGGCCTTCTTATCTGAGAAATCTTTAGCAGCACTGGAGAACGAATCTTGAGCGATGCAGAAGTTAGATCTCAGAAACTTGTTCAGCAAACGATCATGAAGACGGCTAGAATAATATCTCTTCTTAACATTCGTCTTTGCCCTAAAAATAAAGGAGTATTTAAAGGGAAACCTCCAACGGCTCGAGCGACAGATAAGGAGAGGTCGCCACGTGTACTGGACATGTTGGTCAACCCTAATTTTCAAAAATGAAACGTAAATTTGAAATCCGTCTGTTCGTCATTCGTCGAGACTTCACGTGAACATTCGACGAATTGACTTAGCCATTGGAAATGCTGATCAAGCCGTGGAAAACACCTTCTATTTTCATTTGTCGGGATTCGTCGGGAGTTCTCGAGAACTTTCGATGAATTGACTTAGCTGCACAGATTCCTTCACAAAGCTGCCTTTTTGGCTTCTGTCAGCATTCGTCGATATTCGTCGGGAGTTCACGAGAACAGCCGACGAATGGACTTAGCCACAGAAATTCCTTCTTCAGACAGGAAAACTGGCTTCTGTCTAGATTCGTCGACATTCGTCGGGAGTTCACGAGAACAGCCGACGAATGGACTTGGCAGCAGAATTTTCTTCTTCAAAATGGAAGATTTGCTTCTGTCAGGATTCGTCGGGAGTCATCGGGACTTCACGTGACATCTCGACGAATTGACTTAGCAAAAATTCCTTTTTCTTCTGAAAACCTGCTCCACTCCTCAACCTTGAAAGCCTTCAGTTGTGAGAATATGAAGTGCACCCCAAAAGAGAGATTACACATGAACCAACACTTTGTTCTACACAATGAGGGATTACATTGTCTAGAACTGTGTTTGGTGATCCATTGCACCTGACTTTGGTGTGCACTTAGCATTATGACCTGTCATAATACATCTAAAGAGAAATCATCAAATACATACTCAATTCAATTTAGTTCATTAGGGGACACCTTCAAATCCAGGTGATTGTGGATACAATACCCAACAATCTCCCCCTATTTGAAGATGTCATAACCTTATGCACTAAGTTGAATTGCACAGAAAATATAATGAATAAAACAGCATAAACATAGGCAGTTGTAATTTAAAGAGAGAATCAATGTTTTATCCAAACACAAAAATAGATATATATAAACAAAGAAATCATCATGATTCCAGAGCAGTTCAGCTCATGCTTGGTCCTTGCCTTTCATCTTTCCAAAGATTCTGTCTACTGCTTCAGCTCTCTTTCTTTGTTCAGATTCCATTCTCTCAAAGAATGCCTTTGGCTTGGGCCAATATCTATCAGGAGCAGTCTCTTTAGATCCACCTGTCTTGAAATGAATTCTCCTTTCAGTTGTCCTTCTTTTGAACTTCTCCCATTCCTCCTGACTGTAATGTTTATTGACACTTTCATTTTTCTTGCTAACAAGGTTGAAAGCTGTAAGAATGATATCCTTTGAAGAGGGACTCCAGCTTTCTTGGAAATTTCTTGGAGGAGGCATGCCATAGAATTCTCTGATCTTCTTGTGAGGATTAGACCTTTTTGCAGAAGGTTTGTCACCAAAGATCTTCCTTTTCAAAGATTTTTCAGAAGATTCAGGATCTTTGGAGTTTTCAGGCACTGGATCATCCAAGAATTCTTGATAGGAGGAAACTGGGATGTCTGCTATATCAAAATCAGGATCCTCAACAAGAAAATGAGGAGGGTTTGGAGCACTTGGACCTGGAACACTTGAGGAAGGAGCAGCTGGCATCTTGTCTACAATAGTAAGACCAAGCATACCTGCAACTTCTTTGAATAGCCAACTGGTTGATTCATGAGTGTACCCCTGGACATCTGTAACAGATTGCATGATGTTTTCCTGAAGCTCTTGCATCTTGGAGAAGACATTTCCATCCAAATCATTCATTTTACCAGCACTCTCTTCTATTTTAGACACAATACTCTCCTCCCCCTTTATGACATCTTCATGTAGGAGGGTATAGAGTTTGTTCAGCTGACTCTCAACTTGATTGTCCAGAAAAGTGATCCCTTGATCATGAACAGTGTTGAGAATAGAGTGAGCAGTATTCAGATTTACTACATCTTCACCAACCTGATGCAGATTCTTTAGAGCATTCCCAACTCCTTGATTGGTGTGGTCCAAAGATTTTCCTGCTTTTGTCATCCAAGCTTCTTGATCATTCTTGAATTTTCTCATCTCATATCTCATTTCAGCCATTTCTTGCCTCAAAGCACTATCAACTGAATCTATTTTCTTATAGACTGTTTTGATGGACTGATCAAAATGCTCTGTTTGAGCTTGCAGCATGGTTGAAATTGACTTAAGCAGGGAAGAGTGAGAGCTCTCTCCAGTTTCAAAATCATCAGGAGAGACTCTATCAGCTACAAAACTAGTAGACTGTGCCTGCTTATCAAGCACAGTTGCTCTTGGAGATTTTCTCAAAATACTTTCTGGAGGGGGCAAGAGCAGCACAGGAGGGACTGCAGATTCACCCATGAATATGTCTTCCTGTTCTTTCTCCCCCTCAATCAAAGACATCTTCTTTGCTAGCTCCAACTGAGCACCAAGACTGCCCATCTCCAAAGAATCTGATTTCTGAGAAGGAACAGATTCATGATCTGCCAAATCTTCACTGTGTTCTGAAATATAAACAAACTCTGCTGGGGAACTTCTTGAGTCTTCTAACATAGTAGCTTCATCTTCAGCAGCAGATTTCCCTTGATCTTCTGGGCCAGGAACAGTATCAGGGACAGCAGGATTGACTGGATCAACAAACACTGGATCAGTTTCACTGGGAGGAATGTCCTTTGAAGCAGCACCACTTTCCACAATGTCTCTTGGGGTTGAAGGCTCCCCCTCAACATGATCATCTTTGCCCTGATCAGAAACTGTACTGGGTTCACCTCTTGGGGTTGGAAACTCCCCCTCAACATGATCATCTCTCCCTTGAGCAGGATCTGGACTGGGTCCACTACCCCTTGAGGGTTGACCTTCTTCAATATTCCTGTTCTCATTATGCAGAGGGTCCTCATCACCACAAACAGCAGCCTTAATTCCACCCTTTGGAATGACCCTTTCCCATTTAGAGAAAATGGATGAGTTTATTTTCTTAGTGTTGTGGATGGGGATACCTCTTCCAAGATTAAAAAAATCTGGATTGCTACCATTTAGAAGCAGACTGAGAATTCTTCCAAAATTGGGGGCAAGAAAACTCTCTTTAATCTTCTCAAAAATTACTTCACCAAAATTAAAATTTTTTCTACAGATAATATCAGTGTGAATTTTAAAAGCTTCTTCAGAGAGGTAGTCGTGAGAGCCAACCTTGCATAATAAGACTTTTCCTAAAATGTCACATAGAAGTTTACCTCCATCATTCATGAATTTCCTTCTGATTTTAGAGCTTTCATCAAGAATACCACAGAATCTCTTGTCCCTGAGAAAGTCTTCAGCAAACAGTTCTTCTGTTTCTACTTCAGGCATTCTCAAAAGTCTGTTGATGCCACTAGCCTTCAGGATAATTTTGCATGACCTAATAGAGCTTTTGATCTTCTTACCTTGACTGGTGATTTTTGCATTTCTAAAGAACTCAAGAACGTCTTGTTCTAAGATTTTAGCCGGCTCCTCCAAAATGAAACTGAGCCCTGCCACATCAAGCATCACGATGATGTTTTTGAACTCATCTGAAGCTTCTCAAAAAGCACCTCGAACCAGCTCCCCACCGGAATGCAGACCTGCCTTTGGCGCCATCGAGCTCGTCGAAGTCGGGGAAGAAGAACAGTGCTTTATCGCAAGGAAGACGAAAGGACGGGAAGGGTTTCACGGAAGAATGCGTGGAATCACGTGTTCTCTTTGTTTATATATATATAATAAATTTGGGCGCGTACCTGATTTTTCGGAAGACTCTTCGGATCCAATAAATTGTATTTAATAAAAGAAATGTGTTCGAGAAGATATAGGTCTTGACCAGTGAAATCCCGTGAAATCCTCTAGAGGATGAGAACTAATCTCATGAGAATACTCGTGTAAACCCGTGAAATTTCATAAAATTTCAACAGTCTTGACCTCATGATTCCTTGTTGAGCATTCCAAGTTCCATTTTGAAGAAATTGAACTTTGTCTCGTCCAGAGGCTTCGTAAAAATATCTGCAATTTGTTTGTCAGTGTTAACATATAACAAATGTATATCCTTACTCTCAACATGTTCCCGGATAAAGTGGTAGCGAAGCTCGATGTGCTTTGTTCTGCTGTGAGAGACCGGATTATTTGCTATGGCAATAGCACTTAAGGAGTCACAGAACATGGGGATTTCTGTGAGCTTTAAGTTATAGTCCTCAAGCTGATTCTTTATCCACAAAAGTTGTGCACAGCAACTGCCGGCAGAGATATACTCTGATTCCGCATTTGATATTGCAACACAGTTTTGCTTCTTACTACTCCATGAAACAAGCCTTTTTCCCAAGAATTGGCAAGTTCCTGAAGTACTCTTTCTATCATCTTTGCTACCTGCAAAATCAGCATCTGAAAAGCCAATTAGTTCAAAATCATTGCTTCTCGGGTACCATAAACCGAGATTTGGTGTACCCTTAAGGTATCTCAAAATCCTCTTTGCAGCGGCATAATGAGATTCCTTACAGTTCACCTGATACCTGGCACAAACACATGTAGAGAACATTATATCGGGCCTACTGGCAGTAAGATAGAGCAAGGACCCAATTATGCTTCTGTACTTGGTTTCATCAAAAGGTTTCCCTTTCTCGTCCTTGTCCAGAGACATACTTGAGCCCATTGGAGTCCTCATAGAGGTTGCACTCTCCATTCCAAATTTCTTGAGGAGCTCTTTGGTGAACTTCGTCTGAGAGATGAAAATTCCATCTTCAGATTGGTGCACCTGGAGTCCTAAGAAATATTTCAGCTCTCCCATACTGCTCATTTCAAACTTACCTTGCATCAAATTAGAAAACTTTTTGCAATGTTTGTCATATGTAGAGCCAAAAATAATATCGTCGACATAGATTTGCAGAAGCAAAATCTCGCCTTTTACTTCCCTAAGAAACAATGTCTTATCTATTGCTCCTC